>LR738710.1:465639605-465797324 GCA_902687465.1 Secale cereale
CCCCCCGCTATCAGCTCGGACCCACCGGAAGTGCCTCCTTATTACGCACAAAAAAATGAATACCCCCCTACTAGCTGGGACCCAGTATAGTGGAGGCTGACTTGTGGGCTTACTAAGTTGACGGGGACGGAGGGCTTTGTCAACTTAGTCAATATGCACGATTCTAGCTCCATTGACCGTACGATGTCCATCCAACGGCCGTAGTGCTTCTTCAACCTCTGGTCTTCTTGCTCCAGTCGCCCAAACGAGCGTCGGTCCTGCCTCGTGCTCCTGCCTCCCGTGGCCGGCTGCGATGCCGCAGAGGCCTCACCGCCCCCTACTACTCCCACCGTTGGCCAGACCATCCCTCTACTCTCCCACACCCCTTGTTATTCTGCGGCGACGGCAGCCTCACACCGCAGCCGAACCAGTGAACCCTCGTACTCCTCTTCGCGTGGGCATCCACTGCCGTGTCTTCCCTGGCTCCGCGTCGTCCCCTTCCTAGGACTCGTCGTCATCCACCGCCTTGGTGCTCTCGGCGCGGCGTGGTCAATGTGGTCAACGACCGACTTCCATCAGAAGAGTATTGTACGTGGAGAGTCTGACAGCTGGGTCCACGGCCGCAGCAAGGAAGTGCCTCCTTATTACGCGCAAAATAATTATTCCTCCACCTGACAGCGGGGACACACCGGACGGGCCACCGTATTTCGCGAAAATAATGTTTCCCCCTGACTGCTGGGACCCACCGGCTACATCTTCGCACGCAAGGAAGTGCGTCCGGGCAAAAAAAAAATGATTTGCCCCCTGACTACTGGGACCCACCAGCTACATCTTCGCACGCAAGGAAGTGCCTGACAGTCAGGACCCACCTGGTCGAAGCGTACGTAGCGTTGTCATTCTGGTCGCGAACATGTACATACATACTGGTCGATGTAGAGGCACACACGTGTCGTAGTAGAGGCGCGCACGTAGCATGTACACGTACGTACAGCGGCTAGTGTGCAAGAAAGAAAATACGGCCATGTACGTACATATGGGCAGGGTCTCGAACGCCTACTCGCGCATACGTACGGCCAGGACTCGTGTACATGGCTGGGTCGGAACAGAGAAACATCGTCGTCGTCGTGTTCATGGGGAGCCAACCGGCTGGGTCGGAACGGAATGCGTCATCCTGTTCATCGGGAGGGCTTGGACGGAACAGCCGATGGAAACGAGGCCTAGCGTACCGCAGAACGGAGGAAACGGCCTTGTGTTCGACCGGCCACGGTCGAAACGGGATCTTGTTCATCGGGAGGGGTCTGGCGTACCGCAAAACGGAGGAAACGGACCTCCTACGGTCGAAATGGGGGTCATGTTGATCGGGAGGGGTGTGGCATACTGCAAAACGGAGGAAACAGACTTGTGTTGGGGCGCTACGGTCAAAGCTGGGGTCCTGTTCATCGGGAGGGGTGTGGCGTACCACAAAACGGGACTCCACGGGATATTGTTCATCTCCACCGTCGACCCCCTCCAGCCTCCACGGGCTACTGTTCATCCACGGTCGACCTCCTCCTGCCTCCACCTGCGACTGTTCAGCCTCCACCGCGCGCTACTCCACCGGCTACTGTTCAACCAGCCCTCTCCACGGGCTCCTGTTCAACCACCCCTCCACGGGCAACTATTCATCCAGCCCTCCACCGTCTACTGTTCATCCAGCCCTCCACGGGGTGGTCCTGTTCATCCAGCCCTCCATGGGCTCCTGTTCATCCAGCCCCAACTGGCTCGATCGATTGGGGTCATGTTCATCCAGAGGCAACACCACGGGTTCCTGTTCATCCACCCCCACCGGGAACTGTTCATCCAACCCCCTCGCCCCCAGCAACGCTCACTGTTCATGTAGAGGCAGCATTGATCTGCTTCAGTTAGCAGCAGTAGCGAAGGAATCGCTCGATCAGGTTCAGTTAACAACCATCGATCGATCGCTCCGGTTCAGTAACGCGTAGCCTGCAATGCAATCGCTCGGGTTCAGTTAGAGCCCAACACCTCGCTCGGGTTTAGTTAGAGCCCAACGCCTCGCTCGGGTTCAGTTAGAGCCCAACGCCTCGCACCCACGCACGTGCGTGTACGAGAGAAACGCGCATCGCTCGGCCCCGACCACCCACCGTAATCGGGAACACCCCGATATTTTCCTCGACCTTGCTTTTACCACGGTTTTTTTCGTCATGGACGGCCCAAAGAATGTCATGCAGCTGCGTCTCCGGCCCGCCCAGGACTAAAAGCCCATTTTCTGTCATGATTTTTTGTCATAGAAGTAGGACCCCACCACATCTATGATGATACCGTGTTTTGTCGCAATTATTGTCATAGAAGTGTCATAAGTATGACAGAAAAAAAAATTATTCGGCCCAAAATGTCACGGATGTGTCTTTTTTTGTAGTGATGGAAACAACATAATATGTGCGTCGCTACACCTTCTGTCACTGGGTGAGGACACCGCATGGCTGAACCCATCACAAAGCACATCTCCCGTTGCAAGAAAAACCAATCTAGTTGGCCAAACCCAATTGATTGGTTAGAGAGAAATACAAAGCTATCTTAATCATGCGTAAAAGAGTTGAGAGAAGACTCAAATAATATTCATAGATGATTTGATCACAAATCCAAAATTGATAGGATCTCAACAAACACACCACAAAAGAATATTAATCGAATAGATCTCCAAGAACATTGCGGAGAACATTGTATTGAAGATCAAAGAGAGAGAGAGAGAGAGAGAGAGAGAGAGAGAGAGAGAGAGAGAGAGAGAGAGAGAGAGAGAGAGAGAGAGAATAAGTCATCTAGCTACTAGTTATGGACCCGTAGGTCTATGGTAACCTAGTCACACTCATCGGAGGGGCAGCAAGGTTGATGTAGATGCCATCCGTGATCGAATCCCCCTCCGGTCGAGTAGCAGAAAAGGCCCCAAGATGGGATCTCACGGGAACAGAAACTTGCGACGGTGGAAAAGTATTTTTGGCAACTCCTCTAGGGTTTCTGGAATATTTGGGAATTCTAGGCCAAAGAGGCGGTGTAGGGGACTCTCGAGGGTTCCACAAGCCCAGGGTGCACCCTCCATAGGGCACGCCCCTACGACTTGTCGTCGCCTCATGGGTCCCTTGGCCCCCACTCCAAGTCTCGTAGGTGTCTTTTGATACAAGAAAAATCATCGTAAAGTTTTATTCCGTTTGGACTCCTTTTGATATTCCTTTTCTACGAAAGCCAAAAAACATGGAAAAACTGGCACTGGGCACTGGGTTAACAAGTTAGTCCCAAAAATAATATAAAATAGCATATTAATGCATATAAAATATCCAAAGTTGATAATATAATAGCATGGAACAATCAAAAATTATAGATACGTTGGAGACGTATTATTGGGTCCTCGAGAAGAATTGTGGGAGGGTGTATCTGCGGTGGACATGGAGAAGCACTATCTATGGACATGGGACAAGTATAGGGCAGAGCACCTTAGGGAGGCGATGTTAGCTTTGCATCAGAAGTGTTCCAATGGCCCAGTGTTCTCTCCCAGCAATGGAGAAGATAGCAGAGAGGCGGTTTAATGACCTCGTGTTGTGCATCCTGATGGAGGCGACCCCGAGATGAGAGGCTGAGGATCTGGCCGGGTCTGAGTGCAACCACCAGACCCACACCAGGTGAGGTAGTTCAATGGGATTTTTGAGAAGCCAAATCTCCGATTCCAGAGCAAGAGGTCCATAGGTCCCCGTTCGTTCCATCCACTAGTAATTCATTCAGTATGTGCGGCTTCTACTAACGCTCTATGTGTTGAACATCGCCCGACACTCTTTTCACTCCTAAATAACTCATGAAACCATTATGTGCGATGAGCGACATATATATGTTTATTATTATAATGGACTTGTTATATTTTTCTTTATAACTACTACTTTTCATTAATTAGACACCATTGTAATGGGGGGTGCGTACGTGGATGAATGTTAAAACTAGAATTTATGTATCCCATGCAATTTGATGATCTGATCCGGGTGCATTATGCTGCAATAGCATCAATTCAACACCGATTAATAACAATTGTGGGGGGAGGAAAGTGTCCGCCATTGCTACATAAAATTATTGTGGCGGGCAGTGCATGTCGCCCGTCCCCGCTGATGGACTACCATTGGGGGGCGGGGGCGCGCCACAGATGGCATGTTAGCAGTGGCAGAAGGTCAGTAGCGGGCGCCCCTGAGTGTCGGGGCCGGATTTCGGGAACACAATATTCCAGAAATTAACCCCTAGTGTCATCACCAGCCCAGGATTACTGTTACTGGTTGACACATCCTTGTTACAGATTACCAAGCATTTACAAGAATTTGATACAAGACCATAAAGGTCTACTGATGCAATAATGACTCCGGTGGTGGATGAAGAAATAGGCTTGCGGATTTCCACATCGATGGGGCTCCATTCCATCAGGAACAGCTGACCCGGATAACTCCTATCCAGCGTGGTTATACTCCTAGGCCTCGCACGGACGTCACTGTGGTACTCCTTGTAGAACTCCTAACCTGGCCAAGTAGATAGCCAGGGACAAGCCTGTGAGTACGTTTGAATGTACTCGCAAACATCATGGACAAAAGATATAACAAATGCAGCAAAACAATTATATGGTCATGGTGAATTAAACTATATGCACATGCTCATGATACTTATTTTAAATGCATGCTGACAGGAATTAAAACATGGCATGATGAATAATATTTAGTGCAGAAAAATAAATATTAGCACAAATAAAAAATATAAAAGAAATGCCGGTCGGATGTCAAGTGACACCGCGATCGGTCTTGAGAAGAAATGCCAGTCGGGTGTCTAAAAGAGAAATCGGACGATACCATCCGAGAACTCAGGCGACGCCACGAAAGGACTTGAAAAGAAATGCCAGTCGGGTGTCCACAAGAGTAGTGGCGTGATAAACCGCCTGACACTCGAGGGACGCCACAGAAAGGACTTGAAAATAAAGGCGAGTGTCCGGGGTAGTCTAGCCAGCCCCTGAGACACTCTGGAAATTAAAATAAGAGCAAGGGGTTAGTTCACAAATATAATCATATCATCAAATATACTAATGGTAACACCAGTAGCAATGATAATTATCCTGCAAAATAACCATGCTCAAAATTTAAATATTTCCTCCGGAGACCGACAACAAGACCGACACTTGACCAACCCAGACTGTAATCCTTAACCGCGGACACGGCTATTCGAATAGGTTTCTAAACTCTGCAGAGGGTGTACTCTTTACCCGCAAGTATAGGATTTCCTTAGTCAGTATAGTGACACTGACTAATTCCCATTATGGTCTTTGGGTTGAAAACACACCTAACCAGCACACACCAGCTTAACTTTTCTGCTGCCAGGGATCACCCAAAACAACAGTTAAGTAAAACTCTAAGTGGGAAGGCTACAACCTCCAATAGCATGGGATCACTATTCAAACGCGCGGATTACAAGGGTACAATCCCTCTCGGCTACAACCGGAAACACCCATGCCCCCGGACCATGTGGCATGCCTACCGGATGCACCCGGTATCTTCCACCATGGCCTCTCTGTACGGTGTGTGCACGAAAAGGGGTTGACAACTTACTAAACCATACCCTACCCGTGGTAGAGACAAGTGGCAGCATGATTCAAGTATGGGGGTTACTGGAACAAGACTCGATCTACGGTCGACTCAGGAGGCTAATGATTCTAGCAATGGTTAGCACAACAAAATTATTCTTTTAACCATATCATCAGGACAGGGCCACAACCCTTGTCTGCTTCTACATATGTCTCATGACACCATCGTGTCAAAATGGCCCGTGCCCACCAGCACGTCCAAAACAGGAGCACACTCCTGGATTTTCATAATTTATGCATGTTGCAAATTTGAAGGGGATGCATGCAAGAGAAAGTATAATTATGACCATGCATGCATGCAATATTTCTACTCATATGCCAAATCTATTAAAGGTAACAAACATGCCCTAAATATTCTAGCATGCAAACATTCACCATATCAAGTGTTCAAAATGCTTGCCTTAGATATGAAAAAGGTGCTGGTTACTTGCAAGGAAACATCTCCCCTTCATTTTCCTATTTAAAAAAAAAAATATCTAAATTACCACACAATTCAAAAACAGCACTAAAAAGTATTTCAAAAGTTTTTGAAACAAATACTAAAATAAACCAGAGGATATTTAAGGAATAACAGAAAAAGAATTAATTCATTTAGAGTTCATATGAATTAGTTATGGATTTACTAAGATGGAAAACATGATTAAAAGCAATATTAAATTCGTTGAACAGAAACTATGCATAGTAAAAATGTTCACTTAGTTTTAAAAGAATAGATCATGATTTTAGAAGTCTACAGAAATTGGAATAACTGGATTTGGATTTGAAATGTGCTCTGAGGAATTATTTGAAAACTGCTGGAAAAGATAAAGGAGATGGACAGAATTGCGCCCTGAGCGCTGTTTAGCTCCACGGCACCACTGGGCCGAGCCCGGTCATCTGGCTGCGGAAAGGAGGCGATGACGACGATGGCGTATTCCACAGAATACGCCTCCTTCGCGCGGAAACGGCTCCAAGAGGAAACCGCCTCCACTTACACAGCGGGGGCCCGCGGCTTGTGGTCACTGACAGTGGGCCCGCCTGGCCCACTGGTCAGGTTCGACCAGGTCCAAGCGCGCGTTTACTCGTGGCAGAGCGGGGGCGGCGCTCCGGCGGAGCTCGCCGGCGAACGGTGGCGCCGTTCGGCGATCTGAGACCACCGGTGTGACCAGGGAGTCATGGTGGTCCTTCCGATACCCGCCATGGTCGGACAGTTGGACGGTGTCGCCGGTGAGGCTGCTCCCGGCGGACGGCGGCGTCGGACGAGAGGGGAACTCCGGCTAGGGTGCGACTCCAGTGGAGTTGAAGTTGGGGACGGGTTCGTTGATGCTCCAGGAGTCGAATGGTGAAGAAGACGAGGAGGGGGAAGCTCTGGTGGCGTCGGAACCATCGAGGAAATGGCGGCGGCAGTGGTCATCGGAGATGAAGAAGAAGACCTTCTCCGGTTGTTTTGCTTGCTCGGGGAGGCTCTCAGGAGGAGGGGGAGTGGTGGAGATGAGGAGCCGGGCGCTCGGGATGGCTTAAATAGGCGGGGCGACGCGGTCCGGCGGGTTCCAGAGAACGGACACGGCGGCGATGCATTCACTCCGGTAGGCGTGGTCGTTGGGCGGCCGGTGCGGGTTGGCGAGGACGTGGCCTGGCCGCAGTTAATCGGGGAGTGTGCTGGCGGCTCGGGGAGGTGCCAGGTAGCCTTGGACGGCGCCGTCCACGGGCGGACAGACGCGGCGTCCATAAATGGCAGACGCGGTGGTGGCGAGGCCGGTGGCGAGGTTGGTGAGGGCGGCGGGGTTCGGTGAGGGCGTGGCTGCTCGCAGTGAAGGCGGGGCGTCTGGTTTGGCTCGGGGCGAGCCACGCGTCCAGGGCGTTGACGTCGGTGCGACGTGGCGAGGCGAGGTTCGTCGGGCGGCGCCTCCGGATGGCGTGGACGGTGGTGGCCGGCGCAAACGGCCAAGGAAGGATGTCGGTGCAGTTAATGGTGGTCGAGATGATCCAGAGGGGAACTCGGGCGAGCAGGGGAGGTGGTGGAGTGGCGACAGCAGCTCGATGCCACGGCTGCAGTACGGGCGCTCTGGCTACGCTCTGGACATGCCCCTGGTGTGTTCGACGGAAAGCCAATGGCATCTACAGGGACTCAAACAAGTTGACAATTAACAGAATGGTGCTAGGGTTTATGGTGATGACGATGGACAAGTTAGAATGGCCAGGAGGGCAGGTGTGTAGTGTAAGATAAGAACCTTGCCAAAATTTTGGTCATGCCCTCAAGGTGTTCGACAAAATGTTAGAGCTTGCTAGGGAACTTTGTTGGGGCTGGGATTTGGCAGGATGAGGTCTCTTTAGAGGGTAGAGATGGTGGTGAAGTTATTTTGGGGAAAAGAAATACTTGCTAGTGCAAGTTGTACTGGAATTCAGTTCTGGACTGAATATTCAGAGGGATATTTGGTGGGTCTTAAAGATGCTAAAGGAGCTGATCTCCTGGAGTTAAGAGTTTGGTAGGAGGAACTAGAAGATTGCAAAGGCTCAGAATTTTTGGAGCAAGAAATAATAGGGTTGTAGTAGAAACCTAGAAGATGGACAGAACTGAAAATGAGGATGGTTCACTCAAAATTTGCAAAACACCAAGTTGGGTTTTTGCACCAAAGTGACACATAGGCATCACATGACCTCTCAGAATTATGGTGGAATTTTTGGGGAATTATTTAAAATAGAAGAAGTGCAACAGAAGCATTTAAAACACTGCAAAAGTTATTAAAAGAAAATTCTAAGGCAGAATTTTATTATGAAAATAATTTCTAATGTTATCAAACAAATAAAGAAAAGACCCAAGATACAACCAGAGCCCACAAAATAATTCCAAAAAGATTTATTATAAGAAGAGAAGATTTTCTAAGTCAGGAATAGAAAAGGCTCTGAAAATTATAAAAGGGCCTATTGTAATTCAAAATTTTATTTCTGGCCAAATTTTATTTACTGAAAAAGTGGTTAAAATTTTGGGGTGTGACAAACTCTAACCCCCTTAAGAAAATCTCGTCCTCGAGATTTGTTAAGGGCGGAAGAATCAAAAAGCATACCACCCAAACAAGGCACTCATATGCAAAAATGCAGACAGGGCAATACATTCATGACATACAAACAAAACAAGATCACAGTATGCAAACAAACAGTACAAGCTACGCAAACGCATTCACGACCGTCTACGGTCCGAAAGCGGGATCTACGTGGTCAAGCGGAAAACTTCCCGGCGCTGGAACACATTCTTCTTCTTCCGGAGGGAGCGGAGGAAGTGGAGGGAGCAAACGAAGAACGTGTCCCTCCTGAGTTGGCAGAGGGGGTCCGCCAATGGCGATCCGGGGATTCAGAACAGCAAGGTAGTGGAGATACTCCAGTATTTGCTGGGTGAAACGCTCCTGGGCCATCACATATTGAATGAGATAGACCAGGGCTGGATCGCTCTCCGCACGTCCACAGCGGAACGTAGCTTCTGCTCCAAAAGCAGCGCGACTTGGAAAATAGCAGTATTCCCTTGCGTTGGCACAGGGCACCGCAAATCGAAGACGGGTGACTGCTTCATACGCAGCAGACTCAATGGCCATGCCTGGCATTGGCATGGATCTCCCGATGAAAATCACATAGGGAGGGCCTTGGTTTAAATCTGCTGGTGGAATATGTACAGCTGCCTAGTATTTCGAGAGATCAGGAGTGATTCTCGATTTGAACAGCTCATACAGGGGTGGATGGGTGGAGCCAAGAGTATTGCGGGTAAAATCCCACAATAACATAACAAAACTACCAGGTCTTGCTTCGGGGTTCCTCAGATAAGCTCCGGGGTGAGACATGTGTGGATGAATGGAGAAAGGGCAGTACTTGATGCTGATGGGTGCTGGTGTGGAAAAAGAGAGTGGCCTCTTATAGAGAGCCTGGGTCATGAGACGTGAAATGGTGCCTGTACGACTGGGACACCGATTCCGGCGCGGGGCTGTCTGAGTCAAAGCCTCAGGCCTCAATCCCCACAAGAAAAGTGACATGTTACTGTGCGTGTGGTTAAGGGTCACGTCCAGAATTTACTCTGCAACCACTCATCAAGCAATAGATCACACATACTATTAGATGGTGACCCACAGGGGGTCTACAAACTCACTACGCCACACACCAGCTACTGCGGAACTAAAGGAAAAACCGAGCCACTAGGGGTTGATAACAATTTTGATGGACTCATTCCACCTGGTTGATATCTATCTTGGCGCGTCTTGCGGATGCCGAGTCGTCTCCGTGCGCTTCCGCGTCGGAGCTGGTCGGGGTAGGATGGGGAGCTACAGGGCTGGAGTAGCGGTGGTGACCTTCGCGGGGTGTCGAGGTCACCGTCCCATTGGAGTAGGCCTCCAAGAGAAGACGGAGATTTCCGGGTGAGGCGAAAGCATTGCCCGGGTAGGTGACATGGTCAGAGCTTGGGGGCTCAACCGGTCTTCCAAGCAGCACTAACGGGGCGTCGGTGGAGGGTGCAGCTTCACTCCTTGCTGGGGTCAGGAGAGCGAGCGTCCTGCGGGTCTCAATCAGATCAAGAGTGACCTGATCGAACAGTGCCTCTTGCGCTCTCAGGTAGCGCACCAGGTGCACCAGGGCAGGGTCCGACTCATGGTCTCCGTTGGCGACCTGGGTCGGGCTACCATAGCCTTCACGACTAGGGTAGTAGTAGAAAGGGCGGCAGTTAACCTTCGGCGACAGGTGCCGGAGTTGAACTACAGCCTCTCGGGCTGCAAGTTGGATGGATTGGGGCTCGTCGGAGGTCGTCCTCCCGGTGAATCGGTAGGGACGCTCCGATGTGGTGCCCCTCCCGTAGATGTGCACCGTGGCCCAGAAGTGATGGATGGAATTACTCGTGTGCTCTTGGTACACGACATATTCCGGCGGCTCGTCGATGCTAAAAGCACGACGGGTGAGATTGGCGAGGATGGTTACGAAGCCTTCGAGCTCGACTGCGGTGGTCTCGTTGTGCACGAGGGGGCCTGTCATTTTGGTGGTTGGATACCGAACTGGGAATGAGGCTGTGATGTGCTGAGTTTGGGGTATGGCTTCCTTTATAAGTCAGCCGAGTCTTCCATCGCACGCTTGTGGATGGGAAACTCTGTTGTTGGCACAGGCACACGGCCTATGGATAGACTGATAGGTTGGGCACCGGCTATCGAAAGATGTCGGTTGCCACTGTGGATGGGATAGACTTGACCGTGGACAGGAAAAGTTGTGGGTGGTGTGGAAACCTAGGGATGGTGACCAGGCTAGGATAGGATTAGCCAATGGTCAGCCTGGCTCTGATACCAAGGCTGTCGGGGCCGGATTTCGGGAACACAATATTCCAGAAATTAACCCCTAGTGTCATCACCAGCCCAGGATTACTGTTACTGGTTGACACATCCTTGTTACAGATTACCAAGCATTTACAAGAATTTGATACAAGACCATAAAGGTCTACTGATGCAATAATGACTCCGGTGGTGGATGAAGAAATAGGCTTGCGGATTTCCACATCGATGGGGCTCCATTCCATCAGGAACAGCTGACCCGGATAACTCCTATCCAGCGTGGTTATACTCCTAGGCCTCGCACGGACGTCACTGTGGTACTCCTTGTAGAACTCCTAACCTGGCCAAGTAGATAGCCAGGGACAAGCCTGTGAGTACGTTTGAATGTACTCGCAAACATCATGGACAAAAGATATAACAAATGCAGCAAAACAATTATATGGTCATGGTGAATTAAACTATATGCACATGCTCATGATACTTATTTTAAATGCATGCTGACAGGAATTAAAACATGGCATGATGAATAATATTTAGTGCAGAAAAATAAATATTAGCACAAATAAAAAATATAAAAGAAATGCCGGTCGGATGTCAAGTGACACCGCGATCGGTCTTGAGAAGAAATGCCAGTCGGGTGTCTAAAAGAGAAATCGGACGATACCATCCGAGAACTCAGGCGACGCCACGAAAGGACTTGAAAAGAAATGCCAGTCGGGTGTCCACAAGAGTAGTGGCGTGATAAACCGCCTGACACTCGAGGGACGCCACAGAAAGGACTTGAAAATAAAGGCGAGTGTCCGGGGTAGTCTAGCCAGCCCCTGAGACACTCTGGAAATTAAAATAAGAGCAAGGGGTTAGTTCACAAATATAATCATATCATCAAATATACTAATGGTAACACCAGTAGCAATGATAATTATCCTGCAAAATAACCATGCTCAAAATTTAAATATTTCCTCCGGAGACCGACAACAAGACCGACACTTGACCAACCCAGACTGTAATCCTTAACCGCGGACACGGCTATTCGAATAGGTTTCTAAACTCTGCAGAGGGTGTACTCTTTACCCGCAAGTATAGGATTTCCTTAGTCAGTATAGTGACACTGACTAATTCCCATTATGGTCTTTGGGTTGAAAACACACCTAACCAGCACACACCAGCTTAACTTTTCTGCTGCCAGGGATCACCCAAAACAACAGTTAAGTAAAACTCTAAGTGGGAAGGCTACAACCTCCAATAGCATGGGATCACTATTCAAACGCGCGGATTACAAGGGTACAATCCCTCTCGGCTACAACCGGAAACACCCATGCCCCCGGACCATGTGGCATGCCTACCGGATGCACCCGGTATCTTCCACCATGGCCTCTCTGTACGGTGTGTGCACGAAAAGGGGTTGACAACTTACTAAACCATACCCTACCCGTGGTAGAGACAAGTGGCAGCATGATTCAAGTATGGGGGTTACTGGAACAAGACTCGATCTACGGTCGACTCAGGAGGCTAATGATTCTAGCAATGGTTAGCACAACAAAATTATTCTTTTAACCATATCATCAGGACAGGGCCACAACCCTTGTCTGCTTCTACATATGTCTCATGACACCACCGTGTCAAAATGGCCCGTGCCCACCAGCACGTCCAAAACAGGAGCACACTCCTGGATTTTCATAATTTATGCATGTTGCAAATTTGAAGGGGATGCATGCAAGAGAAAGTATAATTATGACCATGCATGCATGCAATATTTCTACTCATATGCCAAATCTATTAAAGGTAACAAACATGCCCTAAATATTCTAGCATGCAAACATTCACCATATCAAGTGTTCAAAATGCTTGCCTTAGATATGAAAAAGGTGCTGGTTACTTGCAAGGAAACATCTCCCCTTCATTTTCCTATTTTAAAAAAAAAAAAATCTAAATTACCACACAATTCAAAAACAGCACTAAAAAGTATTTCAAAAGTTTTTGAAACAAATACTAAAATAAACCAGAGGATATTTAAGGAATAACAGAAAAAGAATTAATTCATTTAGAGTTCATATGAATTAGTTATGGATTTACTAAGATGGAAAACATGATTAAAAGCAATATTAAATTCGTTGAACAGAAACTATGCATAGTAAAAATGTTCACTTAGTTTTAAAAGAATAGATCATGATTTTAGAAGTCTACAGAAATTGGAATAACTGGATTTGGATTTGAAATGTGCTCTGAGGAATTATTTGAAAACTGCTGGAAAAGATAAAGGAGATGGACAGAATTGCGCCCTGAGCGCTGTTTAGCTCCACGGCACCACTGGGCCGAGCCCGGTCATCTGGCTGCGGAAAGGAGGCGATGACGACGATGGCGTATTCCACAGAATACGCCTCCTTCGCGCGGAAACGGCTCCAAGAGGAAACCGCCTCCACTTACACAGCGGGGGCCCGCGGCTTGTGGTCACTGACAGTGGGCCCGCCTGGCCCACTGGTCAGGTTCGACCAGGTCCAAGCGCGCGTTTACTCGTGGCAGAGCGGGGGCGGCGCTCCGGCGGAGCTCGCCGGCGAACGGTGGCGCCGTTCGGCGATCTGAGACCACCGGTGTGACCAGGGAGTCATGGTGGTCCTTCCGGTACCCGCCATGGTCGGACAGTTGGACGGTGTCGCCGGTGAGGCTGCTCCCGGCGGACGGCGGCGTCGGACGAGAGGGGAACTCCGGCTAGGGTGCGACTCCAGTGGAGTTGAAGTTGGGGACGGGTTCGTTGATGCTCCAGGAGTCGAATGGTGAAGAAGACGAGGAGGGGGAAGCTCTGGTGGCGTCGGAACCATCGAGGAAATGGCGGCGGCAGTGGTCATCGGAGATGAAGAAGAAGACCTTCTCCGGTTGTTTTGCTTGCTCGGGGAGGCTCTCAGGAGGAGGGGGAGTGGTGGAGATGAGGAGCCGGGCGCTCGGGATGGCTTAAATAGGCGGGGCGACGCGGTCCGGCGGGTTCCAGAGAACGGACACGGCGGCGATGCATTCACTCCGGTAGGCGTGGTCGTTGGGCGGCCGGTGCGGGTTGGCGAGGACGTGGCCTGGCCGCAGTTAATCGGGGAGTGTGCTGGCGGCTCGGGGAGGTGCCAGGTAGCCTTGGACGGCGCCGTCCACGGGCGGACAGACGCGGCGTCCATAAATGGCAGACGCGGTGGTGGCGAGGCCGGTGGCGAGGTTGGTGAGGGCGGCGGGGTTCGGTGAGGGCGTGGCTGCTCGCAGTGAAGGCGGGGCGTCTGGTTTGGCTCGGGGCGAGCCACGCGTCCAGGGCGTTGACGTCGGTGCGACGTGGCGAGGCGAGGTTCGTCGGGCGGCGCCTCCGGATGGCGTGGACGGTGGTGGCCGGCGCAAACGGCCAAGGAAGGATGTCGGTGCAGTTAATGGTGGTCGAGATGATCCAGAGGGGAACTCGGGCGAGCAGGGGAGGTGGTGGAGTGGCGACAGCAGCTCGATGCCACGGCTGCAGTACGGGCGCTCTGGCTACGCTCTGGACATGCCCCTGGTGTGTTCGACGGAAAGCCAATGGCATCTACAGGGACTCAAACAAGTTGACAATTAACAGAATGGTGCTAGGGTTTATGGTGATGACGATGGACAAGTTAGAATGGCCAGGAGGGCAGGTGTGTAGTGTAAGATAAGAACCTTGCCAAAATTTTGGTCATGCCCTCAAGGTGTTCGACAAAATGTTAGAGCTTGCTAGGGAACTTTGTTGGGGCTGGGATTTGGCAGGATGAGGTCTCTTTAGAGGGTAGAGATGGTGGTGAAGTTATTTTGGGGAAAAGAAATACTTGCTAGTGCAAGTTGTACTGGAATTCAGTTCTGGACTGAATATTCAGAGGGATATTTGGTGGGTCTTAAAGATGCTAAAGGAGCTGATCTCCTGGAGTTAAGAGTTTGGTAGGAGGAACTAGAAGATTGCAAAGGCTCAGAATTTTTGGAGCAAGAAATAATAGGGTTGTAGTAGAAACCTAGAAGATGGACAGAACTGAAAATGAGGATGGTTCACTCAAAATTTGCAAAACACCAAGTTGGGTTTTTGCACCAAAGTGACACATAGGCATCACATGACCTCTCAGAATTATGGTGGAATTTTTGGGGAATTATTTAAAATAGAAGAAGTGCAACAGAAGCATTTAAAACACTGCAAAAGTTATTAAAAGAAAATTCTAAGGCAGAATTTTATTATGAAAATAATTTCTAATGTTATCAAACAAATAAAGAAAAGACCCAAGATACAACCAGAGCCCACAAAATAATTCCAAAAAGATTTATTATAAGAAGAGAAGATTTTCTAAGTCAGGAATAGAAAAGGCTCTGAAAATTATAAAAGGGCCTATTGTAATTCAAAATTTTATTTCTGGCCAAATTTTATTTACTGAAAAAGTGGTTAAAATTTTGGGGTGTGACACTGAGAGCATTGCCCGCCAGTACTAGGTTTTTTTTCGCCCGCCACTGCTAGGCATTCATGCAGTAGTTTAATTACGATGGTGTGTTTTTGTTCAACATCTTGTGACTAGCTGTATGTGTTTTATGTTTGAACTATATGCATGGTTGACGCACCGTATATTTACTAGGTTGTTTAAATTATCCAATGTCCTAGCTATATGTGTTTTATATTTGAACTATATGCATGGCTGTGGCGCTATTTAATTACTACAATGTTTAAATATCCAATGAATTACCTAGCTATATATATTTGTGTTTTGTTTGTCATTTCTTAACCTGGTGTTTGTTTATTTTGTCAACATGAATGCGGGAAATGGATCCCTCGTGTGCCAGATGCCAGAAGGATAAGTAATTCTTCGTAGATCTTCTAGATGACTTCCTAACTACGACGGTATGTTTTTGTTCAACATGTTGTGACTGAGTTTCATAGGTGCAACCAAATTTGTATCATTGGAGTTTTCTTTTTAATTTTGCTCTGGCCATCCCTTGCGGGGCAAGGAGTGAATTCCTAGAGGGGTTCGGCGTTGGGCTTCATGCAACTATCCGATTTCAGTGCATCCTCATGAAGATGCAAACGAACCAGAACTTCACTTGTCTTGTCACCAACATGGAACATCGAACTTATTTCGGTTTCCTGGTTGGAGATACCTTGCATGTGCCTATGTGATGGAAGCTAAGGAGAGGATCACGTTCTACCTCGATTATGATCCTGAGAGATCATGATGTACTACAGACCTGCTAGCACTTCTGGTTCCGATACTCCATACTAGGACCATAATTCCAACCGCCAAATTATTTAGTTAGTAGGCATGGTATCTACTCATAATATGCTAGTATTTCGTTGAATTTTTGTTGAACATGTGTTACATATATGTGCTTGTTACTAGTCATACTACCTTAATTAGTACTCCCTCCGTCCCAAAATTCTTGTCTTCGATTTGTCTACATACGGATGTATCTATTCACATTTTAGTGTTAGATACATCCGTATCTAGATATATCTAAGACAAGAATTTTGGGACGGAGGGAGTACTTTGCTGAACTTAAATGTTGTCATTTACCTTTATTTGGTGTGCTCAAACTGAAGTGTTATATGATTTTCCTATTGTTGTTAAACTAAAATATGTTGTCATTTGACTGAGAAAACGCTGTTGTGCATCCCTTTTTTCTTTTGAGGAACTGACTTTTGTGCATCCTTTCTTATACATAAAAATCTAGCGGTATAAATTTTGTGACACATAACTTATATTTTGTTGATTAAACCGGCTCCCAAATTTAGTCTAAAAATGTGAGGACTTGTACACATGCCCAGAAGGAGTAGATACCAATGGTCAAACTACTTACATTTATATAAAACAGTACGTCAATGCCCTAAAAGGGTTATATTTTGAACAGAACAAAGTAATAATGAGAAGAAAAAAAATCTTTAGTATGTATGTAATTTCCCCACCAGTCAAAGAGGTTCCAGTCAAGAGAGAGAAAGAGGGACCAACCTAAGAGACAAGAAAGCGGAGATACTCAAAGGCAGATTTAGAAAGAAAAAGAAGTGAAGAAGGGCTGGCCTGCGGCTGCGTTTGGGTTCGACCGTACGAGGTGCAGACCCATCACACATGGGGACGATGGATCGAGGAGTTAAACCTCCACTGCCATTTTTTTATGCGCCTGCCGCTGCTACTACTGCTAAGCACAATAGAGAGAGAAAGAGACTGAGACTGAGCGTGTGGGGCCATTTTAGGCGTCTCAGCCAATAGACGCTCGACAGCATACCGCGCCCGGAACCACACTCGATCGCACCCTCCCCCAATTACACCACGAATCCATCCATCCTCTTCCTCTCCCATCTTTAAAGCTGCATCCCATCTCCCCTCACCGCCGCGGCGAGCCAGCGACGCCTCGCCTCCTCCCACCCCGGCCGCCGTGCGCGCCATAGACACAAGCAAGAGTCGACAGCTAGATCGCGAAATCAGGATGGGTCGCGGTAAGGTGCAGCTGAAGCGGATAGAGAACAAGATAAATCGGCAGGTGACCTTCTCCAAGCGCCGCAACGGGCTCCTGAAGAAGGCGCACGAGATCTCCGTCCTCTGTGACGCGGAGGTCGCCGTCATCGTCTTCTCCCCCAAAGGCAAGCTCTATGAGTACGCCACCGACTCCAGGTAGCTCCCCACCCATGCAGCATATGTCAGCTTCCATCTCGATCCATTTTCCATTTCTGCCTCTGCTATATGCCCATGCCGCTGCATCACACATACATATAGGGAGGGAGGCCGTACGCTCCGCTCTTCCTCCGCCAGCTGCATCGTAGCCCTTGCCGTTTCTGGCCTTTGATGCCATGGCGCCGGAAAAGCTCCCTGTCGGCTTTGCCATTTCTGGCATCGATCCATCTCCATGTGCTCTCATCGGTTTGGTCTTTGGTGTCCGTACCGCATGTGCTTCCTCACTTGTTTCTACTTCTACTGCTAGCCCCAGCCCTGCCTATTCTGAGTTTGGGTGCTACAGGTGATGATTTTATGCTGCTGCTGCAGCTGCTTGCTTATTTTGGGTAACGATTTGATTTTCTCCTCACTCACTAGCTGGCTCGTCTTCTCCGATTTCCTTTCTCGTGCTCCCCGCTTTTGCCTTTTCCTCTTGCCTCCGACTGATCCTTTCCTTTTTTGGGATCCACGGCCGCCTTTCTTTCTTTAATTCACCATTCACCTATAGCCTGCCTAGGACAATATATATATATATATATATGTATGTGACACGCGAAGGCAGATTAGATTATACTGACCCAGAGCCCCAGCCCCCGCGCGTAATTAGATGATTTTTGTCCCTTTCTTCATCCACATCGTTCTAGACTAGATTGTACTACAAGGAGTATTTTATTCGATTTCTAGTTTCTTAAACTATTAATAATAATCACAGCTTCCAACAAGTGAGCTGGGCAGTGACAGACATGCATGTAATGGACGGAGCGAGCTCGCTGAATTAATCGCCTCGCATCTTCTTCTGCCTCTCTAAACATGTGCAGTGAACACCACTTATGCATGGTACATCGCTACGTACGTCTTTGTTAAACTATATATACCCAAAAAAATCCCTCTTCTTACTCTTCTTCACTTCTTGCCAAGCAGTGGGATGGATCTGGCTCTTCTTTGATCTTCTTCTTATCTTTCCTCTTATTTATTTCTTCTCCCTCTTTTCCTCTTTGATGCTACCCTCTAGGTAAATCTTTGACTCGGTTTTATTTGGTAGAAAAAATATAGACCAGCGTGGCAGCTAGATACAGTACATCAGTAGATCTTTGCTTTGTTCATTGATAGGGAGCTTCTTCTTTTGTTGAAGAGAGAAATAAATGTGTTCAGTGTACTACCTAGCTAGATCGCTAATGATGGGACCATTTGCTGTAACACACGTATACTTTAGCCTCTCTCAATTCCGTGTACAACAGTTTTGTGTTGTGCACGACTCGTTCGTACGGTAACAGTATGCATGTATGTATGTCGGCACTTTTATGCCTGTTTTCAAGTGCTTTATTTCCAATATACATATATGTCCGTTGCATCTCATCTCTTTCTTCCCTCTTCGAAATATACGGTCTATGTAAGGCTTGGTTACCTACGTGCCACATATATACGTGCCACAGATAAGTAAAGGAGTGCTTCAGGCTTCTGGAACCCCTTCACTAATTCTCTCTTTATAATTCAGATAATAAATAGGCTGCACATCTCAATAGTCTATATTTTTGTGTGCGGGAAACAGTGAGGTTCAAGATGGTGGGATATTTTGTTGACCGTACATACGAACATACAGATTAAGAGCTTCTTCTTTTAGTATGTAATATTCTCTATGTATGAAACTACGAAGGGGGCTGGTGCAACCTATCACCTTGGCTGTTTTACAAGAACCGAAGTAGCCAGCTCTATAAGGTTCCTCTACAATTGTTCAGTTTAGGATCGCAATCCAGTTCCCGCGGTACTGCTGCTACAGCCATCCATTCAACTCGTTGATAAAATTTTCTTCCTACAGCATCATGCATGCATGTTCTGTAATGCTTCAATCATTATCCACAAACCTTGATATCACATGTGTGCTATATGTATTCCTTTTATCACGGACTCGTGGTTCTATACAGCGTCACTGCTTTCTTGAAGATGGGTGAGATATATGTTTTATGTGTGCACTCTTTGAAGCTGGCATCCTGCTTGCAAGGCAATCAAGAGTGATATTACTACACTTTGAACAGTAAAGGAGCGCTGTCAGTCCAAACAGTAACTTCAGATCTGGAGTTTGTTGGGAATTTCTGATTTTTGATTACTGGGGCCATGGCATGCATGGTGGCTCTTTTTTCTTTTTATGCTCGTGATAAGCTATTGCATTTGTTGTATTTTCTTGCAAAAATAACTTGCGTATGCTTCTTAGTGCTGTTTTCCGAATTAGAAGGATGCCAAGCATTGTACTCCAGTACAATGCCATGCTTGCAAGGCATAATTAGTACACAAAGAATTGTTCTTAAGCATTGTATTAATTAGTACTACTAATAATATATGCCTTGCGAAGGACCGGTATTTGATTGTCCCAAAAAGGCATGGACTGACATGGTGTGAGTTTTCCTTGCAGCATGGACAAAATTCTTGAACGTTATGAGCGCTACTCTTATGCTGAAAAGGCTCTTATTTCAGCTGAATCTGAAAGTGAGGTATAAGCAATTTGCTGCTTTCGCTATTATGACGATTACTCTTGCTGCTTTCATATATTTTGAATCGGGGAGGTTGCCCATGTTACATTGCACAAGCATTTCAGCACATCTCCTTCACATAAACATCATATCTCAATTAACCTTCTTGGTTTTGGATTTTCCAAACAGACAAAATTAGTTATGAATAATTATACCTTTTGAGAAATTCAGAATCACCTTACATTTTATGTTAATGACTTAAAATTACATTTCCTTAGGTACTCTACTATATAGCTTAACATTCCTCATGTGAAAAGGGACTTTGTCGACCCTCATATGAAAAGAACCTAGTAAACACTATAAGAGTTTGCTAAACTGGTATTGGATATCACCCTACCTTCACATTTTTTAGTAAATTTGGCCACCTAGGTAGATGAACAAAGAGATCATCGATGGGCATGTGTATCCATCATCTTTGAATGATGTCCACTATACGTGTAAATAATCGTAGCATGCAGTATATAATACACAATATATGGGATGCACGAAATTATATGAAATTAGTGTCTCCTCTAGATCAATCATAAATACATCACAGACAATATTTGTAACTATAAATTCTATAAATAAATATTGTATGTATACATTAGGATACTAACAAATCAATCAAAATTATAAGTTTTGCCACAAACGTAACCTACACATGCTTCACAAAATAGCCCTTTCATAACTTGTATTACTTGTAAACCAACCACGGGTGACACAGTTGCATATGATTTTGTACCCATATCGAATTTACATGAACTTGTCCGGTAAGAGAAGGTCATAGAAGTAGCAAATGGCTGAGAAAGCTACGGACGCAAGCTGATTTACGCTTTCAAGCAGCAAGATAGCCCTCCATGTATTATTTTCTCATTAAGCTTTTTTATCTTCACAAAATTAAGTACTCCCTCTGTAAAGAAATATAAGAGTGTTTAGATCACCAGGGGTAGTAATTTATAAAATGAAAATATCGACAATCGTTCTTACTATATTTTTGTCTGCTATCAACTATATGATTAAGAAAGGACAGGATTATTTTACTTATAAGTACCTAAAATAAAACAACTACATTTGATGATAAATTTTTCATTTTAATTCGTATGGTGTGTGAACTTTTGTGGCTATATGTTCCGAAGGGTCCAATTTTTTTTGGTTATTTTCTGATTGGGATATGGGGGGAGGGGCGATTGTTAAATCCGGTTTATACCCAATATATTTTATGGTAAACAAGTAGACATGGCTTGACGGCTATGAATTTGGCTGAGCCTAAAATTCTCAAATCAACTTTGTTATGACCATGATATAAAAAGTTCAAAGTTATATATTTATTCTTCCACATTTCTATTTTTTAATTATTTCCTCACTTGCAACGTCCATCTCTTTGCTCCATCCAAATAAATCAAATCCGTCAAGTATTTGCTGTTAGTACCTCAGAATCTCAGATCCACATGCGAATACTGATTTTCTTTTGTTCACTTAAATTTTTTCTTGCACATTGAACCTAAACATAGTTTTAGGCAATGATTTAATGATTATTTTATATAAAAAGCCTAGGACTAGTTTGGTAGATGATCCTGCTTCATAATACTAAATATCAGAAACATTATTAAGGTTGTTATGGTATCCTCCACTTCACTGGCTGAAACCTGTTATAACAGTTAAGAGCATCTTATTGTAAATTTCTGCTCGTCCTACATGTCTGCTGTTCTAGTATCATTGTTTGCGACAAAATGCAAGAAGTCACGTGACATAAATGTAAGTGTGATTGCCTGAAGGTATATGTGAACTTCTCATAAATTAGAAGCCTTATTATGTACCCCCTCTTTCCAGGTCTATAAGGAGCGCACGGATTTTGAGATTTACTTTGACCATCAACTAGACCAATAATATGAGTTATGTGGCATAGAAATCAGACCACTGCAAAATTAGACTCAAAATCCTTGCGCACCTTTATAAACAAAGGAGGGAGTACTTTGTCAACAGTTTCCTGTTCTTTTTCACATTACCTTACCATCTACTCACATTGTATAAGCATATTGATACTGGTAGTTCCCTGTAGCGGTAAAAGATGTGCTTAGTTCATACAAAGGAACGTTCATTCTTGTACTTGCCTACCTCTGACAGAAAATAATTTTCCTGTACAGGGAAATTGGTGCCATGAATACAGGAAACTTAAGGCGAAGATTGAGACCATACAAAAATGTCACAAGTAATATTGAGTATTGAGTTGCCATTTGGATTCTGAATAATTGTGGAACTAGCATATAATTTTGCAGTATGAGTTGAATTAAGATGATTTAAAGCAACTGGATTATTATCCTGCAGGCACCTCATGGGAGAGGATCTGGATTCTCTGAACCTCAAAGAACTCCAACAACTGGAGCAGCAGCTGGAGAGTTCATTGAAGCACATCAGATCGAGAAAGGTTGTTATTTTCTAAGATTCAGTAGCCCACCTGAATTGTCTTAACTGGACTGAGGTGGACGTCAGATGCTGGCATTACATATGTGAATGTGGTCCTTGCATGCTGTTGCAAACCCTTTCCTTTTGGCCTTTTGAGAATGTTAATATCTGGTGTATAATTTCCAATGGTAAATTTTCTGATCATTTGTAACTGCAAACTTGCCTCTATTTGCAGAGCCATCTTATGATGGAGTCCATTTCTGAGCTACAGAAGAAGGTAACAACCAAACATATTATCATCGATCCACCTTTCATTACGATATAGCTAGTTTCATCTCATACTGTTGTTGCATGCTGCAGGAGAGGTCACTGCAGGAGGAGAACAAAGCCCTACAGAAAGAAGTAATTAAGCTGCCAAACAAAGCACATATAATTACTTAACCAGTGCTCGTTGCTGATCTGATCCTTCAATTTTCTCTAGTTGGTGGAGAGGCAGAAGGCGGCCAGCAGGCAGCAGCAGCAGCAGCAACAACAACAACAAATGCAGTGGGAGCACCAAGCCCAGACCCAAACCCATACCCATACCCAAAACCAACCCCAAGCCCAGACAAGCTCATCATCTTCCAGTTTCATGATGAGGGATCAGCAGGCCCATGCCCCTCAACAGAACATTTGGTATGTACATGCATACATTGACAATTCATTTAAGATACTATGCGTACATGTAATAACATGTACAGTTCATCTTCTTGTGTACGCAGTAGCTACCCGCCGGTGACGATGGGTGGGGAGGCGGCAGCGGCGGCAGCGCAGCAGGCTCAGCTTCGCATTGGAGGCCTGCCTCCATGGATGCTGAGCCACCTGAACGCTTGAGGAAGGAAGAGGTTTAATCGCCAAAGCAGCTGAAACAGCATTAATCGGCACACTAGCAATTAAGCTGCTATGGTTATGTTTGCTTGCCCCTACCCTTATATATATGATTTGCAAGGAAAAAAAATGAGCAGAGAGATCAGGAATGCTGGTTCGCTGTATAATTTTGCTGCATGTTCAGCAACACGTACCAATTGATGCAAACATACATGCTTAGCAACCAACCAATTACCTTAGCATGGATGACTTGCTTGGCTTAATTATGAAAGCTAGGTTGCATGATGACGTGTGTATATATATGATATATTTTTATATTTTATCTGAAATCTAAATGGGTGAATGAATATGGCCAGGTTCAAGGCTGTGAGATCAGCCATCCCTTCGTGAACATGTATATACATATGGTTATGGTTCTAGAATCTAGATAGAAAGGAATGTCACTTCTAGAGGTAAAATAGGCAACAACACCAGAGGCGTCAACACTATATATACTTTTGTGTATAGCTGTGCTTTGTTTGTCCCAAAATGATACCAGAATGTACAAACGATAACATGCATTCGCTGCCTTTCTAAGCTGTCTTTTCTTGTATTTTAATCCTTTCAATGAATAGTAGTAGGTTGTTTTTCTTCATATACATACCCTAAATACATATATATGCACAATTGTACTGATAAGATTTCTCAAAATAGTTTCTCGTCACCACTTTATTGATAAAGCACCAACCAAGTCCATACAATAAGTTATTCAAATACAAGGAAAGTAAATAATAAATCAGTTGGGGCAACATCACAGACATGCCCAAAAGCGAAACAACAAATCGATATGAGACACCTCCGGGGCGATGTGTTAACTGCTAGGGGGTGCAGAGAGTTGATGGACGACCATTTGAAGACCATCCAACAGGCAACCTATTAGGCCGCTGCCCAGCCGTCATAGAGAGGGTGCAACAACCGCATAAAATCCAACAATTTAAACACATAATCAGAAGCACGGCGCAGGAAGACCTTCTTATTAACAATCTTATTACGCGTTGTCCACAAGGTCCAAGACATCGTCTTGAACACCTACAAGAAGAGACGCCTCGTCCTACCGGTATGGTGAGCATGGGCATTCAGTGAGTTGCGCAGGTTCGAGGCCTCCCACTCAGTCCCAGGGCCTCACGGGTGTAGAATTCAAGATTTGCAAGATATATATGAAAAAAGTTCTACGACGGTGATGGTGTCCTGGTCCCGGTCTCGGGTCACACTCAGGAGTTAAGAGCGGAACCTTTTCCAAGATTGATTTCAGATCGGACCTTGAACCCGCTTTCTCTGTTTTCGGTATCAAATCAGGCGCAGACGGAGCATGAGAAACTTCTTCTAGACAAGGTATTATATCAGTTCTAGAAGCTTGCAACGTCCAATGATCCAGTCTCGGTGTACGATCGGATCATGGAATCCCCAGGTACAATTGATTTTTTATTCAACCTACCCACCGCCCATCTTGTAATTGGACGGAGACCTCGACCTACAACATCTACATGGTCGACACACCAGGTGCCAGCCATAATGGCGATGCCAACAACAGCAAAGATAACGGCGCCAATAACGATGGCAATTGTAAACCTGGCAGTCCCCCACGTAGCAATGTGGACGACCCTCAAAGCGACCTTGGTCCTGACGATGAGGACATACTAAACGAGTCACTTGACATCGCGCGCCATGATGCATTAAGGAGAACACTGATCAATACAACCAAAAGATAACCAACGAGAAGCAGCACCTTCGCAAGGAGGCGGAGTTCATTGGGGACCGCTGGAATGAGCTCTTCCGAGCTGAAGATGAGCTGAACAAAAGAAAGCAGGGTACATCGAAGGCAGCTGCCAAGTACGGTAGGAACCTGCTCAAGGACATTGATGCCCTTGCGAGCCATAGCGTGGTTTCCTAACACGTCTGGGCAAAGGATCCTCACCGAGGTGTAGGAGAACGGCCTCCCCAACAGGAGCGCAAGTGGACCGATAAGGGCAAACATACACCCGAGGCGGTGACACTTTGCCCTGTTGCATCGCACAATGAGGGCTTCTCGGTTATGTGGAGTAAGCACAGCGAGAAATCTCCCCAAGGAGAAACACCCAATTCCGCCCAAGGATGATCCTCCTCAGATAATCTATCAACCCAGGCGCTGCCCAGGGACTTTTTTCGAGCAGGCACAATGGTTACACTAGAAGGCCATGGGTAAGGACTCTTTCTCTAGATACAATGAGTAGGGTGACCTTGACGATGCGTGTTGCATGATCGGCGCAGACCGTGGTCGGGGAGATCCATCGGTGATTTATCCACCCTATTTCTCGTATTTGGTGATCGTTCACCAGTTCCCTCCCAGCTTCAACATCATTAATTGCAATAAATATGAAGCGAACACATATCCCTCTATCTAGATGGAGCACTATATCCTCGCCATCCACTTGGCAAATGACGATGCTTCCACGGCATAAAATACTTCCCACTCATGCTTAAGTCCTCAGCCCGACACTGGATGCACACCTGATAACCCTCAACCGTAAGGGATCGAGATAGTCTTCGCGGGTAAGAATAACCCAATTTATTGATTCGACACACGGGGAGCCAAAGAGTATTTATAAGCTTTAACAGTTGAGTTGTCAATTCAACCGCACCTGAAATATACTAACTTGCAACAAAAGATAAGTGGTAACAGTGATATGATAGTGATGATAGTAATAGTAAAAGTAAACAGCAAAAGTAAATAGCAGTAGTAAATGGCAAAAGTAGCAACTAGTGACAAGCAAGGTTTAAAATACTGTAGGCTAGGGAGATGGATGGTTGGGCGTTGCATGGATGAGATAGTTTCTAACTCGGGGCACGGCACACGGAAAAGTAATGATCATCTAGGCAAATATCAAACATTAGGCATGTATCCCGTAGGTAGTTGTACGTGCTTGCAATAAGAACTTGCACAACATCTTTTGTCCTACCATCCCGCTACGAACGGGGCCAAAAGGAACTAATGGATATTAAGGTGCTCCTGTCAAAGAGCACCAGAACAAAGCAATGAACTCAATGGATACATGTAATCCTCAAACTACGGACCATCCCCTTTGGTGTCCCAAGCTGTCACTTTTGGAATCGCCGGCTCCGAACCGTAACAAGTGCATACAACTCATAGATAGGATCAAGAACACAAATATATTCATGCAAACACATATGGTTCAGATCTGAAATCATGGCACTCGGGCCCTAAGTGTCAAGCATTAAGAATAACAAGTTGTAGCAAAGATGATAAACACCATACTAGATGATAGGCAACATGCCCCCAACAATCTGACGAACTATTACATGATCTAACTCATCCAATCCCTACCATCCCCTTCGCCTACAGCAAGGGAATTACTCACACATGAAGGGGGAAGTCATGGAGGGATGATGGAGTGGTGATGATGATGACGATGGCGACGATCTCCCCTCTCCGGAGGCCAAATCAGCCTCCAGATTAGCCCTCCCGAAGAAGAACACAGGGTGGCGGCGGCTCCGTGACGAAAAACAGCGAAAGGACTTCTGATCTGGGATTTCTCCGTCGGGAGGAAAAATACGGGCTAAAGTAGGGCACCAGGGGGTGTGGGGCCCACCGAGGCGCCCCCCCCCCGGCGCGGCCCAGGGGGGGCGCGCCCACAGGGCGCCTGGGCACCCCCTGGCCCCCCTCTGGCCCCACTTCTGGCATTTTGTTTCTTCGGGTGCGTGGATTTTTCGTGATTTTTCGTGGATTTTTCTGAGATGCTTAAAAATCCGTTTTCCTGCACACAAATAAACCATACAGGCAGCTCTGCTGAAAACAACGTCAGTCTGGGTTAGTTTAGTCCAAATCATGCAAGAATGAGGTCAGAACAATATCAAAAGTGTTTGAAAAAGTAGATACGTTTGAGACGTATCAACCCCCCAAGCTTAGCATATTGCTTGTCCTCAAGCAATTCAGTTCAACGAACTGGACGCGACAAAGAAAACTTTGACAAACTCTTTTGCTTCATTAGATGTATATAAGCATGTACTACTGAAAGAGTTCAGCAAGTATTAAAACAGTACTTATGAGAACAATGCAAGGAGCAATCCTTCTTTCGAGTGACCAGTCACAAATAATTAGGAGTAAACAATATATTACCGAAAATCAAGACAAGATCACATTGCACATAGCTTGAGCATATTAAGGTGGTATCTCGCTAGCCTCCATGAGTGAAGCAAAACATAAATGCAGAGACTTCTCCAGAGTTTTAAAGGAGACTAGAACTAAGAATTTCAGAATAAATCATATCACAAATATGCAGAAGACAATGTAATACTTTGGGACAATGCACATTACACTCAGAATGACAATTATGCTCTCCTAGTCAGTGCTTTGAAGAAAGAAGATGAGACTCTCGAACCGTGGCTTTTATTGGCAAGGTTGAAAACCCGTGATCAGAAACAAAAACTAAACATGTACCAAAGCTCTTGGTTTTAAAAACAGAAGTAAATATGTTTTTGAGAGGTGCATATTTCGTCAACGAATGCTAGCAGATAACTCAATTACTTTTTAAGCTAGACAAGTCTCGAGGAACGGCTCCCGCATGAGGACGATCACATCCTCTTAATCTCCTTTGTTTATCACTGCCAAAGTTTTCTGATTTCTCATGAACAAAGCGTGAAGGAGGGTTTGTTTGTTATATTATGTTTTTGAGCCGGGCGCACTCAATGCCAGTTCCTTTTCATATTAGGGGTTTGCACATTATACATGCAATCCAGGGGTGAAACTTGTCCAACTTAAAGAGATCATGAATTAACTCCTACTTCCTCATGAGCTAAAACATAGGCACAAAAAGGGAAATGCTTTTGATTAATTTCGAGATGGTACATGAAAGTCCTCGTTAGGAATGGCAGGTAAATACCATGTATAGGAAGGTATAGTGGACTCATATGGCATAACAGGTTTATAGGTTTTGGATGCACAAGCAGTCATTCCGCTTAGTATGGGTGGAGGTTTAACAAAAGACTGGGAAGCGACCAACTAGAGAGCAATAACGGTCATAATCATGCAGAGCAACAAAGCAACATTGAATCGGGCATGAAAGTGATATAACTATTCTAAAATTCAAAGATCATCAAGGCAAAGTAGACTTTTTAGTCTTAAACATGTGTAAGCATGTGCCAAGTCAATCCAAAAATTCTCTAAAGGGAAATGCCACCTTAGTATGCCAGACTATGAACAGTGCGATGCATGTAGATCATTTCAGTAACACATTATATACTCTAGTTATTGGAGACTAGCCACAAGGAAAGCATGAACCACTGGAAGAGCGTTGTAAACATAGCACTATGTCGCTACAAGCTGGTCTCTAGATCATAAGTACAGGCATATGTACAAAAGTAGAAACAATAAGAGTTCATACCGGTCTTCCTTGTTGCTTCCTTTCAGTCGATCTTCGTCATTACTGCTTGTCACTTGCACGATCGAACGTAGGAAATATAATCAAATGCCAACAAAGCAAACTAAAGAGAGAAAGGAAATCTTTTTGGGTTTTTTCAAAAGTTGAATAAAAAGCAAAAGAAAGAGAAAATCTTTTTGTTGTTTTTGCAAAGAGAGAAATAAAGAAGAACGAGCAAAAACTTCGAAAAGATCAAAGTGAATCAAACGGATAATACAATGAAAAAGTGAGAAGGGCACGTACTCCCCCAAGCTTAGGCTTTTGGCCTAAGTTGGTCGCAGCTACTGCCCCCAGGAGCCTCCTGCTCCAGGGGTAAGGTGGCGAGACCAAGGGTCGTAGAAGGATGATGGCGCGTACGCCGAACTCCTCGGAGTCTCCCACAAGGAAGGTTCCGAGCGCCAAACAGAGGAAGACCCTTCACCAAACTCGGTGGCGGTCTCACCCTGAAAATGTGGTATCTCACCGTGCCTCTCCTCGTCGGGCACAACCCCCTCCATGGGGTTATGGAACTGGTGCTGGACCATGAACTCATCGAACTGGACAACATCAAAGGACCATCCGTTCCTGCGAGAAAAATCAAAAGAGGTGCAGGTAGACGGATCTCGCGTTCCGCGGTAGTTCAGAAACGCAAGATATAAACAAGGTTATCAAGTTCAGAACCCATGGTAACAAACTTATGCCTCTGCATAGCAGCAAGATCAAAGCTTAAATAAGTAAAAGGAGTATCATCCGGGTGTGGGGTGCCTCCAAGATGATCTAAGATAAGCATGGCATAAATGCCACCATATAAGTCCCCCTTGTTACCGTTCATAGCAAGGCGTCGAGCAATTAAGGTACCAATATTATAATCAGATCTCCCTGAGAGGGCTGCTGCCAGGATAGCAATATCCGGAGCAGAAATGTTGCTCGTGTTGTCGCGAGCCAACACCCCTCTAGCAATATAATATGCAAAATACCTGAGGTGAGGAAACAAGATGCTGGAGATCTTCGACCGATGAATATCCCTCGTACCCATGCTGCAGAGAGAGTTGATGACGGTTTTCAGCTCGGAGGGCTGCGTGGCCATCCTTGCCGTCCTCCCAACGTTCGGCACACCTATTACTTCACAAAAATTTCCCAGAGTGATGGTGATAGGATCATTATAAATTTTAAACTCAATAGCACCTGAATCAGGATTATATCTAAAACTGTTAATGAAACCGGAGGTGAGTTTCTGATACTGAGTAACACGGCTCGTGACGAGTCGTGTCAAACCTGCATTAGCACAGAGATTATAAAACTCATCCTCGATTCCCGCAGCTTCCATGAATTCATCACATGGAAATGTCATCGCACGTGCTGGACTTGTGTCCTCCAACAACTCCAGGGGCACATGATCTTCATTATAGCTCACCCTAACAGTCGATGGTGAAGCTACGGCTCTAGTGACTCGATCGGAGTGTGCGGGCCTCCTCTTCTCAAGCCATCCTTTTGCCCTTCCTAACAAACTCATTTCAGGGAGTATTTGCTCAAAATTTCAGCTCAGATGATGGGCTGTAGAGAGAGATCGGAGAATCGCCCCCAAGAACAGCAAGAACAACAAGAACAAGACCAGAACTCGGGTTTCTGGAAAAAGAGAGAGAGGAGGGAAGAAGAAGTACCTGGAGGGGGGTCCCGAGGGCCCCAGGCACCCTGTGGGCGCGGCCAGGGGCTGGGCCGCGCCAGCTGGCCGCCTGGGCCACTGGTGGCCCCCCTGGCTGGCCCCAGGATTTTCCGGGTCTCTCCCGTTGTGGAAATTTTTAATATAATTTTTTTGGAATTTTTCTGAAAACTTCACTGTTGAATTTTTTTCGAAGTTCAAAAAGCTGCGAAACTCTCTGAAAACTTGAAGTAGTTAGTAGAATTGTGAAGCTTCAAAACCATAGATACTTGGTACAGCAAGTATGACAACACTAAAAACAAATAAAAGCATAGAAAGCTCAACTTTTTATCCATATAAAACACGTTCACTAGTAAGGTTGATCAAGTCTTACCAACAAACAAGCTGTATATAGAACAAAAGGTCTCACCTCCTACGAAGTAATCACTGAACTTTTACCTTGATGGACATTGTCCCTACCATGATAGTTTTGTATTTGTGAGGCACATGTAGTGGACAGTCCCATTCTCCAATTTTTCACGGTTTCGATATTCTCTATAGAGTTGAGGGCATGCCTCCTATCGGTCTTCTTCGGAAAATATACCGTGTGTTCTTTATCATTCACATGAAAGGTAACCTTCCCTTTGTTGCAATCAATAACAGCACCTGCGGTGTTAAGAAAAGGTCTACCAAGAATAATGGACATGCTCCCATCCTCAGGCATGTCAAGCCCAACAAAATCAGTAAGAATTAAACAATTAGCAACTTCAACTGGAACATCCTCACAAATACCTATCGGAACAACGGTTGACTTGTCAGCCATCTGAAGGGAGATATCTGTAGGAATTAGTTTCTCTAAACAGAGCCTCTCGTAAAGAGAGAGAGGCATAACACTCACTCCCGCTCCAAGATCACATAAAGCAGTTTTGACATAATTATTCTTTATGGAGCAAGGAATGGTGGGTATACCTGGATCACCGAGCTTCTCAGGAATCTTTCCACTGAAAGAATAGTTAGCAAGCATAGTAGATATTGCATCATTAGGAATTTTTCTTTTGTTAGTGACAATATCTTTCATATATTTTGAATAAGGAAGTAACTTAATAGCATCAGTCAAAGGAATTTGAAGAAAAAGAGGTTTAATCCATTCACAAAACTTATTGTAATGCTCTTCTTCTTTAGATTTGATGGACTTACCTGGAAAGGGCATGGGTTTCTGTACCCATGGTTCTTTCTCCTTCCCATGTTTTCTTGCGATGAAGTCTTCTCTAGTGTACCTCTTACGTTTGTCAGGTGCTTCTTCTTCTCGAACTTCAGGCGGATCGTTTTTCTCATTATCATTACCTTCAGGTTTAGCACCGTCTTCAGTCTCAGCATCGGAAATAGATACACTGTTGGGATCAATAGCTGGCTCTTCATCTGCAATAGGATCATTAGAATTGTCGGTCTCTTTATGTTTCTTCTTCTTATTTGGAGAGACAACAATTTCTTCTTCCTGCATTTGAGAATCTTGCTCGATTCTCTTCGGATGTCCCTCTGGATAAAGAGGATCTTGAGTACTAGTTCCTCCTCGGGTCTTAATCCCAAAAGCCTGCAGTTTATCTTGTTTGGCATTGTTAGCAAGCAAATCTCTTTGCACATTAGAAATTTGATCAAGCTGAGTTTGAACCATATGAAAATGCTTCACAAGACATTGGACATCATTAACTGTTCTATCTAAAACACCAAGCAACTTTTTGATAGCAAGGGAATTATCATGCAACTGACTTTCTATCCTCTCATTAAAATGATTCTGTTTCATAATAAAATTATCAAACTCATCTAAACATTGATCAGGAGGCTTACCATAAGGGATGTCACTTGCGTTGAAATCTAAAAGAGAGTGTACCTCTACAATAGGAGGGTGAGTGGTAGGCTCACACAGCTTCTCAATAGGGGGTAGATTCTTCACATCTTCAGCTTTAATAGCTTTCTCTTTAATAGACTTCTTAGCTTCTCGCATATCCTCGGGGCTTAGAACAAACATGCCCCTCTTCTTTGTTGGTGGAGGTGGTTCAGGGACGGACCAATCTTCATGGTTTTTGGCAATCCTGCCCATTAAATCTTCCGCGTCGTCCGGTGTTCTTTTCCTGAAAACACAACTAGCACAACTGTCCAAATAGGACCTAGATTCATCAGTTAAACCAGCATAGAATATATCAGTTAATTCATTCTTAGGAACTCCATGTCCTGGTCTAGCCTGAATCAAACCGCAGTACCTCCCCCAAGCTTTAGGGAGGGACTCATCCCGCAACTGTTTAAAATTATAAATTCTTTGTAAAGCAGCATGTTGCATATGAGCAGGAAAGTACTTATCAACAAAAGAGTGAGCTAAGTCCTGAGGACTCTTAATAGAACCGCATGGGAGTGAATCATACCATGCTTTAGCACCTTCCTTCAAGGAGAAAGGAAGAAGCTTGGTCACATAAAAGTAGCGTATCTTCTCATCTGTGGTAAACAGGCTACCTAGTTCACCAAGTTTAGTTAGGTGTGCAATAGCATCATCATTTTCTCTGCCATAAAAGGGGTCAGCTTCAACCAAAGGTATAAGTGAAAGATCAACAGAGAAATCAAAATCAGGATCATCAATGCATATAGGAGATGTAGCAAACTCAGGATTAGGAACGGTTTTGTTTTTCAAAGAGTGTTTTTCAAATATTTTCTTAATAGTTTCAGGGTCAGAGCCGGCAAACTCTGTGAGTTCCCTGCATAAATCTTCATCAAGTATATAATAATCATCATCAAGGAGCCTCTCCTGAAGTTTACTCAATTCAGGAAAATCATAAGTTTCACCAATAGGGTAGCGAGTAACAGGAAGTTCAATTCCATATTTTTCAGCAGCAGCAGTAATTTGTTTCTCAAGAGCATAACCAAGTGAACTAATATCATCATCAAAAGTAGTAGAAGCATCATCAAGAGTATCAGACATAGTAATAGATTCAGTAGGAGCATCATGTGGTGGTGGTGAGGCAAACTTACTCATAACAAAAGGTCAATCAAGCGTAGCACTAGTGCTCAGAGCAGTACCTCTTCTTGTAGTGGATCGTAAGATCGGAACCTTGGGGTCTCCTTTCTTACCCATGGTGAATAAAGTGCAGCAGGTAGGATACCTCAAGTAGACTTGTAAATATTGCTATGCTCCCCGGCAACGACGCCAGAAAACGGTACTTGATAACCCTCAACCGTAAGGGATCGAGATAGTCTTCGCGGGTAAGAATAACCCAATTTATTGATTCGACACACGGGGAGCCAAAGAGTATTTATAAGCTTTAACAGTTGAGTTGTCAATTCAACCGCACCTGAAATATACTAACTTGCAACAAAAGATAAGTGGTAACAGTGATATGATAGTGATGATAGTAATAGTAAAAGTAAACAGCAAAAGTAAATAGCAGTAGTAAATGGCAAAAGTAGCAACTAGTGACAAGCAAGGTTTAAAATACTGTAGGCTAGGGAGATGGATGGTTGGGCGTTGCATGGATGAGATAGTTTCTAACTCGGGGCACGGCACACGGAAAAGTAATGATCATCTAGGAAAATATCAAACATTAGGCATGTATCCCGTAGGTAGTTGTACGTGCTTGCAATAAGAACTTGCACAACATCTTTTGTCCTACCATCCCGCTACGAACGGGGCCAAAAGGAACTAATGGATATTAAGGTGCTCCTGTCAAAGAGCACCGGAACAAAGCAATGAACTCAATGGATACATGTAATCCTCAAACTACGGACCATCCCCTTTGGTGTCCCAAGCTGTCACTTTTGGGATCGCCGGTTCCGAACCGTAACAGGTGCATACAACTCATAGATAGGATCAAGAACACAAATATATTCATGCAAACACATATGGTTCAGATCTGAAATCATGGCACTCGGGCCCTAAGTGTCAAGCATTAAGAATAACAAGTTGTAGCAAAGATGATAAACACCATACTAGATGATAGGCAACATGCCCCCAACAATCTGACGAACTATTACATGATCTAACTCATCCAATCCCTACCATCCTCTTCGCCTACAGCAAGGGAATTACTCACACATGAAGGGGAAGTCATGGAGGGATGATGGAGTGGTGATGATGATGACGATGGCGACGATCTCCCCTCTCCGGAGGCCAAATCAGCCTCCAGATTAGCCCTCCCGAAGAAGAACAGAGGGTGGCGGCGGCTCCACGACGAAAAACAGCGAAAGGACTTCTGATCTGGGATTTCTCCGTCGGGAGGAAAAATACTGGCTAAAGTAGGGCACCAGGGGGTGTGGGGCCCACCGAGGCCCCCCCCCCGGCGCGGCCCAGGGGGGGGGGCGCCCACAGGGCGCCTGGGCACCCCCTGGCCCCCCTCTGGCCCCACTTCTGGCATTTTGTTTCTTCGGGTGCGTGGATTTTTCGTGATTTTTCGTGGATTTTTCTGAGATGCTTAAAAATCCGTTTTCCTACACACAAATAAACCATACAGACAGCTCTGCTGAAAACATCGTCAGTCTGGGTTAGTTTAGTCCAAATCATGCAAGAATGAGGTCAGAACAATATCAAAAGTGTTTGAAAAAGTAGATACGTTTGAGACGTATCAACTCCCCCAAGCTTAGCATATTGCTTGTCCTCAAGCAATTCAGTTCAACGAACTGGACGCGACAAAGAAAACTTTGACAAACTCTTTTGCTTCATTAGATGTATATAAGCATGTACTACGAAAAGAGTTCAGCAAGTATTAAAACAGTACTTATGTGAACAATGCTAGGAGCAATCCTTCTTTCGAGTGACCAGTCACAAATAATTAGGAGTAAACAATATATTACCGAAAATCAAGACAAGATCACATTGCACATAGCTTGAGCATATTAAGGTGGTATCTCGCTAGCCTCCATGAGTGAAGCAAAACATAAATGCAGAGACTCCTCCAGAGTTTTAAAGGAGACTAGAACTAAGAATTTCAGAATAAATCATATCACAAATATGCAGAAGACAATGTAATACTTTGGGACAATGCACATTACACTCAGAATGACAATTATGCTCTCCTAGTCAGTGCTTTGAAGAAAGAAGATGAGACTCTCGAACCGTGGCTTTTATTGGCAAGGTTGAAAACCCGTGATCGGAAACAAAAACTAAACATGTACCAGAGCTCTTGGTTTTAAAAACAGAAGTAAATATGTTTTTGAGAGGTGCATATTTCGTCAACGAATGCTAGCAGATAACTCAATTACTTTTTAAGCTAGACAAGTCTCGAGGAACGGCTCCCGCATGAGGACGATCACATCCTCTTAATCTCCTTTGTTTATCACTGCCAAAGTTTTCTGATTTCTCATGAACAAAGCGTGAAGGAGGGTTTGTTTGTTATATTATCTTTTTGAGCCGGGCGCACTCAATGCCAGTTCCTTTTCATATTAGGGGTTTGCACATTATACATACAATCCAGGGGTGAAACTTGTCCAACTTAAAGAGATCATGAATTAACTCCTACTTCCTCATGAGCTAAAACATAGGCACAAAAAGGGAAATGCTTTTGATTAATTTCGAGATGGTACATGAAAGTCCTCGTTAGGAATGGCAGGTAAATACCATGTATAGGAAGGTATAGTGGACTCATATGGCATAACAGGTTTAAAGGTTTTGGATGCACAAGCAGTCATTCCTCTTAGTACGGGTGGAGGTTTAACAAAAGACTGGGAAGCGACCAACTAGAGAGCAATAACGGTCATAATCATGCAGAGCGACAAAGCAACATTGAATCGGGCATGAAAGTGATATAACTATTCTAAAATTCAAAGATCATCAAGGCAAAGTAGACTTTTTAGTATTAAACATGTGTAAGCATGTGCCAAGTCAATCCAAAAATTCTCTAAAGGGAAATGCCACCTTAGTATGCCAGACTATGAACAGTGCGATGCATGTAGATCATTTCAGTAACACATTATATACTCTAGTTATTGGAGACTAGCCACAAGGAAAGCATGAACCACTAGAAGAGCGTTGTAAACATAGCACTATGTCGCTACAAGCTGGTCTCTAGATCATAAGTACAGGCATATGTTCAAAAGTAGAAACAATAAGAGTTCATACCGGTCTTCCTTGTTGCTTCCTTTCAGTCGATCTTCGTCATTACTGCTTGTCACTTGCACGATCGAACGTAGGAAATATAATCAAATGCCATCACGGACTCGAGCTGATCTCTGAAAACAAAGCAAACTGAAGAGATAAAGGAAATCTTTTTGGGTTTTTCAAAAGTTGAATAAAAAGCAAAAGAAAGAGAAAATCTTTTTGTTGTTTTTGCAAAGAGAGAAATAAAGAAGAACGAGCAAAAACTTCGAAAAGATCAAAGTGAATCAAACGGATAATACAATGAAAAAGTGAGAAGGGCACGTACTCCCCCAAGCTTAGGCTTTTGGCCTAAGTTGGTAGCAGCTACTGCCCCCAGGAGCCTCGTGCTCCAGGGGTATGGTGGTGAGACCAAGGGTCGTAGAAGGATGATGGTGCTTACACCGAACTCCTCGGAGTCTCCCACAAGGAAGGTTCCGAGCGCCAAACAGAGGAAGACCCTTCACCAAACTCGGTGGCGGTCTCACCCTGAAAATGTGGTATCTCACCGTGCCTCTCCTCGTCGGGCACAACCCCCTCCATGGGGTTATGGAACTGGTGCTGGACCATGAACTCATCGAACTGGACAACATCAAAGGACCATCCGTTCCTTCGAGAAAAATCAAAAGAGGTGCAGGTAGACGGATCTCGCGTTCCGCGGTAGTTCCGAAACGCAAGATATAAACAAGGTTATCAAGTTCAGAACCCATGGTAACAAACTTATGCCTCTTCATAGCAGCAAGATCAAAGCTTAAATAAGTAAAAGGAGTATCATCAGGGTGTGGGGTGCCTCCAAGATGCTCTTAGATAAGCGTGGCATAAATGCCACCATATAAGTCCCCCTTGTTACCATTCATAGCAAGGCATCGAGCAATTAAGGTACCAATATTATAATCAGATCTCCCTGAGAGGGCTGCTGCCAGGATAGCAATATCCGGAGCAGAAATGTTGCTCGTGTTGTCGCGAGCCAACACCCCTCTAGCAATATAATATGCAAAATACCCGAGGTGAGGAAACAAGATGCTGGAGATCTTCGACCGATGAATATCCCTCGTACCCATGCTGCAGAGAGAGTTGATGACGGTTTTCAGCTCGGAGGGCTGCGTGGCCATCCTTGCCGTCCTCCCAACGTTCGGCACACCTATTACTTCACAAAAATTTCCCAGAGTCATGGTGATAAGATCATTATAAATTTTAAACTCAATAGCACCTGAATCAGGATTATATCTAAAACTGTTAATGAAACCGGAGGTGAGTTTTTGATACTGAGTAACACGGCTCGTGACGAGTCGTGTCAAACCTGCATTAGCACAGAGATTATAAAACTCATCCTCGATTCCCGCAGCTTCCATGAATTCATCACATGGAAATGTCATCGCACGTGCTGGACTTGTGTCCTCCAACAACTCCAGGGGCACATGATCTTCATTATAGCTCACCCTAACAGTCGATGGTGAAGCTACGGCTCTAGTGACTCGATCGGAGTGTGCGGGCCTCCTCTTCTCAAGCCATCCTTTTGCCTTTCCTAACAAACTCATTTCAGGGAGTATTTGCTCAAAATTTCAGCTCAGATGATGGGCTGTAGAGAGAGATCGAAGAATCGCCCCCAAGAACAGCAAGAACAACAAGAACAAGACCAGAACTCGGGTTTCTGGAAAAAGAGAGAGAGGAGGGAAGAAGAAGTACCTGGAGGGGGGTCCCGTGGGCCCCAGGCGCCCTGTGGCTGGGCCGCGCCAGCTGGCCGCCTGGGCCACTGGTGGCCCCCCCTGGCTGGCCCCAGGACTTTCCGGGTCTCTCCCGTTGTGGAAATTTTTAATATAATTTTTCTGGAATTTTTCTGAAAACTTCACTGTTGAAATTTTTTCGAAGTTCAAAAAGCTGCGAAACTCTCTGAAAACTTGAAGTAGTTAGTAGAATTGTGAAGCTTCAAAACCATAGATACTTGGTACAGCAAGTATGACAACACTAAAAACAAATAAAAACATTGAAAGCTCAACTTTTTATCCATATAAAACACGTTCACTAGTAAGGTTGATCAAGTCTTACCAACAAACAAGCGGTATATAAAACAAAAGGTCTCACCTCCTACGAAGTAATCACTGAACTTTTACCTTGATGGACATTGTCCCTACCATGATAGTTTTGTATTTGTGAGGCACATGTAGTGGACAGTCCCATTCTCCAATTTTCACGGTTTCGATATTCTCTGTAGAGTTGAGGGCATGCCTCCTATCGGTCTTCTTCGGAAAATATACCGTGTGTTCTTTATCATTCACATGAAAGGTAACCTTCCCTTTGTTGCAATCAATAACAGCACCTGCGGTGTTAAGAAAAGGTCTACCAAGAATAATGGACATGCTCCCATCCTCAGGCATGTCAAGCCCAATAAAATCAGTAAGAATTAAACAATTAGCAACTTCAACTGGAACATCCTCACAAATACCTATCGGAACAACGGTTGACTTGTCAGCCATCTGAAGGGAGATATCTGTAGGAATTAGTTTCTCTAAACAGAGCCTCTCGTAAAGAGAGAGAGGCATAACACTCACTCCCGCTCCAAGATCACATAAAGCAGTTTTGACATAATTATTCTTTATGGAGCAAGGAATGGTGGGTATACCTGGATCACCGAGCTTCTCAGGAATCTTTCCACTGAAAGAATAGTTAGCAAGCATAGTAGATATTGCATCATTAGGAATTTTTCTTTTGTTAGTGACAATATCTTTCTTATATTTTGAATAAGGAAGTAACTTAATAGCATCAGTCAAAGGAATTTGAAGAAAAAGAGGTTTAATCCATTCACAAAACTTATTGTAATGCTCTTCTTCTTTAGATTTGATGGACTTACCTGGAAAGGGCATGGGTTTCTGTACCCATGGTTCTTTCTCCTTCCCATGTTTTCTTGCGATGAAGTCTTCTCTAGTGTACCTCTTACGTTTGTCAGGTGCTTCTTCTTCTCGAACTTCAGGCGGATCGTTTTTCTCATTATCATTACCTTCAGGTTTAGCACCGTCTTCAGTCTCAGCATCGGAAATAGATACACTGTTGGGATCAATAGCTGGCTCTTCATCTGCAATAGGATCATTAGAATTGTCGGTCTCTTTATGTTTCTTCTTCTTATTTGGAGAGACAACAATTTCTTCTTCCTGCATTTGAGAATCTTGCTCGATTCTCTTCGGATGTCCCTCTGGATAAAGAGGATCTTGAGTACTAGTTCCTCCTCGGGTCTTAATCCCAAAAGCCTGCAGTTTATCTTATTTGGCATTGTTAGCAAGCAAATCTCTTTGCACATTAGAAATTTGATCAAGCTGAGTTTGAACCATATGAAAATGCTTCACAAGACATTGGACATCATTAACTGTTCTATCTAAAACACCAAGCAACTTTTTGATAGCAAGGGAATTATCATGCAACTGACTTTCTATCCTCTCATTAAAATGATTCTGTTTCATAATAAAATTATCAAACTCATCTAAACATTGACCAGGAGGCTTACCATAAGGGATGTCACTTGCGTTGAAATCTAAAAGAGAGTGTACCTCTACAATAGGAGGGTGAGTGGTAGGCTCACACAGCTTCTCAATAGGGGGTAGATTCTTCACATCTTCAGCTTTAATACCTTTCTCTTTAATAGACTTCTTTGCTTCTCGCATATCCTCGGGGCTTAGAACAAACATGCCCCTCTTCTTTGTTGGTGGAGGTGGTTCAGGGACGGACCAATATTCATGGTTTTTGGCAATCCTGCCCATTAAATCTTCCGCGTCGTCCGGTGTTCTTTTCCTGAAAACACAACCAGCACTACTGTCCAAATAGGACCTAGATTCATCAGTTAAACCAGCATAGAATATATCAATTAATTCATTCTTAGGAACTCCATGTCCTGGTCTAGCCTGAATCAAACCGCAGTACCTCCCCCAAGCTTTAGGGAGGGACTCATCCTGCAACTGTTTAAAATTATAAATTCTTTGTAAAGCAGCATGTTGCATATGAGCAGGAAAGTACTTATCAACAAAAGAGTGAGCTAAGTCCTGAGGACTCTTAATAGAACCGCATGGGAGTGAATCATACCATGCTTTAGCACCTTCCTTCAAGGAGAAAGGAAGAAGCTTGGTCACATAAAAGTAGCGTATCTTCTCATCTGTGGTAAACAGGCTACCTAGTTCACCAAGTTTAGTTAGGTGTGCAATAGCATCATCATTTTCTCTGCCATAAAAGGGGTCAGCTTCAACCAATGGTGTAAGTGAAAGATCAATAGAGAAATCAAAATCAGGATCATCAATGCATATAGGAGATGTAGCAAACTCAGGATTAGGAACGGTTTTGTTTTTCAAAGAGTGTTTTTTAAATATTTTCTTAATAGTTTCAGGGTCAGAGCCGGCAAACTCTGTCAGTTCCCTGCATAAATCTTCATCAAGTATATAATAATCATCATCAAGGAGCCTCTCCTGAAGTTTACTCAATTCAGGAAAATCATAAGTTTCACCAATAGGGTAGCGAGTAACAGGAAGTTCAATTCCATATTTTTCAGCAGCAGCAGTAATTTGTTTCTCAAGAGCATAACCAAGTGAACTAATATCATCATCAAAAGTAGTAGAAGCATCATCAAGAGTATCAGACATAGTAATAGATTCAGTAGGAGCATCATGTGGTGGTGGTGAGGCAAACTTACTCATAACAGAAGGTCAATCAAGCGTAGCACTAGTGCTCAGAGCAGTACCTCTTCTTGTAGTGGATCGTAAGATCGGAACCTTGGGGTCTCCTTTCTTACCCATGGTGAATAAAGTGCAGCAGGTAGGATACCTCAAGTAGACTTGTAAATATTGCTATGCTCCCCGGCAACGGCGCCAGAAAACGGTACTTGATAACCCTCAACCGTAAGGGATCTAGATAGTCTTCGCGGGTAAGAATAACCCAATTTATTGATTCGACACATGGGGAGCCAAAGAGTATTTATAAGCATTAACAGTTGAGTTGTCAATTCAACCGCACCTGAAATATACTAACTTGCAACAAAAGATAAGTGGTAACAGTGATATGATAGTGATGATAGTAATAATAAAAGTAAACAGCAAAAGTAAATAGCAGTAGTAAATGGCAAAAGTAGCAACTAGTGACAAGCAAGGTTTAAAATACTGTAGGCTAGGGAGATGGATGGTTGGGCGTTGCATGGATGAGATAGTTTCTAACTCGGGGCACGGCACACGGAAAAGTAATGATCATCTAGGCAAATATCAAACATTAGGCATGTATCCCGTAGGTAGTTGTACGTGCTTGCAATAAGAACTTGCACAACATCTTTTGTCCTACCATCCCGCTACGAACGGGGCCAAAAGGAACTAATGGATATTAAGGTGCTCCTGTCAAAGAGCACCGGAACAAAGCAATGAACTCAATGGATACATGTAATCCTCAAACTACGGACCATCCCCTTTGGTGTCCCAAGCTGTCACTTTTGGGATCGCCGGTTCCGAACCGTAACAGGTGCATACAACTCATAGATAGGATCAAGAACACAAATATATTCATGAAAACACATATGGTTCAGATCTGAAATCATGGCACTCGGGCCCTAAGTGTCAAGCATTAAGAATAACAAGTTGTAGCAAAGATGATAAACACCATACTAGATGATAGGCAACATGCCCCCAACAATCTGACGAACTATTACATGATCTAACTCATCCAATCCCTACCATCCCCTTCGCCTACAGCAAGGGAATTACTCACACATGAAGGGGGAAGTCATGGAGGGATGATGGAGTGGTGATGATGATGACGATGGCGACGATCTCCCCTCTCCGGAGGCCAAATCAGCCTCCAGATTAGCCCTCCCGAAGAAGAACAGAGGGTGGCGGCGGCTCCGCGACGAAAAACAGCGAAAGGACTTCTGATCTGGGATTTCTCCGTCGGGAGGAAAAATACGGGCTAAAGTAGGGCACCAGGGGGTGTGGGGCCCACCCAGGCGCCCCCCCGGTGCGGCCCAGGGGGGCGCGCCCACAGGGCGCCTGGGCACCCCCTGGCCCCCCTCTGGCCCCACTTCTGACATTTTGTTTATTCGGGTGCGTGGATTTTTCATGATTTTTCGTGGATTTTTCTGAGATGCTTAAAAATCCGTTTTCCTGCACACAAATAAACCATACAGACAGCTGTGCTGAAAACAGCGTCAGTCTGGGTTAGTTTAGTCCAAATCATGCAAGAATGAGGTCAAAACAATATCAAAAGTGTTTGGAAAAGTAGATACGTTTGAGACGTATCAACTCCCCCAAGCTTAGCATATTGCTTGTCCACAAGCAATTCAGTTCAACGAACTGGACGCGACTTGACAAACTCTTTTGCTTCATTAGATGTATATAAGCATGTACTACGAAAAGAGTTCTGCAAGTATTAAAACAGTACTTATGAGAACAATGCAAGGAGCAATCCTTCTTTCGAGTGACCAGTCACAAATAATTAGGAGTAAACAATATATTACCAAAAATCAAGACAAGATCACATTGCACATAGCTTGAGCATATTAAGGTGGTATCTCGCTAGCCTCCATGAGTGAAGCAAAACATAAATGCAAAGACTCCTCCAGAGTTTTAAAGGAGACTAGAACTAAGAATTTCAGAATAAATCATATCACAAATATGCAGAAGACAATGTAATACTTTGGGACAATGCACATTACACTCAGAATGACAATTATGCTCTCCTAGTCAGTGCTTTGAAGAAAGAAGATGAGACTCTCGAACCGTGGCTTTTATTGGCAAGGTTGAAAACCCGTGATCGGAAACAAAAACTAAACATGTACCAGAGCTCTTGGTTTTAAAAACAGAAGTAAATATGTTTTTGAGAGGTGCATATTTCGTCAACGAATGCTAGCAGATAATTCAATTACTTTTTAAGCTAGACAAGTCTCGAGGAACGGCTCCCGCATGAGGACGATCACATCCTCTTAATCTCCTTTGTTTATCACTGCCAAAGTTTTCTGATTTCTCATGAACAAAGCGTGAAGGAGGGTTTGTTTGTTATATTATCTTTTTGAGCCGGGCGCACTCAATGCCAGTTACTTTTCATATTAGGGGTTTGCACATTATACATGCAATTCAGGGGTGAAACTTGTCCAACTTAAAGAGATCATGAATTAACTCCTACTTCCTCATGAGCTAAAACATAGGCACAAAAAGGGAAATGCTTTTGGTTAATTTCGAGATGGTACATGAAAGTCCTCGTTAGGAATGGCAGGTAAATACCATGTATAGGAAGGTATAGTGGACTCATATGGCATAACAGGTTTAAAGGTTTTGGATCCACAAGCAGTCATTCCGCTTAGTACGGGTGGAGGTTTAGCAAAAGACTGGGAAGCGACCAACTAGAGAGCAATAACGGTCATAATCATGCAGAGCGACAAAGCAACATTGAATCGGGCATGAAAGTGATATAACTATTCTAAAATTCAAAGATCATCAAGGCAAAGTAGACTTTTTAGTCTTAAACATGTGTAAGCATGTGTCAAGTCAATCCAAAAATTCTCTAAAGGGAAATGCCACCTTAGTATGCCAGACTATGAACAGTGCGATGCATGTAGATCATTTCAGTAACACATTATATACTCTAGTTATTGGAGACTAGCCACAAGGAAAGCATGAACCACTGGAAGAGCATTGTAAACATAGCACTATGTCGCTACAAGCTGGTCTCTAGTTCATAAGTACAGGCATATGTTCAAAAGTAGAAACAATAAGAGTTCATACCGGTCTTCCTTGTTGCTTCCTTTCAGTCGATCTTCGTCATTACTGCTTGTCACTTGCACGATCGAACGTAGGAAATATAATCAAATGCCATCACGGACTCGAGCTGATCTCTGAAAACAAAGCAAACTAAAGAGAGAAAGGAAATCTTTTTGGGTTTTTCAAAAGTTGAATAAAAAGCAAACGAAAGAGAAAATCTTTTTGTTGTTTTTGCAAAGAGAGAAATAAAGAAGAACGAGCAAAAACTTCGAAAAGATCAAAGTGAATCAAACGGATAATACAATGAAAAAGTGAGAAGGGCACGTACTCCCCAAGCTTAGGCTTTTGGCCTAAGTTGGTAGCAGCTACTGCCCCCAGGAGCCTCCTGCTCCAGGGGTATGGTGGTGAGACCAAGGGTCGTAGAAGGATGATGGTGCGTACACCGAACTCCTCGGAGTCTCCCACAAGGAAGGTTCCGAGCGCCAAACAGAGGAAGACCCTTCACCAAACTCGGTGGCGGTCTCACCCTGAAAATGTGGTATCTCACCGTGCCTCTCCTCGTCGGGCACAACCCCCTCCATGGGGTTATGGAACTGGTGCTGGACCATGAACTCATCGAACTGGACAACATCAAAGGACCATCCGTTCCTGCGAGAAAAATCAAAAGAGGTGCAGGTAGACGGATCTCGCGTTCCGCGGTAGTTCCGGAACACAAGATATAAACAAGGTTATCAAGTTCAGAACCCATGGTAACAAACTTATGCCTCTTCATAGCAGCAAGATCAAAGCTTAAATAAGTAAAAGGAGTATCATCAGGGTGTGGGGTGCCTCCAAGATGCTCTTAGATAAGCGTGGCATAAATGCCACCATATAAGTCCCCCTTGTTACCGTTTATAGCAAGGCATCGAGCAATTAAGGTACCAATATTATAATCAGATCTCCCTGAGAGGGCTGCTGCCAGGATAGCAATATCCGGAGCAGAAATGTTGCTCGTGTTGTCGCGAGCCAACACCCCTCTAGCAATATAATATGCAAAATACCCGAGGTGAGGAAACAAGATGCTGGAGATCTTCGACCGATGAATATCCCTCGTACCCATGCTGCAGAGAGAGTTGATGACGGTTTTCAGCTCGGAGGGCTGCGTGGCCATCCTTGCCGTCCTCCCAACGTTCGGCACACCTATTACTTCACAAAAATTTCCTAGAGTCATGGTGATAAGATCATTATAAATTTTAAACTCAATAGCACCTGAATCAGGATTATATCTAAAACTGTTAATGAAACCGGAGGTGAGTTTCTGATACTGAGTAACACGACTCGTGACGAGTCGTGTCAAACCTGCATTAGCACAGAGATTATAAAACTCGTCCTTGATTCCCGCAGCTTCCATGAATTCATCACATGGAAATGTCATCGCACGTGCTGGACTTGTGTCCTCCAACAACTCCAGGGGCACATGATCTTCATTATAGCTCACCCTAACAGTCGATGGTGAAGCTACGGCTCTAGTGACTCGATCGGAGTGTGCGGGCCTCCTCTTCTCAAGCCATCCTTTTGCCCTTCCTAACAAACTCATTTCAGGGAGTATTTGCTCAAAATTTCAGCTCAGATGATGGGCTGTAGAGAGAGATCGAAGAATCGCCCCAAGAACAGCAAGAACAACAAGAACAAGACCAGAACTCGGGTTTCTGGAAAAAGAGAGAGAGGAGGGAAGAAGAAGTACCTGGAGGGGGGTCCCGTGGGCCCCAGGCGCCCTATGGGCGCGGCCAGGGGCTGGGCCGCGCCAGCTGGCCGCCTGGGCCACTGGTGGCCCCCCCTGGCTGGCCCCAGGACTTTCCGGGTCTCTCCCATTGTGGAAATTTTTAATATAATTTTTCTGGAATTTTTCTGAAAACTTCACTGTTGAATTTTTTTCGAAGTTCAAAAAGCTGCCAAACTCTCTGAAAACTTGAAGCAGTTAGTAGAATTGTGAAGCTTCAAAACCATAGATACTTGGTACAACAAGTATGACAACACTAAAAACAAATAAAAACATAGAAAGCTCAACTTTTTATCCATATAAAACACGTTCACTAGTAAGGTTGATCAAGTCTTACCAACAAACAAGCGGTATATAGAACAAAAGGTCTCACCTCCTACGAAGTAATCACTGAACTTTTACCTTGATGGACATTGTCCCTACCATGATAGTTTTGTATTTGTGAGGCACATGTAGTGGATAGTCCCATTCTCCAATTTTCACGGTTTCGATATTCTCAATAGAGTTGAGGGCATGCCTCCTATCGGTCTTCTTCAGAAAATATACCGTGTGTTCTTTATCATTCACATGAAAGGTAACCTTCCCTTTGTTGCAATCAATAACAGCACCTGCGGTGTTAAGAAAAGGTCTACCAAGAATAATGGACATGCTCCCATCCTCAGGCATGTCAAGCACAACAAAATCAGTAAGAATTAAACAATTAGCAACTTCAACTGGAACATCCTCACAAATACCTATCGGAACAGCGGTTGACTTGTCAGCCATCTGAAGGGAGATATCTGTAGGAATTAGTTTCTCTAAACAGAGCCTCTCGTAAAGAGAGAGAGGCATAACACTCACTCCCGCTCCAAGATCACATAAAGCAGTTTTGACATAATTATTCTTTATGGAGCAAGGAATGGTGGGTATACCTGGATCATCGAGCTTCTCAGGAATCTTTCCACTGATAGAATAGTTAGCAAGCATAGTAGATATTGCATCATTAGGAATTTTTCTTTTGTTAGTGACAATCTTTCATATATTTTGAATAAGGAAGTAACTTAATAGCATCAGTCAAAGGAATTTGAAGAAAAAGAGGTTTAATCCATTCACAAAACTTATTGTAATGCTCTTCTTCTTTAGATTTGATGGACTTACCTGGAAAGGGCATGGGTTTCTGTACCCATGGTTCTTTCTCCTTCCCATGTTTTCTTGCGATGAAGTATTCTCTAGTGTACCTCTTACGTTTGTCAGGTGCTTCTTCTTCTCGAACTTCAGGCGGATCGTTTTTCTCATTATCATTACCTTCAGGTTCAGCACCGTCTTCAGTCTCAGCATCGGAAATAGATACACTGTTGGGATCAATAGCTGGCTCTTCATCTGCAATAGGATCATTAGAATTGCCAGTCTCTTTATGTTTCTTCTTCTTATTTGGAGAGACAACAATTTCTTCTTCCTGTATTTGAGAATCTTGCTCGATTCTCTTCGGATGTCCCTCTGGATAAAGAGGATCTTGAGTACTAGTTCCTCCTCGGGTCTTAATCCCAAAAGCCTGGAGTTTATCTTGTTTGGCATTGTTAGCAAGCAAATCTCTTTGCACATTAGAAATTTGATCAAGCTGAGTTTGAACCATATGAAAATGCTTCACAAGACATTGGACATCATTAACTGTTCTGTCTAAAACACCAAGCAACTTTTTGCTAGCAAGGGAATTATCATGCAACTGACTTTCTATCCTCTCATTAAAATGATTCTGTTTCATAATAAAATTATCAAACTCATCTGAACATTGATCAGGAGGCTTACCATAAGGGATGTCACTTGCGTTGAAATCTAAAAGAGAGTGTACCTCTACCATAGGAGGGTGAGTGGTAGGCTCACACAGCTTCTCAATAGGGGGTAGATTCTTCACATCTTCAGCTTTAATACCTTTCTCTTTAATAGACTTCTTTGCTTCTCGCATATCCTCGGGGCTTAGAACAAACATGCCCCTCTTCTTTGTTGGTGGAGGTGGTTCGGGGACGGACCAATCTTCATGGTTTTTGGCAATCCTGCCATTAAATCTTCCGCGTCGTCCGGTGTTCTTTTCCTGAAAACACAACCAGCACAACTGTCCAAATAGGACCTAGATTCATCAGTTAAACCAGCATAGAATATATCAATTAATTCATTCTTAGGAACTCCATGTCCTGGTCTAGCCTGAATCAAACCGCAGTACCTCCCCCAAGCTTTAGGGAGGGACTCATCCTGCAACTGTTTAAAATTATAAATTCTTTGTAAAGCAGCATGTTGCATATGAGCAGGAAAGTACTTATCAACAAAAGAGTGAGCTAAGTCCTGAGGACTCTTAATAGAACCGCATGGGAGTGAATCATACTATGCTTTAGCACCTTCCTTCAAGGAGAAAGGAAGAAGCTTGGTCACATAAAAGTAGCGTTTCTTCTCATCTATGGTAAACAGGCTACCTAGTTCACCAAGTTTAGTTAGGTGTGCAATAGCATCATCATTTTCTCTGCCATAAAAGGGGTCAGCTTCAACCAAAGGTATAAGTGAAAGATCAACAGATCAGGATCATCAATGCATATAGGAGATGTAGCAAACTCAGGATTAGGAACGGTTTTGTTTTTCAAAGAGTGTTTTTCAAATATTTTCTTAATAGTTTCAGGGTCAGAGCCGGCAAACTCTGTGAGTTCCCTGCATAAATCTTCATCAAGTATATAATAATCATCATCAAGGAGCCTCTCCTGAAGTTTACTCAATTCAGGAAAATCATAAGTTTCACAAATAGGGTAGCGAGTAACAGGAAGTTCAATTCCATATTTTTCAGCAGCAGCAGTAATTTGTTTCTCAATAGCATAACCAAGTGAACTAATATCATCATCAAAAGTAGTAGAAGCATCATTAAGAGTATCATACATAGTAATAGATTCAGTAGGAGCATCATGTGGTGGTGGTGAGGCAAACTTACTCATAACAGAAGGTGAATCAAGCGTAGCACTAGTGCTCAGAGCAGTACCTCTTCTTGTAGTGGATCGTAAGATCGGAACCTTGGGGTCTCCTTTCTTACCCATGGTGAATAAAGTGCAGCAGGTAGGATACCTCAAGTAGACTTGTAAATATTGCTATGCTCCCCGGCAACGGCGCCAGAAAACGGTACTTGATAACCCTCAACCGTAAGGGGTCGAGATAGTCTTCGCGGGTAAGAATAACCCAATTTATTGATTCGACACACGGGGAGCCAAAGAGTATTTATAAGCTTTAACAGTTGAGTTGTTAATTCAACCGCACCTGAAATATACTAACTTGCAACAAAAGATAAGTGGTAACAGTGATATGATAGTGATGATTGTAATAGTAAAAGTAAACAGCAAAAGTAAATAGCAGTAGTAAATGGCAAAAGTAGCAACTAGTGACAAGCAAGGTTTAAAATACTGTCCATGGTTAGGAAACTTAACCATCTTTGATTAATAAGCTAGTCTAGTAGAGGCTTACTAGGGACACGGTGTTTTGTCTATGTATCCACACATGTATCAAGTTTCTAATTAATAGAATTCTAGCATGAATAGTAAACATCTATCATGATATAAGGAAATATAAAATAACAACTTTATTAGTGCCTCTAGGGCATATTTCCTTCAGTCTCCCACTTGCACTAGAGTTAATAATGTAGTTCACATCGCCATGTGATTTAACACCGATAGTTCACATCATCATGTGATTAACACCCATAGTTCACATCGCCATGTGACCAACATCCAAAGGGTTTACTAGAGTCAATAATCTACTTCACATCGCCATGTGATTAACACCCAAGAGTACTAAGGTGTGATCATGTTTTTCTTTGTGAGAGAAGTTTGGTCAATGGGTCTGTCACATTCAGATCTGTATGTATTTTGCAAATTTCTATGTCAACAATGCTCTGCATGGAGCTACTCTAGCTAATTGCTCCCACTTTCAATACGCATCCAGATTGATACTTAGAGTCATCTGGATTAGTGTCAAAGCTTGCATCGGCGTTACTCTTTACGACAAACTCTTTATCACCTCTGTAATCGAGAAACATTTCCTTAGTCCTCCAGTTACTAAGGATAATTTTGACCGTTGTTCAGTGATCTACTCCTAGATCACTATTGTACCTCCTTGCCAAACTCATGGCAAGGTACACAACAGGTTTGGTATACAACATGACATACTTTATAGAACCTATGGCTGAGGCATAAGGAATGACTTTCATTCTCTCTATATGTTTCTGTCTTGGTTGGGCTTTGAGTCTTACTTAACGTCAGACCTTACAAATCAGGCAAGAACTCCTTCTTTGACTGATCCATTGTGAACTACATCAAAAATTATCAAGGTATGTACTAATCGAAAGTCTTATCAAGTGTCATGATCTATCTCTATAGATCTTGGTGCCCAATATGTAAGCAGCTTCACCGAGGTGTTTTTTTGAAAAACTCCTTTTAAACAATCATTTATGCTTTCTAGAAAATTCTACATCATTTCCGATCAACAATATGTCATTCACATATACTTATCAGAAATGTTGTAGTGCTCCCACTCACTTTCTTATAAATACAGGCTTCACCATAAGTCTGTAATAAACCATATGCTTTGATCACCTTATCAAAGCGTATATTCCAACTCCGAGATGCTTGCATCAGTCCATACATGGATCGCTGGAGCTTGCACACTTTGTTAGCACCTTTGGGATTGACAAAACCTTCTAATTGCATCATATAAAGCTCTTCTTTCAGAAATCCGTTAAGGAATGTAGTTTTGACATCCATTTGCCAGATTTCATAAAATATGACAATTGCTAACATGATTCGAACAGACTTAAGTATCGCTACGGGTGAGAAAGTCTCATCATAGTCAACTCCTTGAACTTGTCGAAAACCTTTTCCGACAAGTCGATCTTTGTAGACAGTGACATTACCATTATCGTCTGTCTTCCTCTTGAAGATCCATTTATTCTCTGTGGCTTCCCAATCATCGGGCAAGCCAACCAAAGTCCATACTTTGTTTACATACATGGATCCCATCTCAGATTTCATGGCCTCAAGCCATTTCGCGGAATCTAGGCTCATCATCCCTTCCTCATAGTTTGTAGGTTCGTCATGGTCTAGTAACATGACTTCCAGAACATGATTACTATACCACTCTGGTGCGGAACATACTCTGGTTGACCTACGAGGTTTGGTAGTAACTTGATCTGAAGCTTCATGATCATCATCATTAGCTTCCTCACTAATTGGTGTAGGCATCACGGGAATGATTTTTTTCTGATGATCTATTTTCCAATTTGAGAGAAGGTACAATTACCTCATCAAGTTCTGCTTTTCTCACACTCACTTCTTTCGAGAGAAACTCCTTCTCTAGAAAGGATCCATTCTTAGCAACAAAGATTTTGCCTTTGGATCTGTGGTATAAGGTATACCCAACAGTTTCTTTTGGGTATCATATGAAGACACACTTCTCAATTTGGGTTCGAGCTTATCAGGCTGAAACTTTTTCGCATAAGCATCGCAATCCCAAACTTTAAGAAACGACAGCTTAGTATTCTTGCCAAACCATAGTTCATACGGTGTTGTGTCACATTTAGATGATGCCCTATTTAACGTGAATGTAGTTGTCTCTAATGCATAACCCCAAAACAATAATGGTAAATCGGTAAGAGACATCATAGATCGCACCATATCTAATAATGTATGGTTACGATGTTCAGACACACCATTATGCTGTGGTGTTCCAGGTGGCGTGAGCTATGAAACTATTCCACATTGTTTCAAATGAAGACCAAACTCGTAACTCAATTATTCGCCTCCGCGATCAGATCATAGAAACTTTCTTTTCTTGTTACGATGATTCTCTACTTCACTCTGAAATTCTTTGAACTTTTCAAATGTTTTAGACTTGTGTTCATCAAGTAGATATACCCATATCTGCTCAAATCATCTGTGAAGGTCAAAAAATAATGATACCCGCCGCGAGCCTCAACACTCATCGGACCGCATACATCTACATGTATTATTTCCAATAAGTCATTGGCTCGGTCCATTGTTTGGGAGAATAGAGTTTTAGTCATCTTGCCCATGAGGCATGGTTCACAAGCATCAAATGATTCCAAAAGTCCATCAGTATGGAGTTTCTTCATGCAATGTACACCAATATGACCTAAACGGTAGTGCCACAAGTATGTTGCACTATCATTATCAACTCTGCATCTTTTGTCTTCAATATTATGAATACATGTCTTACTACGATCGAGATTCAATAAACCTTTCACCTTGGGTGTATGACCATAGAAGGTTTTATTCATGTAAACAGAATAACAATTATTCTCCATCTTAAATGAATAACCGTATTAAATAAACACGATCCAATCTTGGTCATGCTCAATGCAAACACCAAATAACATTTATTTAGGTTTAACACTAATCTCGAAAGTACAAGGAGTGTGTGATGATGATCATATCAATATTGGAACTACTTCCAACACACATCATCACCTCACCGTCAACTAGTCTTCGTTTATTCTGCAACTCATGTTTCGAGTTACTAATCTGAGCAACCGAACATGTATCAAATACCCAGGGGCTACTACGAGCACTAGTGAGGTACACATCAATTACATGTATATCAAATATACCTTTGTTCACTTCGCCATCCTTCTTATCCGCCAAATATTTGGGGTAGTTCCGCTTTTAGTGACCATTTACTTTGCAGTAGAAGCACTTAGTTTCAGGCTTTGGGCTTCTTCTCAGGAGTGAGAACTTGCTTGCCATTATTTTTTAAGTTCCCTTTCTTTTCTTTTGCCCTTTTCTTGAAACTAGTGGTCTTGTTAACCATCAACAATTGATGATCTTTCTTGATTTCTACCTTCATTGATTTTAGCATCACGAAGAGCTCGGGAATCGTTTTTGTCATCCCTTGCATATTATAGTTCATCATGAAGTTCCAGTAACTTGGTGATAGTGACTAGAGAACTTTGTCAATCACTATCTTATCTGGAAGATTAACTCCCACTTGATTCAAGCGATTGTAGTACTCAGACATTCTAAGCACATGCTCATTGGTTCAGCTATTCTCCTCCATCTTGTAGGCAAAGTACTTGTCAGAGGTCTCATACCTCTCGACATGGGCATGAGTCTGAAATACCAATTTCAGCTCTTGGAACATCTCATATGATCCGTGGCGTTCAAAACATTTTTGAAGTCTCGGTTCTAAGACGTAAAGCATGGTGCACTAAACTATTAAGTAGACATCATATTGAGCTTTGCCAAACGTTCATAACGTTTGCATATGCTCCTGCAATAGGTCTGTCACCTAGCGGTGCATCAAGGACATAATACTTATGTGCAGCAATGAGGATAATCCTCATATCACGGACCTAGTCCGCATCATTGCTACTAACATCTTTCAAATTAGTTTTCTCTAGGAACATGTCAAAAACATAGGGTAGCTACAACGCGAGCTATTGATCTACAACATAATTTGCAAATACTACCAAGACTAAGTTCATGATAAATTAAAGTTCAATTAATCATATTACTAAAGAACTCCCACTTAGATAGACATCCCTCAAGTCATCTAAATGATCACGTGACCCAAATCAACTAAACCATGTCCGATCATCACGTGAGATGGAGTAGTTTTTAATGGTGACCATATTATGTTGATCATATCTACTATATGATTCACGCTCGACTTTTCGGTCTCCAGTGTTTTGAGGCCCTGTCTGTACGTTATATGATCGTCAAGTTTAACCCGAGTATTCCGCACGTGCAAAATTGCCTTTTACCCGTTGTATGTAAACGTAGAGCCTATCACACCCGATCATCACGTGGTGTCTCAGCACAAAGAACTTTCGCAATGGTGCATACTCAGGGAGAACACTTGTACCTTGAAGTTTTAGTAAGGGATCATCTTATAATGTTACCATCGTTCTAAGCAAAATATGATGCATAAAAAGATAAACATCACATGCAATCAAAATATGTGACATGATATGGCCATCATCATCTTGTGCTTTTGATCTCCATATCCAAAGCATCGTCATGATCTCCATCCTCACCGGCTTGACGCCATGATCTTCATCATAGCATTGTGGTCGTCTCGCCAACTATTGCTTCTACTACTATCGCTAACTCATAGTGATAAAGTAAAGCAATTACATGGCGTTCGCAATTCATACAATAAAGAGACAACCATAAGGCTCCTGCCGGTTGCCGATAATTTACAAAACATGATCATCTCATACAATAACGTATGACTCATCACGTCTTGACCATATCACATCACAACATGCCCTGCAAAAACAAGTTAGACGTCCTCTACTTTGTTGTTGCAAGTTTTACGTGGCTGCTATGGGCTTCTAGCAAGAATCGTTCTTACCTACGCATCAAAACCACAACGATTTTTCGTCAAGTGTGCTGTTTTAACCTTCAACAAGGACCGGCCATAGTCAAACTCAATTCAACTAAAGTTGGAGAAACATACACCCGCCAGATACCTGTGTGCAAAGCACGTCGTTAGAACCAGTCTCATGAACGCGGTCATGTAATGTCGGTCCGGGCCGCTTCATCCAACAATACCATTGAATCAAAGTAAGAAGTTGGTGGTTAGCAGTATGACTATTATCGCTCACAACTCTTTGTGTTCTACTCGTGCAAATAATCTATGCATAGACCTGGCTCATGATGCCACTGATGGGGAACGTAGTATTTCGAAAAAATTCCTATGATCACGCAAGATCTATTTAGGAGATGCATATCAACGAGGAGGGAGCATCTTCATACCCTTGAAGATTGCTAAGCGGAAGCGTTTATCAACGCGGTTGATGTAGTCGTACACCTTCACGATCCGTCCCGATCAAGTACCGAACGTACGACACCTCGCCTTCTTGATCCAACAAGACGGGCGAAGTAGTAGATGAGTTCCGGCAGCACGACGACGTGGTGATGGTTGGTGGTGAAGAACAATCTCCGCAGGGCTTCGCCAAGCACTACAGAAACTAGACGGCGGAGAAACTAAAGGGACAAGCTTGTCGGCACACGGCTTGGTGAATCTTGATGTGTCTTGGGTGCTAGCCCTGCCCCTCTATTTATATGTTAAGCCCTCGGGTCGAAACTTGGAGCAAAAGCCTCCTCAAAGTCGGTTTTGCCCGAACGGCAGGAGTCCCACTCGGACTCCAGGGCTAGACGCCAGGGTTCCCGGTGTCCACCCCCTAGATGCCAGGGTTCCTGACGGCTAGCCTCTGGTCCCCGCAAAACTTCCTTTTACGCTTTCCAAAAGTCTCGTGGGCTTTCCCCTTTGGCCCAAATAAAGTGTTCTCGTACCTAAACATTTCAGTAAACATCCGTAACCCCTTCCGGAGGCCAAACACTATTATCACATATATCAATATTTATCTTCGGACCATTCCCGAGTTCCACGTCATGTCCGTGATCACATCCGGGACTTCGAATACCATTTGGTCACCAACATACATAACTCATATAGTACTATATTATCAACGAATGTTAAGCGTGCGGACCCTACGGGTTTGAGAACTATGTAGACATGACCGAGACATATCTCTGATCAATAACTAATAGTGGAACTTGGATGCCCATGTTGGCTCCTACATATTCTACGAAGATCTTTTTCGGTCGAACCGCATAACAACATACGTTGTTCCCTTTGTCATCGGTATGTTACTTGACCGAGATTCGATCGTCGGTATCATCCTACCTAGTTTAATCTCATTACTGACAAGTCTCTTTACTCATTCCGTAATACATCATCTCGTGACTAACTCATTACTCATTTGCTTGCAAGGATTATTATGATGTGTATTACCGAGAGGGCCCAGAGATACGTCTCCGACACTCGGAGTGACAAATCCTATTCTCGATCTATGCCAACTCAACAAACACCTTCGGAGACACCTGTAGAGTATCTTTATAATCACCCAGTTATGTTGTGACGTTTGATAGCACACAAGGTGTTCCTCCAGTATTCGGGAGTTTCATAATCTCATAGTCAGAGGAACTTGTATAAGTCATGAAGAAAGCAATAGCAATAAAACTAGATGATCATTATGCTAAGCTAACGGATGGGTCTTGTCCATCACATCATTCTCCTAATGATGTGATCCTGTTCATCAAATGATAACACATGTCTATGGTTAGGAAATTTAACCATCTTTGATTAACAAGCTAGTCTATTAGAGGCTTACTAGGGACACGGTGTTTTGTCTATGTATCCACACATGTATCAAGTTTCCGATTAATGGAATTCTAGCATGAATAATAAACATTTATCATGATATAAGGAAATATAAAATAACAACTTTATTATTGCCTCTAGGGCATATTTCCTTCAAAAACAACATAAACGGTTCAACTTAACAAGATGTGACGTGGCAAACAAGCAACTCAGATGAACTGTTTGCGATGATAACAAATAACACGGACGTTTAGAAGTGACAATATATGTGTGATACTGGGCAAACAGGTCACTCAGATGAACTGTTTGCGATGATAAAAATAACACAAACGACTCGGCGTAACAAGATGTGTGTGATAATCGTCAAACATGTTAGTAATCAAAATTGTGTAGTAACACAGACTGACAATAACACATACGATTCATGCTTATAAGCACCTGATTCGGAAAATTCTTGCATGAATTATAGTTCATACTCATACATAATCAACCAAACAACATAATAGCGGCATCACATATCAACAAGGTTTATAGAAGAGAATAATATAAATAACTACTCGTCTGCATTGTTGCGGGGTTGGCTTGTTGGTGCGATGATGTTGAAATATTCTCTGCACTAATGCAACATCCTCTCTCGAAAGGAAGGGTCGAGATTCGGGTTAACGACAACCATGTCCTTGAACAATTCATAGACATGGCCATTCGTCTGCTCCTTCTCCATCAAAGTAGCTCCGAGCTCAGGGAAAATCCCGTCCACGGCCATGTTCCTAGCGGTCGTAAACAGTAAAGGCATCAGCTGCGTGTGCTGCTAGATCTCTAGCAGACCCTAAGGAGGCTGCTGCCCTTACCACAGCAAAATCCACGCGTGCCACAAACTCCAAGGCAATGATAGCCTCATGATCTATGTGTGCCAGCCAGGCCACAGCCTCAACCGTCCGTGCCCCCAATAGATCTGCCACAGCCGCCAACTGTTCTATGCTTGCCGCCAAGTCCACCGCACTCTCATTATAACGTATGGCCGCTGCAACCGTGGGCTACAGCATGCATATGAGTCGCGTCGCCCTCGTGCCTTCCATGATGGAGAGGGTGGTTCATGTTTATGAGGACATGTGTGACGTGAAGGATTTTGTGGAGGCGAGGATAGAGGGGAGAAGAAGACCAAATTTGGGGGATATGAGAGGAAAGAGACGATAGAGAGTGAGGAGACGATATTTATTATATTGCTAACCCTTATAGACAGTTTATATAGTTGTTTAGTGTGATATTATATGTGTAGAAAAACTTTGAAAATGTTACGAGTTGTTTTGCCATGGCTAGGAACATCGCGCATGATGCGTGATGCGAGTACTCATGTGTGATGATTTGTAAGTTACACATATGTATCCTTATGTTAACACGTGTGTGATATCACATGACACCACATACGGTTGTGTGCTCTACTTAGTCTTTCCGCGCTCCAGCGAAGACTTCCCACGCAAGGACCAGCCACGGGGGTAAATTGTAAAACCCTAAACCCCCTAGCCAGCTGCTAGCTATAAATAACCACAAAAATGCCGCCGCCGGCGAATAACCATTGATCCCCTTGCTAGCTAGTTATGCACACATACCGACATACCCCCAACGGCCGATGACAGGATGGAGTTAGGTGACAGCAGAATCGAGGCTGGTGACGTGTGGTCAGCTTGGCGGTCGATGGCCATGCTGTCGCCTCTCCTGACGATGGCCAGAGGAAGCGGGGAGTGCGGTATTAGCAAGCCACTAGGTTAGCCAGGGTCGTCCTAAAGCGAACATGGATCTCCAGTGGGCGATACTGCTGGCTCGGCGTAGAGTGCAACAGATGGTGCGGGCGGCGGAGTAGGAACTGTGACAACACAAGGACAACTATAGAAGTGGTGGCCACCGCACGAGGCACGTGCTTCTATCCCAGATGGAGAAGGGAATGACACCGGACGTCATAGGGGCATGCCTAGGGGGTGTGACGACAGCCCTGGCGAGAGCCAAGGTCGTCTTGCCGGACATCGCCGGGGTAGGCCCGTCGATCGCGGTAGCCCTGGTGAGCGCTTCACCCAAGGCAGTACAGGCGATCACTGATGTCAAGCCTGCCTGAGCCTCGATCGGTCGAGGTGTGTAGGTCATCGACTTGGAGGCATCCTCTCCTCTTGACCCCAGGATCGACACGCTAATGGACGATGATAGTTGTGTGTGCTGGGTTGGCATTAGGTGCACAATAGCTCTTTTGTGTGCGTGTGGTTCATTATATTCTTGTAAATTAGCGAGCTAATGGTTTGTAAATTAGTCCTCAAACTAGGCACTGGACCAATGGAGTGTGTGTGTGTGTGTGTGTGTCTATATATATATATATATATATATATATATATATATATATATATATATATATATATATATATATATATATATATATATATATATATATACACACACACACTATTCTGGTCACGGGATCATAATAATATTCTGATCACAACCTGAACTACATGAAGTATACAACCAGACCTTCCCTCTGTAAGAACCCGACCTTCGTGCTATCTTCGCAACCGTGCCTTCTCCCGCGGATTATTCTGGTCGGTCGTGTTGTTTGTGATGTAATTGTAATCCAAATACCCTTGCTTGCATCTAAATGGTAGACTTGATTCGGAATTTTGCATTTTGGCGGATTTGCTCTCGGGACACATCAACTTGTGTTTGTTTACAAGTTTAATGCATGCATTGGATGTTCTCGAACCTCTAACATGATGGGAATTGGGTATAGGTATGAGTTTCGTGGACAATTTGTCGTTAATTTGAACGGATTTGATTTTGTGTTTGTGTTCTTTATCCGCGGGAATGGTTTCCGCCGCTTCTGTGGATTTCTTGTTTTTCCTGTGAAGATAGACGTCGGATTTGCTTGCAGTAGTGAGATTCAATCCTTCATAGGTTGTTAATTTGGTCGGGCAGGCGTATACACTCTGAAATCGGGCGGTTAGATCTCGTTTCCGCCCACTTTTGTTTTGGTTCTTCGATGAGACAACTTGGTGTTGCGTTGTTTTGATGTTAGGGGCGGGGAGTAGGATATCCTTCGAGGTTGCGGACTAACAAGATGTAGTCACCCAAGTGATTTAATCTGGAAACCAAATTCGATATTGTGTATTTTCCAATCATTCTACAGTCTGTTTTATAAGTTGGACTTCTACACCTTTTGTTCTTGAACTTCCATCGTTTATGCATGTTTTTAGGTGATGTTGCAATACGACCTGTTCGGTTGTTGTTGTTACAAAAAAATTGTTTATGTTTTTTGTATTTCACAGTACTCATATGTGTAAATGTGGAGCTGGTCCATATACACATGCATGCTCTTTATCTTTAATCTATCTTCGGGGATAGTTTTTTGTATCATGAACGGTCTGTAGTAGAAGATGGACTTCTATGGTACAAGTGATTGAACTTCTGGATTTCCACATTGCAAGGCGGTGCAACATTGTGCTATATATTTCTTTGTTTGTTATTTTATTTTGTAATTTTCAATTTTTGAATTGGTTTTGAGTTTGTCCCGCGGGCAGTTTTTTTTGTAACATGTTTGCATACTTTGAACAGTGGTAGAACTTCAGTACGTATCTAACTTGAACATAATATTATTTGGTCCTGCATAATTTGTTTTTTTACATGTACATCTGATGTTTTTTCATACCGCCGAACTTCTATGTCTTTACAATTTGAACTTCATCAATAATTTTTGATATTTTTCTTTGGATTTAAAACATTTAATCACTGAAAACCGCATCGCGCCCTGTCAAAACCTAGCGCGCAGTAATGCGGTAGCATGAGGACGAGCCGAGGGGAGGGGGGTCGGGATCCCCTCCCCTCCATCTGCGAGGCCGAGACAGGAACAAGCCGAAGCAGGCGACGACGTGGCATGCTGCGTTGTCGCATACGGAGGCGAGTCCGTCACATCCGTGACCCCATTATCTATCTTAGGGGTGTGGCCCTGGGGTGTGTGCGGTGGGGGGTGGAAACGGAATAAACGCATCGCCTCCTATCAAAACCTAAAGCGCAATAATGCGGTAGCGCGAGGCCGAGCCCCCCCCCTGCGAGGCCGAGACAGGAACGGGCTGGAGCAGGCGACAACGCGGCGTACCGCGTCATCGCATGTGGAGGCGAGTCCATCACATCCCTGACCCCATTATCTATCTTAGGGGTGTGGCTCTGGGGTGCGTGCAGTGGGGGTGGAAACAGAATAACCGCATCGCGTCCTATCAAAACCTAGTGTGCAACAATGCGGTAGCCCGAGGCCGAGCCGCATGTGTACTTTGTGTGTATTTGAATTTTGAACTTCTATATTGTTTTGAATTTGTGTATTTTAGTTATATATGGACTTCATATGTTTCTGTATTTGAACTTCTTCTTCTTGTTTCTTAGTCTTTATTTATTCATATGCATTTACTTCGCTAATTAGTGTACTTGAACTTTTGTTCTTTATTTTTTGAACTTCTTTTTTTGTTTGTAAGTGTTTGTTTGTGTATGTATTTGTCTTCCCTTGGTATTGTACTTGACCTTTCTATTTGCCATCAATTTTTTGTCTTAGGGTATACCGGCAGATTTGTTATTTGATCTCATCTTTTTATAATAGATTTGTTCAAATGGTGCATTCATTTATCAATAGATGCATTTACTTTTTTTAGTTGTTGGGGGGGGGGTAAAACTGTAATTACCCCGGCGCTCCAACAGCCCACTACAAAGAGGCATTAAGTGTCTGTCTCCCTGGCCACAACCTGTCAGAAATCCCCTCCCCCCATCGCTCGCTCTCTTCTCCCTCTCTAACGCTCCGCTGCCCTCGTCTCCTCTAACCTCCCACTACTTCTCCGCCGCTGTCTCCTACGGTCGTGCATGGAGTAACTGGCACCCGCCACGCTCCCATTTCTCCCCCAGGCCCCGCTCTCCCTCGCCCAGCCCACTCTCTTCTCCTTTGAAGCGAAGCCTCAACTACCTGCGCAGTTCCAAAGTGCGCGTGGCGTCGTGGGGGTGGTAGAAATGTTGCCTCCCCTAATGCTTGCTCTTAGATTTTGCCAGATCTATCGAGTCCTCTCTGTTTCTTCTGTGTGCTCTCGCATCCGCCTCCTACCCCTTCTACTGATGGTTGGGTGGGAGATTAGGTAGGGTTCTTGTGCATGTGGTGGGTGGATTCCATTCCCCCGTGGTCAGATTTGTCTGTGAGATGCTTGTGTGTGCTATTTCTCCTTTCAGACTTGTGTGGATTTCATTTCCCCTTTTGGCGATTTCACCAGTGAGATGCATGTAAGAGAGGTTGTGGTGTGATGGTTGCTGCTGGATCTGATGTGTCCAAATGCATTAGTGCTATTGATTTTGTAGTCTAGATTGTGTCTGTCACATGCTAGTTAGTTTACTTTTGTTGTGCTTGCCTAGATGTGCTACTGTTCATCTTTCATAATTGTTGATATTTTTAGTTGTTTCATCCTATGGTTTGATTTAGTTACTTTTTGTATTTGTTGTATGATTTTATACTTGCTAACTATATGCAATTTCTCCCCTGTTTTTTGTAGGTTGTTCTAGGGTTTGGAGTTCCATTCATCAAGGGGGGTTGTGTTGTCATGGCTTCAAAACCTTCTCCAGGTATTTTAATGTAGTTGCATCTTGTATTTTAAATAGCAGTTTTGTTATATATGTCTGCCCATATCTTCACTTGGTTGTCTTGTTGGACTACCCATCCTAAAAAGTGTGAACTTCTAACAAAGGTGATGTGTATGCATTTTACTCTTAGTTTAAGTTAGTAGAGTGTTTCTTAATTTTTATTTGATGAATTGCTGGTGAACTATGTGACCAATTGTTGTTGGACTTCCCAAATGTTTCATATTTATAGTGTATATCTTTGTTTGTTTTTTGTGTGATCATTTTCATGGTATTGATAATTAGTTTGGTTGTGAAATAGTATTTCTAGTCATGCTACATCTTTTTAATGTGTTACTTGCTTGGGTCACATAGTTGAACTTCTGGTTTTAATTATTGTTGTTTACAATGAAATTTGGTTGAACTTCTGTTCTGCACATTTGTTTTACTACTTTGTTATATATTGTTGAAATTCTGGACATTCATCTATATGGAGTACTCCCTTTGGTGTAGATTGTTATATCTTTAGTATGTAAAGTGTAGATTGTTCATTGTTTTACTTCTTTGTTAGGTACTGTTGAACTTCTGGATATTGGACATTCATGTATAAGTAGAACTTTCCTTGGTGTAGGTTTGCATATTAGAACTCAACTTCCTTTTTACTTCCATTTTCTGTAGTTGGTGACGAATTGAATAGTTCAGAAAAAATGCCTGCGATCAAGATGGAGCTTCAGAAGTTAAGACTGATGCTCCAAGATATGATGCGTCTAAAACACCTATTATTCCTTTGAATGTGGTTGCTGCGATTGCTTTGAGCCTTGAGAAAATTTAAGCCTCGAGGATCTTGCTTCTGCAGATCTTGCTTCAGCTAGTATGCGCAACTCCTTTTCTTTTTATTTTAATTTCTCGAGCCATGGTTTTTTAACTTGTTCCTGTCGTCTGTTTTTTTATTTGTTCATGACTATTTTCCCTTTTGCTATGTTTTTGTGTTCTTGCAGATGCACCACAGAGGGGGAAGCTGTGAAGACCATCAATGATGTTGTATCTGAGTTGGGTGTGGCAGAAAATACTGATGCGGCCGAGTAGGGGGCTCCATGAGTCGAAGGTTGTTATTCCGTTCCAGAGCCTTTGTGCTCTCTTCAGATGTCAGAGACGCAGTCCCAGTCTGTTGATGGCACTAAACCTGTCACGCAAGATGAGGATGTGCCCCTTCAACTTCTTCTAGAGGACCAACGCAAGAAGAAGAAGCAAGAAGCTATTGACAAGAAGTTGGCATCCCGCCTTCAAAAAGGTTCTGATGTTCCTAAATCTGGTGATGTTGCTGAAATCACGATTGGGCATTGCTCTATTGCTGTAGAAGACGTGTCGTGTGGCACTGATCTCATGGTTGTCCCCGTGAAGAAGAAAATCAAGAACACCGCGGCGAGGAAGCATTTAGTTGGTGAAGTTACTCCTCAAAGGAGCCCACGTGTTTCAAGGGCTGTAGATCTTGCTGAAGAGGAAGGGCTAGCACTCGATGGTACGCCACGTCGTAGTCCTCGTGTGCTTGCCACTGCCGCGCCTACACCTTCTCCGCTTGGTGCTGGTGCATCTGGTAAGGGCAAGAAATGCGGCGAAGTGCAAGGTTGCACCAGCAAAGGTTAATAAGGGTTGCAAGAAGCGTTGTCATGTTAATCCAGAGGACCGGGATGATGTTGATTTAAACGCTCATGACGAGGATGACGATGATGATGCTGCTACCGATCATGTATGAATCTCTCATGTTTTTTGCTTTTGAGAACATTTGTAGATTTGTTGTTATATTTGTGTTTTGTAGTACTGCCTTGGTGTACATAGCTGACTTTCTACTTCATATACCCGAATAAATTAGCTGAACTGCTTGGCTTATATGGTATTACTGCCTTTGTGTACATAGGTGAACTTCTGGATAAATGAAGAAATTAGCTTAACTTGGTATACATGGTTTTTAATGCCTTGTTGTACATGGTTGAACTTCTGCTCTATAAATTTCTAAAAATTTGAAAGCATCTTAACTTCTGGTCATACATGGTTGAACTGCCTATGTAGACATAGTTGGACTTCTGAAATGTACTACATATGTAGACATTAGTGAAATTTTGGTGTAGTTTGTCTATCTCATTGTTCTACCTTTTTTTCCTGTCATTGCATTTTTTGCAGTATCGGTTTGTGAAGCGGCCTGAGAAGAGGAAGAGAGGAGGCAAAGGAGCCGAAGAAGGTGATGAAGGAGGAGATGGGGCGAAACATTTTAACAAGATGGTTCGCTGCTCACTGAAGGAGGTCAATACGTGCGCAAAATTGCTACAACTTAGGCACAAGGCGAGGGTTATCAAGGCTGGTTTTGGTTCTGTGTTTGATTAGGAGGTTGATTCCAACATTTCTTGTCCATAGATGGGCTAGATCTACATGAGGATTGACCCTTCAACTATGATTCTGGACATGGGTGAGGTGAACAAGGTTTTGTGTATTACAAGTGACGTTGTTCACCACCTTTTTGGATTCCCTCAAGGTGATTGTACCCCTCCTAGCCCTCGGAGGATGGGTTTGATGATGTTGTTATGAGACTGAAGGCCAAACTTGGCTACAGGAGGAGTGATGACATCAAGACAAAGGATATGTGGAAGATCCTCGGGGAACTTGTGAAGGATGAGACGAAGGATGATCTGGCTCTACAGGTGTTTTACCTGATTCTTTTCATGAAGGTTATCATTCCTGGTACATCTACACGAGTGTCCAGGGAGGCAGCAATGGCTGAGAATCTTGTGTTTGACGATATGGCAAATATGGACTATTGCCAGTTGGTTGTTGATGATATTCGAAGGGATGTTACTATGTATCAGCTAGGGACTACTAGAGGAAAAGCTATCACAGGCTGTGGCATCGTGCCGCTTCTTATGTACCTAGACTGCCTTATCATTGGCAACAAGCCTAATGCTGACTTGAGGACCCCTCGCATCAATTACATGGATCGGGCCAAGCTTCTTGAGCTTGTTGCGGTTGACTTGGTTAAGAAGGGTGATGAGGACCCAACCAACTAGGTGTTTGGGAAACTGCATGTGAGTGTTTCTATGCATCACTCTTTCTTGTGTAGTTTAACTTGAACTTCTGATACTGTCTTCAATATTTTGTTCCATGTTCCTTCATTTGTTTTTTGATGCGTTGGCTTCTGCTTTTTATGCAGTGGAAGACACAGGCTGAGGTTGTGTTCTTTAGGTGTATCAAACATCCCGTTCTTACTATGCCTCGTGCTACCGGCCTAGGGAGTGGAACTTCCCCAAGATTTGAATTCTCCCGGGATGTCAATATTGGTGCCCCCCTATAGATCCAGGAGGTTCTTCCGCCCATGTGAGTGCTGCAGGTGGCGTGTCTTCTGAGGGTTTGTTTGATGTTACCAATGTTTCCCTTACTAGGATTGATGGTCTTCTGGAAACTGTTTGTGGGGAGATGGCCTGTCTCCCGTCAATTGTTCAGCGTAGTCACGTCGATGGGATTCTTCCTCCAGGCCATGGTTTTGATGCCGAGTCTTCGAAGGAGGTTTTGTCAATTGAAGCTAGATTTCTTGCTGAGCTTCGTCAGAGCACTTCCCACCTCCGTACTAGCTTTGGGTTGTTCAAGAAAATGCAGGATGCTCATTGCAAGACTTTTGAAGATGAGGCTAATGTCACTGTCAGACAGATGTAGATGCAAGATTCTGTTTGTTTGGGTTGTGAAGGAGGCCACGTGGAGCATACGGAAGAGGTTTGTTGATGTTGGCTTTTTATAGTTCTTTGCATTATTGTTCATTGCTAGCTTTCAGTTATTACTTTTTTTTGTCATAGGTGAACCTTATTGATTTGATGTGTTCTAAACTTCTTTTTAGTATTAGTCTTTCAGATGTGACCTTCTATGTTTTCAGTGTCTGAACTTCAAAGACTCCAACATCTGAACTTCTAAGCTTTCCATAACTGGCCCTTTTGTTGCCTTTTGTATTATATTAGTTTGATATCTGACCTTCTATGTTTACTGTCTTTGGACTTCCACTATGTGTCAGTGGTCATAGTTGACCTTCTTTAATTATGTAATGTGAACTTCTGCTGTGTTCTATATGATTTTTTTGTAGGTTGTTGATGATGGTGCTAGGGTTGAGGAGGAAGTTTTACCTGAAAGCGCAACTGTCCCTGTGCATGAACCTGCTCTCGCAAGTGATATATTTGTTGATGAGGTTCATGGCAGTGATGATAAAGTAACATTTTCTTTTCCATTTGTTTAGTTTTTTATTTTACTTCTTGTACATTTTATCACTATGTGCCCATTTGTAATGACTTTCTGTTCTTGTTGCAGAATGACGATGCTAGTGTTCCTTCAGAGAAGGTTGCAGACAAGGCCGTGTCAGGCACTGGCAGCCCCGATGGGGTGGACCCAACTGAAGCTCAGTCGTCCATAGGCGCTGGGGTTTCTGATTCTGAGCAGGCCAAGACAGCTGGAGATATCACTTCAGAGAAAGATCCCATCGTGGCTGATGTTGAGACTGGTGGTAGTGCTACTGCACGCCCAGACAAGTCTCCTACAGAAGAGCCATCAGTTGCTGGTGATGCTGGTTCTCTAGCTCTTCCTACTGCAGCACAACCAATGGTTTTTGTTGTTTCAGATTCTCCAGCTGCTCCAGCTGCTGCTACTGTCCTTGTCGATGACACTGCAATGTCTACTGGAGATGACGATGAAGAAACTGAAAGAGATAACTTGGGAGAGGAGATTGATCATTCCACTGCTGCAACTGGTCTAGGCAAGAATCTATAAAGAGAGGAGCATGCTTCTCTCTTATTTCCCCATCCCCATCCCTTTTGTTGCTGGTTTTGGTCCATGATATCCCTGTGTACTGTCTGTGTGGTGCAAGTTGAACTTCTGGTTTGTGCGTTGTCTTGTGTTTTGTAAATAAAAGTGAAGTGAGCCTGATTATATGTGGGTGAAGGTTTGTAATGCATGGGTTGTGATGTTTATAATCCCATGGTTTTATCTTTGTGGTGTAGCAGCTGAGGTGTGCTTGTGCTTGTTTATTGCTCTTTTTGTGATCTATGTGTTTGTATGTTGCTCTTAAATTCAATTATTTTTGCTGAGCAGATAGTGAACTTACTGTCGTCTGAAAGAAGCGTGATGACTTTTATTTCAGTGTAACTAGGCTTGAGAATGATCGTTCCAAGAGGTGAGTACAGCTGGCCAGCATTTATATCCATCTACCTTATGAACTGCCTGTGGTTTTATGTGAGGACCGGTTTTTCAGTGAAATAATTACCGAAAGACCGACCTTTTTATTAAACCAGCAAGGAAGAATACTTCTTGCCGATGGACAATTCCTTGATACAAAATTCCAGAATACTGAATATTATACAAGGTTGAGCTGAGGTTGCTCAACAATTTATTACAAGTGCGCCAATATAGTACATAAGGGCGGATATGACACAATGGTGGGGTGGCTTACTACTAACTCGTAATAAAAAAGGTGGCGGATATGTCACAGTGTAGTGGGTGGCGTGACTCCAATATATTACAGTTCATCGAGTGTCGGAGTGAGACCCGATGAATTTATTTGGTGGTTGGCGGAAGCGGTTATATAACAGTGATCAAATCCAGGATCGCAAGAGACAGACTAGGGCTCCACTAGACGTCGGACTCGCTATCGAACTCTTCATCCATGAGATCGCCTCCGTCCACATCTGGCCAAATCAACAAGCCAGGTGAGTACTTTGAATGTACTCGCAAGACAGTTCGGACTTAAGATATAACAAAAGTAAGCATGGTGCATAAGAGTATTCTAGCAAAATGCAACCGGATAATAATATTTCCGAGCTGTATGCAAAAATAGAAGTCGGGCGGTGATTCTCCCTAAATCCATAAGATAAATAAAAATAAACCAAACGAGTGTCAGACTGACGCCTCGTAAGGGATAAATAAATGGAAACATGCCACAGTCGGACGTCTGAGCGACACCACATAAAGGGCTTATAAAGAAAGTAAATGACAAGAATGCCTCAAACGGACGTCTGAGCGACCTCACATAAAGGGCTTATAATGGAAATAAATAACAAGAATGCCACAGTCGGACGTCTGAGCGACATGACATAAAGGGCTTATAAACAACAAGAATGCCACAGTCGGATGTCTGAGCGACATCACATAAAGGGCTTATAAATAACAAGAATGCCACAGTCGGACGTCTGAGCGACATCACATAAGGGGCTTATAAATAACAAGAATGCCACAGTCGGACGTCTGAGCGACATCACATAAAGGGCTTATAAATAACAAGAATGCCACAGTCGGGCGTCTGAGCGACATCACATAAAGGGCTTATAAATAACAATAGTATAACGCTGAAATACTTCAGGAAATAATTCAGTACAGAGATAATTGGTTAGTTCATCTACCAAATGAACTTGACAAAAATCACTACTCTTGTAACTGTCAAGGATTTACTAGGGGAGGTCACCGGTGTTGACAGAAAGATTTGACCCTAGGCCATAAACGTGGCTACTGGAAGGATACAACTCTGCAGAGCTTGTACTATTTAATCATAGCCAACGGATTCTACTAGCCATAGGGACAAGCTCCGTCCACGGTGTTTTAGAAGAAACCAACTGACCAGTACACACCCATTTCACATCCTGCTGTCCGGAATCACCCGTGACAACATTCACGAAAAACTTTAAGACGGGGAGGCTACAACCTCGAATAGCATGGGATCAAATTTATATATGCGCGCTCTAAGGGGTGCCCCTCCTCTCGGTCCCAACCGGAAACACCCATGCCCCCTGACCGGATGACGGGCTTTAATCCAGGGCCATGGAACCTTCATCCCGGCCCCTCTACTTGGTGTGTACTCGGAAAGTGGTTTGCAACTGACTAGACCGTAATCACAACAGATGGCATATGACAGTACCAAAAAGGAGATGAGCAGGATCATGACTCGATCCACGCGGATACTAAGTTAACCAACTACTGGCATGCTCCAACAATACCAGTACTCCACCCATCATGTAACCACATGATCGGGGTGGTTCAACCATTATCATACGGGGCTCACCCGAAGCTTGCTTGGATGAAATATAACCATACACGAATGCTTATATGACCGTGCTATGAAAAGAACTACTCGAGCAAACATGCAACACACTCATTATATCAAAGGTTCAAACATGCTTGCCTGGTTCGGAGTAGTCGGAGTCTAACTCGGTGAGGTTCGCGGCTCCGTCACGTCCTTCGGTATCTACGTATTCAAACAAAACGGATACTAACATAAATACCGCGCGTGCAAAGAAAGCTGCTCCAAATATTTTCACATAAATATGAAAAAAACTAGACAGAAAACTAAAGAGGTCAGAAAAAGAATCAACTCAAAATCATCTTTAGTTAAAAAGATATTAGAGTTTCTGTCCAGGGACTCAACTGTAATGAAACAGAAAGTTTCTAGGGGCTAGAATAGAAAACAGAAAAGCGAACCAGTACGCAGTACACCAGATGAAGACGAAGACGTACTTTGCCCGAAGGCAATTTCCAGAAAAACTTTTCGGAGGGAAACGAGAGGCTGACGAGGGGGTCCTACTCGTCGGGTTTAAAAGCTGAAGCAAAGCCGCGCCGCCACCAGAAGCTGCGGTGGTCGCCGGTGCCAATCCACGGCGAGTTAGGGAGAGGGAGTGGTACGTACAACTTCCTGGTGTTCTTCCGCGTCGATTGCTGGTGGAGTTGAGCGTCGGCGAGCCCCACGTTGTCGGCGACCCTGTCTCCGGCGGACGGCGGCTCGGGTGGTCGTGGGCCTCGTCGGAGAGAGCTCCTGGGGTCAAATTGGAGTGGGGGTTAGGCTTGGGTAGATGCCAGGAGGTTACGCTCGAGTCCAGGGCGGCGGAGGAGTTCTCACCGGAGAGAACGTTGTTGGAGCCCGAGGCGGACGGAGTTGGCCGGAGTTTGAGGAAGAAGGGCCCCTCGAGGCTCTTCCAGAGGCTGGGCGCGGTCTAGGGAGATGGTGGATGTGTGCGGGCTCGAGAGCGAGCTCGGGGGCGCTTTATATAGCCGGCCCTAGGCGGTTGCCGTGAACGGGATAAGTCTAGCGAGCGATTTCGACGGCGCAGTGGCTGGACGGTGGGTTTAGGGGCTTGAGCATCGGCTAGGCGACGTACTGGTTCCATTCCCGTGTCTAACTCAGCAGGGGAGGGGCAATTACGGGCTGGCGTCGACGAAACGGCCGTGCGGCACGTCAGCGGCAGAGAACGCGCTCTGTGCGTGCCAGGCCACAGCGACGATGCTGCAGGCGCGTGCTGGCAGTGGAGATGGCCACGCGGAGCTCTCGGGTGGCTTGGGCGGTGCCAAACGGCGTCGAGCTGCAGGATGCTCCCTGTCGGCCGCCACGGGAGGTTCTGTCGCCACGGAAGTCGCCGGCGTGGGCGGGCCAGGGCGCCACCGACGCCCAGAAGCAGCCAAGCAAGCGTGCGGCGTGCTGGATAAGAAGGAGGTGCAGTGAGCATCGAGCCAAGGCGAGCACTGGCGAGATTGTCGCTACGGCTCTGACGAAACTGACGAACTGCACTGTCGACTGTGATCTTCAGTTAGTAGTTTCTGAAACTGACAGAACAATGCAAGCCATGTGTTTGATGAAATGATTCTGGCATGTGGTAAATGTTTCTGGGGCTGATATTTGGTGGAGTGGTCTCTTGATACATCTAGAGGTTGCATGAATTTTCACAGGATTTTTGGAAGAAGAAAAATATGAATTTCACCAAAATTTGCAAATCTGGTCCAAACTTGCAGCAGGTGAATTTTGAAAATTTTGAACTGTGGACCAGTGAAACAAGATGGATTTAGGTTGTGGGTACTAAGGACTATCCAGAGAAGTTAGTTTGGAATCAAATAACAAGGTGGGCATGGTGGTTCCTTTGTAAATCACCAAGGTTCACTTTAATGGACAGAAATTGTTTTAGGAGTAAAATAAATAGAGGAAGAATTCCAATAAGGTTGAAACTCACTGGAATTGATGGGAGATTTGTCCTAAGGTGTAGAGGAGGTCTTGGAGAGAAACATTGCTGTTGGGTGTCATGGCAAGATGAAAGTTGGAGAGGGAGATAAGCCCATGGTTAAACCTGAGATGTTTAAATCATGAAGGAAAAGAATCAAACAAATCCCTAAGAAGACAACTTGTGTTGAGCTAACACAAGAAGCGACTTTCAAGACCAAAAAAAAATCAAACTAGGGAAGAACACACAAACTTTGGTCAGAAAAGATTTTAGAAGGGTTTCAAGAGAAGATCAAACAACCCCCTTCCAAAAGACCAAAAGTTTGGAAGAAAAACCAAACCCAAAAATTTGGAGTGTTACAACACCTACCCCCTTAGGAAAAATCTCGTCCCCGAGATTTCAGCTGATCCTCTAATAGGTGTGGGTGTTATGTCCGAAGAAAATCTTCCCTTTCCCATGTTGTCTCATCCTCTGTGTGATTACTCCATTGAACCTTGAGAAATTTTATTGTCTTCTGACGGGTTCTCCTTTCAGACTCCTCCAATATTTTTATTGGGTGTTCCCGGTAGGTGAGATCTGGTTGCACATCAAGGTTTTCATGCGACACGTGCTTCTCTGGGTTGCTTACACACTTCCACAGTTGCAAAACATGGAACACGTCGTGGACGTCTGACAGTTCCTTGGGAAGGTCCAACTGGTAGGCCACTGTGCCTCTCCGTGCAACTATACGGAAGGGTCCGATAAATCGTGGTGCTAGTTTCCCTTTGACCTTGAATCTCTGTAGTCCCCTCATAGGAGATACACGTAGGTACACGTCTTCACCGGGTTCAAAACTTACTTCTCGATGTTTTTGATCAAAGTAGCTTTTCTGTCGGCTTTGGGCTGTCTTGAGTCGATCCCGTATTATTTTAACTTTTTCCTCAGCTTCTTTTAACATGTCTGGGCTGAAGATACGGATGTCCCCTGTTTCTGACCAGTTTAATGGAGTACGGCATCTTCGTCCATACAAGGCTTCGAACGGTGCCATCTGCAGGCTGGCTTGGTAACTATTGTTGTATGCAAACTCGGCATATGGTAAGCTTGCCTCCCAACTGGTCCCATAGGTGAGGACACATGCCCTTAGCATGTCTTCTAATATTTGATTTACTCGCTCCGTTTGTCCTCCAGTCTGGGGGTGGTATGATGTACTGAATGTTAGTTGCGTTCCGAGGGCTTGTTGCAACTGATCCCAAAATTTGGAGACGAACTGAGTGCCTCTGTCGGATATTATAGTCTTTGGAACCCCATGTAGGCATACTATGCGGGCGAGGTAAAGCTTGGCAAGCTTTTGGGTGGTGTGGGTTGTCTTGACTGGAATGAAGTGTGCCACCTTGGTCAGTCTATCTGTGATGACCCATATGGCATCATTTCCGTGGGGTGACCGTGGCAGTCCAACAATAAAATCCATCCCAATATCGTCCCATTTCCACTCTGGTATATTATTTGGCTGTAAGAGTCCTGCGGGTTTTTGGTGCTCGGCTTTAATGCGTTGACATGAATCGCAGCATGCAATATATGTGGCTATATCCCTCTTCATGCCGTGCCACCAAAATCTTTCCTGAATGTCCTTGTACATTTTAGTCCCTCCAGGGTGAATTGAGTACGGAGCGGTGTGGCTCTCTGCTAGGATTTGTTGTTTAAGGTCTTCGCTATTTGGTACGCAAAGCCTGTCTCGGAACCATAATATTCCCTCACTGTCTATGGTGAATTCTGAGGCTTTGTCCTGACTTACTTTTCTTTTTATACCTTCGATGCTGGGGTGTCCATGTTGAGCCTTCTTTACTTGTTCTATTAGCGTAGGCTGTATTTCCAGATTTGACACTTCACCTTCAGTGACCATCATTAGGTTGAGTTTGGCGAATTCTCGCTGAAATTCAGGTCTCGGGTTCTGTAGGCTGCCGTTGTCCGGGCTGGGGTTACGGCTGAGAGCATCTGCTACCACGTTTGCCTTTCCTGGGTGATAGTGGATGCCAACGTCATAATCTTTTACCAGTTCCAGCCAGCGTCGTTGTCGTAAATTGAGTTCTGGTTGCGTGAAAATATATTTGAGGCTCTTATGGTCAGTATATATTTCACAACTATTCCCAAGCAAAAAGTGCCTCCACTCCTTGAGTGCATGAATGACTGCTGTCAATTCCAGATCGCGAGTAGGATAATTTTCTTCATGTTTCCGCAGTTGCCGGGAAGCGTAGGCGACTACTTTGCCTTCTTGCATTAGTACACATCCTAGACCTTTTCTGGATGCATCGCAATATACTTCAAAGCTTTTGTGTATGTCTGGTACAACCAATACTAGGGTTTTGGTTAATTTCTTTTTGAGTTCCTGGAAGCTTTTCTCACATGCTTCGGTCCATACGAATTTCTTATCCTTCTTGAGTAACTATGTCATTGGTTTGGCTATGGTGGAAAATCCTTCAATAAACCTTCGGTAATATCTAGCCATACCGAGGAAACTTCGTATATCCGTTACACTGCCGGTGACTTCCAACCAAGTACAGCCTTAACTTTATCCGGGTCCACAGCAACTCCCTCTTCTGTCAATACGTGTCCTAGGAAACGCACTTGCCTCAACCAAAATTCACATCTGCTGAATTTGGCGTAGAGTTGGTGTTTCCTTAATTCTCCCAGTACAATGCGGAGGTGTTCAACATGTTCTTCTGGTGTCTTTGAATATACCAAGATATCATCAATAAATACCACCACAAATTTGTCCATGATTTTCATAAACACTTTGTGCATGAGGTGGACGAAATATGCGGGGGCGTTGGTCAGTCCAAACGGCATTACTGTAAATTCATATAGTCCGTATCTGGAGGTGAATGCTGTTTTTGGGATATCTTCTGTACGTACTTTTAATTGATGATAACCTGACCTTAAATCAACTTTTGAGAAAACCTTGGCTTGCGCGAGCTGGTCAAATAAATCATTTATCCGTGGCATCGGATATTTGTTCTTGATAGTGACCATGTTGAGCGCTCGGTAGTCTATACACAATCTCATAGTCCCATCCTTCTTTTTGGCAAATAATACCGGCCAACCCCAAGGTGAGGAGCTGGCCCGTATAAATCCTTTATCCAACAGTTCCTTTATTTGTTGCTTTAGCTCAACCAACTCGGATGGTGCCATTCTGTATGGCTTCTTGTATATGGGGGTGGTTCCAGGTGCTAGTTCAATAATAAATTCTATTTCTCTATCTGGTGGCATACCTGGTAGTTCTTCGGGAAATACGTCCGGAAATTCACATACTACTGGAACTTTGCTTAACTCAGAAGTGTCTACCTTGTTTAATTTTGGTTGCCGCGATACTTGTCTTTCCTGAGCTGCGACTCTTATTGTCTTTCCGTGATGATGAGTAAGAATCACAGTCATGTTGAAGCAGTCGATAAATCCTTTGTTGGTGGTTAGCCACTCCATACCCAGGATAACATCCAGTCCCTTGTTTTCCAACACGATGAGGTTTGCGTGAAACTTTAATCCCTCAATTTCAATGTCTATACCTTGGCAGTAATTCTGAGTGATCTGCTTACTTCTGGGGGACTTGATGGTCATTGACTTTCCCAAGGGAAGCATTGAAAAACCATGTTGCAAAGCAAAACTCTTCGAAATGAACGAATGAGAAACTCCAGAATCAAACAAAACCGTGGCAGGTATTGTGTTGACAGGGAACGTACCGAGTATGATATCCAGGGCATCCTGAGCTTGCTCCTTGGTCACATGGTTCAGGTGGCCTTTCCTGTGATTGTTATTGGGGTTGAAGTTGTTACGCTTGGGCGCAGAATTGTTTCCGTTGCTGTTTAGCTTCGGTAATGAGTTTCTTGGCTTTGGGCACTGTTTAGCATAGTGTCCATCTTCTCCACATGCGTAGCAAGTAACACCTGGGCGATAGGTGAAGTCCTTGTCCCTTGCATGAAAATTCCTGCTTGGGCGTGTGTCATTTGTCATGGATTTGTTCGCCCCATTTTTCCGGAAATTTACCTTATTCTTGTTGTTGCGAGGGTGGTTGGTCTGATCCCTTTTTCTCTTGCGAATGTCTTCCAGACTGCGACGTTCATTTTCCAACGTAATAGCCTTGTCCACCAGTGTCTTGAAATCTGGAAAAGTGTGTATGACTAACTGGCATTTAAGTGCTGGTGCCAGTCCGTCTAGGAATTTTTCCATCTTCTTATTTTCAGTCATACGCTCTTCCTTGGCATAGAGGGATAATTGCCTAAACTGACTGTTGTACTCAGTTACTGTCATGCCCCTTTGCTTGAGGTCATCAAACTCTGTTTTCTTGATCTTCATAATGCTCTTAGGGATGTGCGCCCCACGAAAGCCTTCTTTGAAATCTTCCCAGGTGATATCATTTATGTTGGGGTGCATAAGCAGAAATTTTTCCCACCATGACGCGGCTGCTCTAGTAAGATAATGTGGTGCGTAAAGTACCTTTTCAAGGTCTGAGCATTGTGCCACAATTAATTTCCTTTCAATATCTCGAAGCCAATCATCGGCCTCAAGAGGTCTGTCTGTGTGCGAAAATGTTGTCAGACGTGTCTTCTGAAATTCCGATAATTTTGAGTGCTGCTGGTATGGCTCACGGTGATTTCCCATGTTAATGACATGGTTCATCATTTCTTGGTGTTGTTGCTGACTTTGCTCGTAAAGACGGCATACTTGAGAAAATGCTGTTTCGCTGCCTTGCTGACTTGACTGCCCCTGTGTGAAATTGTTACCTGTCTGTGTGCCATTATTTTCCTCTGGCGGACTTGGCATGGAACGCGTCCAGGGACAAGTCATTTCGTACTCTGGGGTATTATTGCATAAATCAGGAGGAGAACCGGGCAGCAAAAAATAAACCAAGAATTGCAAAAGCAGCAGAACACGAGCTCCAGAGAGAAATAAAATAAAAGCTTGATTGCGCACGGAGAAGGGCCGCTTAGTACATATCTTGCACGCGAGTCGTAATTATACATATGTCACTCAGGATGCGCATACACACTCCTGACATGTTATTTATGCTAGTGCACTTCTCCAAGTTCCTACATGATGCGCAGACAGACTACTTCCCATCAACCTATTTTACATATCACACATATCATACAAGCGAGCATAACGCATCGCGGATAGACGCACTAGTCGGAGATGTTGAAGATTTCCCTCGGCCTGCCGAGGGTAAGGCCCAGTGGTGATGGAGACTCAACTTCCTCCTCACTAATAGGCTCCAGGCGTGGAGTATGGTTACGAGGTGTTGATGCAGGTGCGGCAGGCTGTGTAGCTCTGACTGGGGTAGGAGCAATGACCTGGTCAAACTCCTCAGTGGTAGGCAGACGGCGAGCGGTAGCTAAGATGGAAGGTGCATAGGATGCGGCGGACGAGACAAATGTCATTGGTGGCGCAGTATGGAGTAGCTCCCTCCTGTTGGCGAAGCCACTCTGGACCAAGTCCATGCGAGCAGCCACCAAGTCGTCCACAAGATTATCAAAGGCTGCCTCAAGCGCCTTGAGGTACTCAACCATTGATTCGATAGCTTCATCAAGTTCCCTATTTGCGCAAGCAAACGCATAGTGGCATGTGTAGGGCACGTGGCATGGGCGGTAACGGTAGCGACGAGTCTTCATTGAAGGAAGAATGTCCCGGAGACGAGCTATCGCCTCGCGGGCAGCCATTTGCATGGCATGCCACTCCGTAGGCATGGCCCTGCCCACAAATTGGAGGCGGCGCACTTCAGAACGCCCTCCCTTGAAGTGCACCACGGCTTGGTGCATTGACACGCTGTCGTTGAGCTTGTGACGGTAGAGTGTAAACTCTGGACGGGTTGATGGCCCAATCGCAACCTTGGTGATGGCGAAGAGGAGCTTGACAAACCCCTCAGGAATGTTGGCGAACACTTGTGCATCACAGTCGTTGCTGGCCATCTACAAAAGTAGACAAAAATTCTGAATAGTCAAGTCATAAATTTATGATGACTAACTGAAAATTGCCACAGATGCAAAAATGCTGAATAACAGTTATTACGCTAATAACCGATTAGCGATCGCACCTAGTGGCTTCCTACAGTCAGCCTGGCTCTGGTACCAAGGTTGTGAGGACCGGTTTTTCAGTAAAATAATTACCGAAAGACCGACCTTTTTATTATACCAGCAAGGAAGAATACTTCTTGCCGATGGACAATTTCTTGATACAGAATTCCAGAATACTGAATATTATACAAGGTTGAGCTGAGGTTGCTCAACAATTTATTACAAGTGCGCCAATATAGTACATAAGGGCGGATATGACACAATGGTGGGGTGGCTTACTACTAACTCGTAATAAAAAGGTGGCGGATATGTCACAGTGTAGTGGGTGACGTGAGTCCAATATATTACAGTTCATCGAGTGTCGGAGTGAGACCTGATGAATTTATTTGGTGGTTGGCGGAAGCGGTTATATAACAGTGATCAACTCCAGGATCGCAAGAGACTGACTGGGACTCCACTAGACGCCGGACTCGCTATCAAACTCTTCATCCATGAGATCGCCTCCGTCCACATCTGGCCAAATCAACAAGCCAGGTGAGTACTTTGAATGTACTCGCAAGACAGTTCGGACTTAAGATATAACAAAAGTAAGCATGGTGCATAAGAGTATTCTAGCAAAATGCAACCAGATAATAATATTTCTGAGCTGTATGCAAAAATAGAAGTCGGGCGGTGATTCTCCCAAAATCCATAAGTTAAATAAAAAGAAACCAAACGAGCGTCTGAGTGATGCATCGTAAGGGATAAATAAATAGAAACATGCCACAGTCGGGCGTCTGAGCGACACCACATAAAGGGCTTATCAAGAAAGTAAATGACAAGAATGCCCCAGCCAGACGTCTGAGCGACATCACATAAAGGACTTATAATGGAAATAAATAACAAGAATGCCACAGTCGGACGTCTGAGCGACATCACATAAAGGGCTTATAAACAACAAGAATGCCACAGTCGGACGTCTGAGCGACATCACATAAAGGGCTTATAAATAACAAGAATGCCACAGTCGGACGTCTAAGCGACATCACATAAAGGGCTTATAAATAACAAGAATGCCACAGTCGGACGTCTGAGCGACATCACATAAAGGGCTTATAAATAACAAGAATGCCACAGTTGGACGTCTGAGCGACATCACATAAAGGGCTTATAAATAACAATAGTATAACGGTGAAATACTTCAGGAAATAATTCAGTACAGAGATAATTGGTTAGTTCATCTACCAAATGAACTTGACAAAAATCACTACTCTTGTAACTGTCAAGGATTTACTAGGGGAGGTCACCGGGGTTGACACAAAGATTTGACCCTAGGCCATAAACATGGCTACTCGAAGGATTCAACTCTGCAAAGCTTGTACTATTTAATCATAGCCAACGGATTATACTAGCCACAGGGACTAGTTCCGTCCATGGTGTTTTAAAAGAAACCCAACTGACTAGTACACACCCATTTCACATCCTGCTGTCCGGAATCACCCGTGACAACATTCACGAAAAACTTTAAGACGGGGAGGCTACAACCTCGAATAGCATGGGATCAAATTTATATATGCGCGCTCTAAGGGGTGGCCCCTCTCGGTCCCAACCGGAAACACCCATGCCCCCTGACCGGATGACAGGCTTTAATCCAGGGCCATGGAACCCTCATCCCGGCCCCTCTACTTGGTGTGTACTCGGAAAGTGGTTTGCAACTGACTAGACCGTAATCACAACAGATGGCATATGACAGTACCAAAAAGCAGATGAGCGGGATCATGACTCGATCCACGCGGATACTAAGTTAACCAACTACTGGCATGCTCCAACAATACCAGTACTCCACCCATCATGTCACCACATGATCGGGGTGGTTCAACCATTATCATACGGGGCTCACCCGAAGCTTGCTTGCATGAAATATAACCATACACAAATGCTTATATGACCGTGCTATGAAAAGAACTACTCGAGCAAACATTCAACACACTCATCATATCAAAGGTTCAAACATGCTTGCCTGGTTCGGAGTAGTCGGAGTCTAACTCGGTGAGGTTCGCGGCTCCGTCACGTCCTTCGGTATCTACGTATTCAAACAAAACGGATACTAACATAATACCGCGCGTGCAAAGAAAGTTGCTCCAAATATTTTCACATAAATATGAAAAAAACTAGACAGAAAACTAAAGAGGTCAGAAAAAGAATCAACTCAAAATTATCTTTAGTTAAAAAGATATTAGAGTTTCTGTCCAGGGACTCATCTGTAATGAAACAGAAAGTTTCCAGGGGCTAGAATAGAAAATAGAAAAGTGAACCGGTATGTAGTACGCCAGCTGAAGACGAAGACGTACTTTGCCCGAAGGCGCTTTCCAGAAAAATGTTTCGGAGGGAAACGAGAGGCTGACAAGGGGGTCCCACTCATTGGGTTTAAAAGCTTAAGCAGAGCCACGCCGGTGCCAGAAGCTGCGGTGGTCGCCGGCGCCGATCCACGGCGAGTTAGGGAGAGGGAGTGGTACGTACAGCTTCCTAGTGTTCTTCCGTGTCGATTGGTGGTGGAGTTGAGCGTCGGCGAGCCCCACATCGACGGCGACCCTGTCTCCGGCGGACGGCGGCTCGGGTGGTCGTGGGCCTCGTCGGAGAGAGCTCCTGGGGTCAAATTGGAGTGGGGGTTAGGCTTGGGTAGATGCCAGGAGGTTACGCTCGAGTCCAGGGCGGCGGAGGAGTTCTCACCGGAGAGAACGTTGCTGGAGCCCGAGGCGGACGAAGTTGGCCGGAGTTTGAGGAAGAAGGGCCCCTCGAGGCTCTTCCAGAGGCTGGGCGCGGTCTACGGAGATGGTGGAGGTGTGCGGGCTCGAGAGCGAGCTCGGGGGCGCTTTATATAGCCGGCCCGAGGCGGTTGCCGTGAACGGGATAAGTCCGGCGAGCGATTACGGTGGCGCAGTGGCTGGACGGTGGGTTTAGGGGCTTGAGCATCGGCTAGGCGACGTACTGGTTCCATTCCCGTGTCTAACTCAGCAGGGGAGGGGCGATTACGGGCTGCCCTCGACGGAACGGCCGTGCGGCATGTCGGCGGCAGAGAACGCGCTCTGTGCGTGCCAGGCCACGGTGACGGTGCTGCAGGCGCGTGCTAGTAGTGGAGATGGCCACGCGGAGCTCTCGGGTGGCTTGGGCGGTGCCAAATGGCGTCGAGATGCAGGATGCTCCCTGTCGGTCGCCATGGGAGGTTCTGTCGGCGCGGAAGTCGCCGGCGTGGGCGGGCCAGGGCACCACCGACGCCTAGAAGCAGCCTAGCAAGCGTGCGGCGTGCTGGATAAGAAGGAGGTGCAGTGAGCATCGAGCCAAGGCAAGCACTGGCGAGATTGTCACTGCGACTCTGACGAAACTGACGAACTGCACTGTCGACTGTGATCTTCAGTTAGTAGTTTTTGAAACTGACAGAACAGTGCAAGCCAGGTGTTCGATGAAATGATTCTGGCATGTGGGAAATGTTTCTGGGGCTGATATTTGGTGGAGTGGCCTCTTGATACATCTAGAGGTTGCCTGAATTTTCACAGAATTTTTGGAAGAAGAAAAATATGAATTTCACCAAAATTTGCAAATCTGGTCCACACTTGCAGCAGGTGAAATTTGAAAATTTTGAACTGTGGACCAGTGAAACAAGATGGATTTAGGTTGTGGGTACTAAGGACTATCCAGAGAAGTTAGTTTGGAATCAAATAACAAGGTGGGCATGGTGGTTCCTTTGTAAATCACCAAGGTTCACTTTAATGGACAGAAATTGTTTTAGGAGTAAAATAAATAGAGGAAGAATTCCAATAAGGTTGAAACTCACTGGAATTGATGGGAGATTTGTCCTAAGGTGTAGAGAAGGTCTTGGAGAGAAACATTGCTGTTGGGTGTCATGGCAAGATGAAAGTTGGAGAGGGAGAAAAGCCCATGGTTAAACCTGAGATGTTTAAATCATGAAGGAAAAGAATCAAACAAATCCCTAATAAGACAACTTGTGTTGAGCTAACACAAGAAGAGACTTTCAAGACCAAAAAAAAATTCAAACTAGGGAAGAACACACAAACTTTGGTCAGAAAAGATTTTAGAAGGGTTTCAAGAGAAGATCAAACAACCCCCTTCCAAAAGACCAAAAGTTTGGAAGAAAAACCGAACCCAAAAATTTGGAGTGTTACATTTTATACCTGAACTTCTTTACTCTCTATTGCTGAACTTCTTCTACTTTTCTGTTGCTTAACATCTAGATTTTTTGTACTTCCTATTGTGATGTGGCTGAACTTCTGTTCTTATATGTGTGATGAACTTCTTGAGTTCCTGATGCTGAACTTCTTTTACTTTCCACTGCTTGTTTTAGATCAAAGGTTATGTTCCAAAGCAATGAGTGTGAAGCTACTGTTGAAGATGTCGCCATATCCTTTTCTCCTAACAGAATGCTTCGATTTAATGTAGCTGAGATTGCTCTGTATTTTCTATGTGCCAAATACCAGGGATCAGATAAACTCATCCTGCTGTATTGGGTTTGTGTAAGTCAACCCTATAGTAATTTATTTTCTGTTTTTTTCTTTACCATATTAGTTAAAACTTTTTGTCTCATTGTATTTCATATGTTGTTGTTATCTGCATTGTTTTAGCATAAGATTTTCATAGGGCAGTTTGATTCCCGTGTGAGGAAGTACTTCTTGGCGACTTGTCCCGATAGCATGGATGCGCATGATTCTGTAAGCAATATCTTGTTCTTTGTCTCTGTATTAATTTCCACTGTGATCCACCCTGTTTGTATTAATTTTCAGTTTTAATGATTTGTGTGTTTATCTTGCTTCAGGTTGTTTTCCCCACCTGAACTTCCTGCTCACATGGGTGGTTTTACTTGACCTAAAGAATTCAAGGTTCCAGTTTCTTGACTCCTACTATGGACCAAATGATGACCGTGTCGTATGCCTGTTTCGGTGGATGACTGATAACATCAACAAGCTTTGGAGTAATGCCAGCAATGAGAGGGAGACACCCTTCAGTCCACTTTATATTGACCATTTCACTTTGGATTGGATTGATGTCCCCCGACTGACTAAGAAGTATGAGTTCCACTTTTTCTCTACCACTTCTGTTTAATTGTAGTTGTATGTAAGCTGCAACGTCTTTTATTCTTTGGCTTTCTTTTTGTTTCAACACTATTTTTTTGTTTGAAGACAATATCGACTACGGATTCTTCATGCTTACGAACGTTAATTCGTTTCATGAAGGGGTTCTTGCAAACTATTCCCATGAAGATATCACGGATACAAGAAGACATGGTTGTACTCAATTGCATCTTCTAACTTGTTTGAAGCAGACTTCCATGGTCTGTTTGGCTACTATACATGTAAGTCTTGAAACCTGGACTGCATCTTTTATTCGACACGAACTTCATTTTATCTTTTTATTTTGCTTGTGTATTTTGTTTCTGTATTTCTTTCCTTTCATTGCTTACTTGGACAACAACATTTTTTCTACTTGAACTTCAGAGATGATACCTTTTTATGTTTTTGATAGCTGTAGTTGAATGTTTTCCATTTCATCAATTTATCTTGAACTGTACCTTGGCTTGTGCCTGAACTTCATTAGTTTTTAAATGCAACACATTTTTTAGGTCAACTTGAGTAGCAACCATGTCATCTATATTTGTTGGACTGTACATTGTGTTGTACTTGAACTTCAGTTATATTTAATTGTCTTTTCTTTTCTTTTCTTGATAGTGGAGCCGTTGGACTTGACCGATTACCACTACCCATACCCCGGGTCACAGGAATACCAGCCTAGGGAGGAATCGATGAGTACAACTCCGAGAGAAGATGGTAGCTCTCGAACCCTTATTCCTTAAAAATTGGGGAAGCAAGCTGTCGGTATTTGTGCTGCTCCAAACACCCCATGCTCCAGGATGGTTGGTGAAGTCGAAGTAGTCCAAGCAGAGGTGATTTCGTCGGATGATGATTTTGAGAAGATTGCTTACCCAAAGAATGGTAAATCTACTGCTGGTGGTGTTGTTGGGAGAGCTGGGAAGAATGTTGTCATCACCAGGAGGAAACCGACAGTTGAGTCTGGCAACATAACTTCCTCGAAGAGAGCATCAAGATTGCCTAGGAAGTGCCATTCTAGTGTCGCTCCCCTAAATAAATACAATTACCCTCATCTATCCAAGGCCCGGAGGTTGAAACAGTATGTGCTTAGTGAAGATGGTCTGAAGAATATTCTGTCTGAGTATTGCTTCTTATTTTTGCTGCTGCAAGACATGCTACTTTTTGTGAACTTATGATGTTATAGTATCTGAACTTCTATTCATTCTCCTTGTGTTGGAGTTGCACTTCTAATATTTTTCCCATCCTTTTAAATATGCAGCACAAGCTACTGCATGTTCACCATCCCTGGGAATGTGATTGACCTCATAGGACGTGTCCTTTATACTCTTTTCGGTGTAGGGCAGCAGATGGAAGGAGACGTAATGGATTATCTCATAAACTTGTGGAAGGATAAACCGAAAACCTCTGATATCTTCTCTTGTGCTGAGAGGGTTGTACTGAGTCCCTACTTCATACATGTTTTAGTTCTTTGTAACCATGTCTCTCCTTTTTTTTGCTCTAGTTTTGGTGTACTGACATTTGGGAGGTGTTTTAATTCTTTTTTTGTGAATCCAGTACTGCCTGGAGTATGATTTTTTTGCTGCATCAGTTCCAAAATTTGATGCAAAAAAATCGGCTAAACTCCTCCCAATGTTTATTCGCAAGGGAGAAGACCTTCTTAATGCAAAGCTGGTTAGGTTTTCATAACTCTTGCTTTTTTTAATTGTATGTACATCCTTTTGCTGAGTTTGTCAAGAAGTTTTTGTTCATCTCGGTTGTTCAATACTTATGCTTTATAGTTTGTGTTCACCATTTCTTTCATTGTTGGCAGGTTTTTTTTGATACTTTTCAAGCCAATAGACAAAATAGCGCACTACAGTGTGTATGTGTGGAATAGATATCGTGGGAGCTTTGACATCCTTGATTCACTTCCTTACACTAATAAGGGAATGTCACGAACAAGTTTCCATGAAGACTGCCAAAATACCGTGAGTGTTTCTTATCCTGAACCTCGCGTCATATTCTCTTTTTGACATGAAGTTTATTATGCCATCTGTTTACAAAATATATTTTTCTCTCTGTTTTGGTAACACTGCTTGAACTTACTATCATTTGACAGTTGAACTTCTAGTGTCGTTTAGCTGGATTTTATTCAAGTGTAGCTTTATGTACCTGAACTTAACACTAGTATAACGAGGTGCTATACAAAGGGTTTTTAACCCCTTTCCGCGATGACATTTGGAACTATCACCTAGTGAGTGTGGGCGATAGGGGGGGGGTCCTTCCCACACAACCCAGAAACCGTCGGGGATATGCCCTCTTGGCTCATACGCTGGGCAAAATGAGGTCGTGTGCGACCGGCGAGCGACCAAATACGGTTATACGCACAGTCGTACTCAAAAAAATTATACAGGTGAAATCATTACCGATCGTCAGTACATCCCACACAGCCAGTTCCCAGTAGAAGTTTCTGTCCGTATATACATCCCACACAGTCGCTCCAAGGAAAGCGTTTTTGTTCGCAGGTACATCACACACAATGTTCCCCGTTAAATCGTTTGCGATAGCGTTTCCATTGCACACAGTATTAACAATTTTATCGTTTGCGTTATTGAATCCATCACACACAGTTTTTATGTGGTAAACGTTTGCGCCAGGTGGCCTAACGCAAACTGTTTATTCCTATAAACTGTGTGCGTTATTGAATGCATCACACACAGTTTTCTCTCCATAACCGTTTGCAGTAGGAAACCCCAATTAGCGGGCTAATTATCCTATTATTAATAATCCATTTATTAATCTAATTGACATTTCATATTTAGCACATAATATATTTCATTTTCATAATTGAAATACATCAGAGTACAACATCATATAGCTTCAACACTCAGCTACCCCATTACACAACTGCACCAACACTAAGTTTTACATGCAACATCTATAGCCTTTCAAAATTAGCAACATAGATGGTACATAGACAAATGTATCTCATCTGGAAAACTGCTGAAGCGGAAGGCGAATATTGAGCCTTCATTGATGTTGAAGGTCTTTGCAACTTTAGGCCAGTGCCTGTGGATGATTGACCGTCCATCCTTCGTCCTCTTCAGGAACACTACAATGTTGAACCGTCGGTGTTGTATGAATACCTTCCTCGCCTCCTGACCATACAGGTGGTTTGAGAGGTAATCATCAGTGAACTGCTTTGGAAAGGCCTGAAAACAAGGATGTGCATAAATATCTTCTCTATATTGGAAACGGGGCAAAGGAATAAAAAATGCAAGGTATAATAGTTAGTACCATCCTGTAATGAACTGATGTCTTCTTCATTGTGCAGACAAAGATCTTGTTGTTTTTTGTCGCTAATTTCTTTATCCTAAATATCATTCTGAGTTTCTTGACTTGACTGATATTCATGGACAACTCATTTCCCCATATGCAAAAAGGGTCGAACAATGGGTCAAAACCCCTTAAAGTAGGACCTACATGTGCCAGACCAAATTGTTAAAAACCTAAATATTAGAATGGTTCCTACAATTGCAGAATAATGTGCTATTAGACAAAGGACCATGCACGTGCTAACCTCGATTGTAAACCTCAGTGCTTCCCATTGTTTCCCTGCAACACATATAAGGTAGTGAGTCATCAGGTTATGTAAGGATTCGCATGCTATCAGTACAATATGTTGACGAAAAATAAGCACATTGCATATTCATCAGATTAATTCAAGCCACATGGACAACCCATTTATTCAAACCAAGAATGATTAATAACTAGGAAATACATTTATTCCTCACATGCACAACAATACAAAATTCTACCCACGACAATTGGATATCGCATTGCATAATTGAACCAAGCAATTAACTAAACACCACAACAAATGAACCAAACATTAACTGAGCACCATATTGCATAATATAACATACTCCTAATAGAAGATCAGACAGTTAAGCAAACCAAGCAGGCTTAACAACTTGGAAATATAGCAATTGTATTTATTTCTCATGTATTTACTACAGCCAAATTCAATTTATTCCTCACATGGTATACAATAACAAAATGCACCCATAGCTATTGAACATCGCATTGGAAAATTGAACCAAACAGTTAACTAAACACCACAACAAATGAACCAGACGTTAGCTGAGCACCACATTGCAAAATATAACATACTCCTAATAGAAGATCAGACAGTTAACCAAACCAAGCATGCTTAACAACTTGGAAATATAGCAATTGTATTTGTTTCTCATGTATTTATTACAACCAAATTCAACTTACTACTCACATGGTATATAATAACAGAATGCACCCACAACTATTGAACATCGCATTGCGGAATTGAACCAAACAGTTAACTAAACACCACAACACAAATGAACCAAATATTAACTGAGCACCACTTTTCACAATGTATAACCAAACCAAGCATGCTTGACAACTTGTAAATATAGCAATTGTATTTGTTTCTCATGTATTTAGTATAGCCAAATTTGATTTACTACTCACATGGTATACAATAACAGAATGCACCCACAACTATTGAACATCGCATTGCAGAATTGAACCAAACAATTATTAAACACCACACCACAAATGAACCAAACCTTAACTGAGCACCACATTGCACAATGTATAACAAAACCAAGCACGCTTGACAACTTGGAAATATAGCAATTGTATTATTTTCTCATGTATTTTGTAAAGATAAATCCGATTTACTTCTCACATGGAAGACAATACAAAATTGCAGCCTGAAGAATTGAACATCACATTTGCATAATTGAACCAAACAGTTAACTGAAGACGACAACTAATTAACCAAATAGTGAATAAGTGAGCACCACACTGCATGACATATATAACATATACACTAGAGCAACAGATTGCATGGTAAAATTAGATGGCACAACTCACTAGACTTTGTTAAGGAAAGGCAGGAGCAACACACACAACGGTTAAACCGAGCATGCTTAACCGGCGTAGCTAGCAAATGGAAACGTGATCCTCCAAGATCTAGGGGTCGGCATGATGGAGCTATCGCGACCTCATCCGCGCGTGCGGCCGTGATTTGCTTCTCCGTTGCCAAATGCTTCTTGAGATCTTGGCTATATTGCGTGCACCATGGCTAAGGGCAGCGCTTATTTGGTGGAGGGGTCGGTGATTTGGGTGGAAGGTGTCGCACTCGCGCCGGCAGTCGGGGCATGTGGGATGTGGAAGGAGGAGGAGGATGGGGGTCGGGTGTGGATTACCTGCCTAGATAGACGAGGCCAAGCAGCATGAAGGAAAGGGTCGCCGGCGAGGAGGCGGCGCTCCAAAGAAGGATTGAAGGTTTCAACTTGGAAAGGAGGGCGGAAACAGGGGAAATGTGGCTTTTGGTAAGGGAGAGGGGGCGGGGAGGTAGATATTTCCGCGAAAGCCGAAACTTTGGAATCGCTTTAGCGGAAAAACTAGGACACAAAGTGTCATCAGACGCGGTCCCTTATTCAGAACTGTGTATGATATGTGAACATTACAAACGATTCAGATAGCTTAACCCGTATGTGATGAGTTTGAACATCAAATTTTTTGGTCCACGTCCTCATCTTTCACCGGCGACGATTGAACTATGAAATGATATTTGAGGAGCGGGCTAGTGTGCTTGACACTCCGACGGTGCTCCAAGATATTTTGTGCTGCATCTCACACGGTTGGTCATAATAAACTGTGTGCGATCTACTTGATTTTTCTTCTTGATTTGAATTACACAATGAGGTCACAGCTGCAAAGGATGGTGTTTGGATTGCTAGAACTTTTATCTGCAGTGAACATGCAACAATAGGTGAGTCGTCAAAAAGTTTAGAATTACTCAGGGCTCGTTTGGACGTTTTTATATATTAACTTGGTTTTATAGGCATTTCAGGTGCATAATTCAAATTTGAACAACATGCACATGCTCCAGTGCATATAAACGGTTGAAAAATCAAAGTTGTGTCTTTGGTTGCATGCTTAGGTCACATGCAAGAAATGGGAATGAATTTCAAACACCTTGCCACCGTCACTCGGCCGGGAACATTGAGATATCTGGCTTTTAAATTCTAGTAAATCCAAAACTCATCTGAAATTCATGGAACCTGGCATGCTATCATGGAGCGGCATCAACATGCCGTGGTAAATTTTTTGTCCCATTTGGGGCAGGTTTGGGTGTAAGCTTCTCACAAACCAGAGCTTCTCACAACAAGCGTGATGGTTTCGGTAGGTAACGTCCTACCTTTGGGGACGAAACGATATCCGCTGCCTCCTTTTGCTTTCAAAAAATTTCTAGTGTCAACATAGAACAACAGGAGTGTTGTGTCTAATTTTGGAATTTTTTGGGGTTCGTTTGGCATTTTTATACATTAACTAGGTTTTCTAGGCATTTTATGCGCATAATTCAAATTTGAACTACATGCACTTGCTCAGGTGCATATAAACGGGTTGAAAAATCAAATTTGTCTCCTTTGGTGCATGATTAGGTCCCATGCAAGAAATGGGAATGAATTTTAAACACCCTGCCACCGTCACTCGGCTGGAAACATTGAGGTACCTGGTTTTTAAATTCTAGTAAATCCAAAACTCGTCTGAACTTCATGGAACTTGTCATGCTATCATGGAGCGGCATCAACATGCCGTGGTAAAAATTTTGTCCCATTTGGGGCAGGTTTGGGTATATATAAGCCACACCAGAGCGTCTTACAACTAGCGTGATGGTTTTGGTAGGGAACGTGCCACCTTTGGAGACGAAACGATATCCGTTGCCTCTTATTATTTCAAAAAAAATCTAGTGTCAAAGTAGAACAACATGAGTGTTGTGTCTAATTTTGGAATTTTTTGGGGTTCATTTCGACATTTTTATACATTAACTGGGTTTTCTAGGCATTTTATGCGCATAATTCAAATTTGAACTACATGCACTTGCTCCAGTGCATATAAACGGGTCGAAAAAATCAAATATGTGTCCCTTGGTGCATGCTTAGGTCCCATGCAATAAATGGGAATGAATTTCAAACACCCATCCACTGTCACTTGGCCAAAAACATTGAGATACCTGGTTTTTAAATTCTAGTAAGTATGAACCTTGTCTGAAATTCATGGAACTTGGCATGCTATCATGGAGCAGCATCAACATGTCGTGGTAAATTTTTTGTTCCATTTGGGGCAAGTTTGGTTATAAGTTTCTCACAAACCAGAGCTTCTCACAACAAGCATGATGGTTTCGGTAGGGAACGTGGACGAAAGGATATCCGTTGCCTCTTATTGGTTTCAAAAAAATTCTAGTGTCAACATAGAACAACATGAGTGTTGTGTCTAATTTTGGAATTTTTTGAGGTTCGTTTGGACATTTTTTAATACATTAACTGGGTTTTCTAGGCATTTTATGCGCATAATTCAAATTTGAACTACATGCACTCTGCTCACCGGTGCCGTGGCGCGCTCTGCTCGCGTCCGTTGGCGTGCTCTGCTCGCGTCTGTCGGCGCACTCGGCATGTGGAAAGCTTTTCCCTGCGTGTTCAACTGATATATATATATATATATATATATATATATATATATATATATATATATATATATATATATATATATATATATGGTTGCTCGCCGTTGAGGCGACCGCGGAGCGCTCTGCTTGCGTCCCTCCGTGCGCGCTCTGCCAGCGGTTGGGCGTGCACACGATCAGGTTGGGGGCCCCATATGCATGCGCTTGCGCCGCGCGCGTTGCCACGCGATGCAGTTACGTGCGGCACGATGGAGTTACGCGCTGCAAATTATAACTGCCATCAGGGCCTAGTGGCGCTCCAATGGAGTTCGGCAAGCATAAAGTGGAGACCCACGCGAGGGAGACGGATCTCGGTGGTGTACACCATCGACCCGGCCATGGTGGACGACTACATCAACACTGTTGAGCAGTTGCTTGCTGGAGACAAGTACAAGGTGATCGACATCGACCTCTAGTACACCGCCGGTCGTCCCGACATAGATCAGAAGGTTGTCGTCGCCCAGTTGTGCATGCGCCATCATGTCCGCATCTACCACTACTGCATGGGCATAGAGCCTTGCAACCGTTTCAACAGGTTTGTCAACAGCACCGACTACAAGTTCACCACGGTGGAAACCACCAACGATGTAAAAGCGCTCAGGGTTACGGGCTTGGCCTACTAGAACCTTGTCGAAATTTGTGAGCACTACAGGGTCTAGGGAAGCATGAAGAAAGACTCACTGGTTGAACTCGCCTCGACCATCATCGACTCCTACTATGAAAAGATGAAGCAGGATGCCAAGAGAACAAGTCATGTATCCTGGCACAGGGCCTGGTTGCGGCAACTCGATGAACCTCACCTCAGTTTCGCGGCCAAGAGCGTGTACACATGCTACGGGATGCACAAGCGGATCGTTGACATGAGGAAGTGCCTTGTTACCCAATTCGGCGAGCCCGAATCGAGCCACAAGCAGAGCAAGCGTCCCAAGAAGTAGATGATGATCAGATGATCGTTTATGCTAGTTGATCATGCATGTAATATATAGTTTACTTTATTGGTGTATGGAAATGTCATGTGTGTAGTAGCCACCTATGTAATTATGCATGTAATAATTTACTTTGGTGTGTGCAAATGCCATGGTTGTATAGTAGCCACCTATGTAAGTGGATGTTTAATTTGGTTATGCAACCATGTCCTTATAAGTGTGTGTATATATATATGTTGTTCTATATGCATGGAGTCCCATCGCACATCACGCACATCTTATTAGCAGCAATCGTCTGTGTTATTATCGGTCTTAGCACACATTTTTTATTATAGACCTATTTGCCGCGTGTCACACACATCTTCTTATATTGAACCGTTTCTGTTCTCGTGTCTCAACACAAACAATTCATCCGAGTGAACCGCATTCCGTATATCGCACACACCTTGATCTGGTTGACCGTTTCTTTTGTGTTGCCTAATCAGAAACAGTTCATCCGACTGAACCGTATGATGTACATCGCACATGCCTTCATATGACAGGCCCTTTCTTTTGTTCCTCCTCAACGCAAACAGTCAATTGAACTAAACCGTATGCCCACAATCGCACACGCAATGAAAATCTAAACCGTGTATGATGCATCATCCATCGCAAACGTTTTGCACCTTTTTGCCAGTTTTTTTACACCCACGTTTGCGATTATGGCATAGCACACAGTTTTGTCGAAGGGTTTTGCACCTTTTTGCCAGTTTTTTTACACCCACGTTTGCGATTATGGCATAGCACACAATTTTGTCGAAGGGTCTCTGATCGTAGTGTCGCGTTAGCAGCATCCTGCAGTAGTGTAACTATATTTGGTTAACATGTTTTTGATTTCATATTATTTGTCATTTCTGGCAGATCAAGCGATTTCTTGGGTTGCTCGAGGAGATGTACGGCAAGGCTGCGTACAAAGCGAGCAAGCAGCCTAACTGGGTGATTATTGCAAAGAGGCCGACTTTTATTGATGTTCCAAAGCAAGTGAATAGTGATTGTGGTTTATTTGTCGTGAAGTTCTGCTCTACATATGATGGCGATGAGCTTGTTGAAGATTTTAGTGATGTGGAAGTATGTTTTATCCTAGTTCTTGCCTCATCACCCTTTCATTTTTCTTGTGTGTTTCTTCCGAGACGCTCCTGCTGCTGTCCTAGTTATGCTTTACTAAACCATCCTTTTCATTTTTGTTTGCAGGTTGCTGTAGATGACTGGAAGGCCGAGTTCATGCACACTCTAGTCTTTAGCGAGAAGAATGAAATTGTGCATGAAGAGCTTCCTGCCGAGATACAGTTCTTGGGCCTGTGAATTCGAAGTATTAGTTTTAGTGTAGATATGATTTCGTAAAGATTTAGTTTTGATAATAATTGGAATGATTTTGTAAAGTTTTGGTTGTAAGAATGGTTTAGTAATTTGTGTATCTATAGATGCAACACTATTATTTATGTTATTGAGGACAAATGTATCTGCTATGAAGAATGATTGGCTTGTGAATTTGAATGTACTGCATCGTTTTCAGTATTCATGTGTTGCATGTTTTCCCCCAGCATATGTACTTGAACTTCTGTCTGGGTTATGGTTGAACTGCTGGTTTTTTTGTGTTGTTTAATTTTTTGGCCCCAACATATGATCTTTGACTTCAACTTCTGCTTGAGATCTGGCTGGGCTGCTCGTTTCTGACATAGAGGATTTTTCGTGTTGTTTAATGTATTGTTATTTTTCAACTCAACCAAGATGTAGCCTTTTCATAGATTCTATATGCGAATGGTTTTCAACTCAACCGGTGCTTTTTTTTTATTTGTTTAACTACGAATGGGTTTCAACTATAACTTCGTGTAAAAATATTCTCACACACTCCTTTATGCTTCTTTATCTATTGTCAGCATTCTACGTGAATTTATCCACATATCTCTGAACACGTTGTCTTAGGCTTCCTAACCTTAGTTTGTACGGCAATACTTATTTTTGTCAAGCATATTTTTCCCTACACTGATTTATATACCAGAACTTCTTCTGTAAGCCGAACTGAACTTCAAACTGTATTTTTTTCATTTTATTGCTGCTTGCTCTTTTATGGAATACATCAACAGCACCTCCTCTCATAATATACCAGGACTTCTACTGTAAGCTTACTTGAACTTCATAGTGTATATTTTCATTTTATTCCTGCTTGTTCTTTCATGCAACATATCACCAGCACAACACTAACTCTCATAATATACCAGGTCTTCTAGTGTAAGCTTACTTGAACTTCATAGTGTATATTTCATTTTGTTCCTTTTTGCTATTTCATGCAACACATCACCAGCACAGCACCAACTCTCATAATATACCAGGACTTCTACAGTAAGCTTACTTGAACTTCACAATGTATATTTCATTTTGTTCATGCTTGCTGTTTCATGCAATACATCACCAGCACAACACCAACTCTCATAATATACCAGGACTTCTACAGTAAGCTTACTTGAACTTCACAATGTATAATTTCTTTGAAACTTCAACAACAGAAGTTCAAGTAAGCTTCTCCTAAAATACTGTTTTAAAAGTGGAATAACATTCTGCACATTGTCATGACATAAGTTTGCTTTGTTTAATTGACCTATTCTAACTATTCATCAGCCTTGCGCTCCTCCTAGGCTTTGTTTGTAGTGGTTTTTGCTTGACATGTACCTCTTCCTCTTCATCTTCCTCTTCCTCTTCCTCTTCTTTGATGATGTCTTCGTCTTCGTCTTCCTCATCCTCCTCTCCATCTTCCACTACTTTCTTGTTGCTGGCTATAGGTTTTGCTTTCTGTTTCTTTTCTGGATTTTGGCTTGTCTTTTCAGGATCTACGCGCTTCAGGCATGTTCTTGCATTGTGTGGTTCATACTCCGTGCATATGCTACAAAGCCTGCTACTTGCTTTCTGTGGGTGTGGTCCCTTGTTTTGTTCTAGAACTTTGGGTTGCTTGACCTCCTTGACATCGTTGCTTTCTAAGAGTGTTAGACGGGTGAGTTTGTTGTGTCCTGCAACCTGTTTGCACACACTACATTGCCTGTGTCCAAGTGGCACTCCGTTCTCATCAAGCACGACGACTCTTCCTGCAGATGGTGCCTTTATTTGAGCTCTATTGGCACTTTTCTTTGCTGCAGAAATTTTCTTCCTACCCTTTGTTTCAGAGTACAGTGGCAGTTTCATCGTCTCTTGCTACCGCTGCTCCATTAATTGGTCAACATCCTGCATGCATTTGTTGGCTTGAGCAGCGGTCTGGAGCATTTCAGCTGCATAATAATGAAGGTCATCTTCAATTTCAGCATCTTCTTCAGCCATCCTTTCGTCAGCATCCGCCCGATTTGCTGAATGTATTGCATCAAGCTCTTCCACGAGCCTCGTGATAACATAGAAGGCTCTATCATACTGCTGGTCACATCTCATCGCTTTCTTCTTAAGCATAAAATTTAGCTGCAACAAGATGTCTTGCTTCGATAGTATTGAGCTGCCATCCGATACAGTTGTGTTGTAGTCCCTTGTATCAAATGTTGGTTGTGATTTTGCTGTCTTTGTGTGCCTTTTCAGGACATACTTGTCTGGAAATTTGTCAGGCTTTAGGTAGTCCAGTATGTTCATGATGTGAAGGCAGAACAGGCCTGCATTTTGTTATGAATGCAGATTACATAGTTTGTGAGCCAGCAGTGAGTTTCATATATTTGATATGATACTACTAGTTTAGTTGTTTAATGAGTTGTTTTTCCACTCACCTGTGTGTGTCCAAAGCATGCATTCACACTCGTATATTTCATTATCTGGGTCAGCTACAACCTGGAATTCATGCTTTGACCAGGAAAATCTTTCTTCATCATCATGGCCAGCCTTGTTGTGGTAGTACACAAGGTACTTAGTGGGCTCTGTTGTAGTCTTTGCATGAAATAGCATGGCTTTTCTCATCCTAGTCCTCCTCTCGCTGTACACGGCTCTCGTGTACTTGATAGCCATGTCTTCCTCGTAGCCGTAAGTTGTTTTTGTGACAGGATTGGTCTGCACATGTCAAAAAATAAGATATTAGTCAAAGCAGAGTCATGGGTTCCATTTTTTAAACACAAAGTGCACATGTTGAAGGAAGTCACAATATGATGGGGGCGTTTTTTGTCTTAATACCATGCTGGTCATTGTTTGCTCGCTCTCCTTTTGCATCCGAGTTTGTATGCAAGCATTTACCCGCCTAGCAAACTTGTGTAGGTTCTGGGTCCCCTTGACAAACCCTCTCTTGACCACATGATTCATGCTCTCGCTTCATTGTGTAGAAGTCATTCTAGCATAGAAAATGTTCTTGTAATATGGATATCCACATTTTAGCATAGAAAATGTTCTTGTAATATGCTGATATCCACATTTTCCTATGACTCCACAGCTGCATCATCATCTGGTCATTCTGCAGGTTGTACTTTTTCACGAGTGCAGCCCAGGCAGCTTCAAACTCTGTTGGCATTAGGGGCCAGTTTAAGATTGTTGTGAACTCCTCTTTGAATGTTTTATACTTTTTGTATGACAACGCGAGGTATTCCTTGAAGTTCTTTAGGATGTGCCAACAGCATAGCTTGTGGACGGTGTTTGGGAATGATTGTAGTATAGCTTTCGCCATCGACGGGCACTGGCCTAAGCCCGAAGACCGACGTCCCAGAAGATTCCCGAAGATCCAGACGTTCCGGGTTGCCCGTGTGTTCTTTGTGCTTGTGTTATTTATTTTGCATTGCATCATGCCATCATGTCATATTTCTTTTGCATCTCAACTTAAATAAATCGTGTGGACCTTCGGTCCATTTAAATCGAGGGAAGAATGTCTTCTCTTTATAACATATGAAAGTCTCTCAATATTTAGGGAGCTATATAATAAATATTCCATTTGTTGGAGATCACCATAACACACTTGCAATATTCATCATGCCTCTTAATTCAAGTTTCTACTTCTAAACCTTGCCAATAATTCTTTCCGTTGTTTCGAGGTTCCTCCAAAAATTTGAACATTTTTGGACACTTCAATAATAACGTCTTAGTTCAAACCTATTTGAATTAAATTCAAATATGTTTGAATTATTTTAGTTCACGCCTTTTCTATTTTTCTCGGACCGTGCTCATTTTTTTGAGCCCGAGAAAAATCCTCCCATGTGTTATCTTTTCCCTAACCTCCCTCATCATCCTCTTCTTCTCTCTATTGTTTTTTCTGCTAAAAATCAAATAAAAGAGAGAGAGGGTGAGCAGCCTCTTGGGCCTCCTCCTCCCTCTTGGCCGAGCCGGCCCAACCATCTTCCCTCCTTAGCCCAGCAGCTTAGGCCCATTTGGCCCGATCTCCCCTAGCCCTAGCGCTCAGCCGAGCCATCCCTCTCTCTCCCTCTCTCCTGCACGACCGCCGCCACCCTCTCGTTCCCCCCGCATCCCTCGCTCGTTTTCCCTCGCTGCGGACCTCCCATCGCCCCGATTCCCCTCGCGCTCCCCTCGAGCCTTCCCTCTGCCCGATCTCTCCTGTCGCTCCTGCCTGATCCCAATCCTCTCTCCCCCTGGAGCGCCCCTGACCCTCGTCCTCCACAACGTCGTCGCCTCCATCCCTCCGGTCCTCCTCTCCAGAAGCAGCAGGCCAACGCCGCGATCCGGCCGCCCCAGCACGGCTCCCTCCGCGCGGCCCCTCCTCGAGCACCGGCGCCCTTCCCCTCCGTCGCCAAGGCGCAGCAGCGCGAGCGCCTAGCTCCCCATCGCCGTCCGCCGCGCCATGGCCTCACCTCCGCGCCCGTCCAGGCCCGCGGCCTCACCTCCCGTCGCCCGGCCACCGCCGGCCGCCGCGGGGATCTCCTCCGGCCGCCCCTTCCGTCCTCGCAAGCGCCAAGACCGCCCCTGCCTCGTCCTGCCCCCATCGCGTCCGGCCACCGGCTCCCGTCCTCGCCGGTCCGAGGCTGCAACAGCACCGAGCCAGCGCTCGTGCTCCTCCTCTGTCCGCCGTGTCTCCTTCCAGCGCCCCAAGTCGTCCCCCGTGCACCTCTGCCTCGTCCGTGCAGCGCCGGCGCCGCCAACTTCTCCGGCAGCCTCGTGCCGCTGCCATGGCCTCGTGGTCCCTTTCCGCAAGACTTGTTGCTGCTGTTTTTCTTTTGCTAGTGCCAGGTTGCCGTGCTGTTTTTGCCAAGTACCTCTCCGATGCTCAAGTCCGACTACTACATGTACGAGTACCCCTTTGATGACAAGTACATCTACGAACGGGAATGCCTACATCAACGTGTACGACTCCGAGAAGAGAACGACGAGACGTGACGACGAACGCCAAGTACCACGACGACCGAACGGCTACGATGGCGAGTACCTCTCCGATGAACGTGAACAACTACATGGCGAAGCGACAAGTACCCCTACGGAACGTGTACCACTACCGTCGCCCCGAAGATGTCCGACGCCGCAAGTACCACGACACGTAACGTGAACGTCTACCGTTGCCGAAGACCCGTGAACAACTACTTCCTCTTCGGCCGTGTACCACTACTTCCTCTACGTTCTTGAACCCCTCCGAGAACGCACGCTTCGAAGGTATAACCCCGAGACGATGACCCGTGAGATGCTTGTTGTGGTTGTATGAAATGTTTCCTTTTGTGCACCGTGTCGGTTCATCTTTTGTCGTGTTCCTCGGTTGCCTCGTCACCGACTCGTGGGAACCCGGTGACGGGATCACCCCACCTTCATCTCGTTGACCCGCTCACACCATCTTTCTTTTGCCCGGTCTCTCAACGAGTTACCGAAACCGATGAGTTGCGTGGCATCATTTTCGGATTGTTGCCGTGGCACCCTTTTCCTTCCACCGCAGTGACACTACTTCATATCTTCTTCTTGTTAACCTTTTAATAAAAATTGCATAAACTTGATCATTTCATCCGCATCATGTTAACAACTTTATAATGTGTGAATTGTTGTTGCTTATAATTATTAAACATGCTCATGGGGAATTTCCGGATATGTTGTTGTTATTTTTCCGGCCCCATTTAAAATGCCTTAATAGTGTAGTTTTATTATGCTTCACCTCTTGCCATGTTAAAAACAATTAATCTTGTCTTGTTAATAATCGAGAGTCAATTAAATAATTAAATGTGGTGTTTCGTCAATATGCAACTCGTTGCATATTGAGCTCCACTTAACTTGTAGTACTTGTTTGTGCACTTTGCCATGCCATGCATATTTAAACCGGACATGCATCATACTTGTTTGTGCATCGTATGCCATGTTAATGATTGTGTGTTTACCATGTTGTTTCTTTCTTTCCGGTTGCTTCTCTTGTTAGCTTCGGTTTCGTTCCGGAGTTGTGAGGATTCTCTCGTCTATGTTGCTCCGTCTACTTCATGGATCCGTTCTTCTTCCTTGTGGAATCCCAGGCAAGATGACCGAACCCGGATACCATTACTATCTTTGCCTATTGCTAGTAGTTCCGCTCTATAGTTTTGCCTCGATGCCCATGATCTTCTCGTCAGCCTCCTACTTGTAACCATTGCCATGTTTAACCAACCTACCTATGCAAACCGTTGCTTGGCTAAGTACGCTTCGCTCAGCCCTTCTTATAGCATTGCTAGTTGCAGGTGAAGATCGAAGATGCTTGCTTCATGTTGAAGTTTGGTTGGGTTATATCACACTATATATATGCTTAAAAATGAAATCATCTATATATTGGCAAGGGTGGAAGGCTAAGCCTTTTGCTTGGTGTTTTGTTCCACTCATGCCGTTAGGAACCGTATAAACCGGTGTTATGTTCCTTGATTATGCGTTCCTAACACGGTTGGGGTCTATGGGACCCCCTTGATAAACCGCTAAGTGCTAAGTCTTTTCCAGCAAGTCCCAACATTTGGTACTATTTGCCTCATAATAACAACTTAATTAAATAATTAAATTTGCATAGGGGTCGCGTCCCCGAGGATTCTTAATTCTACATAGCAGGGGGGGCCAGTGCTGATGGTGTTGGTCCCAAACGGGGAGCCTGCGGGGCCGCCTTGGGGAAACCCGAGGTATCTGGTATAACCCGTAGCTTCGCCCATCCGGTCGTGTCCTGAGACTTAGATACGCGCGGCTACTATCAGGGTGTCGACACACCGGGAGGATTTGCTGGATTAGCCTTACCTTAGTTCGGTTTAACTTGAGCACGGGATTCCGAGAATACTCGGGTCTTCCCACCTTGGAGTTGCGACTCCGCGGATCGTGGGCTTGTAATGGGTCAAGTTGGAACACCCCTGCAGGGTTTGAACTTTCGAAAGCCGTGCCCGCGGTTATGTGGCAGATGGGAGCTTGTTAATATCCGGTTGTAGATAACTTGACACAATGATTCAATACACTACCAGTGTGTGTACCGTGACTGTCAATTTCCGAATAGGGATTCGGGAGTTGAACACGGTGGGGTTATGTTTGACCGGATTTAGTTAGGATCACTTCGTGATCATCTCTCGACCGAGGCTTTCTCTTCTCGCTCTCTATCACGTAAGCTAGTTGCTAGTTGCTGCTGCAGACACTACTCTTTTTTCAGCCTTATCCTCTCCCAAGGCTTAAATAGTCTTGTTACCCGGGAACGGGATTGCTGAGTCCTCTATGGCTCACAGTTACTTCACCACACCAGATGCAGGTTCAGCCGAGTTTGATGCAGGAGTTGGATTAGTTCTTCACTTGGAGTTCGATGAAGAGAGTTGCCGTTTGCTTGTGACGTTTCGATGATCAGTAGTGGTTTCTACTAGGATTCGATCCTGACCTGTGGCTTTATGTTGTTTTGCTATCTTTCTTTTGGATCTTACCCTTAGATGGGCTGTGATGTTTTGAATGATGTATTGCTTATGTATTGTATTGTGTGAAGTGGCGAGTGTAAGCCAACTATCTCCTTTTGCAATTTAATCCCTCTTTTACATGAGTCGTGCAAAGATACCAAACTTGAGATCATTCTAGGATGGGCTTATACCTTTAAGTCGTGCCTCGACACGTAGGAGGTATAGTCCCATCCTAGGCATTACAAGTTGGTATTCAGAGCCTTCTCCGACCTGGAAGCCCCCACTGATTGATCGAATCGTTGACGGTTGAGTCTAGGCACACACTTGAAATTTTTTTGAGTCCTATATATATATCGGAGAGTAGGATTTCCTTTGCTCCTCATCGCTTTTCATTCTGGTGAGGACTCCTGACGATTACTCTTGCCTCTTCTACTTTCAAAAATTGCACCAAATTTTTTTTAGGATCTCGCGAGTATTGTTTTGATTGTTTCGATGTCTTTGTGACGAGAACATTGTTCTCGATGCCTCCTGTCATTAGGGGTTGTGGCAGTGTCCCGGGGAGTTGAGCTCCGAGGTGTTGTCGTCACAAATCCATCGCGGCAGTACTAGAATACTTAAGACGGCCGACATCGAAAACTCTCCTATGCGGTTAGTGGCGAGATAACCCCGACATCACCCAGTACTGGGGAGGTAGTTCGGGAGTATTGCCATAGCTTGTATAGTGGATGCGTTTCGAAGGTCCGAGGTAAACAGTTTCCGAGAAAGACTGGTTATGTGTTGAAGGATGGATACACCTGGATGTAGGTTTAGAGTTGATTGCGCGGTGCTTCTCGTGTATCCCCAACACCTGATTGCATAACTGGAAACTTTCGGAAATCTATAGGTGGGTTCATCAAGTAGTTCTAGGCATTCTTCCAACGGATGCACGATATGAAGTTTGGGGTTCTACATTGAGTGAAGTGGTTTTATGGACTTGTTCTGATCGGGAGTTGCATCTTAAAGGGTCCTTGGCTATGCTGATCCGGGGATGACAAAACCCTTTGTAACACGTTCCATGAGCTTTCAGCACGAAGATGTCGAACGAAGCTTCTATCTTGTATTTGTTCCATCTGCTCCTTGTTCCTTTTTATTTATTTTGTTCTCCAAGTGGCTTCTCGTCAAGTCGATGTTCCTGCGGAATTCATTCGTTCAATTCTCTGTTCGAATGATATTATGAAGACTATGCTGAAACATCTATCCTTTGTTTCGTTTTGATTCTGGTATTCGAGTTGCTTCGATGCCAAATATTGATTCCATACCTTCCTTAATCGGTGTTCTCATATTTCTATGGGAGTGCTAATTCTTCTTGATCATCAAGAAGGTCATGTTAAATTCTTTTCCAACCGGTGTCCATTTTGTTCGTCTCAAGTTGTCTTTGTTTCCCCACCCTCCCACCCTTCTTCTTCTTGGAGCAAGAATTTCTTAATGAAGTATCCATTTTATTCATGGGATGTTTCTTCATTCATTTCCTTCAATGTTCTTATCCGGTGAATTATCGTGAAGATGCTCAACAGCTTCAAGTTCATCATTCTTTTGTTCTCATATTCTGTCGGTGGATGTAATTCAAGATTTCGGTGTTGATCTTATCCTTTTCCTCATTTCACAATGCTTTCTTATTCCGGTGCACCAATTAATCATTCTCCTCTTGCTATTCTTATCCGGAGTGCTCAAGATTCATAATTCCATTCTTAATCCATTCAAGCTTTTTTTAGGATTGTTATCTTATTCAGGCCATTTAATTCAACCGGTGCAATATCTCTTAAGCAATCTTTTCAACGGTGATTTCTTTTGAGTGGGCCCTAACCCACAGGTCTTTTCCCAGGATCTTACCTGACTCTTCTAATTTTTCTGGAGTTATACTCAAATTCTTTTCAAAGTGTGACGTAAGAATGATTTCCATCAGTCATATACCTTCTCCAAGATCGCTTTCAAATTCTTGTTCATCATTGGTTCAACCTTTTTAATTCTTCATTCCGGAGTGCCTCAACAATTCTTATGGCATTTCTCGTCTTCATTCTCAACATTTGAAGACCGCAGAAGTGTTTCTCTTAAATTTTGACCCGTTCTCTTGATGAGTTGTGCTTCTAGCTTCATGCCATCCTCATTATTGTTCAGATTGTGAGAAATTATTTTCATAACCGTCCGAAGCATTTCATGAATTCTTTTCTTTGTGATCCTCCGAAGGCCATCATTTCAGAATATTTCTTCGTTCTCAGTTTTCTACTTCGTCCTCCAAATATTCTTCATTGATGTCTCTTCGTTCGTCTCCATATTTTTTTACGGTGGTTCTTTCAAGATTACTCTTCCTTGTTATCGTTTCAATTCATTTGTTCTTTTCATAATCCTACCGGTGGTTTGTTGAAGATTTACCCAAGCTTGTGCGAGATCTCTCTTTATTCTTTCCAACGAGAATAAGTAGTATGCCAAATCATTTGGTTGTCATCAATTTAAATTGGTGAAGGAGATGCATGACATAATTCTTATTCTTATTCCTTCAAGGTGATTTAATTCTTTGTGTGGAGCTTGTTCATCATATCATATTCTTGGTCCTAAGTTGTTCATCTTGTTTTCCGGAGCTCCAAGTTATTTCAATTATCATTTCAAGCTCCATCTGATTCATCGCAGGCCTTGAATCTTATTCTTTTCATCTTTCGCTTCTCATGTTTTCATTACCGGAGTTCTTCAGGGTGGTTCATCATCATTTAATTCATCCTCGAAGTCTTCATCAAGATTCTTGTTGGAGGAGCTCAAATATTTCTTCTTCTTGCATTTTGAAGTGCAATTCTTTCTACCTTATCTTTTCAGATGGTGTTATGTCATTCTTGACAATTCCTTCATGTTTCATGATTCATGAGTTATCAAGAATGAGATATTTAAACCCATCATTTTCCTTGATCTGGAGATCTTTTCAACCCCTCAATTATTCGTTGGAGTTATCTTGGGTTGTATTTCACCTAAAGCTTTCCCTAAGGATTGTTGCTATTATGGTGCTTATAAATGACCCAAGTTCTTCATTTATCATTCCGGTGAAAGTTTTTCATCTCCTTGTTGATCCCAATCCAATCAATCATTTTCGTTAGTGGCTGGTTGTCACCTCTTAATGTTGAGATGTTTTCCATAAGCCCACATCAAGCTTATTTGTTTTCGTTGTTGATTTTTCCAACAACTCCGTTCAACCCTTCTTTGTAAGGATGCTCTTTCAAATTCAATTTTGAGACAAGTTGTCATTTACTTATCCGTTCAATTCTTTCATTGAATTATAATCTATTCTTTCGTTCCGGAGGCTTTGTGATATTGCTCTATCCAAACCATCATCTCGTTTTATCGAGATCATGTTCTTTCCTTGTTTACCTTAACCGGAGTGTTGTATTCTTCATTCTAGTTCCATCATCTCATCTAGTTTTGCCTATCTTTTTAACCGGAGTGCTGTCTGAATCCTTCTTACCCCTTGTGCCATTTTTCAATTGTTTCGGAGGCAATATGTTGTTCATTTCATCAAGTATCTTCCCAACTTGGCAAGTTCTTGTTAATTCCTTCCATTTTCAGACGGAGTGCCGTCCAAATTCTGTCATTCTTTTCCTTGGCCATACCATTGCGGTTTCATATTCTTTTGGTTTGTAAGCTCTGTTTCATGTTCCTTGTTCCTACTTTAACCGGAGTGCTCTTGACTTCGTTCATCTCCGTTGTATTCTTCTTTCATTTTGGTAAACCTCTCAAGGTTCTTTGGTTTCACTCGTCTGTCAAAGAAGCAACTTTGTTTTACCTCTTCCTCTTCCGTTTTACCCGGTGATATCTCTAGGATCTCGGGTCGAGATCCTCTGTTAGTGTGGGAGAGTTGTGACGCCCGAAGACCGACGTCCCAGAAGATTCCAGAAGATTCCCGAAGATCCAGACGTTCCGGGTTGCCCGTGTGTTCTTTGTGCTTGTGTTATTTATTTTGCATTGCATCATGCCATCATGTCATATTTCTTTTGCATCTCAACTTAAATAAATCGTGTGGAGCTTCGGTCCATTTAAATCGAGGGAAGAATGTCTTCTCTTTATAACATATGAAAGTCTCTCAATATTTAGGGAGCTATATAATAAATATTCCATTTGTTGGAGATCACCATAACACACTTGCAATATTCATCATGCCTCTTAATTCAAGTTTCTACTTCTAAACCATGCCAATAATTATTTCCGTTGTTTCGAGGTTCCTCCAAAAATTTGAACATTTTTGGACACTTCAATAATCACGTCTTAGTTCAAGCCTATTTGAATTAAATTCAAATATGTTTGAATTATTTTCGTTCACGCCTTTTCTATTTTTCTCTGACCGTGCTCAATTTTATGAGCCCGAGAAAAATCCTCCCATGTGTTATCTTTTCCCTAACCTCCCTCCTCATCCTCTTCTTCTCTCTATTGTTTTTTCTGCTAAAAATCAAATAAAAGAGAGAGAGGGTGAGCAGCCTCTTGGGCCTCCTCCTCCCTCTTGGCCGAGCCGGCCCAACCATCTTCCCTCCTTAGCCCAGCAGCTTAGGCCCATTTGGCCCGATCTCCCCTAGCCCTAGCGCTCAGCCGAGCCATCCCTCGCTCTCCCTCTCTCCTGCACGACCGCCGCCACCCTCTCGTTCCCCCCGCATCCCTCGTTCGTTTTCCCTCGCTGCGGACCTCCCATCGCCCCGATTCCCCTCGCGCTCCCCTCGAGCCTTCCCTCTGCCCGATCTGTCCCGTCGCTCCTGCCCGATCCCAATCCTCTCTCCCCCTCGAGCGCCCCTGACCCTCGTCCTCCACAACGTCGTCGCCTCCATCCCTCCGGTCCTCCTCTCCAGAAGCAGCAGGCCAGCGCCGCGATCCGGCCGCCCCAGCACGGCTCCCTCCACGCGGCCCCTCCTCGAGCACCGGCGCCCTTCCCCTCCGTCGCCAAGGCGCAGCAGCGCGAGCCCCTAGCTCCCCATCGCCGTCCGCCGCGCCATGGCCTCACCTCCGCGCCCGTCCAGGCCCGCGGCCTCACCTCCCGTCGCCCGGCCACCGCCGGCCGCCGCGGGGATCTCCTCCGGCCGCCCCTTCCGTCCTCGCAAGCGCCAAGACCGCCCCTGCCTCGTCCTGCCTCCACCGCGTCCGGCCACCGGCTCCCGTCCTCGCCGGTCCGAGGCTGCAGCAGCACCGAGCCAGCGCTCGTGCTCCTCCTCTGTCCGCCGTGTCTCCTTCCAGCGCCCCAAGTCGTCCCCCGTGCACCTCTGCCTCGTCCGTGCAGCGCCGGCGCCGCCAACTTCTCCGACAGCCTCGTGCCGCTGCCATGGCCTCGTGGTCCCTTTCCGCAAGACTTGTTGCTGCTGTTTTTCTTTTGCTAGTGCCAGGTTGCCGTGTTGTTTTTGCCAAGTACCTCTCCGATGCTCAAGTCCGACTACTACATGTACGAGTACCCCTCCGATGACAAGTACATCTACGAACGGGAACGCCTACATCAACGTGTACGACTCCGAGAAGAGAACGACGAGACGTGACGACGAACGCCAAGTACCACGACGACCGAATGGCTACGATGGCGAGTACCTCTCCGATGAACGTGAACAACTACATGGCGAAGCGTCAAGTACCCCTATGGAACGTGTACCACTACCGTCGCCCCGAAGATGTCCGACGCCGCAAGTACCACGACACGTAACGTGAACGTCTAGCGTTGCCGAAGACCCGTGAACAACTACTTCCTCTTCGGCCGTGTACCACTACTTCCTCTACGATCTCTAACCCCTCCGAGAACGCACGCTTCGAAGGTATAACCCCGAGACGATGACCCGTGAGATGCTTGTTGTGGTTGTATGAAATGTTTCCTTTTGTGCACCGTGCCGGTTCATCTTTTGTCGTGTTCCTCGGTTGCCTCGTCACCGACACGTGGGAACCCGGTGACGGGATCACCCCACCTTCATCTCGTTGACCCGCTCACACCATCTTTCTTTTGCCCGGTCTCTCAACGAGTTACCGAAACCGATATGTTGCGTGGCATCATTTTCGGATTGTTGCCGTGGCACCCTTTTCCTTCCACCGCAGTGACACTACTTCATATCTTCTTCTTGTTAACCTTTTAATAAAAATTGCATAAACTTGATCATGTCATCCGCATCATGTTAACAACTTTATAATGTGTGAATTGTTGTTGCTTATAATTATTAAACATGCTCATGGGGATTTTCCGGATATGTTGTTGTTATTTTTCCGGGCCCATTTAAAATGCCTTAATAGTGTAGTTTTATTATGCTTCACCTCTTGCCATGTTAAAAACAATTAATCTTGTCTTGTTAATAATCGAGAGTCAATTAAATAATTAAATGTGGTGTTTCGTCAATATGCAACTCGTTGCATATTGAGCTCCACTTAACTTGTAGTACTTGTTTGTGCACTTTGCCATGCCATGCATATTTAAACCGGACATGCATCATACTTGTTTGTGCATCGTATGCCATGTTAATGATTGTGTGTTTACCGTGTTGTTTCTTTCTTTCCGGTTGCTTCTCTTGTTAGCTTCGGTTTCGTTCCGGAGTTGTGAGGATTCTCTCGTCTATGTTGCTCCGTCTACTTCATGGATCCGTTCTTCTTCCTTGTGGAATCCCAGGCAAGATGACCGAACCCGGATACCATTACAATCTTTGCCTATTGCTAGTAGTTCCGCTCTATAGTTTTGCCTCGATGCCCATGATCTTCTTGTCAGCCTCCTACTTGTAACCATTGCCATGTTTAACCAACCTACCTATGCAAACCGTTGCTTGGCTAAGTACGCTTCGCTCAGCCCTTCTTATAGCATTGCTAGTTGCAGGTGGAGATCGAAGATGCTTGCTTCATGTTGAAGTTTGGTTGGGTTATATCACACTATATATATGCTTAAAAATGAAATCATCTATATATTGGCAAGGGTGGAAGGCTAAGCCTTTTGCTTGGTGTTTTGTTCCACTCATGCCGTTAGGAACCGTATAAACCGGTGTTATGTTCCTTGATTATGCGTTCCTAACACGGTTGGGGTGTATGGGACCCCCTTGATAAACCGCTAAGTGCTAAGTCTTTTCCAGCAAGTCCCAACATTTGGTACTATTTGCCTCATAATAACAACTTAATTAAATAATTAAATTTGCATAGGGGGTCGCGTCCCCGAGGATTCTTAATTCTACATAGCAGGGGGGCCAGTGCTGATGGTGTTGGTCCCAAACGGGGAGCCTGCGGGGCCGCCTTGGGGAAACCCGAGGTATCTGGTATAACCCGTAGCTTCGCCCATCCGGTCGTGTCCTGAGACTTAGATACGCGCGGCTACTATCAGGGTGTCGACACGCCGGGAGAATTTGCTGAATTAGCCTTACCTTAGTTCGGTTTAACTTGAGCACGGGATTCCGAGAATACTCGGGTCTTCCCACCTTGGAGTTGCGACTCCGCGGATCGTGGGCTTGTAATGGGTCAAGTTGGAACACCCCTGCAGGGTTTGAACTTTCGAAAGCCGTGCCCGCGGTTATGTGGCAGATGGGAGCTTGTTAATATCCGGTTGTAGATAACTTGACACAATGATTCAATACACTACCAGCGTGTGTACCGTGACTGTCAATTTCCGAATAGGGATTCGGGAGTTGAACACGGTGGGGTTATGTTTGACCGGCTTTAGTTAGGATCACTTCGTGATGATCTCTCGACCGAGGCTTTCTCTTCTCGCTCTCTATCACGTAAGCTAGTTGCTAGTTGCTGCTGCAGACACTACTCTTTTTTCAGCCTTATCCTCTCCCAAGGCTTAAATAGTCTTGTTACCCGGGAACGGGATTGCTGAGTCCTCTGTGGCTCACAGTTACTTCACCACACCAGATGCAGGTTCAGCTGAGTTTGATGCAGGAGTTGGATCACTTCTTCACTTGGAGTTCGATGAAGAGAGTTGTCGTTTGCTTGTGACGTTTCGATGATCAGTAGTGGTTTCTACTAGGATTCGATCCTGACCTGTGGCTTTATGTTGTTTTGGTATCTTTCTTTTGGATCTTATCCTTAGATGGGCTGTGATGTTTTGAATGATGTATTGCTTATGTATTGTATTGTGTGAAGTGGCGAGTGTAAGCCAACTATCTCCTTTTGCAATTTAATCCCTCTTTTACATGAGTCGTGCAAAGATACCAAACTTGAGATCATTCTAGGATGGGCTTATACCTTTAAGTCGTGCCTCCACACGTAGGAGGTATAGTCCCATCCTGGCCATTACAAGTTGTGACGCTCGAAGACCGACGTCCCAGAAGATTCCAGAAGATTCCAGATGTTTCGGGTTGCCCGTGTGTTTCTTTTGTGCTTGTGTTTTTATTTTTGCATTGCATCATGTCATCATGCCATCATGTCATATTTATCTTTGCATCTCAACCTAAATAAACCGTGTGGACCTTTGGTCCATTTAAATCGAGGGAAGGATGTCTTCTCTTTAAAATATATAAAGCCTCTCAATATTTTTAGGGAGCTATATATTAATTATTCCATTGCTTCGGAATCACCATAACACACTTGCATATTTCCCCATGTCTATTTTCACTTCGAGTTTCCTTCAAAAACCTTGCCAATAATTCTTTTCCGTTGTTTCGAGGTTCCTCCAAAAATTCGAACATGTTTGGACACTTCTATAATCAAGTCTTAGTTCAAACCCATTTGAATTAAATTCAAATATGGTTGAATTATTTTCCGATCTGGCCTTTTATATTTTTTCTCGGACCGTGCTCTTTTTATGATGCCCGAGAAAAATGCTCCCATGTGCTAACTTTTGCCCTAACCCCCTCCGCATTCTTTCTTCTCTTTTATTTTCTGCTAAAGAAAATAAATAAGAAGACTCCCAGCCTCTTGGGCCTCCTCCTTCCTCCCAGCCGGCCCAACACCTCCTCCTCCCTCTTGGCCCAGCCACCACACCTCTCCTAGCAGCCCAGCCGCAGCTGAGGCCCAGGCCGACCGCACTTCTCCTCCTGGCCCATTTGGCCCGGCCGCCCGAACCCTAGTGGAGCGACCGCTCGTCCCAGCCCCGACCCCTCGCTCCTCTTTTCCCTTGTCCGCCGCCGCACCTCTCGTCCCGCTTCCCTCGCTCAGCCCGCTCCCTCACCAGCGCGTCCCGAGCGCTCCTCCCTTCGATGCTCGATTCCCCTTCGCCCGTTTTCTCTCGCCCCTCGCAGGTTCCTCCTCGCCTCGCCACCCAGCCGGGTCGGACCCCGCGCGGAGCGCCCCCGCGCCCCTAGTAGGCCGACGCGCCCGAGCTCCCTCCTCCGCGCCTCTAGCGCCGGCCAGGAGCCCAGGCACCAAGGCCCCGATGGCCTCCCTTGTTCAGCCTGCGCCGACCCCGTCCTCCAGCTCGCCAGGACCAGCAGCCGGCCTCCCGCGCCAGGGGCCCAGGCCGCAGCGGCCACGCCTGCCGTCCTCCTCGAGCAGCCACCGCTTTTCCTCCATGCGCCCTCCCGTCGCCCGGCCACCGAGGCCTCCCCTCCGTCCTCGCCGCGCCTCCTCCATGCCTGGAGCCTCGCGGATGCCGGCCAAGAGCTGCGCCTCCAGCGTCGCACCTTCGTCCACCAGCGCCCCTACTGCCGCCATGGAGCCCGCACCCTCCAGAGACGCAGCTCATCCGTTCCAGTGGCCTCGTCGCCCTCCTGTGCTGTGTTGTTTGTTTTCTGTTGTGTTGCCCTTTTGCTGTTGAATTGACAGAGGACCCGTGTACCCCTTCGAGTCGCCGACGACCTACAAGTTCGACTACACGTGACGACTTCATGATCAAGTACGTCTACGTTTGCACCCGAACATCTACGGAAACGAGTACCACTACGCTCGACGACCCCCGTGTACGACTACCGACGCCCGGAAACACCAAGTACTCCTACCGTCGTCGAGACCGCAAGTACATCTACGAACGGGAACGCCTACTCGACGACACAAGACGACGCGACGAGTACCTCTCCGATGAACGAGAACACCTACTTCCCTCTACGGCATGTACCTCTACGGAACAACTACTTCCTCTTCGGAAACGTGAACGCCTTCTTCCTCTACGTCTCGAACCGCCCCGAAACGCACGCTTCAATGGTATAACGAGACGACCCCGTGGATGACCCATGGATGCTTGTTGTGGTTGTATGAAATGTTTCCCGTGTGTGCTCCGTGCCGTTTCGTCCGTTTGTCATGTTCCTCGGTTGCCTCGTCACCGACCCGTGGGAACCCGGCAACGGGATCACCCCACCTTTCATCTCGTTTGACTCGCTCACGCCATCTTTTCCTTTTGCACCGGTCTCTCACCGAGTTACCGGAACCGAGGTGTTGCGTTGCATCATTTTCGGATCGTTGTCTTGGCACCCTTTCTTTCCACCACGGTGACAAATGCTCCTTATCTCTTATGTCAACTTTTAATAAAAACTTGCATAAAACTTGATCATGTCATCCGCATCATATTAACAACATTATATGTGTGAATTGTTGTTGCTTTTATAATTACTAAACATGCTCATGGGGATTTTCCGGATATGTTGTTGTTATTTCCGGCCCCATTTAAAATGCCTAAATAGTGTAGTTTTCTTTATGCTCACCTCTTGCCATGTTAAAAACATTTAATCTTGACTTGTAATTAACAAGAGTCAATTAAATAATTAAAATGTGGTGTTTCGTCAATATGCAACTCGTTGCATATTGAGCTCCACTTAACTTGTAGTTTTGTTTGTGCACTTTGCCATGCCATGCATAATTAAACCGGACATGCATCATACTTGGATGTGCATCGTATGCCATGTTTATGCTTGTGTGTTTACCATGTTGTTTCTTTCTTTCCGGTTGCTTCTCTTGTTAGCTTCGGTTTCGTTCCGGAGTTGTGAGGTTTCGCTCGACTGTTGCTCCGTCTACTTCATGGATCCGTTCTTCTCCCTTGTGGAATCCCAGGCAAGATGATCATACCCTTGGATACCTTTACTAACATTGCCATGCTTAGTTGTCTCGATGCTATCGTTACATGTCGCGATACCCATCTTTTATGTCAGCCTCTCCTTGTTGCCATGAAACCTCTAACCTTGACACCTTCCTAGCAAAACCACTGTTTGGCTATGTTACCGCTTGCTCAGCCCCGCTTGCTCAGCCCCTCTTATAGCGTTGTTAGTTGCAGGTGAAGATGAAGTCCGTTCCAGGAGGGAACTTGTTGTTGGTATATCACAATATCTATATTTATAATTTAACACACCTATATACTGGGCATGGGTGGAAGGCTTGGCCTTTTGCTCGGTGTTTTGTTCCACTCATGCCACCTTAGGCGCTGATAAACCGGCATTATGTTCCTTGATTTTGCGTTCCTTACATGATGGGTGAAATGGGGACCCCTTGACAGTTCGACTTTGAATAAAACTCCTCCAGCAAGGCCGAACATTGGTTTTAATTTGCTCATAATAACAACTTAATTAATTAATTAAATTGCATAGGGAGTTAGCGCTACCCGAGGATTCTTAATTCTACATAGCAGGGGGGGCCAGTGCTGATGGTGTTGGTCCCAAACGGGGAGCCTGCGGGGCCGCCTTGGGGAAACCCGAGGTATCTGGTATAACCCATAGCTTCGCCCATCCGGTAGTGTCCTGAGACTAGATACGCGCGGCTACTATCAGGGTGTCGACACACCGGGAGGTCTTGCTGGACTTGTTTTACCATTGTCGAAATGACTTGTGCTACCGGGATACCGAGCCTGATCGGATTTTCCCTAAGATAAGGGGTGATGATATTATATTTATCACTTCAGCTAATCGTGAGAGCTTGTGATGGGCTAAGTTGGGACACCCCTGCAGGGTTATGAACTTTCGAAAGCCGTGCCCGCGGTTATGTGGCAGATTGGAATTTGTTAATGTCCGGTTGTAGAAAACTTGACAGATGATCCGAAGTAAAACACACAACTGTGTGAGTAACCGTGACTGTCTCTTTTCACTTTGAGAAGAGAACACGGTGGGGTTATGTTTGACCGTATGTAGTTAGGATCTTTACCGATCACCACTTTGGCGACCATTTGCGTAGATGCTCATCTTATTCTGGTACTCGTAAGTTAGCCACCATATTATGCTTAGCCGCTGCTGCAACCTCACCACTTTACCTCTTCCTACCTACCAAGCTTTGCTAGTCTCGATACCCATGGATATGGGATTGCTGAGTCCTCGTGGCTCACAGATACTACAACACCAGATGCAGGTTCAGCCGAGCATGAAGCAGGAGCTGGTTCAGTTCTTCACTGGGAGCTCGATGAAGATTGTGGCCATATGCTTGTGACGTTTTTGACGTTCAGTAGTGGTTTCTACTAGGATTCGATCCTGACCTGTGGCTTTATGTTGTTTTGGTACATTTCTTTTGGATCTTGCCCTTAGATGGGTTGTGATGTTTTGAATGATGTTTTGCTTATGTAATGTATTGTGTGAAGTGGCGAGTGTAAGCCAACTATCTCCTTTTGCAATTTAATCCCTCTTTTACATGAGTCGTGCAAAGATACCAAACTTGAGATCATTCTAGGATGGGCTTATATCTTTAAGTCGTGCCTCGACACGTAGGAGATATAGTCCCATCCTGGGCATTACACTACATGAATTAAAAAATGGAACTTACTTCTTTGCACTGATGGTGAACTTATGTTGTACAAGTACTTGAACTTCACAGGTAGCAGTAGGACTATCTAATAATGTCACATATATTTTCCTTGCAGCAGTGTTGTTGAACTTCATAGGTAGTAGTATCACTAACTAATAATGTACATATATTTTGCCTTACATCAGTGTTGTTGAACTTCTATGGTACTAGTGCTTGAACTTGACATACATAACTATATTTTTTCTGAACCTGTTTGCTATTTTTTTTCTTACAACAGTGTCCCTGAACTTCTATGATTCCTGTATTTGAACTTCACATCCATAACTATATTTTTCTAAACATGTGACATATATTTTTGCTTTCTTGTATTGGACTTCTGTGCTAACAGTGGTTGAACTGCTTGCATTACATTACTTTCAGATAAAACCAGTGTAGCCAAATACAGACCCATAGACTAAAAATTGATGAAACTTGTAGAGTTTTTTATTGAACTTACATGTTAGAATGCAAGTTGGGTGTTTGTTGTTCATGCACCATACAAATGTATCGAACAGCCACTTGAATGACTTTGCATCTTCGTCTTTGAGCAGGGCAACATCAAATATCGTTTACTGCAAGTGATGGTTTGTTCCAACAAACACTCCCAGAGGCATATGAAATCTGTTGGTCTTGTAAGTTGTGTCAAATGTTACGCAATCGCCAAAGTCTTGATACGCTCCTCGGTAGCTTGCATTGGACCAGAAATTGTTTTTAACTGATTTGTTGTTGTCTACTTGTATGTCATAGAAAAACTCATCATTGATCACCTTCATGTCTTTAAATAAAGATACAAGTTTCAATACATCATCCAAATCATCTTTCCTTGCATTCATGGTTTTCCCGTAATTTATATGCAAACATGCATTTGTTATTTTTTCTAGCAAAGGGTTGTGACTTAGGATGCTATGTACATTGCAGTATGTGCATTTTTGAATACTTACTGGTTTATTAGGTCTCTTCCGGTCATACTTAGGAAGTAGCTTCCATCTTCATTTTCAGATAGCATGGACATGATTGTTGTGTGCTTGACATCGTGGTACTGCAGGAGCTTTACGTACTCCAAAATTGTGGGGTCATAATTCTTGTGTGAGTGCAAGAATACCAGCATGTCATCAGTTTGCAAGAGGTGGTGATTATGATTGTACTCAATATCCACTACCAGACATGTGTTTGTTAGGGAATGTAGTATTTCAAAAAAATTCCTACGATCATTGTGTTCTACTCGTGCATATTATCTACGCATAGACCTGGCTCATGATGCCACTGTTGGGGAACGTTGTATTTCAAAAAAATTCCTATGATCACGCAAGATCTATCTAGGAGAAGCATAGCAACGAGCGGGAGAGTGTGTCTACGTACCCTCGTAGACCGAAAGCGGAAGCATTTAGTAACGCGGTTGATGTAGTCGAACGTCTTCGTGATCCAACCGATCCAAGCACCGAACGTACGACACCTCCATGTTCAGCACATGTTCAGCTCGATGACGTCCCACAAACTCTTGCTCCAGTTGAGTGTCGCAGGAGAGTTTCGTCAGCACGACGGTGTGGTGACGATGATGATGAAGTTACCGGCGCAGGGCTTCGTCTAAGCACTACAACGATAAGACCGAGGTGTGTATCTATGGAGGGGGGCACCACACACGGCTTGCAAATTAAATGGGGTGTCTATGGGGTGCCCCTCCCCACGTATATAAAGGAGGGAGGGAGGAGGAGGCCGGCCCTAGGAGGGGCGCACCAAGGGAGTAGGATTCCTACTCCTAGTAGGAGTTGGTTTCCTCCTTTCCTAGTCCAACTAGGAGAAGGGGGGAAGGATGAGGAGGGAAGAAGGAAGGGAGAGGGGGCCGCGCCCCAAACCCCTTGTCCAATTCGGACTGGGCTTGGGAGGGGCGCGCGCCACCTCCTGGCTGCTACCTCTCCTTTCCACTAAGGCCCATAAAGGCCCATTAACTCCCCGGACGAATTCCCGTAACTCCTCGGTACTCCAAAAAATACCTGAATCTCTCGGAACCTTTCCGATGTCTGAATATAGCCTTCCAATATATGAATCTTTACCTCTCAACCATTTCAAGACTCCTCGTCATGTCCGTGATCTCATCCGGGACTCCGAACAAACTTTGGTCATCAAATCACATAACTAATAATACAAATCGTCATCGAACGTTAAGCGTGCGGACCCTATGGGTTCGGGAACTATGTAGACATGACCGAAACACATCTCCGGTCAATAACCAATAGCGGAACCTGGATGCTCATATTGGCTCCTACGTATTCTATGAAGATCTTTATCGGTTAAACCGCATAACAACATACGTTATTCCCTTTGTCATCAGTATGTTACTTGCCCAAGATTCGATCGTCGGTATCATCATACCTAGTTCTATCTCGTTACCGGCAAGTCTCTTTACTCATTTCGTAATACATCATCTCGTGACTAACTCATTAGTCGTTTGCTTGCAAGGCTTATTATGATGTGTATTACCGAGGGGGCCCCAGAGATACCTCTCCGACACTTGGAGTGACAAATTCTATTATCGATCTATGCCAACACTACAAACACCTTCGGAAACACCTGTAGAGCATCTTTATAATTACACAGTTACGTTGTGACGTTTAATAGCACACAAGGCGTTCCTACGGTATTAGGGAGTTGCCTAATCTCATAGTTAGAGAAACATGTATAAGTCATGAAGAAAGCAATATCAATAAAACTAAATGATCATAGTGCTAAGCTAACGGATGGGTCTTGTCCATCACATCATTCTTTAATGATGTGATCCCATTCATCAAATGAAAACACATGTCTCTGGTTAGAAGACATAACCATCTTTGATCAACGAGCTAGTTAAGTAGAGGCATACTAGGGACACTCTGTTTTGTCTATGTATTCACACATGTACTAAGTTTCCGCTTAATACAATTCTAGCATGAATAATAAACATTTACCATGATATAAGGAACTATAAATAACAACTTTATTATTGCCTATAGGGCATATTTCCTTCAGTCTCCCACTTGCACTAGAGTCAATAATCTAGTTCACATCGCCATGTGATTTAATACCGATAGTTTGCATCATTATGTGAATAACACCCATAATTCACATCGCCATGTGACTAACACCCAAAAGGTTTACTAGAGTGAACAATCTAGTTCACATCACCATGTGATTAACACCCAAAGAGTACTAAGGTGAGATCATGTTTTGCTTCGTGATAGAAGTTTAGTTAGCGGGCCTGTTACATTCAGATCCGTATGTATTTCACAAATTTCTATGTCTACAATGCTCTGCATGGGGCTACTCTAGCTAATTGCTCCCACTTTTCAAAACGCATCCAGATTGATATTTAGAGTCATCTGGATTAGTGTAAAGCTTGCATCGGTGTAACTCTTTACGACAAACTCTTTATCACCTCAATAATTGAGAAACATTTCCTTAGTCATCCAGTAACTAAGGATAATTTTGACTGTTGTCCAGTGATCTACTCCTGGATCACTATTGTACCTCCTTGCCAAACTCATGGCAAGGTAGACAACAGGTTTGGTACACAACATGGCATACTTTATAGAACCTATGGCTGAGGCATAGGGAATGACTTTCATTCTGTCTCTATCTTCTGCCGTGGTTGGGTTTTGAGTCTTACTCAACTTCATACCTTACAACTCAGGCAAGAACTCCTTCTTTGACTGATCCATTTTGAACTTCTCCAAAATCTTATTAAGGTATGTACTCATTGAAAATCTTATCAAGCGTCTTAATCTATCTCTATAGATCTTGGTGCCCAATGTGTAAGCAGCGTCACCGAGGTATTTTATTGAAAACTCTTTTAAACAATCCTTTATGCTTTCCAGAACATTCTACATTATTTCCGATCAACAATATGTAATTCACATATACTTATCAGAAAGGCTACAGTGCTCCCACTCACGTTCTTGTAAATACAGGCTTCACCGCAAGTCTGTATAAAACCATATGCTTTGATCATACTATCAAAGCGTATATTCCAACTCCGAGATGCTTACACCAGTCCATAGAAGGATCGCTGGAGTTTGTACACTTTGTTAGCTCCTTTAGGATCGACAAAACCTTATGGTTGCATCATATACAACTCCTCTTTGAGGTATTCATTAAGGAATGCAGTTTTGTCATCCATTTGCCAGATTTCATAATCATAAAATGCGGCAATTGCTAACATGATTCAGACAGACTTAAGCATCGCTACGGGTGAGAAAGTCTCATCGTAGTCAACTCCTTGAACTTGTCGAAAATCTTTCGCAACAAGTCGAGCTTTGTAGACAGTTACATTACCATAGGCGTCAGTCTTCCTCTTAAAAATCCATTTATTTTCAATGGCTTGCCGATCATCGGGTAAGTCAACTAAAGTCCGCACTTTGTTCTCGTACATGGATCCCATCTCAGATTTCATGGTCTCAAGCCATTTTGCGGAATCTGGGCTCATCATCGCTTCCTCATAGTTCGTTGGTTCATCATGGTCTAGCAACATGACTTCCAGAACCGGGTTACCGTACCACTCTGGCGCGGAACATACTCTGGTTGACCTACAAGGTTCAGTAGTAACTTGATCTGAAGTTTCATGATCATCATCATTAGCTTCCTCACTGATTGGTGCAGGAATCACTAGAACTAGTTTCTGTGATTTACTACTTTCCAATTCGGGAGAAGGTACAATTACCTCATCAAGTTCTACTTTCCTCCCACTCACTTCTTTCGAGAGAAACTCCTTCTCTAGAGAGGATCCATTCTTAGCGATGAATATCTTGCCTTTCGGATCTGTGATAGAAGGTGTACCCAACAGTTTCCTTTGGGTATCCTATGAAGACACATTTCTCCGACTTGGGTTTGAGCTTATCAGGTTGAAGCTTTTTCACATAAGCATCGCAGCCCCAAACTTTAAGAAACGACCACTTGGGTTTCTTGCCAAACCACAGTTCATAAGGTGTCGTCTCAACGGATTTAGATGGTGCCCTATTTAACGTGAATGCAATTGTCTCTAATGCATAACTCTAAAACGATAGTGGTAAATCGGTAGGAGACATCATAGATCGCACCATATCTAACAAAGTACAGTTACGACGTTCAAACACACCATTATGATGTGGTGTTCTAGGTGGCGTGAGTTGTGAAACTATTCCACATTGTTTCAAATGAAGACCAAACTCATAACTCAAATATTCGCCTCCGCGAACAGATCGTAGAAACTTTTATTTTCTTGTTACGATGATTCTCTACTTCACTCTGAAATTCTTTGAACCTTCCAAATGTTTCAGACTTGTGCTTCATAAAGTACATATACCCATATCTGCTCAAATCATTTGTGATGGTCAGAAAATAACGATACCTGCCGCGAGCCTCAACACTCATTGGACCGCATACATCAGTATGTATGATTTCCAATAAGTCAGTTGCTTGCTCCATTGTTTCGGAGAACGGAATTTTAGTCATCTTGCCCATGAGGCATGGTTCGCAAGCACCAAGTGATTCGTAATCAAGTGATTCCAAAAGTCCATCAGCATGGAGTTTCTTCATGCGCTTTACACCAATATGACCTAAATGGCAGTGCCACAAATAAGTCGAACTATCATTATCAACTTTGCATCTTTTGGCTTCAATATTATGAATATGTGTATCACTACGATCGAGATCCAACAAAATATTTTCATTGGGTGTATGACCATCGAAGGTTTTATTCATGTAAACAGAACAACAATTATTCTATGACTTTAAATGAATAACCATATTGCAATAAACATGATCAAATCATATTCATGCTCAACGCAAATACCAAACATTTATTTAGGTTCTACACATATCCCGAAACTATAGGGAGTGTGCGATGATGATCATATCAATCTTGGAACTACTTCCAACACACATCATCACTTCACCCTTAAATAGTCTCTATTCATTCTACAACCCCCGTTTCGAGTTACTAATTTTAGCAACTAAACTGGTATCAAATACCCAGGGGTTGTTATGAACACTACTAAAGCACACATTAATAATCTGTATATCAAATATACCTTTGTTCACTTCTGCCATCCTTCTTATCCGCCAAGTATCTAGGGCAGTTCCACTTCCAGTGACCATTTCCTTTGCAGTAGAAGCACTTAGTTTCAGGCTTGAGTTTATCTTTGGGTTTCTTCACAGGAGTGACAACTTGCTTGTCATTCTTCTTGAAGTTCCCCTTCTATCCCTTTGCCCTTTTCTTCAAACTAGTGGTCTTGTTAACTATCAACACTTGATGCTCTTTCCTGGTTTCTACCTTTGCCGACTTCAGTATCGCGAAGAGCTCAGGAATTACTTTCGTCATCCCTTGCATATTATAGTTCATCACGAAGTTCTAGTAACTCGGTGATAGTGACTAGAGAACTTTGTCATTTACTATCTTATCTAGAAGATTAACTCCCACTTGATTCAAGTAAGTGTAGTACCCATACAATCTGAGTCCATGCTCACCGGTTGATCTATTCTCCTCCACCTTGTAGGCAAAGTACTTGTTAGAGGTCTCATTTGTCTCGACACGGGTATAAGCCTGAAATACTATTTTCAACTCTAGGAACATCTCATATGCTCCGTGGCATTCGAAACATTTTTGAAGTCCCGGTTATAAGTGATACGTCTCTAATGTATCTATAATTTTTAATTGTTCCATGCTATTATATTATCTGTTTTGGATGTTTAATGGGCTTTATTATGCACTTTTATATTATTTTTGGGACTAACCTATGAACCCAAGGCCCGGTGCAAATTGTTGTTTTTTTTGCCTATTTCGGTGTTTCGTAGAAAAGGAATATCAAACGGTGTCCAAACGGAATGAAACCTTCGTGAGGACTGTTTTTGGAACAAACGCAATCCAAAAGACTTGGAGTACACGTCTGGGAAGCGACGAGGCGGCCACGAGGCAGGAGGGCGCACTCAGGGGGTAGGCGCGCGCCCCACCCTCGTGGGCCCCTCATAGCTCCACCGACGTACCTCTTCCTCCTATATATACTCATATACCCCGAAAACATCCAAGAGCACCACGAAACCCTATTTCCACCGCCACAACCTTCAGTACCCGTGAGATCCCATCTTGGGGCCTTTTTCGGAGCTCCATCGGAGGGGGAACCGATCACAGAGGGCTTCTACATCAACACCATAGCCTCTCCGATGAGTTGTGAGTAGTTTACCACAGACCTTCGGGTCTATAGTTATTAGCTAGATGGCTTCTTCTCTCTCTTTGGATCTCAATACAAAGTTCTCCTCGATCTTCTTGGAGATCTATTTGATGTAATACTTTTTGCGGTGTTTTTGTCGAGATCCGATGAATTGTGGGTTTATGATCAAGATTATTTATGAACAATATTTGATTCTTCTCTGAATTCTTATATGCATGATTTAAATATCTTTACAAGTCTCTTCGAAATATCAGTTTGATTTGGCCAACTAAATTGATCTTTCTTGCAATGGGAGAAGTGCTTAGCTTTGGGTTCAATCTTGCGGTGTCCTTTCCCAGTGACAGCAGGGGCAGCAAGGCACGTATTGTATTGTTTCCATCAAGGATAAAAAGATAGGGTTTTTATCATATTGCATGAGTTTATCCCTCTACATCATGTCATCTTGCTTAATGTGTTACTCTGTTCTTATGAACTTAATACTCTGGATGCATGCTGGATAGCGGTCGATGTGTGGAGTAATAGTAGTAGATGCCTGAATCGTTTCGGTCTACTAGTCACGGACGTGATGCCTATATACATCATAATGCCTAGATATTCTCATAACTATGCGCTTTTCTATCAATTGCTGGACAGTAATTTGTTCACCCACCGTAGAATATACTATCTTGTGAGAAGCCACTAGTGAAACCCATGGCCCCCGGGTCTATCTTCCATCATATTAATCTTCCATCAACTAGTTATCTTTACTGTTCTTTTATTTTGCATTCTTTACCTTTCAGTCTATACAACAAAAATACCAAAAATATTTATCTTATTATCTCTATCAGATCTCACTTTTGCAAGTGGCCGAGAAGGGATTGACATCCCCTTTATCGCGTTGGTTGCAAGGTTGTTATTTGTTTGTGTAGGTATGAGGGATTTGCGTGTAGTCTCCTACTGGATTGATACCTTGGTTCTCAAAAACTGAGGAAATACTTACGCTACTTTGCTGCATCACCCTTTCCTCTTCCAGGGAAAAACAACACATGCTTAAGAGGTAGCAATAAGCCATAAAGCATGGCGCACTAAACTATCAAGTATTAATCATACCGAGCTTGTCAAACGTTCATAATGTCTGCATCTGCTCCTGCAATAGGTTTGTCTCCTAGCGGTGCATCAAAGACATAATACTTTTGTGCAGAAATGAGGATAATCCTCAGATCACGGACCTAGTCCGCATCATTGCTACTAACATCTTTCAACTTAGTTTTCTCGAGGAACATATCAAAAACAAAGGGGAGCTATAACGCGAGCTATTGATCTACAACATAATTTGCAAAAAACTATCAGGACTAAGTTCATGATAAATTAAAGTTCAATTAATCATATTACTTAAGAACTCCCACTTAGATAGACATCCCTCAAGTCATCTAAATGATCACGTGATCCATATTAACTAAACCATGTCTGATCATCATGTGAGATGGAGTAATTTTCAGTGGTGGACATCTTATGTTGATCATATCTATTATATGATTCACGCTCGACCTTTCAGTAGTGTTCTAAGGCCATGTCTGTACATGCTAGGCTCGTCAAGTTTAACCCGAGTATTCTGCATGTGCAAAACTGTCTTACACCCATTGTATTTGAACGTAGAGATTATCACACCCGATCATCACGTAGTGTCTCGGCACGACGAACTTTCGCAACGGTGCATACTCAGGGAGAACACTTGTACCATGAAATTTTGTAAGGGATCATCTTACAATGCTACCGCCGTACTAAGAAAAATAAGAAGCATAATAAGATAAACATCATATGCAATCAAAATATGTGACATGATATGGCCACCATCATCTTGTGCTTTTGATCTCCATCTCCAAAGCATTGTCATGATCTCCATCATCATCGGCTTGATACCATGATCTTCATTGTAGCGTCGTGGTCGTCTCGCGAACTATTGCTACTACTACTATCACTAACTCATAGTGATAAAGTAAAGCCATTACATGGCCTTCGCAATTCATACAATAAAGAGACAACCATAAGGCTCCTGCCGGTTGCCGATAATTTACAAAAAATGATCATCTCATACAACAACGTATAACTCATCACGTCTTTACCATATCACATCACAACATGCCCTGCAAAAACAAGTTAGACATCCTCTACTTTGTTGTTGCAAGTTTTATGTGGCTGCTATAGGCTTAGCAAGAACCGTTCTTACCTACACATACAAAACCACAATGATTTTTCGTCAAGTGTGCTGTTTTAACCTTCACAAGGATCGGGCGTAGCCACACTCGATTTAACTAAAGTGAGAGAGATAGACACTCGCTGGTCACCTTTAAGCAACGAGTGCTTGTGACGGTGAAACCAGTCACGCGTAAGCGTACGCATAATGCCGGTCCGTGCCGCTTCATCTCACAATACCGCCGAATCAAAGTATGACATGCTGGTAAGCAGTATGACTATTATTGCCGACAACTCAATGTGTTCTACTCGTGCATATTATCTACGCATAGACATGGCTCATGATGCCACTATTCGGGAACGTTGTATTTGAAAAAAATCCTATGATCACGCAAGATCTATCTAGGAGAAGCATATCAACGAGCGGGAGAGTGTGTCTACGTACCCTCGTAGACCGAAGGTGGAAGCGTTTAGTAGCACGGTTGATGTAGTTGAACGTCTTCACGATCCAGCCGATCCAAGCACCGAATGTACGACACCTCCGTGTCCAGCACACGTTTAGCTCGATGACGTCCCACGAACTCTTGATCTAGTTGAGTGTCGCGGGAGAGTTTCGTCAGCACGACAGTGTGGTGACAGTGATGATGAAGTTACCGGCACAGGGCTTCGTCTAAGCACTACAACGATATGACCGAGGTGTGTATCTATGGAGGGGGCTCCACACACGGCTTGCAAATCAACTTGTGTGTCTATGGGGTGCCCCCTCCCCACGTATATAAAGGAGGGAGGGAGGAGGAGGCCAGCCCTAGGAGGGGCGCGCCAAGGGAGTAGGATTCCTACTTCTAGTAGGAGTAGGTTTCCTCCTTTCCTAGTCCAACTAGGAGAAGGGGAAAGGAGGAGGAGGGGAGAAGGAAGGGAGAGGGGGGCCGCGCCCCAAACCCCTTGTCCAATTCGGACTGGGCTTGGGAGGGGCGCGCGCCACCTCCTGGCTGCTGCCTCTCCTTCCCGTTAAGGTCCATTAAGGCCCATTGACTCTCCGGACGAATTCCCGTAACTCCCCGATACTCCAAAAAAATACCCGAATCACTCAGAACCTTTCCGATGTTCGAATATAGCCTTCCAATATATGAATATTTACCTCTCGACTATTTCGAGACTCCTCGTCATGTCCGTCATCTCATCCGGGACTCCGAACAAACTTCAGTCATCAAATCACATAACTGATAATAGAAATCGTCATCGAACATTATGCGTGTGGACCCTACAGGTTCCATAACTATGTAGACATGAGCGAGACACATCTCCGGTCAATAAACAATAGCGGAACTCGGTTGCTCATATTGGCTCCTACATATTCTACGAAGATCTTTATCGGTCAAACCGCATAACAACATACGTTATTCCCTTTGTCATCGGTATGTTACTTGCCCGAGATTCGATCGTCCGTATCATCATACCTAGTTCAATCTCGTTACCGGCAAGTCTCTTTACTCGTTCCGTAATACATCATCTCATGACTAACTCATTAGTCGTTTGCTTGCAAGGCTTATTATGATGTGTATTACCGAGAGGGCCCAAAGATACCTCTCTAACACTCGGAGTGACAAATCCTATTCTCGATCTATACCAACACCACAAACACCTTCGGAAACACCTGTAGAGCATCTTCATAATCACCCAGTTACGTTGTGACATTTGATAGCACACAAGGTGTTTCTCCGGTATTCGGGAGTTGCATAATCTCACAGTCAAAGGAACATATATAAGTCATGAAGAAAGCAATAGCAATAAAACTAAACGATCATAGTGCTAAGATAACGGCTGGGTCTTGTCCATCACATCATTCTCTAATGATGTGATCTCGTTCATCAAATGACAACACATGTCAATGGTTAGGAAACATAACCATCTTTGATCAACGAGCTAGTTAAGTAGAGGCATACTAGGGACACTCTGTTTTGTCTATGCATTCACACATGTGCTAAGTTTCCGGTTAATACAATTCTAGCTTGAATAATAAACATTTATCATGATATAAGGAAATATAAATAACAACTTTATTATTGCCTCTAGGGCATATTTCCTTCAGTGTTATCCTCCTGCACCTTCAGCCTCATTCTTGCATTGCAGCTTGTCCTCTACGATGTTTTGTTTTACTTCCTGTCAGCCTCTGAAAGAGAAGTTGTGTGTTTCCCTTGGAATGCACAAACAAAATACTTGTGATTGTCATTCACTCCCGTCTTCCTGATTCCAAAACCAGCGTGTCTGGTGTATCTGTTATAAAATTCCCTTGCTTTCTCTACATTCTGGAATCGCATCTTTAGTCTCGGTATTAGATAATCCGGGAGATCAGGCATCTGTAGAAAAATAAAAAAATAATCCAAACAGCATGTTAAAATGCAGTTTATAAACTTGTTATCCTGGAGGGAGCAAAAAATATGCAGATCATAGAAGATGCATATACAAATACCTAAAAAAATAACTTATGTGTGCTACTTCTCGAGCTTGCGTTGTATTCCCTCGAAGAGGAAAGGGAGATGCAGCACAAGAGCGTAAGTATTTCCCTCAGTTTTTGAGAACCAAGATATCAATCCAGTAGGAGACCACGCGCGAGTCCCTCGCACTTGCACAAACAAATAAGAACTTCACAGCCAACGCGATAAGGGGTTGTCAATCCCTTTACGGTCACTTACGAAAGTGAGATCTGATAGAGATGATAGTTTATATTTTTTGTATTTTTGTTTATAAGAACAGAAAGTAAAAGCGGAAAAAGTAAAGTAGATGTAGATTGATAAGTTGAGAATAGACCCGGGGGCCATTGTGTTCTCTAGTGGCTTCTCTCATGATAGCGGTATTCTACGGCTGGTAAACAAATTACTGTTGAGCAATTCATAGAAAAGCGAATAATTATGAGACTATCTAGGCATGATCATTCTATATAGGCATAACATTCGAGACAAGTAGACCGACTCCTGCCTGCATCTACTACTATTACTCCACACATCAACCGCTATCCAGCATGCATCTAGTGTATTGAATTCATAAAAACAGAGTAACGCCTTAAGCAAGATGACATGATGTAGAGGGATAAACTCAAGCAATATGATATAAACCCCATCTTTTTATCCTCGATGGCAACAATACAATACGTGCCTTGCTGCCCCTACTATCACTCGGAAAGGACACCGGAAGATTGAACCCAAAGCCAAGCACTTCTCCCATTGCAAGAACTATAGATCTAGTAGGCCAAACCAAACCAATAATTCGAAGAGACTTGCAAGGATATTATGAGCACACATAAATAGTTCAGAAAAGAACCAAATATTTCTCATAGATAATCTTGATCATAAACTCACAATTCATCGGATCTCGACAAACACACCGCAAAAGGAGATTACATCGAATAGATCTCCTCGAAGACTGAGGACAACTTTGCATTGAGATCCAGAGAGAGAAGAAGCCATCTAGATACTAGCTATGGACCCAAAGGTCTGTGGTAAACTACTCACAACTCATGGTGAGGGCGATGATGATGATGTAGAAGCACTCTGTGATGGATCCCCCCTCCGGCGGAGCTCCGGAACAGGCTCCAAGATGGGATGTGTCGGTGTACTAAGATAGGGGTACCTTAGTACCCCAACTTGTGCACGGGCAGTAGCAGCTTCCCGTGGCAGGGCTTACCACGTGCTCGCCAAGAACCGTTCTGGTCCCTATGAAGCCATTCAAGAACAAAGTATACAAGTCAGAAGATCAAGGCCCCGGCAAGAGGAGCTTGCCAGGAAGGCCCCACCAGGCTCAAGGTTATCACTTTAGCACAAGACCCTGGCAAGAGGAGCTTGCCAGGAAGGCCAAGGAACACATATCTCAAGAGATGCCTCGGCGCATCATGCGCCCCGGCAGGACCCGGAGAGCGACAAGCTTCCGGGCCCGGCAAGATCACTACCCCGGCAAGGTGCTTGCCGGGGAAACCTACGCTGTGTGCCCGCGCTCCAGCTCATCTGCCCACGCGTCGCCCTGGGGCCCCTCCAGGGACGCGTGGCAGGCGGCTGTGTAGCCTGGGGCACACGGTGGCAAGCCACGGTGACGAGGCTACCGCCGTGTCGAACGGAGAAGCATGGACGGATGCTTTTGGGGGCGACGGCGACGGGCATTTAATGCCCTTGTCCCCCACTGTCAAAGTTAGGTGAAGACCACTGTTCATATACTGTTCATGCACTGTTGCAACTACCACCAAATTTGCACTTTTACCCTCCTCTACGTTGACACCTGTCGGTGACCCCTTTGAGCTATAAAAGGAGGCCCATGCACAATGTAGAGGAGGTTCGAAACCTAGACAACTCTCTCGCTCGGTGTAGCTAGTACTGTAGATCTTCAAGCTCCCGAGCTCAAGAACTCAATACAACCTAAGCAGGAGTAGGGTTTTACGCGTCCGCGCGGCCCGAACCTGGGTAAAACTGCCCGCGTGCGCTCCTCGATCTGCTCTCCGTGCTCCCTCCGCTCCCTTACCGCAACGTAGAAGGGGCTCCGGTCCCATAGGTGCTCGTGGGCGGACAGTTTCCCCTGACATCTTTGGCGCGCCAGGTAGGGGGCGTCGAGGTTGTGCGAACCTGATCCGGCGCTCACGCGGGCGCATTCTTCATCAACCTCTCCAACTTCATCGGCTACATCAACATGCCTCCGAAGAAGAAAGTTTCGGAGGTTGGAGGCCCGTCCGCGTTGATCCCACCACCACCAGAGCCAACGGTTGGTGGAGGAGACGCCGGCGGAAGGGTGGTCGCCGGCGAGGAAACTCACGGCGCCACCAAGTCCAAGGACAAGACGGACGACCGAGCGAATTCCAAAGCCTCGGTGTCCGTGCACGCACCACGTCCCTCTCAGGAGGTACAAGACCAGCAGCGGCGTGGTACTGGAGGTACCATACGCTTGCTGGGGCGTGGCCAAGCCGGAGGATCACGGGATGCTCAAGGACAGCGCGCTGGTACGAGCAAGGCGCGGTCGCCGGGGCGGGAACATGCTCCTTCTAACGCGGTTAGAAGTCCTAGCGTGTCCCGCTCCTCGCACCGTTCGTCACCGTTTATCTCCTCTCCAGCAGAAGCCCTGGCCAGGGCTCAGCTGCTCCTCGACTTCCCTCCAGCGGCGGACAAGGCCGAAGACTGGAGGCCGACGATCCAGAGCCTCATCGCCTTTGCCAACAACGACGCGCCTCAGCAGCCGGCAACTTCGCGGCCGCGGCAAGTCGACCAAGCGAAGGCCGACGGCGACAAGACCGCCGGGGGTGCAACCACTGTGCACTCCCCGCCGCGGAAGCAGAAATCGCCACCCCGCCGGATCAACGTCGACGACGACTCTACGGCGTCGTCGGATCCGCGGGCTCGCCGCGATCAGCGCCAAGTCCTAGACGACAGGCGGCAAGAGGACGCTCGGACTTGCATCGAGCATCGACGAGAAGCCCGAAGACAGTCGGATCAGCGCGCTGGGACCGCTGTCGACGCGCACGCGCCCGGTGAACCAGGCGACTTGCCGTACGCGGCAGGTTGCCCTGCGTTCACCCGTGAGCTGCGGCAAGTCCAGTGGCCCAGCATGAAGAATTTCAAGCCCGACGTACCCGAGAAGTACGACGGCAAGACACACCCCTCGGAGTTCCTCAGCATCTACACCATCGCGGTGCAGGCTATCGGGGGACGCGACGAGAAGATCCTAGCCAACTACTTCCCGCTAGTGCTTAAGCCAAACGTCCGGTCTTGGCTTTTGCACTTGCCGGAGAACTCCATCTCTTCATGGGCGGATCTGTGCCACCAGTTTGTTGGCGCCTTCACAGGCGGCCACAAACCCCACGGCCATGAGAGCGATCTCCACATCCTCGCCCAGAAGGAGGGAGAGTCCCTGCGCAAATACATCCAAAGATTCAGCCGCGTCCAGCACAACATTCCCGACGTCCACCCTGCCGCGGTTATCAGCGCGTTTCACCAGAACGTGCGTAACCGCCGGATGAGGGAGGAGATGGCCATGACCAAGATCCGGGATGTCAATGAGCTCTACGCTCTGGCTGACAAGTGCGCGTGCGCTGAAGAAGGGAGGAGACTCCCCGGAGAGGATACTGGAGCAGGAGGAAGCGACAGCGAGGATGCCGCCCCGGCAAGGAAAAACCGGCGGCGGAATAACAGAAAGAAGAAGAGCAAGGAGGTGCTGGTTGTCGAGCAGTCCGGCAAGGAGGCTCCCGCCAAGAAGGCACAGACTGGCGGTTCCGGCAAGGAGCCTGCCCCTGTAGCGGCAGCCGACAAGCAGGACGGCTCCGACAAGCAGTACTGCAAGATCCACCGCACCAAGGGCCACGATCTTCAGAACTGCAAAAGAGTCGAGTACCTCGTAGAGCAGCAGAAGGCTGAATACGAGCGTCGCGACAAGGAGAAGGCCCAAGGAGGCGGAGGAGAACTTAGCAAGAAGCGGCCGTTCAATGGCCGGGGAGGACGCCGCGGCAAGGCCAAGCAGCGGCAAGGTGACAGACCTCCCCGGGGCCGCGACAAGGATGAGGATGAAGACGACGATGATGACATGGAAGAAGGAGACAACAGCGAGCAGGAGTTCCAGAAGGCCACAGAGGTTCTGTGTGTCGACGGAGGTGCCTCTCTGCACACTTTCCACCGCCAGCTCAAGCAGTGGGTGCGAGAAGTGAATGCAGCTGAGCCGCCCGTCGAGTCACGCAGGCTGCTGAAGTGGTCCGGCACGCCCATCATCTTTGACCTTGAGGACCACCCTGACCGCACAACTGCGGTCGGGTGCTTGCCGATGTTGGTCTCGCCAACTATCCGCAACCTCAAGGTCACCAAGATGTTGGTTGACGGCGGGGCCGGCCTGAACTTGATCTCCTCAGCTGTGATCAAGAAGCTACAGATCCCCGACAGCGAGCTCGAGGAAACCGGGTCGTTCCAAGGGATCAACCCGGGAAGGAGCAAGCCGAAGGGGAAGATTACACTGCCAGTGACCTTTGGCGGGGAGCTCAACTTCAGGACGGAGAGGATCACGTTTGATGTTGCTGATATCCCATTACCATACAATGGGATACTTGGCCGTCCTGCCCTCGCCAAGTTCATGGCAGCCTCCCACTATGCATACAACATGCTCAAGATGCCGGGGCCGATAAGCGTCATCTCTGTCCCTGGCGACAAGAAGGACGCGCTTATCTGCGCCGACAAGATCTACCGGGATGCAGCAGCCGCAGCAGAAAGCAACACACTTGCCGTTGAAGCTCCCGGGGGGAAGGACAAGACCAAGTCCGGCAAGAGCTCTGGAGCCCACTCCGGCAAACACACCTCCTCGGAGTGCTGCGCTGCCGTCGAGGACGCGCCATCGAGCTCCACCGGCAAGTGCAAGAAAGGAATGGCAGCTCCACCGGCAACCAAGAAGGTGTCCGCCAAGGAGGACGGCACTGGTGGTACCTTCACCATCAGTGCTACACTCGACCACAAATAGGAAAGCGCGCTCGTTGCCTTCCTGCGGGCGAATGTCGACATGTTTGCATGGCAACCGTCTGACATCCCCGGCGTTCCCAGGAAGGTAATGGAGCACAAGCTTGCTGTTTGTCCTCACGCGCGGCCCGTCAAGCAGAAGGTCAGAAAGCAAGCCGTGGAGCGCCAAGAGTTCATAGCTGAAGAGATAAAGAAGTTAGAAGCAGCAGGCCTGGTTAGAGGCGTAATACATCCCACGTGGTTGGCCAATCCAGTTGTCGTGCGAAAGGCTAATGGAAAGTGGAGACTTTGTATAGATTTCACCGACGTGAACAAAGCTTGTCCCAAGGATCCTTTTCCCTTGCCGCGCATCGACCAAATTGTTGACTCCACAGCTGGATGTGAGTTGCTCTCATTCCTTGATGCATACTCAGGTTACCACCAGATATTCATGGCCAAGGAAGATGAAGAGAAGACTGCATTCAATACTCCATGCGGCACATATTGCTTCATACGCATGCCCTTTGGATTGAAGAATGCAGGCTCAACATTTGCGAGGGTGGTGCACACTGCTTTCGAGCCACAGATCCACAGGAATATAGAAGCCTACATGGATGATATAGTGGTCAAGAGCAAGAGCAAAGATACCCTGATACAGGACTTAGAAGAAACCTTTGAGAATCTGCGCAAAATCCAACTCAAGCTGAACCCCGAGAAGTGCGTCTTTGGAGTTCCCTCCGGCAAGCTTCTCGGGTTCTTTGTGTCCCAGAGGGGGATTGAAGCCAATCCCGACAAGATAAAAGCCATTGAGCAGATTGAAGCCCCGAAGCGCGTCAAGGACGTAAGAAGACTTGCTGGTTGTGTGGCTGCCCTCAGCAGGTTCATTTCAAAGTTTGCAGAACGCGCCCTGCCTTTCTTCAAAATTTTGAAAAAGGCAGGCCCTATGAAATGGACTCCGGAAGCGGAGGCAGCGCTGCAAGACTTGAAAGGATACCTGTCCTCCACTCCGATACTTGTCGCACCTAGGCCACAAGAGAAGTTGCTGTTGTACCTAGCGGCAACCAATCAAGTGGTTAGTGCTGCGTTAGTAGCGGAGAGGGAGGCACATGAGGAACCCACATCCCCGGTAAGCGAATCCAACAACAAGCAGGGGGCTTCCCCGACAAGCTCTGGCCCCGACAAGGACAAGTCTGCGCAGGAACAAGGTGAAGTGCGAAAGAAGATGGTGCAGCGCCCAGTGTATTTCGTAAGTTCCCTCTTGCAGGGGGCTAGATCAAGATACTCTGGGGTGCAGAAGTTGCTTTTCGGCCTCCTCATGGCCTCAAGGAAGCTGCGCCATTACTTCCAAGCACACGAGATAACGGTGGTCACTCGCTTTCCGTTGAAGAGGATATTGCAGAATCCCGAAGCAACAGGCAGGATCGTCGAGTGGGCACTGGAGCTGTCAAGCTTTGGTCTCAAGTTTGAGAGTACTTCAACCATACAGAGCAGAGCTTTGGCAGAATTCATAGCGGAATGGACCCCAACACCAGATGAAGAAGTCCCAGAGACAAGCGTCCCCGTCCAAGAAGCGAGCAGCGAATGGATAATGTACTTTGATGGTGCTTTCTCGCTGCAAGGCGCCGGTGCCGGCGTGGTACTCATAGCGCCCACCGGAGAGCACCTCAAGTATGTTGTCCAGATGCACTTTCCCAAGGAGCAAGCGACAAACAATACTGCAGAGTATGAAGGTTTGCTTGCCGGCCTCAGAATTCCGGCCGAGCTTGGGATCAAGAAGTTGATTGTGCGGGGAGATTCACAGTTGGTGGTCTGACAAGTGAATAAGAGTTACCAGAGCCCTTTGATGGAAGCTTATGTTGATGAAGTGAGGAAGCTTGAAGAGCACTTTGAAGGTCTGCAAATGGAGCACGTCCCAAGAGCTCAGAATGATATTGCAGATGGCCTCTCAAAGTGTGCTGCAATGAAGTTACCTGTGGAACCAGGGACCTTCGTGCTCAAGTTAACTCAGCCATCCGTTACACCATCAGTTGGGCAAAACAAGAAGAGGAAGTTGGTCTCCGGCGACTACTTGCCGGCGGACCTTCCCGAAGCCGCCGCCAAGGTCCCCAAGATCAACAGCCAAGATGCTGAGGAACAGTTTGCTCCTGCAGATCCAAGGGTCTGTACAGTTGAAGCAGGCGTTCCCGACAAGCCTTGCCCCGGCAGGCTTGCCGGGGGACCATCAGCTCCGGCAGAGCCGCAGGTTCTTGCCGTAGAAGCTGAGGTTCCCGCGGCAGCCCTCATGCCTTTAGTCCTTGTTGTTGAGCCTCAGGCCCCAGCATGGGCACAGCAAATCGTCCGCTTTCGACAAACTGGAGAACTTCCCGACGAGCCAGAAGAGATAGAGAAAATAACCAGGCAGTCAAGTATGTACCAGTTCGTTGGCAACGAACTATACAGAAGAAGACTCAATGGTGTCAGGTTGAAGTGCATTTCCAGGGAAGATGGACAGAAGCTCTTGGCAGAGATACATGGAGGCATATGTGGCCACCACATTGGCGCAAGGGCACTTGCCGGGAAGGCGTTCCGGCAAGGGTTCTTCTGGCCAGAAGCCCTCCAAGATGCAACTGCACAAGTAACCAAGTGTGAAGCGTGCCAGTTCCATGCCAAGCAAATTCACCAGCCAGCTCAAGCTCTCCAGACGATCCCTTTGTCCTGGCCCTTCTCGGTCTGGGGGCTCGATATTCTCGGCCCCTTTCCCCGCGCAGTCGGGGGCTCTGAGTACTTGTACGTAGCAATCGATAAGTTCACAAAGTGGCCAGAAGTGGAACAGTGAGAAAGGTGACAGCACAGTCAGCAGTCAGGTTCTTCAGATCGATTGTTTGCCGTTTCGGAATCCCTAACAGGATCATCACCGACAACGGCACACAGTTTACAAGTCGCACCTTCATGCAGTACGTCCAAGACCTTGGCGCCAAGGTCTGCTTCGCTTCTGTTGCTCACCCGAGGAGCAATGGCCAAGCGGAGAGGGCCAATGTTGAAGTGCTGCGCGGGCTCAAGACAAGAACCTTCGACGGGCTGTGCAAGTGCGGAAGAAACTGGATAGAGGAGTTGCCGGCGGCTCTTTGGTCAATCAGGACGACACCAAATCGAGCCACCGGACAGACACCCTTTGCTCTTGTCTATGGAGCAGAGGCAGTTCTCCCCACGGAACTCGTATACGGATCTCCTCGAGTGCTCGCTTATGATGAGCTCGGGCAAGAGCAACTGCGACAAGATGATGCACTGCTCCTTGAGGAGGAACGTCTCCAGGCTGCTGTACGAGCTGCTCGATACCAGCAAGCCTTGCGTCGCTATCATAGCCGCAAGGTCAAGGCCAGGAGTCTCGAGGAAGGCGACCTTGTTCTTTGGCGTGTTCAGTCCGCCAAGAATTCCAACAAGTTGACGCCGAAGTGGGAAGGCCCTTATCGGGTGAGACAAGTCACAAGGCCCGGCGCTGTCCACCTTGAGACCGATGAAGGCTTACCGGTGAGCAACTCCTGGAACATAGAGCATCTTCGAAAGTTTCACCCGTAAGGCGCGGTTGCCGTGATCCGCTCCGGCAACCACCTTTTGTACAAGTCTTGTCGCTGTTGCATATAAACCTTTGTACAAAGCCGGGCGCAGATCCCGTGCATCAGTAAAGCTTTTGTGCTTCGCACTATTTGTCATTTCCATGCTTTTCTTTGTTATTTGCATGCATCATCTGACACCTTGTGCAACGCACATCCCCGGTAAGCACTAGTAAGCCATAAGGCCCTATACTTGTTTTTCCTCCACTTTTTCCCTCTTAAGCAGAAGGAGTATTCCTCGCACACAAGTTTGCCGGGGGGAAGGAGATGGAGGCATGAACCAAGTACTGTTCAAGAAAGAGAAGCCTTGTCGGGGAGCAAACAATCTATGAAGCGACCAAGTACTGTTCAAGAAAGAGAAGCCTTGTCGGGGAGCAAACAATCTATGAAAGCTAAGTTACCAAAGTTTGAGTAATTCAAATTTTTCAAATTGACCAAAGCAAGGGAGATAACACTGCATTGGTTGCTCGAAATAAGATTGTATATTACAAAGATAACTTGCCGCAATACTAACAGATTCTTGTCCATAACATGCTTTGCGGCGGCAAAGGAAGCAGAAAGAAAGGAATCTAATCTACGCGGTCGCCTTCAAGCCTCGTGATCTTGCCCACCTTGGCGACGATGTGGGCAACCTGCGCCTTCAACGCCTCCTGGTCAGCTTCGGGCGGCAAGGTGCGGAGGACATTGACGAGGTTGATGCCGGGGTTGCGGTAGACGATCTTCGACAAGACCCGCTCTATGGTGCCCATGCAGAGCCGACGCGCCTCGTCGGCCAGCTGCACGGGGATCTTCTCCCGCAGCCGCGCAAGCGCCGGCGCAATTCCCCTGAAGAACAGACTCAACTTGGCGCTGTGGGGGAGACTCTCATCCGGGGAGTACACGAGATGCTCTGCCCTAGGCGCCATCATCTCCATGTCAATATTGGCAGCGGAGGTGACCAGCTCATCAGTCCACTGCTCCACTGCCCGGTTGAAGTTGTTCGCCGAGACGGCGGCGCTCTCCACCAAGGCCCTTTCCTTGCGGAGTTCGTCCTTCAGCTTCGTCTCGCGGTCCCGGGCGGCGTCGAGCGAGTCAGTCAAGGTGGAAATCTTCAGCTCCAAGTCAGCGATGGAGTTCCTGGCGTCAGAGAGCTCTTTGCCTTTCTCGGAGAGACGTACCTGCAGCTCAGAGTTGGTGTGGGCATCTTTCTCCCGCTCCACGTTGAGCGCAGTGACCCTCTCCTCGCTCGCCTTCAGGTACAGCTCTGTCTGCGCCACCTTGGCCTCCAGGTCCTTCTTGGCGGTCTCTGCGGCGGCTGCGGCGCTCCTTGCCTCCTTCAGAGCCCCGCCAATGGCCTACTCCCGGGCGGCGAGGTCGTCCTCGTGGGCATCGAGGTCGACCTTCCGCTGGTTGAGTACTCCTTCCCGCCGAGACAGCTCCTCGGCGGCCAATCGTTGCTGCTCCTCGGCCTCAGCTTTTTCAAGGAGGAAGGCTTGCTGCGCCCCGACAAGCTCTTCACGCTCCTCCGCCAAGTTGCGGAGGGCCGCCTGGTTGGCGGCGCGGAGCTCCATGGCGCGCTTCTCCAAGTCAGCTCCAGCCTTGGCGGCGAGAGCCTCCCGAGACTCCAACTTCGCCTGCCTGGCCCGGTACAAGGCCAGGAGCCGACGAAGGAGTCTCTCCTCTTCGGGCTCATCGCTGCTGCCGAGCGCTTCAACAACCTTCAATCCGGCGGAGGCGAGGACCTCTCCGTCAAAGGTCTCTCCCTCCGCGGGTGCTTGAGACGAGGACGCCCACGGGACTTATATGAAAACCCCGTTGGCGGCCTCCAGGTAGACGCCCTGCCTAGCCGCGGAGGCGGAAGGGTCGGCGGCCAGTGTAGCGTCCGGCGCTCCTGCGGCCTCCGGGCCGGCAGTGCGGTCGCCGGTCCCTTCCCCAGCCGCGGCGTCTGCGGTCGGGGCGGTCTCTTCAGCGGCAGGCTCGTCGGCTCCAGCCATTCCCTCGGTGGCAGTGGCGTTGTCGCCGTCGCCGTGCACCTCCTCCTCAGTGGTGGCCTCCGTCTCCATCAGCTCTGGGGCAGGAGGATCTAGCAGAAGAAAAAGAAAAGAAAGAATCAAGCAAATATCCAAAAAGACAAATCCAAGAAGAAGAAGTTGCAAGGTTTACCTTCACAGACTTCTTCGACGACGGGGTCCCTCGCCGGGGAATTCTCCCTTGGCGGCGGAGTAGTGGCCCCTGCTGGTGGAGGGCCGCCTGCGCTCTCCCTTGGCGGGGTGCTCACCCTTGTCGGGCTGCTCACCCTTGGCGGGGTACTCGCCCTTGGCGGAGTACCCGTCCTTGGCGGAGCATTCTCCCTTGCCGGGGAGTTCATCCTTGGCGGGGAGGGTGGAGCAAGTGGCTCGTCGGGGGCGACCTCCTGGTGCTCCTGCGGCTGCGGCTCCACTTCTGCACAAGACAACAAGACATCAACCAAGATGATAACCCCGAGCGCACCCGTCAAGCAGAAGGATAAACACCCGACTTACGCTGGGGGCTGCGCTGGGGGCTGCTCCTCGGAGCAGCAGGTTGATCCGGCAAGCTCGTCGCTGGCGCGTCGCTTGTCGCCGCGACGGGCTCGTCGTCCTCGATATTGACCACAGGGATCTTGGCCCTCTTCGCCATCCACTGGGTCAAGGTCCTGCGAAGCAAAACAAAAGCAAGATCAGAACCAAGCAAGGAAAATCAAGACAAAATCAAAGAAACTAAAAGAATTGCAAGTACTTACTCCTCTTCTTCTTCGTCGGAGCTGAGGGCGGAGAAGTCAAACTCCGCCTGGTGCGCTTCCGCGCGAGGAGCAGGAGGAGAAGGCTCCCTCGGGCGCTTGGCGGTCTCCGGGGCTGTGGGCTGTGAAGACCCGGCCCCCGTTGTCGCCGAGGACCGAGGAGCAGAAGGAGCACCCGTTCCGCTCCGGGAAGATCCCCCTCCGCTTGGCGCTCGAGCACGGGGCGCCTCCTTGACGACTGCGCTCGTCTTGGTGGCGCGCGTCGCACGGCGCGCCGGCTGCTGTCGAGGCGCCTGCGGCCTCGCCGTCTCAGTTGCCTTGCGGAGGCGCTTCTTCGGTTGCTGCGAAGGGCTTGGCGGAGGCGGAGAGTTCTCCGAGGATGAGGAGGAATCGTCGTCAAGATTCAGAGATCCACCAGAGTCTTCATCGGAATCTCCAGCCTCGGCGTCCTCCTCCTCCTCGGCAGGCCCGCTGGACTCAATGCCATGCCCGGCGGCCTCGCTCCCCCCGGCAACCTCGCTCGTCCGGGCAAGCTTCACGGAAGGCTCCCCGGCAAACTCCTCGGGCGCAATCTTCAGCAGCTTGAGGATTTCCGCCTCCTCTGCTTGACTCACTGCGTCCGCGGCCTGTGCCTCGTCCACAGTATATCCAAATTCGCCCGCAGCCGCAGTTGCGGCGGCCTCCTCCATCCTGGAGGCAATGTAAGCTACATCCCGGTCAGTAGTATCCCGGGTCAGGCCTTTCTTCTCCTCGGTGTTGCGGGGCTTCTCGACCAAGTTGTCGAAGAAGGTCAGCACGGTCTCCGGTGGAGGCTCCAGCCAAGTGGGGACGACGCCATGGGAGTCGCACTCGGGCATCATCGCGTGTATGGAATCGCGGGCAGTGCTGTTGCACAGCGGCACCACTCCCCGGGAAGGTTTGGACCACTCCGGGTGGGCGGGGTCATGCTTGAAGATCTCCCGGACCATTCCCTTCAACTCCAAGACGGTGAAGTTGTAGTTCAATCCAGGGCGCAGCCTCATGATGTCTGCCGCATTGCCGAATTCCCAGGCGGGCCTCTTCCTTTCTTGTAAAGGGGCGATGCGGGGGCGGAGGAAATCTGCTCCAACTTCTCCAACAGTCAGATTGGCGACCCGGAGACGAATGATCCTAATGAGGGCGACCTGTAGCTTGCTGTCCTCCGGGGCCAATTCACTCCAATCCCTGCCGCACACTATGGCAGTCTTGCGCGGCGAGGTAAAGGGCTCAGGATTAGCTTCCAGCACCCAGCACCAATCGGCTCTCCACTCCTCCCACTTGTCGCGGAGCTCTCCCTTCAAGTACGCCTCCTTCTTGTTCAGCCTGAAGATCCAGGAGATGCCGCCAGAGAGGGGAGCATCGGACTCTACTCTAGGCATGAAGAAGTTGCGGAAAAGAGCTACATTTGGATGAACCCCAACATAGTTTTCGCACAGATGTGCGAAAACGGCCATCGTAAGGATGGCGTTGGGGGTGAATCTAGGAGCTGGAGGCCATACGTATTCATTACATCACAAAAGAACTCCAAGTACGGAGGGCACAGACCACAATGGAAGAATGCGACAAAGAAAAAGTACCCGCCGGGGAACATGTCAGCGGCGACGGCGGGGAGGACTCTGGTGCGGGGATGAGCTTTGGTCTCCCTCGCCCAGAACAAATAGTATTTGTCCCGCAGCTCCCTCGCGCCAAGCCTCGGTGCGAAGACCACGCACTTCTTCCGCAGGGCTGCCAGCTTCGCCGCCTGCTCAGACTTCTCCTTCTTGGCCTTGTCACTCTTCGCCTTGTCGCTCTTCGGAGCCATGGCGGGGGCGGCGAGGAAAGAGGCGAGGAGGTCGACGGTGCCGCGGATGCGGGAGACGGCGGAGGAAGGGATGGGCTTGGCTCTCTGTCGACCTTTGGGAGGCGGAGGGCGGCGGGGGTTTCTGGAGAATCAAGGCACAATAAAGACGATGGAGGGGAACTGCCCCTGCTTCCTCTGCTTTTAAAGGGGGAAGTGGGGGACGTTCCGCATTTCCCATTAAAGAACAGGCCACGATCTCTCCCACGACGCCGCAATCGACGCGTGCCGTTAGGGAGGGATGCGGCGGATACGGAAGGGGATACGGCTTGCCGTGGGCCGCGTGTGCCCGTGCACTGTCTTGGGCGTGGCCCAACAGCGCTCGGCACCGTGTGTGGCCCAGGCCCGGGGGCTCCTGTCGGTGTACTAAGATAGGGGTACCTTAGTACCCCAACTTGTGCACGGGCAGTAGCAGCTTCCCGTGGCAGGGCTTACCACGTGCTCGCCAAGAACCGTTCTGGTCCCTATGAAGCCATTCAAGAACAAAGTATAGAAGTCAGAAGATCAAGGCCCCGGCAAGAGGAGCTTGCCGGGAAGGCCCCACCAGGCTCAAGGTTATCACTTTAGCACAAGACCCTGGCAAGAGGAGCTTGCCAGGAAGGCCAAGGAACACATATCTCAAGAGATGCCTCGGCGCATCATGCGCCCCGGCAGGACCCGGAGAGCGACAAGCTTCCGGGCCCGGCAAGATCACTACCCCGGCAAGGTGCTTGCCGGGGAAACCTACGCTGTGTGCCCGCGCTCCAGCTCATCTGCCCACGCGTCGCCCTGGGGCCCCTCCAGGGACGCGTGGCAGGCAGCTGTGCAGCCTGGGGCACACGGTGGCAAGCCACGGTGACGAGGCTACCGCCGTGTCGAACGGAGAAGCATGGACGGACGCTTTTGGGGGCGACGGCGACGGGCATTTAATGCCCTTGTCCCCCACTGTCAAAGTTAGGTGAAGACCACTGTTCATATACTGTTCATGCACTGTTGCAACTACCACCAAATTTACACTTTTACCCTCCTCTACGTTGACACCTGTCGGTGACCCCTTTGAGCTATAAAAGGAGGCCCATGCACAACGTAGAGGAGGTTCGAAACCTAGACAACTCTCTCGCTCGGTGTAGCTAGTACTGTAGATCTTCAAGCTCCCGAGCTCAAGAACTCAATACAACCTAAGCAGGAGTAGGGTTTTACGCGTCCGCGCGGCTCGAACCTGGGTAAAACTGCTCGCGTGCGCTCCTCGATCTGCTCTCCGTGCTCCCTCCGCTCCCTTACCGCAACGTAGAAGGGGCTCCGGTCCCATAGGTGCTTGTGGGCGGACAGTTTCCCCCGACAGGATGTCACGGGAACAGAAGGTTACGGCGGTGGAATTAGGGTTTTCTCTCTGTTGCTAATGGTTTCGGGGTACGTAGGCTTATATAGGAGGAAGGAGGACATCGGGGGACTCACGAGGGCCCCACGAGGCAGGGGGCGCGCCCCCCACCCTCGTGGGCACCTCGTGGCTCCCCTGCCGTGGTTCTGAAGTCTCCCGTGCGTGATTTTCTCCAAAAATATCTCTCCCTAAGGTTTCATTCCGTTTGGACTCCGTTTGATATTCCTTTTCTGCGAAACCCTGAAACAGGCAAAAAACAGCAATCTGGACTGGGCCTTTGGGTTAGTAGGTTAGTCCCAAAAATGATATAAAAGTGTATGACAAAGCCCATTAAACATCCAAGACTTCATAAAGAATAGCATGGAACAATAAAAAATTATAGATACGTTGGAGACGTATCAAGCACCCCCAAGCTTAATTCCTGCTCGTCCTCGAGTAGGTAAATGATAAAAACAGATTTTTTGATGTGGAATGCTAACCAACATAGTTTTCAATGTAATTTTCTTAATTGTGGCATGAATGTTCAGATCTGAAAGATTCGAGATAAAAGTCTATATTGACATAAGAAATAATAATACTTCAAGCATACTAACAAAGCAATCATTGTTTTCACAAAATACTATGGCTAAAGAAAGTTATCCCTACAAAATCATATAGTCTGGCTATGCTCCCTCTTCATCACACAAAATATTCATATCATGGACAACCCCGATTTCAGCTAAGCACTTGTTTTCATACTCTATTCTTTCAAACCTTTCAACTTTCACGCAATACATGAGCTTGAGCCATGGACATAGCACTATGGGTGGAATAGAGAGGTGGTTGTGGAGAAGACAAAAAGGAGGGAGATAGTCTCACATCAACTAGGCGTATCAACGGGCTATAGAGATGCCCATCAATATATATCAATGTGAGTTTGTAGGGATTGCCATGCAACAGATGCACTAGAGCTAAAAATGTATGCAAGCTCAACAAAAGAAACAAGTGGCTGTGCATCCAACTTGCTTGCTCACGAAGACCTAGGGAATTTGAGGAAGCCCATCATTGGAATATACAAGCCAAGTTCTATAACGAAAATTCCCACTAGTATATAAAGTGACTAAGCATGAGACTCTCTATCATGAAGAACATGGTGCTACTTTGAAGCACAAGTGTGGAAAAAAGATAGTAGCAATTGTCCCTTTTTCTTTTCCTTTTTTTTTCTTTTTTTCTATTTTTTGGGCCTTTCTTTATTCTGTGGCCTTTCTCTTTTTTTTTGCGGAGGGGCTTTATTGATTTAGCCTTTCCTCCCATGGGACAATGCTCTAATAATGATGATCATCACACTTTCATTACAACTCGATACTACAACAAAGTATGACTCTATATGAATGCCTCCGGCGGTGTACCGGGATGTGCAATGAAACAAGAGTGACATGTATGAAAAGTTATGCATGGTGGCCTTGCCACAAATACGATGTCAACTACATGATCATGCAATGGCAATATGACAATATGATGCGTGTCATATAAACGGAACGGTGGAAAGTTGCATGGCAATATATCTCGGAATGGCTATGGAAATGCCATGATGGGTAGGTATGGTGGCTGTTTTGAGGAATAATATGGTGGCTGTTTTGAGGAAGGATATATAATTGGTTTATGGTACCGACGAAAGTTGTGCGGCACAAGAGAGGCTAGCAATGGTGGAAGGGTGAGAGTGTGTATAATCCATGGACTCAACGTTAGTCATAAGAACTCATATACTTATTGCAAAAATCTACGAGTCATCAAAACAAAGCAATCAATGCATGCTCCTAGGGGGGAGGTTGGTAGGATTAACCATCGCGCGGCCCTGACCTCCACACAAAGGTTGGCACTTTACAAATACCTCATGCTCTAACTTCGTCACATAGCGGTTCACCATACGTGCATGCTACGGGAATCACTAACCTTAACACAAGCATTTCTCAAATTCATAATAACTCCACTAGCATGACTCTAATATCACTATCCTCATAAGTCAAAACAATTATCAAGCATCCAACATCTCATCTTATTCAATGCACTTAGTGTGAAAGTTTTTACTACATTGATATTGGATGTCTATCATGTGAAGACTACTTTTATAGCCTAAACACATTACCATGCTGTTTTAATAGACGCTCAAATGAATATAAGTGAAGCATGAGAGTTCAACAATTTCTTCAAAATATTACCACCACCGTGCTCTAAAATATATAAGTGAAGCACTAGAGCAAAACTGTTCAACTCAAAAGATATAAGTGACGCACATAGAGTGTTCTAACAATTCCTAGGCCATATTTAACTCTCTCAAATAGGTGTGTCCAGCAAGGAAAATTGTGGAAAACTAATAAGCAAAGACTCAAATTATACAAGACGCTCCAAGTAAAACACATATCATGTGGTGAATAAAAATATAGCACCAATTATAGTTACCGATGGATGAAGACGAAAGAGGGGATGCCTTCCCGGGGCATCCCTAAGCTTAGGCTTTTGATTGTCCTTGAATTTTACTTAGGGTGCCATGGGCATCCCCAATCTTAGGCCCTTTCTACTCTTTGTTCCATAGTCCATCAAAGCAATACACAAAACTTGAAAACTTCACAACACAAAACTTAGACAAAAATTCTCGTGAGCTCCGTTAGTATAAGAAAGCAAACCAATACTCAAAGGTACTGCAACGAATTCATTTTTGTTTATATTGGTGTCAAACCTACTGTATTCCAACTTCTCTATGGTTCATACTTCACAATATTACTCATAGATGCATTGAAATAAGCAAACAACACACGAAAAATAAAATCTGTCAAAAACATAATAGCCTGTAGTAATCTGCAGGTTTCGCATATTTCTGTAACTCCAAAAAATTCAAACTAAATTGGTAAATGTTAGGAATTTGTCTATTAATCATCTTAAAAAAGAATCAACAAAATAGCATGCTCCAGTAAAATCTGATGACCATTCTAGCAAGCACTAACGATTCTGTTTTTCACAGCAAGATCACATAAACTTCACACAAGTCTTCCCAAAGGTTCTACTTGGCACAATCACTAAACAAAACATGAAACCACATCTAAATAGAAGCTAGATGCAATATTTATTCCCTAACAGCAGCAAAAACAAAAAATACAGAATTGGGTTGCCTCCCAATAAGCGATATCGTTTTACGCCCCTAGCTAGGCACGATACAGATAAATCTAGGGAATGCCATAATGATACGATATGTCGCGAAAGCTCATCTCATATTCCCTACGTTCAACAGCAAGCTTCCTTTGTGGCAAGAAAAAGTAATCAAAAGGGCTAAATTTAATGGGACAAAAGTCCCCTACATCAATCTCAGGAGGAATAGGTTCCTCTTTTGGCCCTTTGTAGTGGATAACCAATTCATCATTATAGGCATTCTTTTGGCAGAAGGTCATAAGCCTTCGCTCAAGGGAGAAGCCTAACCCATTGTTTTGAACAGAAAAATCATCGTTTATTTCAGAAATTCTATCAATCAAGACCTCAGTAGGAACCTTTTTTCTAAGGTTTTCATTAAAAGCAACATGATCAGGAGATCACAACCGCATTATGTCTTCTTGATTGAACAAGATAGACTCTATAGGAGGTCGACCGGCATCTACTCCATAATGAGCAAAGATTTCTTTGGCATCTTTCATGATAAATCTAAATTCATGAGCCAAAAAGATAGTAGATGCACGCTTAACAGAAGAATGCTCAATATTGGAAAACTCCAAAAAGATTCTCTGAATACAGGGATGCATATGGATAAATTGCCTTTCAATTTCTACTATAAGCATAGATATAGCATCCGCAAGGCTACTAGTTCTGTGAAGAATAGAGCCACCCATAATGGGCAAAGCGCCGGCACAAGTAAATAAGTCTTGAAGAACTCCTTTTCCAATGATATTACCCCTACCAACCCGAAACTTCTTAATATGTAAAGTAGTAGCTTCATCCGGGGGGTCAACATAGATGTTGCCCTCGACATTACTACCCTTCTCGATAAAATCGTCCCCCATCTTAGACATGAGGGCAATCAGGCAAGCAACACACAAGCAAACAAGAAGCAAGCGAAAGATAAACACACGGCAGAAGAAGGGCAAATAAAACGGCACGAGTGAAGTGGGGGAGAGGAAAACGAGAGGCAAAAAATGTAATGCGAAGGATAAGGGTTTATGATAGGTACTTGGTATATGACTTTTGCGTAAGCCTCCCCGGCAACGGCGCCAAAAATTCTTCTTGCTAGTTCTTGAGCTTGCGTTGTATTCCCCCGAAGAGGAAAGGGAGATGCAGCACAATAGCGTAAGTATTTCCCTCAGTTTTTGAGAACCAAGGTATCAATCCAGTAGGAGACCACGCGAGTCCCTCGCACCTGCACAAACAAATAAGAACTTCGCACCCAACGCGATAAGGGGTTGTCAATCCCTTTACGACCACTTACGAAAGTGAGATCTGATAGAGATGATAGTTTATATTTTTGGTATTTTTGTTTATAAGAACAGAAAGTAAAAGTGGAAAAAGTAAAGTAGATGTAGATTGATAAATTGAAAATAGACCCGGGGGCCATAGTGTTCTCTAGTGGCTTCTCTCATGATAGCGGTATTCTACGATGGGTAAAAAGATTACTGTCGAGCAATTGATAGAAAAGCGAATAATTATGAGACTATCTAGGCATGATCATTGTATATAGGAATCACGTCCGAGACAAGTAGACCGACTCCTGCCTGCATCTACTACTATTACTCCACACATCGACCGCTATCCAGCATGCATCTAGTGTATTGAGTTCATAAGAACAGAGTAACGCCTTAAGCAAGATTACATGATGTAGAGGGATAAACTCAAGCAATATGATAAAAACCCCATCTTTTTATCCTCGATGGCAATAATACAATACGTGTCTTGCTACCCCTATTGTCACCGGGAAAGGACACCGCAAGATTGAACCCAAAGTCAAGCACTTCTCTCATTGCAAGAACTATAGATCTAGTAGGCCAAACCAAACCAATAATTCGAAGAGACTTGCAAGGATATTATGAGCACACATAAAGAGTTCAGAAAAGAACCAAATATTTCTCATAGATAATCTTGATCATAAACTCACAATTCATCGGATCTCGACAAACACACCGCAAAAAGAGATTACATCAAGTAGATCTCCTCGAAGACCAAGGAGAACTTTGTATTGAGATTCAGAGAGGGAGAAGAAGCTATCTAGATACTAGCTATGGACCCGAAGGTCTGTGGTAAATTACTCACAACTCATGGTGAGGGCGATGATGTTGATGTAGAAGCACTCCGTGATGTATCCCCCCTCCGGCGAAGCTCCGGAACAGGCTCCAAGATGGGATCTCACGGGAACAGAAGGTTACAGCGGTGGAATTAGGGTTTTCTCTCTATTGCTGATGGTTTCGAGGTACGTAGGCTTATATAGGAGGAAGGAGGACACCAGAGGACTCACGAGGGCCCCACAAGGCAGGGGGCGTGCCCTGGGAAGGGGGCGCGTCCCTCACCCTCGTGGGCACCTCGTTGATCCCCTACTGTGGTTCTCAAGTCTCCCATGTGTGATTTTCTCCAAAAATATCTCTCCCAAAGGTTTCATTCCGTTTGGACTCCGTTTGATATTCCTTTTCTGCAAAACCCTGAAACAGGCAAAAAACAACAATCTGGACTGGGCCTTTGGGTTAGTAGGTTAGACCCAAAAATGATATTAAAGTGTATGACATAGTCCATTAAACATCCAAGACTTCATAAATAATAGCATGGAACAATCAAAAATTATATATACGTTGGAGACGTATCAACCTGCATGTATGATCGAACTCCATCGGAGTCTGCTGCTGGCCCTCTGGGATTGGGCACGGCGGAGTTATCATAGCAGGATGCAGGAGTGGATCACGAGGAGGAAGGAGGGTTGAAGATGGCCTCTCTCTTGTTTGCGTCCTTTTTGCTTGTGGTGGTTGTGGAGGTATTGCGAACCTGGTTTTGGTTTGCTCTTTTGTTTTGTGAAGCAATCCATCTACCTTATGTCTCGTTCAATTCTGAGTTGTAGCAACAGCAGCAGCATCCAACAGTGGTAGTGTGCAGAGCACTCTCCTTTGTGTGTGTGTTCCTGTTGGATTTGTCCTGGGATCTGGTTTAGTTGCTGGCCTTTGGCATTGTCGAGCCACACCAGGATAACCTCCAGAGTTACACATAGGACTTGACCTAACCCCCTCCTCTATCGATGTGCTTGCAAGTCTGTTGGTTGATACAAAGAATCCCTGGGGGATTTCCGGCGTCACCCAATTTGGTGAGGCGCAAAGTGGTGCGGATAGGGCTGTGACCCAGCATCTTGGAAAGTATGCATGTATTTTGGGTGTCATCTAATTTTGGTGTGGATCAAGTTGGTAATGCTGTTGGTGCGTTTGAGGCGTGACCAATTGAGGGGGTGGCGCAACATGTACATGCTTAGGATTGTGTACTTGCTGCTGGTAACTTTTAAGCTTCTTTCTGCGTCTCTCATCCTATTGGCATAACAAAAGAGAATGTGATAGCACACAAGTTTACATGTGCCTATACTGGTGTAACTGAGCCGAGCATTATTCACAGCCTGAACTTCTCATATAAAAGTGTTGTTCATGTACATATTGCTCCCTAGGACATGCATCACACTCTGCACTGAGCTGATGTAACACCCCAAAAAATTTAGCAATGTTTTACTAAATAAAATTTTGCTAGTAAATTAAAATTTTGCCTTTTGCTATATGTCCCTTGGTTTCCAGAACCTTTCTGGTTATGTTATGTTGAAATTTTGCCCATAGTGAAAACTTTCCAGCTAATATTAGATTCTCTTCTACACCCTTTAAAAACCTTGCTCATATCAACATGATTATTTATATATTGGTCTCCATAATTTACTTCTCAATATATATATGATTAAACCTAGTTTTAAGGCCCCCTTTGTTCTGCAACATATTGATAAATTTATTTATAATTTCAACCAAAAATTGGAGATGTCTAGTAATGCTACTAGATCACTTTTGTGCAAGAATATAATTATTTCATTTAATATTTGGAGCTCCACAGCATGTTTGCCAATCTGGTTCAGTAGGCCATATTGCACTACAACCCCTTTAAATATTCCTTTGATGCTTCCACCAAAATTATGGGATGTTCATAGCAGTATGTTATCCATCTTTATGCAAAAACCCATCTGGGTCTTTTGGAAGTGTTGAGTGAAACAACCTCTTTTCCATTCTGCTTCAGTTTGGTGATTTACACTGCAACCTTAGTCTATTTTGCCCCAATGCCTTTGAGCTTCCTCATGCTGATAGTCTCTCTTGCAAAACCCTTAAGTCCAGAAGAGTGGGCCTATTGGGATAGTTTTGGTTCCTGGAGCAGTGCTCTGCATTTCCTGTCCAGAACTGAAATCTTGCAAAACTTGCACTAACAAGTTTTTGCTTTTGATAAACTAACCTCAACACCTTCTTACTCATCTAAGGAGACATCCATCTGGTAAATTTGGCCACCCCAAGAGCTGGCTAGATGCCCCTGGCATTTTATCAAACACCCTGAGTGCATGACCATATTGGGCTTAGCTTCTGGTTCATATTATGAACTTGATCTCCTGCCTAAACCAGCATGTCCCCTAGCTTTGTACCAACCTTTAGCCTAACCCTGCTGACCCACTTGCAGTTTGGAGCTCATTTGCATGCCTTGGCATAACGCCGAGCACGTTGCGTGCGTGCTCTGGACGCGCCCAGAGCGCGCGTTTTGCACGTGCGTGCGCTCGGGCTGCCGCGTCGCGCCCTTGGCCCCAACCCACTCCTAGAGCCACGCCTAGCCTTATCTGCACTCGAGGAAACGCCAAGCCGCCCCTGGGTCGCCACATCGCCGCCGTCAGAGCGCTTTTGGCGGCACGCCGGCGAGCACAGTGGCTCTCTGCCACGGTCGGCACCTCCCAAGCCGCCCCCCCTCGGAGCAGTGCGAGATCATCCGCAGGCCGCCCGCTAGCGCTCGTCGCCGCCACGTCCCCCTGCTGCAACAGAGCGACGGTCGCTGGCAAGCTTATCCAATGCCGCCGCTGAACCGCCATGACTCGCCTATTTAAAGGCGCCCGAGCCTCTCCGCAGCATCATACCCTCCCTAGGCACCTCGCAGAGCAGCCCCGTGGCAGCCAATCGCCCCCGGGAAGCTCCCTTCTCCATCTCCGGCGAACACTGCCGCCGCCTCTGCCTCGAGCAATCCGACGCCACCAGGGCCTCCCCCGCCCTTCCAGCACCACCTTCGCCTTCCCCATGACCCTGCGAAGCCACCCATCACCTCAAACAAACTCGGGAGCCACCGTATAGCGAAGCCCCAAACTCACCCGAAGCTTCCTCCGCCGCGGAGCTCGCCGCCGGTGACTCCCTTCGCCCCCTCCGACCAATCGACTACCAAGAGGACCGCACCAACCCCGCGGGTCCATTCCCGCACTTAGTGACCCTCGAGGAGCCCTGGTTCGCTGGCGATGATCGCCGGAGCCCCGCTCCCGTTCGGGCAGAAGAAGAGGAGGGGGAAAAGACTGGTCAAACCTGACTAGTGGACCCCCTGGGCCCATTGTCAGTGACCCAGTGTCGCCACCGTGCGTTTTTAAGTGGAGGCGTAAAACGCGAAGTACGTATTCCCTAGCTCGAAAGCGTATTGTTAACCGAAACGTTTTCTTTTCTGTTTTAATTTAAAAATCAGATTTGACCAAAACTTTGACTGGCTTTAACTTTTTAACCACAGCTCCAAATGATTTGATTCTTTTTCTGTTGTTCCCCAAATATTGTCTAGTTTATTTTCATATTTATATGAAAATTTTCCAGACAACGTTTTGAGGGTGTTCTAAGTCTATGTATTGATTTCCTTTTTATTCTTTTAGGATTTTTTTTGAAGAGGGAAAAAACTTCCAAAACTCTTGGAATGCTTTTCTCCTCCCCTCTACTTAAAGGCAAGCATCTTGAACCCCTTTTTATACATGTTGTGTGTTGCTATAACCCAAGAACTCCATTGATAGGACAAAGTGGAGCATCGTTATTTCATGCGGAAATCATGCTTTTGCATATCAACATGTGGTGAACAATTTATTTTTTTATTAGTCGTGTATGTGTTATCGGTGACAGCCACCCCTCCTCATGCCACATATGCCTGGTGATAATTCGGATGGAGTCTGAAGGAAGGATGTGGTTCGGTGAACCGACCACGTGACTGACATCTCATTGAGACGAGGATGTGCAGTGAGGCAGCATGTAGCATGAGGGGTATGACCCTGTCCGAGAACCATGACAGCTTTGTGTCGCTAACCATGCAAAGAATACATGAACCTCCTGAGTCGACCATAGATCGAGTCTTGCTCCGATAAACCCCATACTTGTTTCGTACTACCACGTATCCCTGCTACATTTAGGGTGCGGTTCAGTAGATTTGTCGATCCCTGTTTTATCACACACCGTACAGAGAGGCCACGGTGGAAGATACCGGCTGCATCCGGTAGGCAGGCCACCTTGTCCGGGGGCATGGGTGTTTCGCTTGTAGCCGAAGGGGATAGCGTCCCTAGTTTTCTCGCGTGCGTTATAAATTGTTGTGATCCCATGCTAGTCGAGGTTGTAGCCTCCCCACTTAGATTTTGGCTTAACTAGTGTCGTGGGTGATTCCAGACACCAGTAAGTTAAGCTGGTGTGTGCAACCAGGTGTGTCTTCAAATTAAAAGGCCGCAGACGGAATTAGTCCAGAGGGACTATAGAAAATCCGTTATTCGTGGGTAAAGAGTACACCCCCTGCAGAGGTATAAAACCTATTCGAATAGCGGTGTCCATGGTTAAGGACTACAGTCTGGGATGGGTCGAGTGTCGGTCTTCGGAGTAGAAATCTATTTAAACTAGAATATTAATAATGACCTGTGACAGGTAGTGATTGTGATTCATCATTATTATGAACTAACCTATCATTTTATTTGAGACAAGGAGTATCTCTGGGACGGTTTTACCTCCTGGATATTCACTATTACTCATCTTTTTATTTACAAAGCCCTTTCTGTGATGTCGCTCAGACGTCCGACTGTGGCATTCTTATTATTTACAAAGCCCTTTCTGCGATGTCGCTCAGACGCCTGACTGTGGCATTCTTCTTATTTACAAAGCCCTTTCTGTGATGTCGCTCAGACGTCCGACTGTGGCATTCTTTTTATTTACAAAGCCCTTTCTGTGATGTCGTTCAGACGTCCGACTGTGGCATTCCTTTTATTTACAAAGCCCTTTCTATGATGTCGCTCAGACGTCCGACTGTGGCATTTTATTGCTTTCTTCTCTTTTTCTAAGCCCTTTACGTGGTGTCGCTCAGACGCCTGACTGCGGCATGTTTTTCGTCCTCCTTTATTTTTATTTTTATTTTGTTTATATCTCCCTAAATGCATATGCGTAGTCTTGTATGTTCATACAATCATTTTGCATGCATCACAACGGTTATATCAGATTTAACACCGTGATCATAATAATTATGCGAGCATGATTTTATTTCACCCATGCTGAAAATGTTTGCGAATACATTCAAAGTACTCACTGGCTTGTCCCTGGCTATTGTCTTGGCCAGATTCCTTGCGTGGGAAGGAACGACGTCATGCCACCCCGGAGCCTACACTTTTGGAGTGAGCAGTCCCGCGAAGATAGGTGTTATCCCGGTCAGCTGTTCCCGTGGGAAATGGAGTCCCACAGACGCCGACGTATCACAACCACTTCCGCCATCATCCACTAGAAACCCCATGTTGTACCTAAAGGCCAGAATGGTCTTGTACTACATATTTTGCCTTTTTCTTGGAATTTCTGTAACCAGTTGGTGCCTCATCAGCTAACAGTAATCCTGGGGCTGGTGAGCACAAGGTCTGATTTTTGGGAATTTTATACCCCGAAATCCCGGTCCTCACAACCTTGGTATCAGAGCCAGGCTGGCCGTTGGCTAATCCTATCTTAGCCAGGTCCAACAACCTAGATTTACCACCCCCACCAGACCATATTTCAACCCCAGCCAAGCTTCCCGCGTAAGATTCCCACACAGTGGACCGACACCTTTGGCAGTCGGTGCCCAACCTATCAGCCTAGCTCGTCGATCACGCGCCAGTAATCCACACCTAAACAGTTCCTCTCCGCAAGCGTGCAGAGGAAGACTCCGCAAGTGTGTAGAGGAAGACTCCGCAAGCGTGCAGAGGAAGGCTCCGCTAGCGTGCATAGGAAGACTCCGTCCTTTCCTATAAAAAGGGCACGCTCGCCCCCAAGCCCAACACCACATAGTCTCTACCCCCATACCGAACTATAATGCGAGGACCCATCGTCCACAATGAAACCACAGCGACCAACCTTGGAGGTTTTGTGACCGTGCTCGCAAACCTCACCCGTCGTGCCTTTGCGATGGAAGAGCCCCCAGAATATGTGGTGTACCAAGACACCATGGGCGGTGAAAGCCGTCAATTCTGGGCCACTGTGCACATCTACGGTAGGGGTCTGACGCCAGAGCGCCCCTACAGGTTCACCGGCAGGACAACTTCCTTTGAGCCGCAAGCTATCCAACTGGCTACTCGAGAAGCTATAGTTCAGCTCAGGCACCTGTCGCCCCAAGTTAACTGTCGCTCATTCTACTACTACCCCAGTCATAACGGGTATGGTAGGCCTCCCCGAGTTGCAAGCGGAGACCACGAGACGGATCCTGCATTACTGCATCTAGTGCGCTATGTTAGTGTACTCGAGGAACTGTTCGATCAAATCACCCTTGATCTGATCGCAGCTCGTGGAGAACTGCTTCGCCGAGCCCCAGCCAGAGGACGAGGCGAGTCCGGCACCGACAACCCAGTCGCGTTGTCCGGACAACCAATCGAGCCCCCAAGGCCTGCCGCGGTCACGGTCATTGACCAGAATGCCTTGGTATCTCCAGTAGTGATGCGTCGCTTGTTTGGCACACGCTCCAACGGGATTGTGACCAACAATCCTCGCGAGGGTCATCATCCCTGCCCCAACCCTGCACCTCCTCAGCCACCACCAGCCGACCCCAATGTTGAAGCCCCCAGAGAAGTTTCAGCACCCACAAGGCAAGACCGCTTGGATATAAACGAGGTTGATTAAATCACCCGGGCAGTACCCAGCCTTATCTTGCCCGCGCCCGTGATCATGTAACCTGTATGCCCATAAGTATGTACAATTACTTTCGCGCTCTTATCTTTATAGCATCTAGTGTACGAGTGCCTACTTTTGTCGGGTATGACTTCCAGAGCACCTCACCGACAACCCCTATAGTGAACACGTCTTTTTACAAGATGTGAGTATCTGTAGCCTTGACCCCGACCCCGTAAAGCGGAACCGGCGATACAGATACACTCACCATGGCCCTATAAACCAGCCAACCTGCTATATATAGGCCACACCGTAAACTTGTCAAGCATCCCTCACCGGTGCTCCCCTCTCACAACCATTACCTTCGCCATGCCGATCCCCAGTATTTACCTGAGAACCCCTGAGGCATCCCCGGGTAGTTTCGTGAAGATATTGTGGGATTTCACCTGCAGTACCATGAGTGCTACCCGTCCACCCCAGTATGAACTGCTCAAAGCAATGATCACCCCCTCCACCTCGAAATATTGGGCAGTGGTACACATCCCACCCACCAACCCAAACCAAGACCCCACAGAGGTTTCCTTCATAGGGAAATCCATGCCAACTACACAAATGGCCATAGAGGCTGCCGCCTGCGAAGCAATTGCTCGTCTTTGATTCGCGGTGCCCTATGCCAGTGAGCGAGGATATTACTACTTTCCAAGTCGCGCAGCACCCGGAGAAGCAGCATCTTTTCCTGGTGGGCGTATTGAGAGAGACCCAGTGCTAGCCAATCTTTCGCAGTATGTGATCGCGCAAGAGCGTCTGAACCAGCGGATAATGGGTTATCTCCAGAGCCTCGCCGATTTAAATCCTCGGATCGCCATCGGCAGACCATTGATGCCCGCACAGGAGAAGCACATTCATCGACTGGTCAACCCCCTACCACCGATAGAAGAAGAGTGTCCCCCAGCACCAGAGACCTTTTCCCAGGACCCTGTTCATTTGCCGTTTATATTTTAGACGTAACTGCCACGTGAGTGCACCCGTGTCTTTTTATGAAAACTATGTGAACGCATCGTGTGTTAAATAAATTCTTTCCTGTGTGATTGCATCTGGTCCATCTGCATAGCATAGATTTTTTTCTCGTTCATCACACCACGATAATACGACTCCGGCCACTCCATACAGTACACTAAGTTGCTGGTCCGCCTACACCTGCTTCATCAGCCACCTCCTCGCACACCACAGTTCCCCGAGAAGAAACTCTGGAAATTTATTCGAGCACTAAATGCCTACTGCACGCTAACCACCATTAGTCCTGCCACTCTCACCTAATCCCCGTGATCGCCGCCGCCTCGAAGAGCTAGCACTCGAGTCGCCGCATCATGACGGTCGTCGAGGATCATTGCACACAAGAGCACTGATACCCCCAGCAATGCCGCCAACCCCACGCTCATGAGAACCATGCACCAGTCCGGCATCGCCTCCGCCATTAGAGCCTCGAACCGAGCTCCTGCAAACACAAACGGAGGAGAAGGAAGGAAGGAGAAGAGGCTGACAATGGGCCCAGGTTCCACCTGTCAACCAATGAGAGCACTGTGCTCTCGGGTGCAACCATCGTATTTTGTAAATTTAGAAAAAAAAAGAATAATACCATTTCTAAATTTACTATGTCCCAGAGTAGAAATCTATCGTTTTCCACGACAGTAGATTTTTTTTCTTTCCCCGTGACACACCAGTGTTTATCACTGCAGTTTACACCACTATTTTCTCTTTAGTAGTTTTATTTGCATAATTATATTAGTAGTAGACCTTGTAGCAACCCTTAACAAATCTCGAGGACGAGATTTTTTCTAAGGGGGGTAGTGTTGTAACACCCCAAAAAATTTAGCAATGTTTTACTAAATACAATTTTGCCAGTAAATTAAAATTTTGCCTTTTGCTATATGTCCCTTGGTTTCCAGAACCTTTCTGGTTATGTTATGTTGAAATTTTGCCCATAGTGAAAACTTTCCAGCTAATATTAGATTCTCTTCTGCATCCTTTAAAAACCTTGCTCATATCAACAGGATTAATTATATATTGGTCTCCATAATTTACTTCTCAATATATATATGATTAAACCTAGTTTTAAGGCCCCCTTTGTTCTGCAACATATTGATAAATTTATTTATAATTTCAACAAAAAATTGGAGATGTCTAGTAATGCTACTAGATCACTTTTGTGCAAGAATATAATTATTTCATTTAATATTTGGAGCTCCACAGCATGTTTGCCAATCTGGTTCAGTAGGCCATATTACACTACAACCCCTTTAAATATTCCTTTGATGCTTCCAACAAAATTATGGGATGTTCATAGCAGTATGTTATCCATCTTTATGCAAAAACCCATCTGGGTCTTTTGGAAGTTTTGAGTGAAACAACCTCTTTTCCATTCTGGTTCAGTTTGGTGATTTACACTGCAACCTTAGTCTATTTTGCCCCAATGCCTTTGAGCTTCCTCATGCTGATAGTCTCTCTTGCAGAACCCTTAAGTCCAGAAGAGTGGGCCTATTGGGATAGTTTTGGTTCCTGGAGCAGTGCTCTGCATTTCCTGTCCAGAACTGAAATCTTGCAAAACTTGCACTAACAAGTTTTTGCTTTTGATAAACTAACCTCAACACCTTCTTACTCATCTAAGGAGACATCCATCTGGTAAATTTGGCCACCCCAAGAGCTGGCTAGATGCCCCTGGCGTTTTATCAAACACCCTGAGTGCATGACCATATTGGGCTTAGCTTCTGGTTCATATTATGAACTTAATCTCCTGCCTAAACCAGCATGTCCCCTAGCTTTGTCCCAACCTTTAGCCTAACCCTGCTGACCCACTTGCAGTTTGGAGCTCATTTGCATGCCTTGGCATAACGCCGAGCATGTTGCGTGCGTGCTCTGGACGCGCCCAGAGTGCGCGTTTTGCACGTGCGTGCGCTCGGGCCGCCGCGTCGCGCCCCTGGCCCCGACCCACTCCCAGAGCCACGCAAAAACCTTATCCGCACTCGAGGAAACGCCAAGCCGCCCCTGGGTCGCCACAGCGCCGCCGTCAGAGCGCTTTTGGCGGCACGCCGGCGAGCACAGTGGCTCTCTGCCATGGTCGGCGCCGCCCAAGCCGCGTGCATTCGCCAGCTGCCCCCTCGGAGCAGTGCGAGCTCATCCGCAGGCCGTCCGCTAATGCTCGTCGCCGCCACGTCCCCCTGCTGCAACAGAGCGATGGTCGCCGGCAAGCTTATCCACTGCCGCCGCTGAACCGCCATGACTCGCCTATTTAAAGGCGCTCGAGCCTCTCCGCAGCATCATACACTCCCTAGGCACCTCCCAGAGCAGCCCCGTGGCAGCCAATCGCCCCCGGGAAGCTCCCTTATCCATCTCCGGCGAACACTGCCGCCGCCTCTGCCTCGAGCAATCCGACGCCACCAGGGCCTCCCCCGCCCTTCCAGCACCACCGTCGCCTTCCCCTCGACCCTACGAAGCCACCCATCACCTCAAACAAACTCGGGAGCCACCGTATAGCGAAGCCCCAAACTCACCCGAAGCTTCCTCCACCGCGGAGCTCGCCGCCGGCGACTCCCTTCGCCCCCTCCGACCAATCGACTACCAGAAGGACCGCACCAACCCCGCGGGTCCATTCCCGCACTCAGTGACCCTCGAGGAGCCCTGGTTCGCCGGCGATGATCGCCGGAGCCCCGCTCCCGTTCGGGTAGAAGAAGAGGAGGGGGAAAAGACTGGTCAAACCTGACCAGTGGACCCCCTGGGCCCACTGTCAGTGACCCAGCGTCGCCACCGCGCGTTTTTAAGTGGAGGTGTAAAACGCGAAGTACGTATTCCCTAGCTCGAAAGCGTATTCTTAACTGAAACGTTTTCTTTTCTGTTTTAATTTAAAAATCAGATTTGACCAAAACTTTGACTGGCTTTAACTTTTTAACCACAGCTCCAAATGATTTGATTCTTTTTCTGTTGTTCCCCAAATATTGTCTAGTTTATTTTCATATTTATATGAAAATTTTCCAGACAACTTTTTGAGGGTGTTCTAAGTCTATGTAGTGATTTCCTTTTTATTCTTTTAGGATTTTTTTTGAAGAGGGAGAAAACTTCCAAAACTCTTGGAATGCTTTTCTCCTCCCCTCTACTTAAAGGCAAGCATCTTGAACCCCTTTTTATACATGTTGTGTGTTGCTATAACCCAAGAACTCCATTGATAGGACAAAGTGGAGCATCGTTATTTCATGTGGAAATCATGCTTTTGCATATCAACATGTGGTGAACAATTTATTTTTTTATTAGTCGTGTATGTGTTATCGGTGACAGCCACCCCTCCTCATGCCACATATGCCTAGTGATAGTTCGGATGGAGTCCGAAGGAAGGATGTGGTTCGGTGAACCGACCACGTGACTGACATCTCGTTGAGACGAGGATGTGCAGTGAGGCAGCATGTAGCATGAGGGGTATGACCCTGTCCGAGAACCATGAGAGCTTTGTGTCACTAACCATGCAAAGAATACATGAACCTCCTGAGTCGACCATAGATCGAGTCTTGCTCCGGTAAACCCCATACTTGTTTCGTACTACCACGTGTCCCTGCTACATGTAGGGTGCGGTTCAGTAGATTTGTCGATCCCTGTTTTATCACACACCGTACAGAGAGGCCACGGTGGAAGATACCGGCTGCATCCGGTAGGCAGGCCACCTTGTCCGGGGGCATGGGTGTTTTGGTTGTAGCCGAAGGGGATAGCGTCCCTAGTTTTCTCGCGCGCGTTATAAATTGTTGTGATCCCATGCTAGTCGAGGTTGTAGCCTCCCCACTTACAGTTTGGCTTAACTAGTGTCGTGGGTGATTCCAGACACCAGTAAGTTAAGATGGTGTGTGCAACCAGGTGTGTCTTCAAATTAAAAGGCCGCAGACGGAATTAGTCCAGAGGGACTATAGAAAATCCGTTATTCGTGGGTAAAGAGTACACCCCCTGCAGAGGTATAAAACCTATTCGAATAGCCGTGTCCATGGTTAAGGACTATAGTCTAGGATGGGTCGAGTGTCGGTCTTAGTTTCAGTCTTCGGAGGAGAAATCTATTTAAACTAGAATATTAATAATGACCTGTGACAGGTAGTGATTGTGATTCATCATTATTATGAACTAACCTATCATTTTATTTGAGACAAGGAGTATCCCTGGGACGGTTTTACCTCCTGGATATTCACTATTACTCATCTTTTTATTTACAAAGCCCTTTCTGTGATGTCGCTCAGACGTCCGACTGTGGCATTCTTCTTATTTACAAAGCCCTTTCTGCGATGTCGCTCAGACGTCCGACTGTGGCATTCTTCTTATTTACAAAGCCCTTTCTGCGATGTCGCTCAGACGTCCGACTGTGGCATTCTTCTTATTTACAAAGCCCTTTCTGTGATGTCGCTCAGGCGTCCGACTGTGGCATTCTTCTTATTTACAATGCCCTTTCTATGATGTCGCTCAGACGTCCGACTGTGGCATTCTTTTTATTTACAAAGCCCTTTCTGTGATGTCGCTCAGACGTCCGACTGTGGCATTCCTTTTATTTACAAAGCCCTTTCTGTGATGTCGCTCAGACGTCCGACTGTGGCATTTTATTGCTTTCTTCTCTTTTTCTAAGCCCTTTACGCGGTGTCGCTCAGACGCCTGACTGCGGCATGTTTTTCGTCCTCCTTTATTTTTATTTTTATTTTGTTTATATCTCCCTAAATGCATATGTGTAGTCTTGTATGTCCATACAATCATTTTGCATGTATCACAACGGTTATATCAGATTTAACACCGTGATCATAATAATTATGCGAGCATGATTTTATTTCACCCATGCTGAAAATGTTTGCGAGTACATTCAAAGTACTCACTGGCTTGTCCCTGGCTGTTGTCTTGGCCAGATTCCTTGCGTGGGGAGGAACGACGTCATGCCACCCCGGAGCCTACACTTTTGGAGTGAGCAGTCCCGCGAAGATAGGTGTTATCCCGGTCAGCTGTTCCCGTGGGAAATGGAGTCCCACAGACGCCGACGTATCACAACCGCTTCCGCCATCATCCACTAGAAACCCCATGTTGTACCTAAAGGCCAGAATGGTCTTGTACTACATATTTTGCCTTTTGCTTGGAATTTCTGTAATCAGTTGGTGCCTCATCAGCTAACAGTAATCCTGGGGCTGGTGAGCACAAGGTCAGAATTTTGGGAATTTTATACCCCGAAATCTCGGTCCTGACAGCTGAGCATCTGCCAATACTTGTGTACCTGAACTGAGCACTCTTCACAAAATGAAACCTCACATTCTTGAATTCTACACTATCTGATTTCTTATATGTACGTGGACTAAGCACTCTCCACATACTGAACTTCTTGCTCGCCAATTGGAAATATTTTCTACAGTTAAAAAACCTGACCTTCATGAGTTTGAATGGGTGAACCACTAGTACATAACAACCTGACCTTCATGTGATCACATGTATGTTTTAATTTCCTTTTATTTTTTGCACACAACCAAATACATACCAACCTGAACTCTAGCACACTTACTAGTTGAACTTCACTTGGTTTTTCACATATGAATGCATGCATATTTTCCAATGTTTTACAGCTTGGACTGAGGCTAACACACTACCTGAACTTCACATTGTTGAAAGAAGTTAATAGACGGCAGGAAGTTCAACCATACATGGGATAGAAGTTTGGCCAACCTTTTTCTAGCTGTAGATAGGCCACCTTGAGAGCAATTTGGTGGAGAGTTAGGAGAGGAATCGCATGGCAATCTATGTCTTGCATAGGGCATGAAGTTCATCTGCATGAAGCAAGAAGGTCAGGTAAGGCAAGACGGAAGGAGTATGCAAGATCAGGAAGGAAGTTCATATATTGTTGCTAGATTTGAAGGCGTCGCCGATGCCGCCTCCACCGCCGAGATGCTCCCTTGGCCGTGCCATTCGGCGTAGCTTGCGCCTTGGACATCATCTGGTTTGCTAAGCCATCGGGAGGTGAGGATAGACGGAGGAGGAGGCTTCTAAAAGTCTATGGCAGCTTCGCCGCCTCCAGGTGACGCGGGCTCCCTCGCGCTTGCGTCCGCCGTCGCTTGCTCACCTCGGCCAGGAGGTGGCGACGGAAGGGTGGCACCAAATCCTGTCGACCAGGAGCTGGAGACGGAGGGGAGGTGCCGGATCCGATCGTCTAGGAGCTGGAGACGGGGAGGGACACACCGGATCCAGCAAAGTTCGGCGATGAACCACGGGAGGGGGGGGTCGGGGATCGAGGGGAGGAGCGGCGAGGAGGGGGGCTGGGTCGGCTCGAGATCAGGATCGGGATCAGGTGGATCCTGTCGGTCGGGCCGGCAGTTTGGAAGTTCAGGAGGGCTTCTGTCGGGCCCTTATAGGGCTGCTGTCATCCAAATAACTATTCTAATCTTGGGATTAGAATAGTGATGTCCGATGGATAGTGCTGTC
>LR738710.1:465797603-465820265 GCA_902687465.1 Secale cereale
TGTGTGTGTGTGTGTGTGTGTATATATCGATGCAATTTCTAAGCTCCCAGGAAATCGAGAGTCGTGAGCGCTCGGGGGCTACTTTGACGTGATGACCCCACACGTCAGCCTTAGGAGCGATGGACTCTCGGCTGGACTGGCGAGTATGAGACTTTGGTGCATGATTCCACGGCTCGACACGCGTGAAAACTGGATCGATGAAAAAATAAATGCGTGGAAACTAAAAAGACAAAGGAAAGGCACTTTGTGAAAGTAGGGGAATCGTGGGTCTTGACGGGATGCCGCCGCCGGTGCCGCTCGATTTGAACTCGAAGGGTTGGGATGCCGCTCTCTTTTTGCTGCTCGAATCTAGACCAGACTGCGCGTGGCCTGCGGGGACGCCGCCGCTGCCGCTCTAGGTCCTTTCACCTGTTAGGGCATGTACAATGGTTCTATCTTAAGAGTGCCATGTAGGAAAAATAATGAGGTGGAGGAGAGAGAAATCATAAGAGAAGGCTTGTCTTATCTTATTTAAGAGAAGACAAGAGATGATATCTGATACGTCTCCAACGTATTTATAATTTTTTATTGTTCCATGCTATTATATTATCAGTTTCGGATGTTTAATGGGCTTTATTATACACTTTTATATTATTTTTGGGACTAACCTACTAACCCAAAGCCCAGTCCAAATTGCTGTTTTTTGCCTATTTTAGTGTTCCGCAGAAAAGGAATATCAAACCTAGTCCAAACGGAATGAAACCTTCACGAGAGTTATTTTTGGAACAATTGCAACACAGAAGACTTAGAGTACACGCGAGGAAGCGAACGAGACAGCCACGAGGGCTGGGGGCGCGCCCAGGGGGTAGGCACGCCCCCACCCTCGTGGGCCCCTCGTGGCTCCCCTGACGTGCCTCTTCCTCCTATATATACCTACGTACCCTGAAACCATCGGGGAGCACCACGAAACCCTAATTCCACCGCCGCAACCTTCTGTTCCCATGAGATCCCATCTTGGGGCTTGTTCCAGAGCTCTATCGGAGGGGGCATCGATCACGGAGGGCTTCTACATCAACACCTTAGCCCCTCCGATGAGTTGTGCGTAGTTTACCATTGACCTTCGGGTCCATAGTTATTAGCTAGATGGCTTCTTCTCTCTCTTTGGATCTCAATACAAAGTTCTCATCGACCGTCGAGGAGATCTATTCGATGTAATCTTTTTGTGGTGTGTTTGTCGAGATCCGATGAATTGTGGGTTTATGATCAAGATTATCTATGAACAATATTGGATTCTTTTCTGAAATCTTTTATGCATGATTTAAATATCTTTGCAAGTCTCTTCGAATTATCGGTTTGGTTTGGCCTACTAGATCGGTAGTTCTTGCAATGGGAGAAGTGCTTAGCTTTGGGTTCAATCTTGCAGTGTCCTTTCCCAGTGACAGCAGGGGCAGCAAGGCACGTATTGTATTGTTGCCATCGAGGATAAAAAGATGGGGTTTATATCATATTGCTTGAGTTGATCCCTCTACATCATGTCATCTTGCTTAAGGTGTTACTCTGTTCTTATGAACTCAATACACAAGATGCATGCTGGATAGCGGTCGATGTGTGGAGTAATAGTATTAGATGCAGAATTGTTTCGGTCTACTTGTCACGGATGTGATGCCTATATACAATGATCATGCCTAGATATTCTCATAACTATGCGCTTTTCTATCAATTGCTCGACACTAATTCATTCACCCACCGCAGAAATCTGTATCATGAGAGAAGCCACTAGTGAAACCTATGGCCCCCGGGTCTATCTTCCATCATATTAGTTTCCCGTCAACTTGCCAATTTATGTCGCCATTGTTTTATTTTGCTTTCTTTTCTTTCAGTCTACATATCAAAAATACCAAAAATATCATCTTATCATCTCTATCATATCTCACTTTTGCAAGTGGTCGTGAAGGGATTGACAACCCCTTTATCGCGTTAGTTGCAAGGTTCTTATTTGTTTTTGTAGGTACGAGGGGCTCGCGCGTGGTCTCCTACTGGACTAATACCTTGGTTCTCAAAAGCTGAGGGAAATACTTACGCTACTATGCTGCATCACCCTTTCCTCTTCGAGTGAAAACAACGCAAGCTCGAGAAGTAGCAAGAAGAATTTCTCGCGCCGTTGCCGAGGAGATCTACGAAAAAGTCATATACCAAGTACCCATCACAAACACTTATCCCTCGCATTACATTATTTGCCATTTGCCTCTTGTTTCCTCTCCCCCACTTCACCTTTGTCGTTTTATTCGCCCTTTTTCCGTTCGATTGCTTCTTGTCTGCTGGATTGCTTGCTTGTCACTATGGCTCAAGATAATACCAAATTGTGTGACTTCTCCAATACCAACAATAATAATTTTATTAGCACTCCGATTGCTCCTATTATCGATGCTGAATCTTGTGAGATCAATGCTGCTCTGTTGAATCTTGTCGTAAAAGATCAATTCTCTGGCCTTCCTAGTGAAGATGCCGCTACCCATCTAAACAACTTTGTTGATTTGTGCGATATGCAAAAGAAGAGAGATACGGATAATGATATTGTCAAATTGAAGCTATTTTCGTTTTCGTTTTGAGATCGTGCTAAAACTTGGTTCTCTTCTTTGCCTAGAAATAGTATTGATTCATGGAATAAGTGCAAATATGCCTTTATCTCTAAGTATTTTCATCCCGCTAAGATTATCTCTCTTAGAAGCGATATCATGAATTTTAAGCAACTAGATCATGAGCATGTTTCACAAGCTTGGGAGATGATGAAATGAATGATACGTAATTGCCCTACACATGGTTTGAACGTATGGATGATTATACAAAACTTTTATGCTCGCTTGAATTTTGCTTATAGAAATCTTTTAGATTCGGTCACGGGGGGGGGCACTTTCATGGAAATCACTTTAGGAGAAGCTACTAAACTCCTAGATAATATTATGGTTAATTACTCTCAATGGCACACCGAAAGATCTACTAGTAAAAAAGTACATGATATTGAAGAGATTAGTGTTTTGAGTGGAAAGATGGATGAACTTATGAAATTATTTGCTACCAAGAGTGCTTCTTCTGATCCTAATGATATGCCTTTGTCCACGTTGATTGAGAATAATAATGAATCTTTGGATGTGAATTTTGTTGGTAGGAATAATTTTTAGTAACAATGCATATAGAGGAAATTTTAATTCTATGCTTTTTCCTAATAAATCCTCTAATAATTATGGTAATTCCTACAACAACTCTTACAGAAATTTTAATAAGATGCCCTCTGAATTTGAACTAGTGTTAAAGAACTTATGAATTCGCAAAAGAATTTCAATTCTTTGCTTGAAGGAAAATTGCTTAAGATTGATGAGTTGGCTAGGAACATGGATATAATTTCTCTTGATGTTGATTCTTTGAAACTTAGATCTATTCCACCTAAGGATGATATCAATGAGTCTCTCAAAGCCATGAGAATTTTCATTGATGAGTGCAAAGAAAGAACTGCTAGGATGCGTGCTAAAAGAGATTGCTTTGTGAAAGCGTGTTCTCCTAGTCTTCATGATAATAAAGATGAAGATCTGAAAGTGATTGATGTGTCTCCTATTAAATCCTTGTTTTCTAGTATGAATCTTGATAAAGATGGGACTGGAGATGAGTCTACTTTAGTTAAAAGGCGTCCCAATGATTCGAAGTTTTTAGATCTTGATGCTAAAACTATTAAAAGTGGGATTGAAGAGGTCAAAACTTTACATAACAATGAACCCACTATATTGGATTTCAAGGGATATAATTATGATAATTGCTCTTTAATAGATTGTATTTCCTTGTTGCAATCCGTGCTAAATTCTCTGCATGCTTATAGTCAAAATGAAGCTTTTACCAAACACATAGTTGATGCTTTAATGCAATCTTATGAAGAAAAACTTGAATTAGAAGTTTCTATCCCTAGAAAGCTTTATGATGAGTGGGAACCTACTATTAAAATTAATATTAAAGATCATGAATGCTATGCTTTGTGTGATTTGGGTGCAAGTGTTTCCACAATTCCAAAAACTTTGTGTAATATGTTAGGTTTCCATGAACTTGATGATTGTCCTTTAAATTTGCATCTTGTGGATTTCACCATTAAGAAACCTATGGGAAGGATTAATGATGTTCTTATTGTTTCAAATAGGAATTATGTGCCCGTAGATTTCATCGTTCTTGATATAGATTGCAATCCTACATGTCCTATTATTCTTGGTAGACCTTACCTTAGAACGATTGGTGCAATTATTGATATGAAGGAAGGAAATATTAGATTCCAATTTCCATTAAGGAAAGGCATTGAACCCTTTCCTAGAAATAAAATAAAATTACCTTTTGAATCTATTATGAGAGCCACTTATGGATTGCCTACCAAAGATGGCAATACTTATATCTATTCTTGTATCATGCCTAGCTAGGGGCGTTAAATGATAGCGCTTGTTGGGAGGCAGCCCAATTTTATTTTCTTTGTTTTTGCTTATGTTTAGCAATAAATCATTCATCTAGCTTCTGGTTATATGTGGTTTTGTGTTTTAATTAGTGTTTGTGCCAAGTAGAACCTTTTGGAAGACTTGGGTGAAGTCTGTGATCATGCTGTAAAAAACAAAAACTTTAGCGCTCACGAGATTAGCTACCATTTTTTTACAAGAGAGTGCGTTTAAGTTGATTATTTTTGCAGAGGATTAATAGACAAATTCCTCACCTCAACCAATTTATTTCAGAATTTTTAGAGTTATAGAAGTATTCGAAAGTTACAGATTGCTACAGACTATTCTATTTTTGACAAATTTTGTTTTCGTGTGTTGTTTGCTTATTTTGATGAATCTATGAGTAGTATCGGGGGGTATGAATCATAGAGAAGTTGGAATACAGTGGGTTTAACACCAATATAAAGAAAGAATAATTTCATTACAGTACCTTTGAGTGGTGGTTTGTTTTCTTATACTAACGGAGCTCACGAGATTTTCTGTTAAGTTTTGTGTTGTGAAGTTTTCAAGTTTTGGGTAAGGATTTGATGGACTATGGAAAAAAGAGTGGCAAGAGCCTAAGATTGGGGATGCCCAAGGCACTCCAAGCTAAAATTCAAGGACAACCAAAAGCCTAAGCTTGGGGATGCCCCAGGAAGGCATCCCCTCTTTCGTCTTCATCTATCGGTAACTTTACTTGAGACTATATTTTTATTCACCAGATGTGTGTTTTGCTAGGAGCGTCATGTATGAATTGAGTCTTTGATTTTTAGTTTACCACAATCATCCTTGTTGGACACACCTTTTGAGAGAGATACACATGAATCGGAATTTATTAGAATACTCTATGTGCTTCACTTATATCTTTTGAGCTAGATAGTTTTGCTCTAGTGCTTCACTTATATCTTTTAGAGCACGGTGGTGGTTTTATTTTGTAGAAATTATTGATCTCTCATGCTTCACTTATATTATTTTGAGAGTCTATAAGAACAGCATGTTAATTTTCTTTGGTTATAAATTTAGTCCTAATATGATAGGCATCCAAGATGGCTATAATAAAAACTTTCATAAAAGTGCATTGAATAATATGAGAAGTTTGATACTTGATGATTGTTTTGAGATATGAGGATGGTGATATTAGAGTCATGCTAGTGGAGTAATTGTGAATTTGAGAAACACTTGTGTTAAATTTTGTGATTCACATAGCATGCATGTATGGTAAACGGTTATGTGATGAGGTTGGAGCATGATGATGAGGTTACGGACCTAGGGTAGGGTCACGGGCCCGATCCAGGTACCCCACCCAAGGTCACTACCCTAAAAGATCAAAAGACAAGACCTATGACAGTGGAGGTAGTCGACTGAGAAAGTCCAAGAAGACACTCCACTCGACTGAACCTCCTACGCAAGGCGACTCAACCCCACTCGACCGATCCAAGGCACTCGACCTCCGAAGGTCAAGCGTCACTTGAGACGGCAACGGACCTATATTTACTCGCTGTAGTAAACACCTTAATTTCCTTTACTACAGGCGTTACCAGTAACGCCTACCTTAATGTACATTTAACCCTTAGTAACGTGGAGCATGGCTGGGGTCCTGGCACACTATATAAGCCGCCCCCTCCTCCAGAACAAGGGTTCGCACCTCTGTGACACACATATACACGTATCAGTCGACCAAGCCTCCGGGCACCGAGACGTAGGGCTATTACTTCCTCTGAGAAGGGCCTGAACTCGCTAACACCTTGTGTACAACATCACCATAGCTAGAACCCTGCCTCTCCATTCGTACCCCCTACCCTTACTGTCAGACTTAGAACCACGACAGTTGGCGCCCACCGTGGGGCAAGGCGTCTTAGCGACATCTGGTGAAGTTGCGATCTCTTCTCCGACCACTTTCATCATGGTGTCAGGCGGCGGTTTGGCGTTGGGCCATGAGATCCGGCTCGGCGTGCTGGTCTTCATCGCCGACGACTTCGCGTGGCTCCAGGAAGCCCCTCTCGACGTCGAGGCTCTGCCCGCCCGTGGAACTACGCACTTTCGCGCCGGCACCGGCGGCGTTCTCCTGTTGCAGCCATCGACTCGGTACTCATCGTCCCCCACCCCCGCTGGTCGCCGCCACAAGCGATCCGGTCGTTCGCGGCTCCATCGGTGGGTGAAACATGCGGTGGCCCGTCAAACGGCCACCCCACAAGTCGCGACCATTGAGCCCGACGGCTACCTCTACGGGCCGGCCGACCAGTCGACCGGGCCCGAAGATTCCATTTCCGAATGCGGGAGCAGCGACCCCGCGGCGGAAATCCTTATGGTCGATTCGTGTCGCAGCCTGCCAGGTTTCCCTCGCGATGGGAACGGCGGCGGCCGATCGCACGACAACGACGGTTACATCCCTCAGCCCCTCACCTCCGAGCAAAGGGCTGAGCTTTGTTGCCGCAACGGAGACGCACTCTTCACTCCCATCGTGGGAGATTCCCCAGAAGCTTTGGCTCTCGAAGCCACGCGCGTGGCCACCTTGGCCGAGCGCACGCGCTTGGAAAACATCCAACACTCACTCGACGAACAAGCCCGCCGACTGGTCCCCGAGTCCAGTCGACGGCCGCGGCAATCACGTCAGCGCGAAACTCAGGTGTTCCGCACACCAAAAAACCTTGAAGCCGCGGCTCGTATCGCGGAGTCGATTCAACCCTCCCAGTCGGAAGCTGGGAGAGGTCTTTAGCAGATCCGAGCTTTGCTCCGAACGGCTGAAGAACAAAACGCGGCTTTTTCTCAGTCGTGCAACAGGATTCACAACAGATCGGTGGCTGCAGACACCGTGTGGTTAGCCCACAGTCCAAGATCGCCCCCGAGGTGTGAGGAACGTGGCCCGCGGCAAGACCAGCACCTGGGTTGGAACGGCGATCCACTCGACCGTCGACACGGATGCTACGACCGCCGTCGAGCACCTACCCCTCCTCCGGGAAGTGGGTCACACTCACCCCAGCGGCACCTAGGCAGGCGCCTGCGAGATGACGAGCAGAGGATTCCCCCTGATCCCCGGCGGCCAGGTTTCGATGCGAGGTCCATCCTTGTGCAAGGTCGAGTCGACCATAACCGGGCGTCCAGAGACGAGTGAGGCGGAGACCAACCAAGCGGCAGCCGAGCGCCGGCCTCTGGGCCTGAATGTTTCTATAGTGCTATCAGAGCCGCGGAGATCCCCCCGAACTTCAGGCTGGCGGCAGGGGTAAGCAAGTTCACCGATGAGTCGAAGCTGGACACTTGGTTGGAAGACTACCGAGTGGCCATGCAGATCGGAGGCGGCAACGACGACGTGGCCATGAAGCACCTCCCCTTGATGTTGGGAGGCTCCGCTCGGGCGTGGCTCAACCAGTTGGCCCCCCAGGAGTATATAGAGTTGGGAAGAGCTCGCTCGGGTTTTCGTTCGGACCTTCGAAGGCACCTGCAAGCGGCCTGCTGGACTAGCAGAACTTCAACACTGCACGCAGAAGCCGAGTGAAACTTTGAGGGACTACATTCAGCGATGGGCCACTTTGCATCACATGGTGGAAAACATGTCTGAGCACCAGGCGGTGTGCGCTTTCAAGGAAGGCGTGCGTAACCGAGAGTTAAATCTGAAGTTTGGCCGAACAGGCAACATGTCCCTGTCGCGGATGATGGAGATTGCCAGTCGGTACGCCAACGGTGAGGAGGCCGATCGGCTCCGCAGTGGCAAGAAACCATTCGGGCAGGACGACCAGAAGCACAGTCGGAAGAATAAGTGCAAGGCCGAGCCAACTGCTCAGGGAGAGGCCGCGACAGTTAATCAAGGAAAGGGTAAAGGGAAGCCAAAGGTCTCCTGGTCCCCCAAGAAAGGAAAGGGTCAGGCTGGAGATGATATGCTCGACCAGCCGTGCCCCATACACACGAAGAAAGATGAAGAGGGAAACTTGGTATATCCCAAGCACACCACTCGGCAGTGTCCGCTCTTGATCCAGAGTTTCAAGAAAGATCAGTCGACTGAGAAAGGGAAGGAATCAGAAGAGTCCGAAGACAAGGAAGGGGACGGAGGATACCCCCGTATCAACTCCACTTTGGTGATTTTCGCGGACGTCGAGAGCAACAGTCGACTGAAAATCATCAACACAGAAGTAAACATGGTTGCCCCGGCGACCCCCACGTTTCTGAAATGGTCAAAGACTCCCATCACATTCGACCAGTCCGATCACCCAGCGCACATTGCCACCCCTGGGCGGCAAGCGCTGGTGGTCGACCTAGTTATCGAAGGCACACGCTTGACCAGAGTTCTGATGGATGGGGGCAGTGGCTTGAATATCTTGTATGCAGCAACCCTCCGGGATATGGGCATTCCGATGTCCAAGCTAAGGGAAAGTAACATGAGGTTCCACGGGGTAATCCCCGGGAAGAAAGCCGACTCACGTGGACAGATCTCACTCGACGTAGTCTTTGGTGAGTCGAAGAATTACCGAAAGGAGAAGCTGACGTTCGAAGTGGTGGACTTCCACAGCGCCTATCACGCCATCCTGGGTAGGCCCGCCTACGCCAGGTTCATGGCTCGACCATGTTACGTCCACCTCAAGCTGAAGATGCCGGGACCCAATGGCGTTATAACCGTTACTGGGAGCCGCCAGAAAGCGGAAGAATGCTTCCAGAAAGGCTCGAAGATCGCCGACGAGCAAATGTCAGCAGTAGAGATGGAGGAGTACCAAAAGAGAGTGGATCCAAGTTACCTGCTAAGGGCGAAGAAGCCGGCTTCCGAGTCAGCTTTTCAGTCGGCCGAGGACACAAAGCCTGTGCACATCCACCCCACCGACCCCAACGCAGCGCCGACCCACATCTCCACCATGCTCGACAGCAAATAGGAAGAAGCGCTCATCCAGTTCCTCCGTGAGAACTGGGACATCTTTGCATGGAAACCATCAGACATGCCAGGTGTAGCTAGGGGACTGGCTGAGCATCATTTGCGATTCGACCCCAAAGTGAAACCTGTGAAGGAACATCTCCGTCGATCCGCTGCGGAGAAGCGAAAGGCAATTGGCGAAGAAGTGGCTCGACTCCTGGCAGCAGAGTTTATCCGCGAGATATACCACTCCGAGTGGCTCGCCAACTTCGTCATGGTCCCCAAGAAGGACAAGTCTCTCCGCATGTGCATCGATTTCAAGCACATCAATCGGGCCTGCCCGAAAGATCATTTTCCTCTTCCTCGCATCAATCAAATAGTCGACTCGACTGCGGGATGTGAGCGTTTGTCCTTTCTGGACGCGTATTCTGGGTACCATCAGATCCGTCTGTTCGGACCCGACGAGATCAAGACAGCTTTCATCACCCCCTTCGGGTGTTTTTGTTATGTCACCATGCCTTTCGGCCTCAAAAATGCTGGCGCTACCTTCATGCGCATGATCCAGAAGTGCTTGATAAAGCAAATCAGTCGGAACATCGAGGCATACATGGATGACATTGTGGTCAAGTCACGGAAAGGTTCCGACCTATTGACCGACCTTGCTGAGACATTCGCAAACCTCAGAAGCTACGATATCAAGCTCAACCCGTCAAAGTGTACATTCGGAGTTCCTGGCGGCAAGTTGCTCGTGTTTCTCGTTTCCGAACGGGGAATCGACGCCAACCCAGAGAAGGTCAGTGCCATCCTCCGAATGAAACGCCCCGAGCGTATACACGACGTCCAGAAGCTTACTGGTTGCTTGGCCGCATTGAGTCGATTCATTTCTCGTCTTGGTGAGAAGGCACTGCCTCTCTACCGACTCATGAAGAAATACGGCAAGTTCAAGTGTAATCCCGAAGCTGAAGCAGCGTTTGAAGAGCTCAAAGCCCTGCTGTCCACCCAGCCGGTGCTCGCTGCCCCAGTCAGCGGTGAGCCTCTTCTGTTGTACATTGCTGCCACCGGACCAGTCGTCAGTACTGTACTCATGGTCGAGCAGGAAGAAGAGGGCAAGGCATACAAGGTCCAACGCCCAGTCTATTACATATCCGAAGTTTCGACTCCCTCCAAGTAAAGGTATCCACATTACCAAAAGCTTGTGTACGGGATTTACTTGACTGCAAAAAGGTTGCCCATTACTTCTCGGACCATTCGATCTCAGTCGTTAGTGACGCCCCACTATCAGAGATACTTAACAACCGAGATGCAACCGGTCGAGTGGCAAAATGGGCGATTGAACTTCTTCCGTTGGATATCAAGTTTGAAGCAAAGAAAGCCATCAAGTCTCAGGCCATAGCGGATTTTGTGGCTGAATGGATAGAACAAGAGCTGCCGACTCAAGTCCAGTCGGACCATTGGACTATGTTCTTCGATGGGTCCAAGATGATGAATGGATCTGGCGCAGGCGTGGTCCTGGTCTCTCCCAGGGGAGACAAGCTCAGCTATGTCCTTCAGATCCATTTCAATTCATCAAACAACGAGGCCGAATACAAAGCACTTTTGTATGGGTTGCGTATGGCCATCTCACTCGGCGTCCGTCGCCTGATGGTCTACGGCGACTCCGACCTGGTGGTGAACCAAGTGATGAAAGAATGGGACGTCAGGAGCCCGGCAGTGACCAGTTATTGCAGTGCAGTGAGAAAACTTGAAAAGAAGTTCGAAGGCTTAGAGCTCCATCATGTGCCCAGAGCAAAGAATCAGCTAGCCGACGACCTCGCAAAAAACGGGTCGACTCGGAGGTCTATACCTGTAGGATCGAAAGTAGGTCTAGAGGGGGGGTGATTAGACTACTTGACAATATAAAAAATCTGCCTTTAGATCATGCAAAGTTTTTGGCAGTTTCACAAACAAGATCAGTTCAAGTAACACCCTACACATGCAATTCTAGAGTTTATGCAGCGGAAAGTAAATTGCACATGTAAAAGAGAGGTGGAGAAGATCAAACGCAGTTTGGTGACACGGAGATTTTTGTCGTGGTTCCGATAGGTGGTGCTATCGTACATCCACGTTGATGGAGACTTCAACCCACGGAGGGTAACGGCTGCGCGAGTCCATGGAGGGCTCCACCCACGAAGGGTCCACGAAGAAGCAACCTTGTCTATTCCATCACGGCCTACGCCCACGGAGGACTAGCCTTACTCGGGGTAGATCTTCACGAAGTAGGCGATCTCCTTGCCCTTACAAACTTCTTGGTTCAACTCCACATCATCAAGACGGAGGCTCCCAAGCGACACCTAACCAATCTAGGAGGCACCACCCCCCAAAAGGTAATAGACGGTGTTGATGATGATGAACTCCTTGATCTTGTGCTTCAAGTGATAAACTCCCCAACACTCAACTCTCCTCACTGATATGGCTGTGGTGGAAGAAAGATTTGAGTGGAAAGCATAGGTGGTTCACTTCTCAGAAAGTGTATGGTAGGAATGGTAGTACTTTCTGATGGCTCTCCTCACGAATGAGGAGGGGGTGGAGGGGTATATATAGCCTCCACACAAAATCCAACCGTTACACACACATTTGACCAATCTCGGTCAGACCGAAGTGAAAACTCGGTTAGACCGAAAGTTCAAATATAGTGAACGTTGGGATTTTCGGTGGGACCGAAAATACCATCTCGGTGAGACCGAAGTGAGTCAAAGGTTAGGGTTTGCCATTTCGGTGAGACCGAAAATATAAACTCGGATATTCCGAATTGATGTCAACTGATCACAGAAGGTTGGCAGCCCTTTTTCGGTGAGACCGAAACTCAGAATCGGTTTGACCGAGAAGCTAGGGTTTGGAGAAACAACTGAAGAGATTCATCTCGGTGGGACTGAGTTGGAGAAATCGGTGTGACCGAGATGTTAGGGTTTGTGTTAAGTAGTGAATAGTGCTGATAGTTGAGGGAGTTAGATCACCAAGCACTTGAGCAACAAGAACATTAACACAACCTCATCCCCTTTTAATAGTATTGGCTTTTCCTATGGACTCAATGTGATCTTTGATCACTAAACCAAAAATGGAGTCTTGAGCTTTTGCCAATGCTAGTCTTAGCATTTTGAGGGGTCCACTTCTTCAGACATTTCCATACCCATATCATCGAACTTCTCTGAAATGATTCTCAAGATAATATTAGTTCAATGATATATATGTTGTTATTAATTACCAAAACCACCCAGGGATTAGTTGCACTTTCAATCTCCCCCTTTTTGGTAATTGATGACAACATATAGATCAAAGCTTCGACAAAAGATATAATCAATGAATAACATCGTCGCTTTGAGAAGTATGTGATAAACAAGAGCTCCCCCTAAATTTGTGCATTATTTAAAATTTGCGTTTGAATGCAAATGCACAATCGATTAGGATTATGGGTCACTCTTCCATGTCACATACATCTTGGTGGAGCGCACAAAATGATAAGAATGAATAACATGCACTTAATCACCAAGACAAGAGTAAATAGCCATACAATAAGGAATAGCATAGGATAAGCAATAAGCACACATTAAAGCATAGTATGGCTAAGCACTCATTAAGGTAGCATCAAACGTAGTAGCAAGCACACATAAAGTATCTGGAACCAAAAGAAACCAATGTATCTCAAGGAAAACCGGCAAAAGAACGAAAAAACGAAAGAGCACTCTCTCCCTCGAAGCCCTATGATCTATAACAATTTCTCCCCCTTTGGCAACAAGTTACCAAAAAGTTCGAAAAGGTATAGAGCTAAACGTCACTGCGGACTAGGCTGGCTGCTCCCGTCTGGGTCGATGTCGGTGTAGAGATAGCTGCATCTGCGAAGACCTCTGCTGATGTCTGCGGTGGAGGAGTGGATGCTGGAGCTGTAGGAACTGCTGGAGCTGTAGCTGGTGCTGAAGTGGTAGCCCTGGAGTCTGTCACTGGGATAGCTGCAGATCTGGATCCTCTGGGAACCTGAGCAGTCTGGCGATGAGAGTCCTGGACTAGATCAGCCTGCATAAGCTCTGCTCTCTCCTGCCTAGTCTCCTCCATGTCTGCCTCAAGCTTGTTGACAGACACCTGAATCTCAGTCAGCTTCACGTCTAGAGCGTGGATCTTGTCCTCGACAATCCTCTCAAGGCTCTCCTGAGATTGCTCAATGCTGGCCAGGCGTTGTTCAATTCTCCGGGTTGCTTCAAGAATCTGATCTCCGAAGCTCTTTGGCTTAGCTGCTGCTGCTGCTGCCTCTCTGTCAGCTTTGGCTTTCTTTGCAGCTTCGATCTTGGCTTGCCCTTCAACTGAGGTGGGATCCTCTTCATCCATCACAACTACGTTGTCCTCATGCTCTGGCTGCAGTGGCAAGTGCTTCCTATCCAACATGAATTTGCCCGTGCCAAACTTGGCGTTGATAAGCATCTGTATCTGCGGAGCAAACCCACATGACCTCTTCTGGTCAGCTGCAGTCCTCTTAATGGTTTCAACCATCAAGTCCATCACCTTAAAAGGTGCCTTCTCATCGAGAATGTGCAGCATGTTGATAGAATAGCCTCGTATCATCCGGTGGTCACCTGATTTAGGCATCAAAGTATGCCTCAGAATAGTGTTGGTGGTGGTCAGACCTGCCTGGAGATAATACACTGAGCCGAGTTTCCATCCCTCCAAATCAGCAGCTGGGATCTCCTTGTACATATTCTTCATGGAATCATGACTCTTCTTAGGAATCCCATAGACATCAATGTCGTCCTCTCTCTGCACTGGAGCGTTCAGAAGTTCTGCCCATTCTGCAACAGTTGAAGAAAACCGTTGACCTTCAGTCATCCAGGTGATCTTGCCATCGGGGTAGAAATGGGCTGTGGCATAGAACTGCATGATCATCTCGTCGTTCCATGCTGTCAGTTCTTGACCCACAAAGTCAGCAACTCCACATGCAGTAAAGCTCTCATGCACATGGGGAAAGAAGTCCCGATGCTCTCTGCTGTCAATGTACTTCCAGTCGACATACCTGGTGTCAGCAACAATGGGCTTCTTATCCATTAGCACGGTCTCATAGAAATCCTGCTGCTCTTTGGTGTGGAATCTGGGGTCCACAGCAGTCCTTCTTCTTACGGCATATGGATCAGATTGTCTCCATAGCCTGAGACCTTTGTCCTTCCTTGCCTTCATATCCTCAGCTTGAGGATGAGCATTATTGTGGAGTGGCAACTTGGGACGGAGCTTGAGCAATACATGCTCATCATCAGATTCAGACGGTGGCATCTCTCCTTTGTTCTTCTCAGAAGCTGGAATGCTTCTGGTTGTCCTCTTGGGCTTGGCTGGAGCTGCCTTAGCTGGAGCAGGCTTCTTGGGCTTGGAGGAGGTTTGAGCCCGAATAGCATCACCCATGAACTTAGCTTTCTGAGGAGGAGGCTGGGGTGCATCTTCTTCTTCTTCTTCAGCATCATCAACTTGAGGTTCAGCATAAACAACTCTCTTCCTTTTGGAAGTCTTCTTCACCTTGCTTGGAGCTGGCTCTTCCAAGTTGAGCTTCTTGGCAACTGCAGACTGCTTCACTTTGCTCATGCCTTTCTTTGGCTGCTGCCCTTGGAGCTCTTTGGCAACCACTTGCCTCTTTGGCTTGGAGGTAACTTCCTCAGCAACAAAATCGGAATCCTCAGAATCAGACGTTCTCTTCTTCCTGGTTCTCGTAGCAGCAGGAGGCAGACCACTAGGGGTACTCCTCTCACCATCATCACTAGAGCTGCTAGCCTCAGGACTTGTACCTGCCTCTGGAATCTCAGCAAACGGTGATTCGGACCTGTTCTGGCTGTCACTGACATCTGACATGGCTGAAAGACCTGTGAATAGATAAGGTGTAGGCAGAGTAGAAGAGTTATCACAACTGCAGAAGTTTTTGCAAAAAAAATGAGTTCAAAAACTTAGTTTTGAGTTTTCACAGAATGTATTTCGGTCAAACCGATTTCAAGTTTCGGTGTAACCGAAGTGTTCAACAGAACCTACACACCACTTTCGGTCAGACCGAAATGGGTTTCGGTCCTACCGAAAATTTAGGGTTTCACAGAAACTTTAATTCGGACATTCCGATTTTCACAACTCGGTCAGACCGAACTATGTAGTGCAATGGTCAGAGACCAAATCGGTCAGTCCGAGTTTCAGGAATCGGCTTCACCGAGATGCATTCCGTGGAAACCTAAACCTAAGAATTTTCCTCGAAACTAAACGATCTGAACAATGTATTGGGATCATATCAAACGTGGATTGAATCAGGGCAGTCCTATCATGCAAGAATCAGAAGTGGAGCATGAAAGGGATCGGGACACACCCTAACTTGGTGGTGTCCCTCTACGGCGGCAACGGCGGAGAAGATTACCGTTGACGGCGGCGGAGACCTGCGGCGAGGGCGCACAGGCGACGACGGCGACGATCCTTGGATCAGGGCGACGGCAGCAGGGGTCTTGGAGAGCGAACGTTCGAAAGGAATAGATCGCGCGCAGCCCTCAGTATATATAACCCCGTGCTGTCGGTGGGACCGAGTTGAAAAACTCGGTGTCACCGAGATGCATAATTGCAGTGCAGTTACGCATATCGGTCAGACCGAGATTTTGAACTCGGTTTCACCGAGATGAAACCTAGATCAATCTAAGTGTTTCGGTTGGACCGAGATTGGGAAGCCGGTCAGACCGAAATGGACTTAGAAGGTTTTGGAAGTCAGCCTTAGACGAATCGGTGGTTCCGAGTGCTCCTCACTCGGACTGTCCGAAAAAGACTTGTTCAAAGTTGTGATATAAGCATGAATAGAATTTGAGACAAGATAGCATAGATAGCTAGGGAAGGTGCTTAGGCATTCTTGTCCATCCATTTGGCCAGAAAAAGAAACCAAAACAATCAAAACCACAAATGGATGTCCTTGAATGAATAGAATCATGCATTCAACATGCTCACACAATAAGATAGCAACTGAAATATGTGTCAAACATGCACAACCAAAACTCTAGCTACTAGCACACAAATTGTCGATGACTAGGTCATCTATGTATATTGACTTAGGAGCCAAATGAGAACATTTGATCATAGGTCATACTCATCGTTTAAGCACAAGTGGGGTTACCACTTTTACATAAAGCATTTATGTGTTCACATCATTTGGAGATGCTTTAGCTCAATTTTTAGAGCAAAGCTCCCCCTAGATGTGAGAACCCCTTTTAAAGGGTCAAACTAACCTTGGGTTGTCGTAGAAGACTTCATGTAGATGTTGAAGATGTGGATGCTCAATGTTGATGTAGATCATCAAGAGTTGAGAGCTATCCTTGGATTAGGGCACTTTCAATACCTACATGGGTTAGTCCCACAAGGAACAAACAAGAATATCCATGGACATAGAGTGAAGTACACAAGAGATGATGTCCATGAAAGCAATGATTACCTTGTCCCTTGACTTACCAACAAGAGGGTTTGTGACTCCATGAACTAGTGCATGATGTGGAAGTTGATTGCACAAGTTCTTGCCAAAACGAATATGAGTGAAGTTTGTTGGCGGAGTCACCCTCAAGAACCTACTAGTTCTTCTTCTTTGGGATCCACATCATTTTGATGGGAATCCTTGGTGTTGTAGTTGAGCTTGACGAAGTAGAACTTGATGTGTCCTTGGGAACCCACTTGACCATGGCTTGAGGTGCTTCAATGAATGCATCAATCTCCTCTTGAAGCTTGTCCTTGGCCTTTAGCTTGTGGTCTTGTGGTGGAAGGTCATCTTGAGCTTGTTCCACATTGGAAGAAGTAGGATCATACTTCTCCTTTTGTGAGACAAACTGTGGAGTAGGGTATTGACCTTCTTCCCACTCAACACCTTTGGCGTTGAACTTTCGCTCAAAACCAATCCCTTGATTCTTCCGGTGTCTTCCTTGTTTGCGAACAATCTCCTCAAAGTTCTTGCTTCCGGCAAGACTCTTGTAGACACCTTTCTCTATGATTTCCTTCAATAAGCTATTTTCTTGCTCAAGTGTAACTTGGCTTGAAACATTGTTAGTGGAATCAAGAGAACTACTAGAAGTAACAACATTAGATTTAACATTGTTATTGTTACTACTAGAGGAAGAATTTTTCTTATGCTTGTCATGCTTAGTCTTAATAGATGGCAAGAAATTAGACAAGAGAAGTCGTTTGGCAAGATATGAAGAACTCTTCTTTCGAAGATCGTCATTGATCGCTTTTAGAAACTCATGTTCTTGCTCTAGAGTGAGCTTCTCGAAGCGTAGCTTCTCATGAGATCTTAGGAGCTCTCTATGATCTTCTTGAGTTGTTTCATGAGCTAACTTAAGAGTGTTTAATTCTTTAGTTAGACGCTCAATCTCCTTCATAGCATTGTCATTCGACTCTTCTCGACTATAAAGACTACTAGCATTTTCATCATTACTAAGCTCACTAGATTTATCATGCAAGAGCTCATCTTCACCAAGTAAGTCATCCTCATCACTATCAAAGTCAATGAACTCAGGGTGTGTTACCTTGGGGCCTTTAGCCATGAAGCATCTTCCAATTCCCTCATTTGGTGAATCAAATAAGTCGTAGGAGTTGGAGTTGGAGGATACGAGTGCAAGTCTGGCAACACCTTCATCTTGACTATAGTCGGAGTCGGAGTGATAGCTTCCATCGGATTGACTGTCAGAGTCGGAGCCGGAGACCCATTCACCAACATGAGCTTGATGTCTTCTTCTTGTGTAGCTCCTTGATGACTTGTCTTTCCTCTCCGAATCCTTGCTTCTCCGAGAAGGTCTTCGTTCATAACGATCATCTCTACTCCTTCTCTCTTTCCGAGGTGACTCATCTCTTGCTCTTCTTCTTGGAGATTCTTCTCTTCTCTTGTGGGGAGCCGTACACTCATTTGAGAAGTGTCCGGGTCTTCCACAGTTGTAGCAGTTTCGATCACGACTAGAAGATCTCTTTCCATCATATGATCTAGACTTTGAGCTTCTTTCTTTGCCTCTATTCTTGTAGAACTTGTTGAAGTTCCTGACCATTAGGCTTATGTCTTCATTGGAAACTAACTTGTCACTTGAGGTAGTAGGAGCATCACTTGTAGCTTTGTAAGCACCACTTGACTTGTTGTGAAGCTCTTCCTTATCCTTAAGTGTCATCTCATGAGAAACAATCCTTCCAATGACTTCAGTTGGCTTGAGAGTCTTGTAGTTTGGCATCATTTGGATCAAAGTGCACACGGTGTCATACTTTCCATCCAAAGCTCTGAGAATCTTCTTAATGATGAATCGGTCGGTCATTTCTTCGCTTCCTAAGCCTGCAATCTCATTTGTGATGAGAGCAAGCCTAGAGTACATTTCAGCGACTCCTTCACCATCCTTCATCTTGAACTTGTCAAGTTGACCTTGAAGAATATCTAGCTTTGATTCCTTCACAGATTCAGTACCTTCGTGCATTTCAACCAAAGTATCCCAAATCTCTTTAGCATTCTCAAGACGGCTGATTTTGTTGAACTCTTCGGGACACAAAGCATTGAAGAGAATGTCACAAGCTTGAGCATTGTTTTGCAACATCTTCAGTTCTTCGGGTGTAGCTTCGCGATCCGGAACTTTTCCTTCTTCAAAGAAATCACCTTGCATGCCAACACAAATAATGCCCCATGCGGCTGGGTTATGACCAAGAATATGCATTTTCATTTTATGCTTCCAACTAGCAAAATTTGTACCATCAAAGTAAGGACCTCTACGATAATTACCCTCACTAGACGCCATACTCTCCTAGGTTGTGAAACCAAGCTTATGGAGTCCAATGCAATGGAAACCAAGGCAATGGAGACCAAAGCTCTGATACCACTTGTAGGATCGAAAGTAGGTCTAGAGGGGGGGTGATTAGACTACTTGACAATATAAAAAATCTGCCTTTAGATCATGCAATGTTTTTGGCAGTTTCACAATTAAGATCAATTCAAGTAACACCCTACACATGCAATTCTAGAGTATATGCAGCGGAAAGTAAATTGCACATGTAAAAGGAGGTGGAGAAGATCAAACGCAGTTTGGTGACACGGAGATTTTTGTCGTGGTTCCGATAGGTGGTGCTATCGTACATCCACGTTGATGGAGACTTCAACCCACGGAGGGTAACGGCTGCGCGAGTCCACGGAGGGCTCCACCCACGAAGGGTCCACGAAGAAGCAACCTTGTCTATTCCATCACGGCCTACGCCCACGGAGGACTAGCCTTACTCGGGGTAGATCTTCACGAAGTAGGCGATCTCCTTGCCCTTACAAACTTCTTGGTTCAACTCCACATCACGACGGAGGCTCCCAAGCGACACCTAACCAATCTAGGAGGCACCACCCCCCAAAAGGTAATAGACGGCGTTGATGGTGATGAACTCCTTGCTCTTGTGCTTCAAGTGATAAACTCCCCAACACTCAACTCTCCTCACTGATATGGCTGTGGTGGAAGAAAGATTTGAGTGGAAAGCAACTTGGGAAGGCTAGAGATCAAGTTTCATATGGTAGGAATGGAATGGCTTGATCTCAACACAAGGGTAGGTGGTTCACTTCTCAGAAAGTGTGTGGTAGAAGTGGTGGTACTTTCTGATGGCTCTCCTCACGAATGAGGAGGGGGTGGAGGGGTATATATAGCCTCCACACAAAATCCAACCGTTACACACACATTTGACCAATCTCGGTCAGACCAAAGTGAAAACTCGGTTAGACCGAAAGTTCAAATATAGTGAACGTTGGGATTTTCGGTGGGACCGAAAATACCATCTCGGTGAGACCGAAGTGAGTCAAAGGTTAGGGTTTGCCATTTCGGTGAGACCGAAAATATAAACTCGGATATTCCGAATCGATGTCAACTGATCACAGAAGGTTGGCAGCCCTTTTTCGGTGAGACCGAAACTCAGAATCGGTGTGACCGAGAATCTAGGGTTTGGAGAAACAACTGAAGTGGTTCATCTCGGTGGGACTGAGTTGGAGAAATCGGTGTGACCGAGATTACTTATGGGTGTGTGTTAAGTAGTGAATAGTGCTGATAGTTGAGGGAGTTAGATCACCAAGCACTTGAGCAACAAGAACATTAACACAACCTCATCCCCTTTTAATAGTATTGGCTTTCCTATGGACTCAATGTGATCTTTGATCACTAAACCAAAAATGGAGTCTTGAGCTTTTGCCAATGCTTGTCTTAGCATTTTGAGGGGTCCACTTCTTCAGACATTTCCATACCCACATCATCGAACTTTTCTGAAATGATTCTCAAGAGAATATTAGTTCAATGATATATATGTTGTTATTAATTACCAAAACCACCCGGGGATTAGTTGCACTTTCAATACCCAAGAATGTATTCCTGGAGCATCTGCACACCCCCTGTGTCAAAGAAGACCCCTTCACGGAAGAGCCCCCGCAGCCAGTCAACGCGACGGATCCGACTGAGGTCGAAGTGCCTGCCGTGGTCGACTTGATCATGGAGGTCCTAGTGATTACGCCTGATTGGACTGTGCCATATATATCATATCTGCTCAGGCAAGAACTCCCAGAAGACAAAGAAGAAGCACGCCAGATCGTCCGCCGATCCAAGGCGTTCACAGTCATCCAAGGTCTGCTCTACAGAGAAAGCGTCACCGGAGTCGCCCAGCGCTGCGTCGATCCAAAGGAAGGTCGACTGATCTTGGATGAAATCCACTCGGGAACTTGCGGCCACCACGCCTCCTCTCGGACTATCGTGGCCAAAGCATACTGAGTCGGGTTTTACTGGCCCCGCGCCAACGAGATGGCCAAGGATATTGTGGACAAACGCGCAGGTTGCTAGTTCTACTCTAACATGTCACACAAGCCGGCGTCCGCCCTGAAGACCATTCCGCTAGTCTGGCCCTTCGCTGTTTGGGGCCTGGACATGGTCGGCCCCTTCAGGACAGGCAGAAGCGGATTCACCCACCTTCTGGTGGCAGTCGACAAGTTCACCAAGTGGATCGAGGCCAAGCCCATCAAGAACCTCGAGTCGAGTACCGCCATCCGCTTCATCAGAGAGCTAATATTCAGATATGGGGTCCCCCACAGCATTATCACAGACAACGGCTCCAACTTTGACTCGGATGAATTCAGAGCTTTCTGTGCTTCCCAAGGAACACGAGTCGACTACGCCTCCGTGGCACATCCGCAGTCGAATGGATAGGAAGAAAGAGCAAATGGTTTGATTCTCCAAGGCCTAAAGCCACGGCTCATGCGTGACCTTAAGCATGCCGCCGGGGCTTGGGTAACCGAACTGCCATCTGTCCTATAGGGTATGAGGACAACTCCGAACCGGTCGACTGGCCGTACCCCTTTCTTCTTGGTCTATGGAGCCGAAGCTGTGTTACCGAGCGATTTGTTGCACAATGCCCCCAGAGTGGAACTCTTCTCCGAAGCCGAGGCAGAGCATGCTCGTCAGGATGCAGTCGACCTTTTAGAAGAGGAACGAGAGATGGCCCTGATCCGGTCGACCATCTATCAACAGGACCTGGGCCGATTCCATGCTCGCAACGTAAGAAGCCGAGTGTTCCAGGAAGGAGACCTAGTCCTTCGAGTGCATCAGAAACGTCCACACAAGCTCGCCCCGGCCTGGGAAGGCCCGTTCATCATCACCAAGGTGTTGCACAACGGAGCATACCACCTCTACAATGTAGCCCAGAAGAAAGACGAACCTCATTCAAGGAATGCGGACCTGCTCCGCCACTTTTACACTTGAGACACTCGACGGCTGAGTTGTAATAAATATTTCCCCATTTGTTTCAAAGAAAAGTTAGCAATGATCCTTTAACGATTGATGTCCTCTAAAAACATTGGCCTTCAAAATCCCCCAGTGGGTGCTTAGCTGCGGTCCTCTGTGCTACGTTACAAGTATGAAGTGGCTCTGTCTCCCGAGCTTCGCCACAAATACAACGTACCCTAGAGCCGCCTAAGTTACAGACATCTACTCCGAGTGAAGAGCAACCCTCTCACTCGGGGGCTTAGCTGCGACCCCGTGACTCGCCTAAGTTACAATCATTTACTCCGAGTGAAGAGCAACCCTCTCACTCGGGGGCTTAGCCACGGTCCTCCGAGCTACGCTACAAGTATAAAGCAGCTCGGTCCTCCAAGCTCCGCCACAAATACAACGTAGCTTGGAATCGCCTAAGTTATATATGTATACTCCGAGTGAAGAGCGACCCTCTCACTCGGGGGATTAGCTGCGACCCCGTGACTCGCCTAAGTTACAATCATTTACTCCGAGTGAAGAGCAACCCTCTCACTCGGGGGCTTAGCTGCGGTCCTCCGAGCTACGCTACAAGTATAAAGCGGCTCGGTCCTCC
>LR738710.1:465830527-465898394 GCA_902687465.1 Secale cereale
GGGGGGTACTTTGATGTGATGGACCCCGCACGTCAGCCTTAGGAGCGATGGTCTCTCGGTTGGACTAGCGAGTACAGGGCCGTTTTTTTCATGCCTATGTCTGCCCTGCCAAATCATGGGCGTGGATGGCGTGCCAAAAAATAGGTGAAGGAATAGGCTGCCCTCGCTCCTGTAAACTATTTGGCGCAAAAGAAGAGGGCATAGTTGTGGCGGGCTAGGGCACGAATATGTCGGCGCTGATCCAAACAGCCATCCCCAGCCTGGTCAATGACACATTTTTGGTAGGGCAGGGCATGGCCCCAAATAAATAGCCCCTACGAGACTTTGGTGCCTGATTCCACGGCTCGACATGCATGAAAACTGGATCAATGAAAAAATAAATGCGTGGAAACTAAAAAGACAAAGGAAAGGCGGTTTGTGAAAGTAGGGAAATCATGGGTCTTGAGGGGATGCCGCCACCGGTGCCGCTCAATTCGAACTCTAAGGGTTGGGACGCCGTTGTCTTTCTGTTGCTCGAGTCCAGACCCGACTGCCCGAGGCCTATGGGGACGCCGCTGCTCCAGGGCCTTTCACCTATTAGGGCATGTACAATGATTCTATCTTAAGAGTGCCACGTAGGATAAATGATGAGGTGGAGGAGAGAGAAATCATAAGAGAAGGCTTGTCTTCTCTTATTTAAGAGAAGACAAGAGATGATCTCTTAGCATAATATGTCTCACCATGTTTTTAGGAACAACTAATTATTGAAGATAAAGCTAAGAGATGACCCATTGTAGACATATTTTTTTGTAATTTCTAATTTACATGCAAAACTTAAGATAAGACTATCTTATCAACCATTGTACATGCCCTTACGCGTTGCGGGGGCATAGAGGGGATCGGGGAAAATGGGTTTCATCACTGTGGCGGTCGAGCTGACGCTCCCTCCGCTGTGTAGAGGAAGACGTGGGCGGGTGCAGGGTTGAGGGCTTGAGTGCTCTGGAACTGCGCCCCCCCTCTCTGGAATGACAATAGCGGAAGAAGCATCCTCAACGATGGTGGGGAATCAAATTCTCACTCTGGAATGATGGTAGCGGACTAACGCATCCTCGGGAGCGGCGATGAATCAGGTAAAGATCCCCTCTCTCTCTCTCTCATAGAGCCTTCCCTTCTCAGTCATCTCATTGGAATGGCGCGTGGTGACAGCTAGTCGAGAGGCCGCCTGTAACATGGTGAACTCTGATGGCACCCCGGGCTCGACGCTGGTGTTGGTTCACTGCTCGGGCGTGGCGTGCTTGGTGCGAGAGGGCGCGAGTGTGTGGCGTCGTTTCTCTGATCGAGGTCGTGTTGTTCTAAGAGATGTAGCATTGGGTTTAGTTCCTCAGTGGTGGACAACCAGCCATATTAGCCTATATACCTTGCCTCCCCCATATTAGTAATGTTTCATAATAGCGCTCACACGATGCATCTTTGGATGCTGGTTTGAGTAGAAGTGGGGGAACATATCGTGTTGGCTTTTGATTATTACATTTTCAGTTTAGGAGGGAAGAAATCGAACTGCCGTAATTTAATGTTTGCAGAGAGCTTCTTGTGGCCCCAAGCTTTCAAAAAAATTCAAGAACCAGCTTTGGAATATTTGTCTAATGTTGTTCTGTAATTTTACAAACTACTACTGATGTGTTTGTGTGCCGGCTTTTGCTTGTTTGATAACCAGACTACATCAATCAAGAGATGAAGAACAAAGGCATGTTGGCTCACAAGGTGTTGGGTTGTCCTACATATTATCAGCTAAAATATGAATATAAATGTGTGTGTCCCCACTAGCATTGGATCACGAATTCTTGATTTTTGACAACCAATGATTGCTACTTGCTACTGTTGTAATATTGCCGTATTAGTATTGTTTCTAATTTGTAAGTTCCTCAATATGTGTTGATTGCCTACTAAACAAAAGTGAATGCCCACTTTGAAGGAAATATGCCGTAGAGGCAATAATAAAGTTGTTATTCATATTTCCTTATATCATGATAAATGTTTATTATTCATGCTAGAATGTATTAACCGGAAATATAGTACATGTGTGAATACATCGACAAACAAAGTCACTAGTATGCCTATACTTGACTAGCTCGTTGAATCAAAGATGGTTAAGTTTCCTACCCATAGACATGAGTTGTCATTTGATTAACGGGATCACATCATTAGTGAATGATGTGATTGACTTGACCCATTCCGTTAGCTTAGCACTTGATCGTTTAGTTCTACTACTATTGCTTTCTTCGTGACTTATACATGTTCCTATGACTATGAGATTATGCAACTCCCGAATACCGGAGGAACACCTTGTGTGCTATCAAACGTCACAATGTAACTGGGTGATTATAAAGATGCTCTACAGGTGTCTCCGAAGGTGTTTGTGGTGTTGGCATAGATCGGGAATAGGATTTGTCACTCCGAGTGTCGGAGAGGTATCTCCGGGCCCTCTCGGTAATGCACATCACTTTAAGCCTTGCAAGCAAATGACTAATGAGTGAGTCACGAGATGATGCATTACGCAAAGAGTAAAGAGACTTGCCGGTAACGAGATTAAACTAGGTATTGAGATACCGACGATCGAATCTCCGCCAAGTAACATTCCGATGACAAAGGGAACAATGTATATTCTTATGCGGTTTGACCGATAAAGATCTTCGTAGAATATGTAGGAACCAAAGCATCCAGGTTCCGCTAGTGGTTATTGACCGGAGTTGAGTCTCGGTCATGTCTACATAGTTCTCGAACCCGTAGGGTCCGCACGCTTAACGTTTGGTGACGATCGGCATTATGAGTATATGAGTTTTGATGTACCGAAGGTTGTTCAGAGTCCCGGATATGATCACGGACATGAAGAGGAGTCTTGAAATGGTTGAGACATAAAGATCGATATATTGGATGACTATGTTTGGACTTCGGAAGTGTTCCGAATGAGTTTGGACAAATACGGGAGTACTGGGGGTTATCGGAACCCCCTGGGGAGTGTAATGGCCTCATGGGCCTTAGTGGAGAAGAGGAGGGGCAGCCAGGGCCGGCCGCGCGCCCCCTCCTCCCTAGTTCGAATTGGACGAGGAAAGGGGGGCGGCGCCCCCCATTTTCCTTCCCTCTCTCTCTCCTCCTTCCTTCCCTCCTACTCCTACTCTTGGAAGGGTTGGAGTCCTACTCCTGGTGGGAGTAGGACTACCCTTGGCGCGAGCCTAGGAGGCCGGCCTCCTCCCCCTCCTCCACTCCTTCATATACGGGGAGGGGGCACCCCATAGACACACAAGTTGATCATTGATCTCTTAGCCGTGTGCGGTGCCCCCCTCCACCATAATCCACCTCGGTCATATCGTAGGGGTGCTTGGGCGAAGCCCTGCGTTGGTAACTTCATTATCACCGTCATCACGCCGTCGTGCTGACAAAACTCTCCCTCGAAGCTCTATTGGATCGTGAGTTCGTGGGACATCACCGAGCAGATCGAGGAGGTGACGTACGTTCAGTACTAGGATCGGTCGATCGTGAAGACGTACGACTACATCAACCGCATTGTCATAACGCTTCCGCTTACGGTCTATGAGGGTACGTGGACGAAACTCTCCCCTCTCGTTGCTATGCATCACCATGATCTTGCGTGTGCATTGGAACTTATTTGAAATACTACGTTCCCCATCAGTGGCATCATGAGCCTGGTTTATGCGTAGATGTTATATGCACAAGTAGAATACAAGTGAGTTCTGGACGATACTAGTCATACTGCTTACCAGCATGTCATACTTTGAATCGACGGTATTGTTGGATGAAGCGGCCGGACCGACACTATGCGTACGCTTACGCGAGTCTGGTTCTACCGACGTGCTTCGCACACAGGTGGCTGATGGGTGTCAGTTTCTCCAACTTTAGTTGAATCAAGTGTGGCTACGCCCGGTCCTTGTGAAGGTTAAAACACCACATACTTGACGAAATATCATTGTGATTTTTAAGCGTAGGTGAGAATGGTTCTTACTCAGTCCGTAGCAGCCATATAAAACTTGCAACAACAAAGTAGAGGACGTCTAACTTGTTTTTGCAGGGCATGTTGTGATTTGATATGGTCAAGACATGATGCTAATTTTTTTTGTATGAGATGATCATGTTTTGTAACAGAGTTATCGGCAACTGGCAGGAGCCATATGGTTGTCGCTTTATTGTATGAAATGCAATCGCCATGTAATTACTTTACTTTAGCACTAAGTGGCAGCGATAGTCGTAGAAGCAATAGTTGGCGATACGACAATGATGCAATGATGGAGATCAAGGTGTCGCGCCGGTGACGATGGTGATCATGACGGTGCTTTGGAGATGACGATCAAAGGCACAAGATGATGATGGCCATATCATATCACTTATATTGATTGCATGTGATGTTTATCATTTATGCATCTTATTTTTCTTAGATCAACGGTTGCATTATAAGATGATCTCCCACTAAATTTCAAGGTATAAGTGTTCTCCCTGAGTATGCACCGTTGCGAAAGTTCGTCGTGCTGAGACACCACGTGATCATCGGGTGTGATAATCTCTACGTTCACATACAACTGGTGTAAGCCAGTTTTGCACACGCAGAATACTCAGGTTAAACTTGACGAGCCTAGCATATGCAGATATGGCCTCGGAACACTGGAGACCGAAAGGTCGAGCGTGAATCATATAGTAGATATGATCAACATAAGATGTTCACCATTGAAAACTACTCCATCTCACGTGATGATCGGACATGGTTTAGTTGATATGGATCACGTGATCACTTAGATGATTAGAGGGATGTGTCTCTAAGTGGGAGTTCTTAAGTAATCTGATTAATTGAACTTTAATTTATCATGAACTTAGTACCTGATAGTTTTTTGCATGTCTATGTTATTGTAGATAGATGGCCCGTGTTGTTGTTCCATTGAATTTTAATGCGTTCCTAGAGAAAGCTAAGTTGAAAGATGATGGTAGCAACTACACAGACTGGGTCCGTAACTTGGGGATTACCCTCATTGCTACACAGAGGAATTATGTCCTAGAAGCACCGCTAGGTGACAAGCCTGCCGCAAGAGCAACCTCGGACGTTATGAACGTCTGGCAAGCTCGTTCTGTGACTACACAATAGTTCAGTGTGCCATGCTTTACGGCTTAGAACAGAGACTTCAATGCCATTTTGAACGTCATGGAGCATATGAGATGTTCCAAGAGTTGAAATTAATATTTCAAGCAAATGTCCGGATTGAGAAATATGAGATTTCCAATAAGTTCTACAGCTACAAGATGGAGGAGAACAGTTCTATCAGTGAACACTTGCTCAGAATGTTTGGGTATTACAATCATATGACTCAACTTGGATGCAAAGTTGACGAATATAGTGTTATTGATATAGTTCTTCAATCACTGCCACCAAGCTATAAAGGCTTCATGATGAACTATAACATGCAAGGGATGCAGAAGAAAATTCCCGAGCTCTTCGCTATGCTCAAAGTTGCGGAGGTAGAAATCAAAAAAGGAGCATCAAGTGTTGATGGTTAACAAGACCACTAGTTTCAAGAAAAATGGCAAGGGAAAGAAGGGGAACTTCAAGAAGAATAGCAAGACAGTTGCTAATCCCGTGAAGAAACCCAAGTCTGGAGCCAAGCCTGAAACTAAGTGCTTCTACTACAAAGGGACAGGACACTAGAAGCGGAACTACCCCAAGTATTTGGCGGATAAGAAGGATGGCAAAGTGAACAAAGGTATATTTGATATACATGTTATTGATGTGTACCTTACTAATGCACGTAGTAGCACCTGGGTATTTGATACTGTTCCGGTTGCTAATATTCGTAACTCGAAACAGGGGCTACTGATTAAACGAAGATTAGCTAAGGACGAGGTGACAATGCGCGTGGGAAATGGTCCCAAAGTCGATGTGATCGCCGTTGGCACACTACCTCTACATCTACCTTCGGAATTAGTTTTAGACCTGAATAATTGTTATTTGGTGCCAACGTTAATTATGAACATTATATCTGGATCTTGTTTATTGCGAGACGGTTATTCATTTAAATCTGAGAATAATGGTTGTTCTATCTATGTGAGTAATATCTTTTATGGTCATGCACCCTTGAAGAGTGGTCTATTCTTGTTAGATCTTAATCGTAGTGATACACATATTCATAATATTGAAGCCAAAAGATGCAAGGTTGATAATGATAGTGCAACTTATTTGTGGCACTGCCATTTAAGTCGTATTGGTGTAAAGCGCATGAAGAAACTCCGTACTGATGAACTTTTGGAATCACTTGATTATGAATCACTTGGTGCTTGCGAACCATGCCTCATGGGCAAGATGACTAAGACTCCGTTCTCCGGAACAATGGAGCGAGCAACAGATTTGTTGGAAATCATACATACTGATGTATGTGGACCGATGAGTATTGAGGCTCATAGCAGGTATCGTTATTTTCTGACCTTCACTGACGATTTGGTAGATATGGGTATATCTACTTGATGAAGCACAAGTCTGAAACATTTGAAAGGTTCAAAGAATTTCAGAGTGGAGTAGAGAATCATCGTAACAAGAAAATAAAGTTTCTAAGATCTGATCGTGGAGGCGAATATTTGAGTTACGAGTTTGGTCTTCATTTGAAACAATGTGGAATTGTTTCACAACTCACGCCACCCGGAACACCACAGCGTAATGGTGTGTCCGAATGTCGTAACTGTACTTTATTAGATATGGTGCGATCTATGATGTCTCTTACCGATTTACCACTATCGTTTTGGGGTTATGCTTTAGAGACAGCTGCATTCACATTAAATAGGGCAGCATCTAAATCCGCTGAGATAACGCCTTATGAACTGTGGTTTGGCAAGAAACCAAAGTTGTTGTTTCTTAAAGTTTGGGGCTGCGATGCTTATGTGAAAAAGCTTCAACCTGATAAGCTCGAACCCAAATCGGAGAAATGTGCCTTCATAGGATACCCAAAGGAAACTGATGGGTACACCTTCTATCACAGATCTGAAGGCAAGATATTCGTTGCTAAGACTGGATCTTTTCTAGAGAAGGAGTTTCTCTCGAAAGAAGTGTTTGGAGGAAAGTAGAACTTGATGAGGTAATTGTACCTTCTACCTAATTGGAAAGTAGTACATCACATAAACTAGTTCGAGTGATTCCCACACCAATTAGTGAGGCAACTAATGATGATGATCATGAAACTTTGGATCAAGTTAGTACTGAACCCCATAGGTCAACCAGAGTACGTTCCGCACCAGAGTGGTACGTCAACGTAGTTCTGGAAGTCGTGTTACTAGACCATGTTGAACCTATGAACTATGAGGAAGCGATGATGAGCCCAGATTCCGCAAAATGGCTTGAGGCCATGAAACCTGAGATGGAATCCATGTATGAGAACAAAGTGTGGACTTTGGTTGACTTGCCCGATGGTCGGCAAGCCATTGAAAATTAATGGATCTTCAAGAGGAAGACCAACGCTGATGGTAATGTTACTGTCTACAAAGCTCAACTTGTTGCAAAAGGTTTTCGAAAAGTTCAAGGAGTTGACTAAGGTGATACTTTCTCACCCGTAGCGATGCTTAAGTCTGTCCAAATCATGTTAGCAATTGCCGCATTTTATGATTATGAAATTTGGCAAATGGATGTCAAAATTGCATTCCTTAATGGATAGCTCAAAGAGGAGTTGTATATGATGCAACCAGAAGGTTTTGTCGATCCTATAGGTGCTAACAAAGTGTGTAAGCTCCAGCGATCCATCTATGGACTAGTGCAAGCATCTCAGAGTTGGAATATACGCTTTGATGAGGTGATCAAAGTATATGGTTTTATACAGACTTTTGGAGAAGCCTGTGTTTAGAAGAAAGTGAGTGGGAGCTCTGTAGCATTTCTGATATTATATGTGGATGACATATTGTTGATTGGAAATGATATAAAATTTCTGGATAGCATAAAAGGATACATGAATAAAAGTTTTTCAATGAAAGACCTTGGTGAAGCTGCTTATATATTAGGCATCAAGATCTATAGAGATAGATCAAGACGCTTAATGGGACTTTCACAAAGCACGTACCTTGATAAAGTTTTTAAGAAGTTCAAAATGGACCAGTCGAAGAAAGGTTTCTTGCCTGTGTTACAAGGTGTGAAGTTGAGTAAGACTCAATGCCCGACCACTGCAGAAGATAGAGAGAAAATGAAAGGTGTTCCCTATGCTTCAGCCATAGGCTCTATCATGTATGCAATGTTGTGTACCGGATCTGATGTGTGCCTTGCTATTAGTTTAGCAGGGAGGTACCAAAGTAATCCATGAGTGGATCACTAGACAGCGGTCAAGAACATCCTGAAATACCTGAAAAGGACTAAGGATATGTTTCTCGTTTATGGAGGTGACAAAGAGCTCGTCGTAAATGGTTGCGTCGATGCAAGCTTTGACACTGATCCGGATGACTCTAAGTCACAAACTGGATACATGTTTTTATTGAACGGTTGAGCTGTCCGTTGGTGCAGTTCTAAGCAAAGCGTCATGGCGGGATCTACATGTGAAACGGAATACATAGCTGCTTCGGAAGCAGCAAATGAAGGAGTCTGGATGAAGGAGTGCATATCCGATCTAGGTGTCATACCCAGTGCATCGGATCCAATGAAAATCTTTGGTGACAATACTGGTGCAATTGCCTTGGCAAAGGAATCCAGATTTCACAAGAGAATCAAGCACATCAAGAGATGCTCCAATTCCATCCGCGATCAAGTCAAGGAGGGAGACATAGAGATTTGCAAGATAAATACAGATCTGAATGTTGCAGACCCATTGACTAAGCCTCTCTCACGTGCAAAACATGATCAACACCAAGACTCCATGGGTGTCAGAATCATTACTATGTAATCGGGATTATTGACTCAAGTGCAAGTGGGAGACTTAAGGAAATATGCCCTAGAGGCAATAATAAAGTTGTTATTTATATTTCCTTATATCATGATAAATGTTTATTATTCATGCTAGAATTTTATTAACCAGAATCATATTACATGTGTGAATACATAGACAAACAAAGTGTCACTACTATGCCTCTACTTGACTAGCTCGCTGAATCAAAGATGGTTAAGTTTCCTATCCATAGACATGAGTTGTCATTTGATTAACGGGATCACATCATTAGTGAATGATGTGATTGACTTGACCCATTCCGTTGGCTTAGCACTTGATCATTTAGTTTTAATGCTATTGCTTTCTTCGTGACTTATACATGTTCCTATGACTATGAGATTATGGAACTACCGAATACCGGAGGAACACGTTGCGTGCTGTCAAACGTCACAACGTAACTGGGTGATTATAAAGATGCTCTACAGGTGTCTCCGAAGGTGTTTGTGGTGTTGGCATAGATCGGGAATAGGATTTGTCACTCCGAGTGTTGGAGAGGTATCTCTGGGCCCTCTCCGTAATGCACATGACTATAAGCCTTGCAAGCAAATGACTAATGAGTTAGTAACAAGATGATGCATTATGGAATGAGTAAAAGACTTGCCAGTAACGAGATTGAACTAGGTATTGAGATACCGACGATCGAATCTCGGGCAAGTAACATACCGATGACAAAGGGAACAACGTATATTGTTATGCGGTTTGACCAATAAAGATCTTCGTAGAATATGTAGGAACCAATATGAGCATCCAGGTTCCGATGTTGGTTATTGACCGGAGATGAATCTCGATCATGTCTACATAGTTCTCGAACCCGTAGGGTCTGCACGCTTAACGTTTGGTGATGATCGGTATTACGAGTTTATGAGTTTTGATGTACCGAAGGTTTTTTGGAGTCCCGGATATGATCATGGTCTTGACGGGGAGTCTCGAAATGGTCGAGACATAACGATCGATATATTGGATGACTATGTTTGGACTTCAGAAGTGTTTTGAGCGAGTTTGGACAAATACGAGAGTACCGGGGGAGTTACCGGAACCCCCCGGGGAGTGTAATGGGCCTCATGGGCCTTAGTGGAGAAGAGGAGGGGCAGCCAGGGCAGGCCGCGTGCCCCCTCCCCCTACTCCTAATTGGACAAGGAAAGGGGGGCGGCGCCCCCCTTTTTCCTTCCCGCTCTCTCCTCCTTCATTCCCTCCTACTCCTACTCTTGGAAGGGTTGGAGTCCTACTCCCGGTGGGAGTAGGACTCCCCTTGGGGCGCGCCTAGGAGGTCGGCCTCCTCCCCCTCCTCTACTCCTTTATATACGGGGGAGGGGGGCACCCGATAGACACACAAGTTGATCATTGATCTCTTAGCAGTGTGCGGTACCCCCTCCACCATAAACCACCTCGATCATATCGTAGCGGTGCTTGGGCGAAGCCCTGCATCGGTAACTTCATCATCACCGTCATCACGCTATCGTGCTGACGGAACTCTCCCTTGAAGCTCTACTGGATCGTGAGTTTGTCGGACGTCACCAGCTAAACGTGTGCAGATCACGGAGGTGCCGTACGTTCGGTACTAGGATTGGTCGATCGTGAAGACTTACAACTACATCAACCACGTTGTCATAACGCTTCCGCTTACGGTCTACGAGGGTACGTGGATGACACTCTCCCCTCTCGTTGCTATGCATCACCATGATCTTGCGTGTGCGTAGTAATTTTTATGAAATACTATGTTCCCCATCACACTTAGTTAACTTGTTTTATTTTTTGGCTAGATGATAAATGCTCACTTTAGTTTTTCTCCTACAATTTCAGGAAGGTGGGCTGGGTTTTTTTGTAGAGCAAGCACATCTATAGACCTCTTTGCTTGATGTTGCTTTGTTAATTGGACATCGCACACCTATGCTAATGGACAAAGTAATACTGATATATAAACATGCTTGTGTCCTCTGCTTTGTCTTGATTCTTTTATGCAATTGGGTAAGATGTGTATGACACACACACTCATTAGGTGCTAATCTTCTCATGTCAATTGTTTCCAAATACTTGATTTTATGTGTCTAGAAAACTGAACTATGATGAAGTGGTTGATTATGTTAGAAAAGGTGGCTAAGAGATGATATTGCGTTATCTCTATCTTATTTGGACTAATTTTCTACGTCTATTATATTCTATTGTAGCTCATGTCTTTTCGCTTGTACATCAATTATTTCTTGGTCAATGTATGCGTAGAAATTTTGGATACACCATTCTCTAGACTGCCTAAGAGCGATACAAGCTTACCACACTATTAGACTGGAGTGTTTGACACTCCCATGATTTAGAATGTGTATGTTTTATTACTACAACCTAATTGTATGCCATTTCCTAATTTTCTCTGTATGTATAGATAAATCTTCTCCAGTTTGCAAATTCCTAATTTTAGCATTTACAATTTTTTCTATGTAAACAAAAATGATACTCACGGCTCTACTCACCTCCTCCTGTTTGCAAATTTTATGGTTGTACAATTTTACAGGAGCTGGATGATACAAAAGATGTATCTTCTCTGATAAGGAATATAATAGCTTATATCTTTCATCTTGGATGCGAGATCTTGCTGCACTTATTGATTGTGAGGGAGGTGACTACAAAACTTCAGGACCAACATAGGAGTTCTAAATTTGGTACAGCTAATGATGATAGGATTACTAAAATTGGGTACATGTAAAGCCACTACAGACATACTACTTGCTTTGTGAGAAATAATTATATATGTGCAAACATCCATCATGTACATGATGGCGATCCTCTTTGTGCTTTCTATTGATTAATCATTAATTAGTTTAAGCATAGTTTGTTTGGAATGAGTTTTCCCATTTACTGATCATGTGATTACCAGATGGTCCATGTGACCTAAGTTATATTTTTGTTAGCAAAATGTTTAGAAGTGGAGCAATTTCATTTACCGAGCTATTGTCACCTAATGGAAACTAAAGTCTGTCTAAACATTATACTTATCAGTGCAATCTCCAGACTCTTCTTCCACTTCAATGTCTCATGTTGCCTATCTCTGTTTGTTGGTTATGTCTGATATTTCCTATACCGATTCATCTGGGAGGTTTAGCATTAGCTCTATTACTATTCTACTGTTGATAGATGCAGCACTGCTCCTACCATCTCTGTTGTTTTATGCACACAGATAAGCTCTGTAACTATCATGCTGGATTTTACACTTGGAATTAGCTGAGAATTTATAATTTTAATATTTATACATGATATAGTAATGTGAGTCGGGTTTACTGATTTTATTGTTTGCTTCATAGGTAGAACTACATAAAGCCTCTTGTGTGCCCCAATCATGAGAATAAATTTATTTGACAACATAATAAATAGGAGGGAACAAATAATCCTGATGTGCAACTATTTTATTACCTATGATGCAACCAGTAGCCGGTAGCAATATCCTGGGTAATATCTACTGTCGACTAATAAAAACATCTTATATTTTGATACAAAGGGAATACATACTTAGTCATGTTTAGTTTAATTTTCTATTGGTTGCAGATGTGCTTGATGTCTTGCTGGTTGACCATAAAAAGTATTGACATTTGGAGATCATCTTCAGTGTCAGATTGGTCTCATGTTCTGTCAAGATCTGCTATTGGTCCCAATCAATTTTGTAATCCTCCTATGGACAAATCATGATTTTACTGGCTGAATACCACTTTTCCGGAATGCTGACTTGGTTATTCATATAAAGAGAGAAAAATGAATTGAGTGTCGTTGCTATTTATCTTGGATCATGCTTGCACCAGAGAAGCACGACATTTATTTGATCATCTTGACATGACGATAATATCAAGCTCTTTATTCGGGTATCACACATATATGTGCATCCTCCATCTTTGTAGCACATATGTATTGTCATTAAATCCAAAATTGATATTGTCTTGATTTATTGTTAGTTTATCAAATGGTGTAAGCTGTGCTCTAGAATTTGTTCATAGAAGTTGGTTTATTGTTAGTTCATCAAATGGTTTAAGATGCTCTTGATTTGAATGTGTTTTGGATTAAAGTCAGTCGCACCAATGTCTGTAAGCTTAGCCCTAAAATCATTCGAGCTGTACAATACTAACCACGAGAGGTAAAAAAAATTGGAACAAAAATATGATTTAGCACCAGCCTGTCAAATCACAGTAGAGTTAGCTGACAATAATTGTTACGTTGTTGATTTTTCCAGATTGACCATTGCATGTCCTAATAAAACTTGGATTGTTTTGATCTTTTAAATGTAGAATTTTATAAGAGGACAAAATTTTGTATTTTTCTTGCGATATACATCATGAAAGAAACACACGAACTAAACCATGCAGAAACTAATCAACTTTACATCCATATGATAAAAACTCTGTCTATTCTCAATAATATTCTCATAACACTTCCGAACTGCATTGTAATACTGCATTGGAAAGCTATACGCACCGCACCACAGAGACCAGCGAACTTCATGTTTGAAAAAACTGTACGTGTTGTTTTCTCGGTACCTTTTTGCTCTAGTTTTTTAACCGTTTATCGGAATTATGCGTGTAATATACCGTTGAAAATCTATGGAGTAGACGCAACTTCGCCATGTTGAACACTTTTCAAAATTCATCATAGTTTAAGAGTAGTTTCGAAAATCATGCGGCTCACAACGAATGACAGCGAGCGTTTTTTGGCGTTTTTTTCTAAACCGCTCGTCGGAATGAAACATATGATACACCGTTGGAAAGGTATCGTCGGCGTGCATCTTTTTCATATCTATTATTTTTTCTAATTCGCTACGGTTTAAGAGCAGTTTTGAATTTACTAAATCGCGGAATTGTGTTTTTCGAAATTTTTCAAATTTTCGGTACTGTTTTCACTCCAGTTTTCTAACCGTTTGTTGAAACAAGGCGTGTAATATACTGTTGGAAAGCTACGAACGAGGCGCAACTTTCATATGTTGAAATGTTTTCGAGATTCCTTACGATTTTTAGTTAAATTTGAAAATCGTGCGGCTGACTACGAAGGGCAGCGACCATTTTTTCATGAAATTTTTACAAAACGTTGGCCGAAATGATCCAAATGATACACCGTTGGAAAGATATCGTCGAGACGCTACTTTTTCATGTAGAACACTCCCTCTAATTCACTACGGTTTAAGAGTAGTTTTGAAATTACAAAAACGCGGAAACTCTGTTTTTCGCGACAACAAAATCGACGCGTGCACTGCATCAGACAGAAAAGCGCACTGCTTCAAACTGAAGAACGCACTGCATCAGACAGTCAATCGAACCTCATGATTTATTTTGTTGGACGTAGATTTTTGTCAGAGGAGTTTTGTTGTCTTTTTTTCCAACTTTTTTTCGAAGGAAAGTGGACCGCAACACTCCCGAAAGTGAAGCGGAACACTACCAAAAGTGAACCTCATGATTTGTTGTTGTCTTTTTTCGTACTAATTAATTTTTTACGCGCGTTTGAGAAGTGAGCTGCTTTCCGATGTGTTTTTGTTTTTGGATCACCAAGAGAACCACAACGATTTTTTTATGGCCAACTTCGTGAGAGAACAAAGTGAGCTTCAAAGAGTCCTTTGCAATGGACTTTTTTTAGACCAAAGTGCACTGCATTTTTACATGTTTTTAAATGCATTTTGTTCGAAATGAACTATACTGAGGAGTCATTCGTAGTGGACTTCTTTTTTACCCAAGTGCACTGTACGTTCACTTACCTAACAAACCACCACAAAATGAACCAGACACCTTTCATAGACACCTTTTTACATATAAAACTTACCTAACAAACTTCATAGACGAAGCGCATGAGCCGCAAGCAGTGCACCAACGGACTGCATCTTTTTTATTATTTTTTACATTTTTCTCTAACACATTCAAGAAGAAAGTGAACTTGAAAAAATGATCCTTCTTCTTCTGTAGTTTCCCGACGAACTGAACATCGACACACACACACACACGACCTGAAAAACTGGACTCCATTTTGTTTTGAGCCGCAAAGGTTTCCCAGCCGAACTGCATCAGACAATGCCCTCTTTTTCCTCCGGCGATTTTCACAATTTTCTCAACAATTGAAACACACTTCATACATAAAACAAAATTTATTCACACATAAATAAACAAACTGCACTATAGCGAGAGGTGACCCTCCTCGTCGTCACAGGTGCATCCCGTGCGGCCATGCCCAGCCAAACTGTATGCTGCCACCAACTGCAATGCCCGCTACTGTTGATGCAACGCCCGGAAGTGTACTACAATGATACCACACACATCCAAAATCTGAAAAACGCAAAAGAAGAACTGAACTGCAGCAACCTGTCCAAGTATTCATGACATAAAAGGATTCATCAACATAGCAAAAAGAACTCAACAAAAATCTAGCCGGTTTGCAGTAGACCGCGTAGTCATGTACATGCTCACACGCTCGGCACTACGACGCCACATGCCTTGTATGGGCGTGCCCGTGGTGAACTGTAGTCAAGTATGGCATGGGGGTGTTGTACTGCATGCGGTTGCAGTCCTTTTCTTCCTGAAAAAATAGCAAAAAATGAAACCACACCCAATTTGTGAATCGAAGTGCAGCAAAAAAAGAAATTGCACTGAATTGACAAAGGAAAATGACCCTGCATCACCTCGTTCATTCCTCTCACTGCTCGTGGTCGTCAGCGCTCGATCTGATGGCGCACTGACCCCGCAGCTGCTCTGGTGTAGACAAATCGAGGGGGAGAGAGAGCATTAAGGAGGTTGGGAGGGAAAGAGGCTCAGAGCATCATCGATGGCCGCATCACTCTGACCCGTGGGGCGACGCCATCGACCGTCGCTCACCGTGGTTGGGTGAGGTGCTGGTAGATCCGGGGCCGAGGGAGGAGGCACGGGGGCGAGGCTGCAGTCGGTGCCCTCGCCGGGCACCAAGGTACAGAGCGGTCGGCATCCGCGCTCGGATCCGAGGATGGACTGCATCGACGTGCCTACCGTCCTGCACTCGCACACGTTGCAAACTGCTTGGGGGCACAGAGGGGCCGGTGGTGGAGCTCCTCATCCTTCTCCCCTGCGGTGGACAGTGTGGGACGGGGTGAGAACCCGATCTGAACTGCACGGCGCCATGACTTTCGTCGGATCTGACGGGGAGGTGCTGCTCCTCCCAGATCGAGAGCAGCCCCGACGGCGGTTGTTGATGCACCGCGCGTTGGATCCTCGCCAGCTCCTGGAGGCAGATTGGATGGAGGTGCTGCGGCGGATGAACAGGGCCGGCATGGCCGAGGTGCGGCGACACAGTTAGTGAATCACGACGTGGCAAGGAGCACGGAGAGGTTGTAGGGGTAGGCGGCGCTGGGTGTTGGCCGGGGAGGGAGGCGCGGGGTGGTTGGTCGCCGGGGCGGGTGGCGCAGGGTGGTTGGTCGCCAGGGAGGATGGCGCGGGGTGGTGACCGATAGCGGGCGGCGTGGGGTGGTTGGGGGCCGGGGCGGGCGGCGCTGCGTGGTGGTTGGATCGGGGAGGGGTGGGGAGGGGCCGTGGTGTGCGGGCGCTGCCGCGCTAGAAACTGTTTTAAGTGGGGGGTGGTGAGGGGTGTGGGGAGTGTTATGAGGATAAGGCCTTTGTTATGAGAATAAGGTCTTAAGGGGTGTTATGAGAATAGACCCACCCTATATATATATATACTCGATTGATTTGTTCATGCATGTCAAATATGTCAATTGTGTGGGCCAGCCTATCTATATATTATCTCAATTTGAATTATGGGCAATTAATATGGAAATGTCATTTATACATCAGTATTGATCACCATGTTGAAAACATGGACATCCTCTACTCTACCGGAGACACGCTTAAATTAAATGAACTGTGTGCGATACTAATACTTTCCATGAAAAATTCAAGAACTTGGCAAACAACAATTGAGTAACATATATATGGTGATGCATTGGAAGATGTCGACGTGTCTAGCATGGAGGATGTGCCATCTAAGGATGATGATTTAATTCTGTCGATTTCTTTTGGCCCCTTGACGTAGGAGGTGCTCCTGTCGTCCCACGATTAACTGTCTTCAGACCCTGGAAGCGCTGCCAGATTGCAGTTGTCGCAAGATGTTCCATTGTCAACCCATGAAAGCGCATGCATATTGCTATAGTTAGAAGATCTTCCGTCGTCAAACCCTGAAATTGCAGGTAAGGACTTGTAAATGGGGCGTACTTCTCATTTATGGCATTTTGGACATGTTCACTTGTAGTGCTTGAACTTGTTATTTTTCTTCTTCTTTTTCTCCAAGTAGAAGGTGCTAATGTTGCTAAGGTTGATTCATTTTTTCTTCTTTGTTACCAGGTTGCGCACGAACCGTAGGAATCGGTTAGTTTGGGATTTTGCCCGTATCATTTTCACCTCTTTTTCTTTCTCTGATATGACTATTTTGTCGTTGCAGTAGTTTTAATTCATGTCATTTTTGTGTTTTCCTAGTGAAATGCCGATGTTTCAAAATGATGAATGCGATGCTAGTGTTGATTCTGTTGCTTCCACGTTTGTCCCCACTGGCATGCTCAACTCAGACAGTGCCGACGTTGTTTTATACTCTCTACGTCAGAAGTACCAAGACACTGACAAGTTGATAGTTCCCACATTGGTGACGGTCGCTATTTTTGCTTTTGTACATAGGATGATAAGTTGTTTGGCAATTTTCTAACTGTTGTTGTTCTTTTTGTACAACAGACCAAGATTCATGATGGAAATATTGATGCCAATGTGCTACAGTGGTTCACGAGATCAGGGGCTGATGGTTTTGACCAAGTACGTGAACTAGAACTTATTGTACTCATGAACTAGAACTTTCATGTTTTATTAGAAGTTCGGGAGGTGGAAATGAACTTGCGTAGCCTGCTTTTTCTCCCATGTACTTATGAATGATGTGTGCTTCTTTTTTGAAGCTGGACTTATTGTTGCAAGGAAATCGAAGTGATATGTTTGTTGCAAGTTTGGGCGGTGGATATAGACTTGAGTACCATTTTTTTGTACAAGGTTGCATACTCAATTAGAACTTATAATTATCTGATCTGCTTCGACTTCTGAATTTCATTTCCCTCTTTTATTTATTATTTTCGAGGCTGAATATTTAGTTTCATTACGATTTGTTAAATTCATTTTTCCTCCATGATTTTTTTGTCCGCTTCTTTTCCCTACTTTCGAACCGCCATCATTTGTGCATGCCATGAAGCCTACTGAAGAATCTTGGCATTGGTGCTTTGTTGTTTTGAATTTGAGGTTCCGTCGTTTCAAGTGTCTTGATTCACTCTGAGATGAAACCTGGAGTGATGCAGTTAGATTCTACAGGACTATAACATATAATATAAAGAGGCTTTGGAGGGAGTCTAGTGTGGATAGGTCCAAACCGTTCTCGCCTGCGCATGTTGATGGTTTCTCTTGCAAGTCTTTTCGCGTGCCGCAGCAGGAAAACACGTGAGTATACATTTTAATGAAATTTATTATTTGTTTTTGTTGCTGGAACGCCTCGTATTCCAATTTTTTGGTGTATTCATGTATCTTGATTTTGTAATGTACCCTTATGTTTTTTCTTGTTAACATGCATGATTGTGGTTTCTTTATGCTACAAAACTGCAAGACATATCATTGCTGGGAGGATGGTGTGATTGAAATGTTGGACTACACCCACGAAGACATTCTTGACATTAGGAAGACTCTGTTGTACACCTGCGCCGCTAGTGGTGTGTCTGATGTTGACTGCCAGGGTTTGTTTGGCATCGAACCCTATACATATGCATGATTTTTTGTATTTATTTCCATCTTCTACCTCTTGACTAGTACTGTCATGTCATTTGTATTTGAACTTACCCTTTTTGCTCTCCTCCTTTTTTATTTGCAGGTGAGTGGCTGGATCTTGGTGAACATGACTACAGGATCTTTGGCAGCTGATACGTCTCCAATGTATCTATATTTTTTATTGTTCCATGCTATTATATTATCTTTCTTGGATGCTTTATATGCTATTTTATATGATTTTTGAGACTGACCTATTAATCTAGAGCACAGTGCCAATTTCTGTTTTCCCCTTGTTTTTGAGTTTCACATAAAAGGAAAATCAAACGGAGTCCAATTGACCTGAAAATTCACGGTGATTTTTTATGGACCAGAAGTAGCCCCCGAAGCAAAAGAGTTGGGCCAGAAGAGCCACGAGTCATCCACAAGGGTGGGGGTGCGCCCCCTACCTTGTGGTTGACTCGTGGACCCCCTAACTTGTTCTCGACGCCAGAAATTCTTATAAGTACCGAAACCCCCAGAAATAAACCTAGATCGGGAGTTCCGCTGCCGAAAGCCTCTGTAGCCATGAAACACCAATTGAGAGCCTATTTTGGCACCCTGCCGAAGGGGGAAACCATCACTGGTGGCCATCTTCATCATCCCGGTAATCTCCATGACGAGGAGAGAGTAGTTCACCCTCGAGGCTGGGGGTATGTACCAGTAGCTATGTGTTTGATCTCTCTCTCTCTCTCTCACTCGCTCTCTCTTGTTCTTGATTTGGCACAATCTTGGCGTACCACGAGCTTTCCTATTATAGTTGGATCTTATGATGTTTCTCCCCCTCTACCTTCTTGTAATGGGTTGAGTTTTCCCTTTGAAGTTATCTTATCGGATTGAGTCTTGAAGGATTTGAGAACACTTGATGTATGCCTTGCATGTCCTTATCTGTGGTGACAATGGGATATTCACGTGATCCACTTCATGTATGTTTTGGTGATCAACTTGCGGGTTCAGTGACCTTGTGAACTTATGCATAGGGTTGGCACACTTTTTCGTCTTGACTCTCCCGTAGAAACCTTGAGGCACTCTTTGAATTTCTTTGTGTTGGTTTGAAGATGAATCTGAGATTGTGTGATGCATATCGTATAATCAAACCTGCGGATACTTGTGGTGACATTGGAGTATCTAGGTGACATTAGGGTTTTGGTTGATGTGTGTCTTAAGGTGTTATTTTAGTACGAACTCTAGGGCTGTTTGTGACATTTATAGGAATAGCCCAATATATCGATTAGAAAGAATAACTTTGAGGTGGTTTCGTACCCTAAAGTAATCTCTTCGTTTGTTCTCCGCTATTTGTGACTTTGGAGTGACTCTTTGTTGCACGTTGAGGGATTTTTATATGATCTAATTATGTTATCATCGTTGAGAGAACTTGCAATAGTGAAAGTATGAACCCTAGGCCTTGCTTCTAAGCATTGCAATACCATTTGTGCTCACTTTTATCATTAGTTATCTTGCTTTTTTATATTTTCAGATTACAAAAACTTATATCTACCATCCATATTACACTTGTATCACCATCTCTTCGCCGAACTAGTGCACCTATGCAATTTACCTTTGTATTAGGTGTGTTGGGGACACAAGAGACTCTTTGTTATTTCGTTGCAGGGTTGTTTGAGAGAGAAAATCTTCATCCTACGCCTCCCACGGATTGATAAACCTTCGGTCATCCACTTGAGGGGAAATTGCTACTGTTCTACAAAACTCTGCGCTTGGAGGCCCAACACGAGTCTACAAGAAGAAGGTTGTGTAGTAGACATGAAGATCTTTTCTGGCGCCCTTGCCGGGGAGGTGAGTGCTTGAAGGTATATCTTTAGACCTTGCATTTGAATCTTTTAGTTCCTTGTTTTATCACTAGTTTGTTTTACAAAAATAAAACTACAAAAAATGGAATTGAGGTTGCCTCATATGCTTCATCTTTTTAATGTCTTTCGTGAAAATGATGGTAAGGAAAATTGTGCCAAATTGTTAGAAGAAAAAGTCATTAAAATTTTTGGCACAAAATATTTGAATGGTGAGAATGATTGCAATGTTATTAGTATGAATTCTTTGAATATCCATGATGCTAATGACATGCAAAGCCACAAGCTTGGGGATGCTATGTTTGATGAAGATGATATTTTTAGTCCCCCAAGTTTTGATGAGAAAATTTATTATGATGAAAGCATCTATTTATGATGATTATGGTGATGAAACCTATCTTGTAAAGAATATTAATAACCATGAAACATGTCATCATGATTTTAATCAAGTGTCTCATGATAGTTATTTTGGTGAGTTTGCTCCCACTATTATGAATGAGAATAAATTTGCATATGTGGAGAGTAATAAAATTTCTATGCTTATGGGTCATGAAAAGAATGTTTTATGTGATGGTTATATTATGTAATTCATTCATGATGCTACTGAAAATTATTATGAGAAAGGAACATATGTTTTTACCTATTGCAATAATATCAAGTTTCCTCCATATGTGTTGAAAGTTTTGAAGTATTGCTTGTTTTTCCTTCCTATGCTAGTTGAGTCTTGCTCCCTTAAATTGTTTGCTGACAAAATCCCTATGCATAGGAAGTGGGTTAGACTTAAATATTCTTGCCATATGATTCATGATGTTCTTTTTGCGTTTCAATTCTTATCTTTATGTGAGCATCATTGAAATCTTCATGCCTAGCTAAAAAGGCATTAAAGAAAAGCGCTTGTTGGGAGACAACCCAATACTTTTACCTATTGTTTTTGTGTGTTCACGTGATTAAGCTATTGTATTAATCGTGTTTTATAGCTTTTGTTTCAATAAAGTGCCAAGTAAAGCCTTTGGGGTACTGTGGATGATAGTTGACTTGATTCTGTGCAAAAACGGAAAATTTTGCATCAGTGCAGAAAATTCAATAAATCACTGGAACATGATAATTCACTGAAGTTTTGGGGAAAGATTTGATGGACTATAGAATAAGGAGTGGCAAGTGACTAAGCTTGGGGATTACCAAGGCACCCCACGGTAATATTCAAGGACAACCAAGCATCTAAGCTTGGGGATGCCCCGGATGGCATCCCCTCTTTCGTCTTCGTCTATCGGCAAATTTACTTGAGGCTATATTTTTATTCACCACATTTTATGTGTTTTGCTTGCAGCGTCATTTTATTTTATTTAGATTTGCTTGCTGTTATTTAGAATAAGTTTCTTTTATTTCAATAAAAAGACAAGTATAGCCTTTACCATGTTTATTTTGCAACTCTTTATTTTCCTGTTTGAAAACAAAAAGTTTTGTATAATTGTCTAAATTCTTCTGGATAGTCAGAACGTGATAAAATCTTAAATTTTTTACAAAGTTAGCAGGAATAAGTTCTATGTAACGTGGTAATTTTTCAGAATTTTTAGTGCTAGGGAAGTATGAGAACAATTCCACTCTTTACAGACTGTCCTGTTTAGACAGATTGCTGTTATGTTTGCATTTTTTACATATGTTTGCATGTTTAATGATTCTATTTGAGGATAAGAGTATTAAATATGCAGAGGCAATTAGTATGCAATGTCAAATTATAATTTTAGTGATTTTCTACAGTAGAGAATGTTAAGGTTTTGAGTTGATTTATACTAACTTATCTCACGAGTTCTTGTTGAGTTTTGTGTCGATGAAGTTTTTTAGATTTAGGGAAACTGCGACATGAGAGGAATTAAGGAGATACAAAAGCTCAAGCTTAGGGATGCCCAAGGTATCCCAAGATAATATTCAAGAAGTATGAAGCATCTAAGCTTGGAGATGCCCCGGTGGGCATCCCACCTTCCTTCTTCAACAATTATTGGTTAGTATCGGTTTAGCCTAAGTTTTTGCTTCTTCACATGATATGTGCTATCCTTGCAATGTCATTTTATTTTGTTTTGCTTGCTATTCGAATAAAGTACTTAAGATCTGGAATTCTTAAATGAGAGAAGGGTCTTCTCATAGCTAGTTAATTATTTGACTACTCATTGATCTTCACTTATATCTTTTTGGAGTAGTTTGTCAGTTGCTCTAGTGCTTCACTTATATGTTTTTAGAACACGGCGGTGGTTATATTCTGAAGAAATTGATGAACTCTCATGCTTCACTTATATTATTTTGAGAGTCTCTAAGCAGCATGGTAATTTTCTTTGGTTATGAATTTAGTCCTAATATGATAGACATCCAAAGCAGATATAATAAAAACTTTCATATATAGAGCATTGAATATTATGTGAAGTTTGACTCCTTGTAATTGTTTTGAGATGTTAAGATGGTAATATTAGAGTCATGCTAGTGGTAGTTTGTGAGGTTAAAGAAATAATTGTGTTAAGGTTTGTGATTCCCGAAGCATGCGTGTATGGCCTATGTAACCAAATTGGCGCGCATTGTATCTTGATTGTTTCCTCTTTGCGGGAAGGTCGGGGGCGCGCGATGGTTAACTCCTACCAACCTCCCTCTATGGGCATGCATCGTAGTGCTTTGCATTGAGGGCTAAGTAGATTTTTTGCAATAAGTATGTGAGTTCTTTATGACTAATGTGAGTCCATTGATTATACGCACTCTCGCCCTTCCACCTTGCTAGCCACTCTAAGTGTCGCGCAACTTTCATCGGTGCATAAAACCCTCCTTATACCTTCCTCAAAACAGCCACCATACCTACCTACTATGGCATTTCCATAGCCATTCCAAGATATATTGCCATGTAACTCCACTGTTCCATTTATTATGACACGCTTCATCATTGTCATATCGCTTTGCATGATCATGTAGTTGACATAGTATTTGTGGCAAAGCCACCGTTTATATTTTTCATACATGTCACTCTTGATCATTGCACATCCCGGTACATCGCCGGAGGCATTCATATAAAGTCATATCTTTGTTCTAGTGTCGAGTTGTAATATTGAGTTGTAAGTAAATAAAAGTGTGATGATCATCATTATTAGAACATTGTCCCATGTGAGGTTAACAAAAATAAAAGAGGCCAATCCAAAATAAATAAAAGAGGCCAAAGAAGCCCATAAAAAAGAGAGGCCAAAGAGCACAAAATGAAAATAAATAAATAAAGGAATAAAAATGAGAGAAAAATAGAGAGAGGCGATGTTACTATCCTTTTCCACACTTCTGCTTCAGAATAGCACCATGTTCTTCATGATAGGGAGTCTCCTATATTGTCACTTTCATATACTAGTGGGAATTTTTCATTATAGAACTTGGCTTGTATATTCCAACGATGGGCTTCCTCAAATTCCCTATGTCTTCATGAGCAAGCAAGTTGATGCAAACCCGCTAGTTGTATTTTTGAGCTTTCATACAGTTATAGCTCTAGTGAATCAGTTACATGGCAATCCCTACTCACTCACATTGATATCGATTGATGGATATCTCAACGGTCCATTGATTTGCCTAGTTGATGTGAGACTTTCTCCCACCTTTTTTCCTATCAGCACCTTCCATTCCACCCATCGTGCTATGTCCATGGCTCGCGCTCATATATTGCGTGAAGAGTTGAAAAAAGGCTTGAAAAAGTAGAGTATGAAAGCAATTGCTTGGCTAACTCTGGGATGGGCATGAGGGGTATATTGTGTTAAGAAAAGGGAGCATAAGGAATATATGATTTGTAGGGATAACGTTCTTTAGCCATGTTATTTTTTAAGCTTCATAGATTACTTTTAGTATGCTTGAAGTATTATTGTTTTGACATTGATGAACTTCTATTTTGAGTCTTATGGATCTGAACATTCAACCACAATAAAGAATATTGCATTGATAAATATGTTGGGTAGTATTCCACATCAAAAATTCTGTTTTTATCATTTACCTACTCGAGGACGAGCAGGAATTAAGCTTGGGGATGCTTGATACGTCTCCAACATATCTATAATTTTTTATTGTTCCATGCTATTATATTATCTTTCTTGGATGCTTTATATTCATTAATATGCTATTTATATGGCTTTGGGGACTAACCTATTAACCTAGAGCCCAGTGCCAGTTTATGTTTTTCCTTGTTTTTTGAGTTTCGCAGAAAAGGAATATCAAACAGAGTCCAATTGACCTGAAAATTTACGGTGATTTTTTATGGACCGAAAGAAGCCCTTGAAGCAAAAGAGTTGGGCCAGAAGAGCCACGAGTCATACACAAGGGTGGGGGCGTGCTCACCCCCTAGGGCGCAGCCCCCTACCTTGGGGTTGACTCGTGGACCCCCCTAACTTGTCCTCAAGGCCAAAAAATCTAATAAATACCGAAACCCCCAGAAATAAACCTAGATCAGAAGTTCCGTCGCTGAAAGCCTCTGTAGTCAAGAAAAACCAATCGGGAGCCCGTTCTGGCACCCTACCAGAGGGGGAAACCATCACCAGTGGCCATCTTCATCATCCCGGCGCTCTCCATGATGAGGAGGGAGTAGTTCACCCTCGGGGCTGAGGGTATGTACCAGTAGCTATGTGTTTGATCTCTCTCTCTCTCTCTCTCTCTCTCTCTCTCTCTCTCTCTCTCTCTCTCGTGTTCTTGATTTGGCACGATCTTGATGTACCGCGAGCTTTGCTATTATAGTTGTATCTTATGATGTTTCTCCCCCTCTACCTTCTTGTAATGGATTGAGTTTTCCCTTTGAAGTTATCTTATCGGATTGAGTCTTTAAGGATTTGAGAACACTTGATGTATGTCTTGCATGTGCTTATCTATGGTGACAATGGGATATTCACGTGATCCACTTGATGTATGTTTTGGTGATCAACTTGCGGGTTCAGTGACCTTGTGAACTTAGGCATAGGGGTTGGCACACGTTTTCGTCTTGACTCTCCGGTAGAAACTTTGCGGCACTCTTTGAAATTCTTTGTGTTGGTTTGAATAGATGAATCTGAGATTGTGTGATGCATATCGTATAATCAAACCCGCGGATAATTGCGGTGACATTGGAGTATCTAGTTGACATTAGGGTTTTGGTTGATGTGTGTCTTAAGGTTTTATTTTAGTACGAACTCTAGGACTGTTTGTGACACTTATAGGAATAGCCCAATAGATCGATAAGAAAGGATAAGTTTGAGGTGGTTTCGCATCCTACAATAACCTCTTCGTTTGTTTCCGCTATTAGTGTCTTCAGAGTGACTCTTTGTTGCACACTGAGGGATTGTTATATGATCTAATTATGTTATCATCGTTGAGAGAACAAGCAATAGTGAAAGTATGAACCCTAGGCCTTATTTCTAAGCATTGCAATACCGTTTGGGCTCACTTTTATCATTAGTTATCTTGCTGTTTTTATATTTTCAAATTAAAAAAACTTATATCTACCGTCCATATTACACTTGCATCACCATCTCTTAGTCGAACTAGTGCACCTATACAATTTACCATTGTATTGGGTGTGTTGGGGACACAAGAGACTCTTTGTTATTTGTGTAACATCCCAAAATTTTGCAAATTTTGGAATGTTAATAAAAAGTTATGATTGACTGAGTTGTTGTGATTGGCATATAAAGGAAAAAAGAACTTTTTGAGACTTGTTAAAAAAATCGATTGGGATTTCTTTGTTTTGGACTCCTATGAAATATTTTGAAACCACAAATAAAAAAAGAGTGAGAATAAAATGACTTTCTCAAAATGTGGTGGAAGAATACTTTATGTGAAGTTCCATGAATTTTTGGAGTGCCATTTGAATTGGATCATATTTGGAGTTTTAATGCTATTTACATATTTCCAAATTATTTAAATTAAATGAGAAGAGATAATGTGACTTCTCCAAAAAAATTGGAAATATTTAATATGGCACAATTATCTTTTTTTATGAATTTGTATAGCACTAAATTGAAATTTTGAGTTATTCAATTATGTTCATATAGCGTTAATAGTAGTTGTGGACAAAATTATTATTTTTTAAATTCTTAAGATTTATTTTCTGAACTCTAATTATTATTTAGGTTAACTTAAACATTTTTATTTGCTGTTTTAAATAAACTTTTTTTTGTACGATTACATTTTTTTTATTCTGCAGTTAACTACATTCTGTTCTAAACCTCCTTATCTCAGCCCATCTATGTCTTCTGTCTTTTGTTTTTCTTCTCTTTCCTTTGTGCTCTTGGGCCAAAATTCCCACTAAGGTCCATATCACGCGCTGGCCTTCTTCTTCTTCCTCCGTTCCTTGGTTCACGCAAGAACAGAAGCTCCACCCATGGCTTCACACCTCTTCATTCTCTCCTCCCTGTTAATTCCTTGCCCGTTTAACTTTGACGTCTACACAAAAAATGCGGAGGACATTATTACGAATCCATTCAGGGAATAAAAACTCAGCATTACTGCTTTAATTCATCGAATGGATCTGTGAAACGTACATGCACAAATAGCCATTAAAAGTCACCTTGAGCTCCCTTGATCTCCCAGTACCGACTGCTTTGGCCACTATAAATTGATCCCGAGGACCGCACCCAACCCTACTCTATCTCAGGACCGAAACCCCTCCCCTAATCGCCCTCCTCCGCGAGCAATTGCTCGCTGGAGTTGACCCTCTGCTGCCACATCCAACGAAGCTAGCATTGCATGTGGTGAGCCCCTCGTCCCTCCAATTTCTTTCTCCGGATGTGTATGCTCGTGCGCACCTCCATGACCCCTTGACCCTCTCGAATCCACAGCCGGAGTTCATAGAACAGCGACGAGCACATCCAACACGAAACTCCAGCGAACTCTAGTGGGTTCACACGGCTTCCCGAGGATGAATTGGTCGTCTCCGGCGACATCACCTTCTTCTCCACGTCGTGGGCCTCACTGTCCGCCATTCCTACTCGCCGGAGCACGCCCGAACCACCATCTTCCTCGTCGCCGACGACCTACTCCGGTGAGGTTTCTGTAAATCCCGTAATACATTTTCAGAAAATATTCAAACTCCGAAAAATCGTATCTCCTAGACTGTAAGTCCGAATTCGACAAATTTTATATCCCCGGATTCGTTGGAACATGTAGTTTTTTATAAAAGCAAAATATTTCAGTTTTGGTAAATTCAAATTCAACTCAAATTTATTATGTGAATTTGAGTATATTTAGTATACCTCTTATTTTACAGTTTATTTGGAGATGAATCCTTCATCAAAAAGTATCCATATGACCATACCTTTCTGTTGGGACACTTACCATATTTTTACCACCATGTTAAGACCCTACTTTGACTTCAAATCTTAGTTTCAGTTTCATTTAGTCATATTCCTTTCCTTTATTAATTTAACCATGGAATAATTCAATCTTCTCAAGGCGATCATCCTGAATCTTATTGGTTAATTTAGTATCCAATCCAAGCGGGGAATATCTCTTAAATATCCATATTGTCAAACCCAGTGACGTTTCACATACTCTCGACCCAACCAATTTTATAGTCGAGCTTCATCCTAACTTGTATCAATTTGATCCAACCCCGAAATATGATTTATGTCATATTTTCAGTCAAGCCAACTTGATCCATCTCAACCCTGTCACGCCATAGTAACTAGCTTAGTAATAAAAATAACAAAATAATTGTATTGTTAATTGTAACTTTTATTTGGATGTTGTTCTGCTTGTCTTAAAGTACTTTATGTATCGTTAGATATATCGTGACGAGAAGGCGAGACGATAGCTAGTAGAATATTTCATCTTCAGGAATTCAGGCAAGTTGCAAATTGATCATGCTTTCACCTATATTTTCATATTATGCATGTCTCTTTAAATTTTATTATTAAGCATGTTTTACAAAAAAGTTTTGCAAAATATTATTGCTAGCTAGAGCCTTAGGTTCAAATTTGCATCTATGCTTGGCCACGCTTGCACAAATGGGTGGGTTCAAAATCAAATAAGTCTTAACAAATAAACTTGCCCTCTTTTGGGGCAACGTTTTGTGAAAACTTTTGAAAAAAACAAAAAACTATATATTGTTTTACTTCTACTCTGTTGGCGGAACGGTATGACGGGAGCGTCTACAAGTGATTGCGCCCATCGGGGTCTTGCAGTGATTGCGCCCAACTGGGGTCTTGCACACAAGTTTTTGGTGGGGACCGCCGTCCAGGGGACCGAGATCTTCCAAGTACAGTTTGATGTAGCTTCCAGTACAGCCACATGCTATTATGGCTCTAGCTTAGCTTTTCCTTATCGGGAAACCCTTATTCAGGTACGGTCATCGAAGATGGGTCTTAATGGCCAAGGGAGCGGGTCGTGCTAGAACTAAATACCGGGGGCCATTTGGAAAGGCTTCGTCACAATCTCCTCCCGGTCACACACCCATAGTGGTGTCACGACACAAAGGGTTGATTGTGTCATGTGGGGAACGTGTACGACCTCTGCAGAGGGTTTAACCTAATCGATTAGACGTGCCCCCGGTTATGGGCAATTTTGAGCAACTACGGACTTGGACTAAAGAAGAACCTCCCCTCTCTTTTCTAAAAATCGGTTTTAAGGGTTGGTTGAGGATTGAGCACAGTGATTGTGTTTCACTTCAACTATATAAATGTTTTACTAAAATCGGAGAATGAACTTTGGTGCGTATATCCAAAGTCTCACTCCAACCTTTTATACTAAAAAATATTTTATTTGAAAAGAAGTTTGCAAAGTATAGGACAAAATTGGCTTTATGCAAAGGAAACCTCCACCAATACTTACCCTGCATACATACATATTCTGTTAAAACTTTCCTTTGCAACTTGCGAGTACATTTCACGTACTCATCTGCACCTGTCATGTGCAGATCTCAGCAGATTAAGAGCCGATAGGGTTACGGTCTACACTCAACGAGCCCAGTGGCGTTGATGGAGCCTAACTTAGAGACTACGTATGATTCCGCTGTATTATATGCCAGCATTGAGCTGTAACAATGGTATGCATTTGCTTAATTTTGGATCAATCGTTATAGTAAAATGATGTATGTTTTACTAGTAATCATTCTTGTTGCTGTGTGTGCTAGCTATGATCCAGGTATAGCACAGTAAGCATAGAGACTTGGATTTCGTCAAATCCGGGTCGTGACAATTTGGTTGCAGGGTTGTTTCAGAGAGACCATCTTCATCCTACACCTCCCACGGATTGATAAACCTTAGGTCATCCACTTGAGGGAAAATCACTGCTGTTCTACAAAACTCTACGCTTGGAGGCCCAACACGAGTCTACAAGAAGAAGGTTGTGTAGTAGACATCAGCAGCTAGTTCTCAAAGCTCGAGCGTGTTGCTATTGATTTGACCCATGGTCGTTCTCCTGAAAAGACAAGATCGGGTGCTATGAATGGGCGGTTGGGAGCTCCCAAAGGTTCTATGTCTACTGGTCCAGAGAGCCCGTCCAAACCCAAGAATCCCATTGTGCAATTGATAGATGCTACTTCTCGAGCTTGTGTTGTATTCCCTCGAAGAGGAAAGGGTGATGCAGCACGATAGCGTAAGTATTTCCTCAGTTTTTGAGAACAAAGGTATCAATCCAGTAGGGGACCACGCGCGAGTCCCTTGCACCTGAACAAACAAATAAGTACCTCGCAGCCAACGCGATAAGGGGTTGTCAATCCCTTCACGATCACTTACGAGAGTGAGATCTGATAGATAGGATGGGATAATATTTTTGGTACTTTTCGTATAAGAACAGAAAGTAAATAAAGCAAATAAGCAACAGCAACAGAAATTGGCTAGTTGAAAGGAAAGTAATATGATAAAGATAGACCCAGGGGCTATAGGTTTCACTAGTGGCTTCTCTCATGATAACAGAATTCTACGGTGGGTGAACAAATTATTGTCGAGCAATTGATATAAAAGTGCATAGTTATGAGAATATCTAGGCATGATCACTGTATATAGGCATCACGTCCGTAACAAGTAGACCGAAATGATTCTGCATCTACTACTATTACTCCACACATCGACCGCTATCCAGCATGCATCTGGAGTATTAAGTTCATAAGAACAGAGTAACGCCTTAAGCAAGATGACATGATGTAGAGGTATAAACTCAAGCAATATGATATAAACCCCATCTTTTTATCCTCGATGGCAACAATACTATACGTGCCTTGCTGCCCCTACTGTCACTGGGAAAGGACACCGCAAGACTGAACCCAAAGCCAAGCACTTCTCCCATTGCAAGAACTATAGATCTAGTAGGCCAAACCAAACCAATAATTTGAAGAGACTTTCAAGGATATTATAATCATACATAAAAGATTTCAGAAAAGAATCCAATATTGTTCATAGATAATCTTGATAATAAACCCACAATTCATCGGATCTCAACAAACACACCGCAAAAATATTAAATTGAATAGATCTCCACGAAGATCGTGGAGAACTTTGTATTGAGATCCAAAGAGAGAGAAGAAGCCATCTAGCTAATAACTATGGACCCGAAGGTCTATGGTAAACTACTCACAACTCATCGGAGGGGCTATGGTGTTGATGTACAAGCCCTCCGTGATCGATGCCCCCTACGACGGAGCTCCAGAATAGGCCCCAAGATGGGATCTCACGGGAACAGAAGGTTACGGCGGTGGAATTAGGGTTTCTTCATGCTCCCCGATGTTTCCAGGGTATATGGATATATATAGGAGGAAAAAGTACGTCGGTGGAGCAACATGGGGCCCATGAGGGTTGGGGGCGCGCCCTGCCCCCTCGTGGGCACCTCGTTTCTTCTCTGACATGTAATCCAAGTCTCTCATGAAGATATCCTTCCAAAAATAACTCTCCTGAAGGTTTCATTCCGTTTGGACCCCGTTTGATATTCCTTTTCTGCGAAACACAGAAATAGGCCAAAAAACAGCAATTTGCACTCGGCCTTGGGTTAGTAGGTTAGTCCCAAAAATAATATAAAAGTGTATAATAAAGCCCATTAAACATCCAAAACAGAATATATAATAGCATTGAACAATCAAAAATTATAGATACGTTGGAGACGTATCAAGCATCCCCAAGCTTAATTCCTGCTCGTCCTCGAGTAGGTAAATGATAAAAATAGAATTTTAGATGTGGAATGCTAACCAACATAATTCTCAATGTAATTCTCTTTGTTGTGGCATGAATGTTCAGATCCGAAAGATTCAAGATAAAAGTTTATATTGACATAAGAGTAATAATACTTCAAGCATACTAGCAAAGCAATCATGTCTTCTGAAAATAACATGGCCAAAGAAAGTTCATCCCTATGAAATCATATATTTAGGCTATGCTCCATCTTCGTCACACAAAATACTCAAATTATGCACAACCCCGGTTTCAGCCAAGCACTTGTTTCATACTTTAATTGTTTTCAAACTTTTTCAACTTTCACGCAATACATGAGCATGAGCCATGGACATAGCACTATGTGGAATAGAGTGGTGGTTGTGGAGAAGACAAAGAGGAAGATGGTCTCACATCAACTAGGCATATCAATGGGCTATGGAGATGCCCATCAATAGATATCAATGTGAGTGAGTAGGGATTGCCATGCAACGGATGCACTAGAGCTATAAATGTATGAAAGTTGAACAAAAGAAACTGAGTGGGTGTGCATCCAACTTGCTTGCTCACGAAGACCTGGGGCATTTGAGGAAGCCCATCGTTGGAATATACAAGCCAAGTTCTATAATGAAAATTTCCACTAGTATATGCAAGTGACAAAATAAGAGACTCTCTATCATGAAGATCATGGTGCTACTTTGAATCACAAGTGTGGAAAAAGATAGTGGCATTATCCCTTTTTTTTCTTTTTTTTCTTTCTTTTTATTTTCCTTTTTTTGGGCCTTTCTTTTTTGTTTGGCATTTCCTTCTTTTCTTCTTCTTTTTTTCCTTGGGACAATGCTCTAATAATGATGATCATCACACTTCTATTGATTTACAACTCGATACTAGAACAAAGTATGACTCTATATGAATGCCTCCGGCGGTGGACCGGTATGTGCAATGAATCAAGAGTGACATGTATGAAAATCTATGCAAGGTGGCCTAGCCATGAATACGATGTCAACTACATGATCATGCATGGAAATATGACAATGATGAAGCGTGTCATAGCAAACGAAACGGTGGAAAGTTGCATGGCAATATATCTCAGAATGGCTATGGAAATGCCATGATAGGTAGGTATGGTGGCTGTTTTGAGGAAGGTATATGTTGGGAGTATGGTACTGGCGAAAGTTGTGCGGTACAAGAGAGGCTAGCAATGGTGGAAGGGTGAGAGGGCGTATCCATGGACTCAACATTAGTCATAAAGAACTCACATACTTACTGCAAAAATCTACAAGTCATCAAAACAAAGTACTACACACATGCTTCTAGGGGAAGGGTTGGTAGGAGTTAACCATCGCGCGATCCCGACCTCCACGCAAAGGATGACACTCAATGAAATACTTCATGCTTCAAATTTGTCACACAACGGTTACCATACGTGCATGCTACGGGACTTGCAAACCTCAACACAAGTATTTCTCAAATTCACAATTACTCTACTAGCATGACTCTAATATCACCATCCTCATATCTCAAAACAATCATCAAGTATCAAACTTCTCATAGTATTCAATGCACTTTATATGAAAGTTTTTTACTAGACTCATCTTGGATGCCTATCATATTAGGACTAGTTTTGTAACCAAAGCACATTAACATTTTGTTCTAAAAGATTCTCAAATAGATATAAGTGAAGCATGAGAAAACAATAATTTCTACAAAATAAAACCACCACCGTGCTCTAAAAGATATAAGTGAAGCCCTAGAGCAAAACTATCTAGCTCAAAAGATATAAGCGAAGCACATAGAGTATTCTAATAAATTCTAAATCATTTTATCTCTCTCAAAAGGTGTGTCCAGCAAGGATGATTGTGGGAAACTAAAAAGCAAAGACTCAAATCATACGCGACGCTCCAAGCAAAACACATATCATGTGGTGAATAAAAATATAGTCTCAAGTAAAGTTACCGATAGACGAAGACGAAAGGGGGGATGCCTTCCCGAGGCATCCCCAAGCTTAGGATTTTGGTTGTCCTTGAATTTTACCTTGGGGTGCCTTGGTCATAACCAAGCTTAGGCTTTTGCCACTCTTTGTTCCATAGTCCATCAAATCCATACTCAAAACTTGAAAACTTCACAACACAAAACTTAGCCAAAAATCTCGTGAACTCCGTTAGTATAAGAAAACAAACCACCACTCAAAGGTACTGTAATGAACTCATTCTTTGTTTATATTGGTGTAAAACCTACTGTATTCCAACTTCTCGATTATTCGTAACCCCCGATACTATTCATAGATTAATCAAAATAAGCAAACAACACACGAAAAATAGAATCTGTCAAAAACAGAACAGTCTGTAGTAATCTGTAACTTTCGAATACTTATGTAACTCTAAAAAAATTGAAATAAATTGGTGGACGTGAAGAATTTGTCTATTAATTATCTGCAAAAAGAATCAACTAAAAAGCATTCTCCGGTAAAAAAATGACAGCCAATCTCGTGAGCGCTAAAGTTTTTGTATTTTACAGCATGATCTCATAAACTTCACACATGTCTTCCCAAAGGTTCTACTTGGCACAAACACTAATTAAAACACAGAAGCACATCTAAACAGAAGCTATATGCAATATTTATTCCTAAACAGAAGCAAAAACAAAGAAAATAAAATTGGGTTGCCTCCCAACAAGCGATATCGTTTAACGCCCCTAGCTAGGCACGATATAAGAATTGATCTAGGTATTGCCATATTTGGTAGGCAATCCATAAGTGGATCTCATAATAGATTCATAAGATAATTTTATTTTATTTCTAGGAAAGTGTTCCATGCCTTTCCTTAGCAGAAATTGGAATCTAATATTTCCTTCCTTCATATCAATAATTGCACCAATCGTTCTAAGAAATGGTCTACCAAGAATAATAGGACATGAAGGATTGCAATCTGTATCAAGAACAATGAAATCTACGGGCACGTAATTCCTATTGGCAACAATAAGAACAACATTAATCCTTCCCATAGGTTTCTTAATGGTAGAATCCACAAGATGCAAATTTAAAGAACAATCGTCAAGTTCATGGAATCCTAACATATCAGACACAGTTTTTGGAATAGTGGAAGCACTTGCACGCAAATCACACAAAGAAAATCATTCATGATCTTTAATCTTAATTTTAATAGTAGGTTCCCACTCATCATAAAGCTTTCTAGGGATAGAAACTTCCAATTCGAGTTTTTCTTCATAAGACTCCATTAGAGCATCAACTATGTGTTTGGTAAAAGCCTTATTTTGACTTATTAGCATGCGGAGAATTTAGCACGGATTGCAACAAGGTAATATAATATATTAAAGAGCAATTATCCTAATTAAATCCCTTGAAATCCAAGATAGTGGGTTCATTACTATGTAAAGTTTTGATCTCTTCAATCCCACTTTTAACAATTTTAGCATCAAGATCTAAAAACTCTGAATCATTGGGATGCCTTTTAACTAAAGTAGAATCATCTCCAATCCCATCTTTATCAAGATTCATACTATAAAATAAGGATTTAATAGGAGACACATCAATCACTTTCAGATCTTCATCTTTATTTTCATGATAACTAGAAGAACACGCTTTCATAAAGCAATCACTTTTAGCACGCATCCTAGCGGTTCTTTCTTTGCACTCATCAATGGAAATTCTCATGGGTTTGAGAGACTCATTGATATCATGATTAGGTGGAATAGATATAAGTTTCAAAGAATCAACATCAAGAGTAATTCTATCCACGTTTCTAGCCAACTCATCAATCTTAAGCAATTTTACTTCAAGCAAAGCATTGAATTTTTTTTGCGAATTCATACACTCTTTAACACTAGTCTCAAATTCAGAGGGCATATTACCAAAATTTTCATAAGAGTTATTGTAGGAATTACCATAATTATTAGAGGAATTACTAGGAAAAGGCCTAGGATTAAATTTTCCTCTATAAGCATTGTTACCAAAATTATTCCTACCAACAAAATTCACATCCGAAGATTCTTTGTTATTTTCAATCAACGTGGACAAAGGCATATCATTAGGATCAGAAGAAGCACTCTTAGTAGCAAATAATTTCATAAGTTCATCCATCTTTCCACTCAAAACACTAATCTCTTCAATAGCATACACTTTTTTACTAGTAGATCTTTCGGTGTGCCATTGAGAGTAGTTAACCATAATATTATCTAGGAGTTTGGTAGCTTCTCCTAAAGTGATTTCCATAAAAGTGCCCCCTACGAACGAATCTAAAATATTTCTAGAACCAAAATTCAAGCCAGCATAAAAGTTTTGTATAATCATCCATAAGTTCAAACCATGTGTACGGCAATTACGTATCATTAATTTCATTCTCTCACACGCTTGTGCAACATGATCATGATCTAGTTGCTTAAAATTCATAATATCGTTTCTAAGAGAGATAATCTTAGCAGGAGGAAAATACTTAGAAATAAACGCATCTTTGCACTTATTCCATGAATCAATACTATTTCTAGGCAAAGAGGAAAACCAAGTTTTAGCACGATCTCTAAGTGAAAACGGAAATAGCTTCAATTTAACAATATCATTATCCGTATCCCCCTTCTTTTGCATATCGCACAAATCAACAAAGTTGTTTAGATGGGTAGCGGCATTTTCACTAGGAAGGCCAGAAAATTGATCTTTCATGACAAGATTCAATAGAGCAGCATTGATCTCACAAGATTCAACATCTAAGATAGGAGCAATCGGCGTGCTAATAAAATCATTATTGTTGGTATTGGAGAAGTCACACAATTTGGTATTGTCTTGAGCCATAGTGACAAGCAAGCAATCAAACACACAAGCAATCAAGAGGCAAGCGAACGGTAAAACACACGGAAAAAGAAGGGCGAATAAAATGGCAAGGGTGAAGTGGGGGAGAGGAAAATGAGAGGCAAATAATGTAGTGCGAGGGATAAGGGTTTGTGATAGGTACTTGGTATATGACTTTTGCGTAGATCTCCCCGGCAACGGCGCCAAGAATTCTTCTTGCTACTTCTCGAGCTTGCGTTGTATTCCCTCGAAGAGGAAAGGGTGATGCAGCATAGTAGCGTAAGTATTTCCCTCAGTTTTTGAGAACTAAGGTATCAATCCAGTAGGAGACCGCGCGCGAGTCCCTCGCACCTGCACAAACAAATAAGAACCTCGCTGCCAATGCGATAAGGGGTTGTCAATCCCTTCACGGTCGCTTATGAGAGTGAGATCTGATCCATAGGATAGGATAATATTTTTGGTATTTTTGGTCTAAGAACAGAAAGTAAAAAAAGCAAATAAGCATCGGCAACATAAATTGGCTAGTTGAAAGGAAAGTAATATGATAAAGATAGACCCGGGGGCCATAGGTTTCACTAGTGGCTTCTCTCATGATAGCAGAATTCTACGGTGGGTGAACAAATTACTATCGAGCAATTGATAGAAAAGCACATAGTTATGAGAATATATAGGCATGATCATTGTATATAGGCATCACGTCCGTGACAAGTAGACCAAAACGATTTTGCATCTACTACTATTACTCCACACATCGACCGCTATTCAGCATGCATCTAGAGTATTAAGTTCATAAGAACAGAGTAACGCCATAAGCAAGATGACATGATGTAGAGGGATAAACTCAAGCAATATGATATAAACCCCATATTTTTATCCTCGATGGCAACAATACTATGCATGTCTTGCTGCCCCTACTGTCACTGAGAAAGGACACCGCAATATTGAACCCAAAGCCAAGCACTTCTCCCATTGCAAGAACTATAGATCTAGTAGGCCAAACCAAACCAATAATTCGAAGAGACTTGCTAGGATATTATAATCATACATAAAAGGTTTCAGAAAAGAATCCAATATTGTTCATAGATAATCTTGATCATAAACCCACAATTCATCGGATCTCGACAAACACACCACAAGAAGATTACATCGAACAGATCTCCACGAAGATCGTGGATAACTTTGTATTAAGATCCAAAGAGAGAGAAGAAGCCATCTAGCTAATAACTATGGACCCGAAGGTCTATGGTAAACTACTCACAACTCATCGGAGGAGCTATGGTGTTGATGTAGAAACCCTCCGTGATCGATGCCCCCTCCGGCGGAGCTCCGGAACAGGCCCCAAGATGGGATCGCACTGGAACAAAAGGTTACGGCGATGGAATTAGGGTTTCTTCATGCTCCCCGATGTTTTCAGGGTATATGGGTATATATAGGAGGAAAAAGTACGTCGGTGGAGCAACGTGGGGCCCACGAGGGTGGGTGCGTGCCTACCCCCCCCCCCCCAGGGCGCGCCCTGCCCCCTCGTGGGCACCTTGTTTCTTCTGTGACTTGTAGTCCACGTCTCTCGTGAAGATATCGTTCCAAAAATAACTCCCTCGAAGCTTTCATTCCGTTTGGACTCCGTTTGATATTCCTTTTCTGCGGAACACTGAAATAGGCAAAAACACAACAATTTGCACTGGGCCTTGGTGTGATGCCCGGGTAATCAAGCTATAGTAACCCTCGGGTAATGTTGCCACGTCACCACGATTACTGTTGCTAATCTCGTGTTAGTTCAGATTGATTCAAAATTCAAATTTAAAATAAAGTCAAACTATAAAATTTTCAAACGTTAAAAGTAAAATGTTCTCTAAGTGACAAATAATCCCTAGAAAACATTAGAGAAGAAACCACATTTTTTATAAAGTATTTAAATGCCCCATAATGAATAAAATAGGGGCTAAAACAATTATTTAATTGATTTTAAATATTGAACAAATAACAACGACTTTAATTGAAGTTCAACTTAATTATATTGGTGACCTATTTATAAATACTAATTTAGGGGCTAAGCTCATATTATATATATATAACTAAACTAAGAAGAAACTAAAAGAGAAAACAAAGAGAAGTTAAAAGGCGAAAGAAAAGGAAATAGAGAAGCCCTTGCCATCTGGGCCTTGGCGGCCTAGTTGGCCGACCCGCTTACCCCCCCGGTCGTCCTCCTGTTCAATCGACCGGGCGAGCGCCCGAGCGCGCCCCGCCTGACCATCTCGCCGGCGACACCCCTGGATAAGGATGCCACCCCCCTCTCCTCGGGCCCCCTCTCCCAATCGCCGAAATATCTCCACTCCTCCACTCGCATCGCTCCTCTCCCCTCTCTCCCCGGCGTTTCCCATCACCAGATCCGCCCCGCCCGCCCAACCGAGCCCATCGCCGCCGCGTCGTCGTTGCCTTGCTCTGCGACCTCCCCGTGTCGCGTGAGCTTGTCCGGCGGTTCCACCAGGATCTTCCCCAACGGCCGCACCGCATGACTGGAGTCGGGAGGCCGCCACGGCTTCGCTCACTGCGTACATCCTCACCACGGCCACCGCGACGCTGCTGCGTTGAACCGTCGCCTTCGCTGCCCCGCTGGCCTCACCGAGCTTCTCCTCGGCCCCATGGTGAGCCGCTGCGCTAGATGCGCCCTCCCTCCCACCCCCTAGTCGTTCCTATCATCGGTCCCGTCGAACTCCCGCTCCAGCCGCCGCAGGGACCACCACCGCCATTCGCGCACGCGTCGGCTGCCCCCCTACTCGTCGGCTGCGTCATGCCCGAGCCACGCTCCTACGCTGCGCACTCGCCGGCCGCTGCTAGCGTTGGCGCCCTGGCCGCATCCGTCGTCATGCGCCCGCCGCATCCGTCGTCATGCGCCCGCCGCACCCGCTGGCCGCACACCCGCCGCCCCGCGCCTCGTGCGGCCACCACCCGCCGCTCTCGCGTCCCCCTAATCGTCGTCGCCCGCGCCCACATCCGTGCAGCCGCCGTCGTCGCCTGCATCCCTCCTACGTCGTGCGCACAGGTCGAGCCGCCTCCAATCGTCCGCTGATGTGCGCCACTCCGCCCCATAGCCGCCCCCCGCTGGTGTTCCCTCGCCACCTCTGCCACGCGTACTGGCCGCCCGGGTCCGCTCCACCGGCCCGCGCCCTCCCGCTGCCGCCGCGGTCGACGGCGACCTCGCCCCGCAGCCGGCACCCGAGGCCAGCGCCTCGCTGCACTCGGGTCCGCCCCTCCTCGGGCATGCGCCCGTTAGCCCGCCCCAATTGGCCCCTCGGCCAATGACAGTGGGGCCCACCCCCTTAAAAAGGAGTTAAAAATAGATATAAAATTAATTAATTAATTTGTTAACTTAATTAAAAGGTTTAATTAAATTAATTAACTTGGTTAACTACTAAGCAGTCAATGACAGTGGGTCCCTCTGATAATTAGGTTAACTAGTTAATCCTTTCTTTTGTTAATTAGTCTAGCCTATGACAGGTGGGTTCCACCTATCAGGTTTGACCGGTCAACAGGTCAGTTGACCTGCTGATGTCATGGTGCTGTCATGATGATGTCATCAATCACTCTTCTGGATAATTCGAGTTTAAACATCAAATTAATTCCAAGAAATCTTTTAAAAAATAAAAATTAATATAAAATAATCCGTAACTCGGATGAAAATACTTTATATATGAAAGTTGCTCAGAACGACGAGAGGAATCCGAATACGCATTACGTCCATCCACCGCACGTTCTTAGCATAGCGAACCTACAACCGTCCCCCTTCGTTTCACCTGTCAGAAAATACCTAACACCGGGAATACTTTCCCGAATGTTTTCCATCTTCGCCAGTATCACCTATCCCTGCGTTAGCTCACGCCTGGCGCCGCGTATTTCCTTGTTATATTTGTGATGGTATCGTTTGCTCTGTTATTTATTTGTTTCCCCTTCGTTGCTTCTTTTCGGTAGACTCCGATATCGTGATAGACCCCGAGACCATTGATGCTTCAGTGTTCGACTACATCTACGCTTCCAAAGATTCCTTTCATCTGCAGAGCTTCCAGGCAAGCCAACCCCCTTGATCACCAGATATCGCCCATTCTCTTCTCTCTTATTCTTGCATTAGATTTGCTACTGTTGATGATTCGATAGCTCCTATTCTATTGCATAGCCTGTCATTGTTGCTACAACTGTTGATACCTTTACCTGCTATCCAAATGCTTGGTATAGGATGCTAGTATTCCATCAGTGGCCCCACATCCTTGTCCGTCTGCCACGCTATACTATCGGGCCGTGATCACCTCGGGTGGTGATCACGGGTATATACTATATACATTTTACATGACACATGATGATGATTCGGAGATGGGGGCTGAAGGGGCAGGTGGTTCCACACAGGTAGTGGTGGGCCTGGGTTCCCGACAGCCCCCTGATGGTTACTTTGTGGCGGAGCGACAGGGCAGGTTGCGACCACCTAGGAGACAGGTGGGCATGGCCCTGGTCATTGTGCGCGGTTATTTCATAAAAACATGTTTAACGAGTTCTTCGTATTTCATCTGAGTCTGGCCATTGGCCTATACGCACTAACCAGCTACGTGAGAATAGTAATGGGCACTCGACGTCGTGGTATCAGCCGAAGCCTTCTTGACGTCAGCGACTGAGCGGCGCACGCCGGGTTGGACCGCGTAACGCAACTTCCTTAGTAATGGAGGTTGCTAGGTCTACTCACCGGCCGCGTACGCAACGTGCAGGTGTGCATTGGGCGACGGGCCCGGACCCCTACGCGCCTAGGACTTAGACCGGCGTGCTGACCTCTCTGTTGTGCTTAGGTAGGGTTGCGACGTGTTGATCTCCCGAGGCCGGGCATGACCCTGGAAAGTGTGTCCGGCCAAATGGGATCAAGCGTGCTGGGTTATGTGGTGCACCCCTGCAGGGAAGTTAATCTATTCGAATAGCCGTGTCACTCGGTAAAAGGATGACCCGGAGTTGTACTCTGACCTCATGAAAACTATAACTGGATACTTAATAAAACACACCCTTACAAGTGCCAGATATAACTCGGTGGTTGCTCTCTCACAGGGTGATGTGCGGGAGGATCGCCGGGTAGGATTATGCTATACGATGTTACTTGGTGAACTTACCATCTACTCCCTTCTACTGCTGCAAGACGAAGGCTGCGAGAAGCGAGGACACTTGTTACTTTCCAGCTACCCTCATCTTCTGCTGCAAGATGGAGGATACGAGAAGCATAGTCTTCGATTGGATTAGTTATCCCCCTCTTATTCTGGCATTCTGTAGTTTAGCCCACAGATATTACTCCTTTACACATATATCATTGCATATGTAGTGTAGATCCTTGCTTGCGAGTACTTTGGATGAGTACTCACGGTTTCTTTGCTCCCCCTTTTCCCCCTTTCTTCATTTCTTCTCGGATGATGCAACCAGATCGGTGGAGTCCAGGAGCCAGAGGATCCCGATGATGTTTCTACATGGAGTTCGGCTTCGAGGTGTAGTTAGGAGGTCCCAGGCAGGAGGCCTTGCCTTTTCGGTCGTTGCTATATTTGTGCTAGCCTTCTTATGGCAAACTTGTTTAACTTATGTCTGTACTCATATATTATTGCTTCCGCTGACTCTTGTGTTTCGAGCTTATGTATTCGAGCCCTCGAGGCCCCTGGCTTGTAATATAAAGCTTGTATTATTTTAATTTGTGTCTAGAGTTGTGTTGTGATATCTTCCAGTGAGTCCCTGATCTTGGTCATACACATTTGCGTGCATGATTAGTGTATGGACAAATCGGGGGCGTCACACTTGGGTTACTAGGTTAGTCCCAAAAATAATATAAAGGTTTATAATAAAGCCCATTAAAAATCCCAAATAGAATATATAATAGCATGGAACAATCAAAAATTATAGATACGTTGGAGACGTACCAATAGATAGTGACGATGATGTGTTTGACAAGATCGCTGACATGCAAAGAGTCACCAGGAGTTCTGCTGCCAAGGGTTTATCTCCGCTTGCTGGAATAGTGCGCCGTAGAGCGGCACTTGCTAGGAAAGATCCTTCTTTGAATTCTGGCAATGTTACAAGCTCGAAGCGGGCACCCAAAGCTCCGATTAAGTTTTGCTCCCCCGTGCAGCAGCTTCAGCCTCATAAATTCCTTCATCTAGACAAGGCTCACAAGATGTATAATATGTTGCTTAGTGATGAAGGACGTGAAAAGTACATCGAGTGAGTATCTCTCATTATGTTTTCTTAGTTGTTTCTTACTGCTAAATAAATCTGCACTTAACTGCTCATTTTATATAACTTGAACTGCTATGAATGCCTTATCTTCCTTTCCCTGCATTTGTTTTCTGGGTGCTGCAGGAATACATTCTCACTGATACCTCTGCCCGATGATAGCATAACTACCTTCACTGGCAATCGCTTCTAGGAAGTTTTTTGTCAGGCCCATGATGTGATTCTATCCCGATCACGTGACTCATACGTGATTGGGGCACAACGTCATCTCAGGCGCTTAGCAAGATGGATATCATTACAACGTACCATTACATACATACATTGGGATACAACAATTCATACAATTTACATGAATACAACAACATCAATACAAGGAATCCGACTACAGATGCAAACATGAAAAGCACAACGACATCCATCTGCTATCCCAGGTTGCCGACCAGGAACCTAGCCCAAGACTGACGAAGAAGAAGAAGAAAGAACTCCAACAAAAGAACAACGCTCTCACGTCAAGTCATCGGAAACCTGTACCTGCAACTGTTGTTGTAGTATCTGTGAGCCACGAGGATTCAGCAATCCCATAAACATGGGTATCAAGACTAGCAAAGCTTAATGGGTAAGGAGAGGTTAAGTGGTGAGGTTGCAGCAGCGGCTAAGCAATATGTATGGTGGCTAACTTACGAGTACAAGATTAAGATGAGCATCTACGCAGACAGTCGCAAACTAGTAGTGGTCGCTAAAGATCCTGAACTACCTACGAGTCAAACATAACCCCACCGTGTTCTCTTCTCAAAGTGGAAAGAGACAGTCACGGTTACTCACGCGGTTGTGTGTTTTACTTCGGATCCTCTGTCAACTTTTCTACAACCAAACATTAACAAATTCCAATCTTCCACATAACCGCGGGCACGGCTTTCGAAAGATCATAACCCTGCAGGGGTGTCCCAACTTAGCCCATCACAAGCTCTCACGATCAGCAGAAGTAATGATAATATTATCACCCCTTATCTTAGGGATAATCCGATCAGGCTCGGAATCCCGGTGCACAAGACGTTTTGACAATGGTAAAACAAGTCCAGCAAGACCTCCCGATGTGCCAACACCCTGATAGTAGCCGTGTGTATCTCGTCTCAGGCCACAACCGGATGGGAGAAGCTACGAGTAAAACCAACCCTCGGGTTTCCCCAGGTGGCCCCGCAGCACCCCCGTTTGGGACCAACACCATCAGCAATGCCCCCCCTGCTATGTAGAAAAGAATCCTCGAGGGCGCGACCCCCTATGCAATTTAATTAATTATTAAGTTGTTATTATGAGGCAAATTAAAACCAATGTTGGGCCTTGCTGGAGGAGTTTTATTCAAAGACGAACTGTCAAGGGGTCCCCATATATCCAACCGTGTAAGGAACGCAAAATCAAGGAACATAATGCCGGTTTATTGGCTCCTAAGGTGGCATGAGTGGAACAAAACACCAAGCAAAAGGCCAAGCCTTCCACCCATTGCCAAGTATATAGGTGTGTTAATACATATAAGATATATTGTGATATTCCAGCAACAAGTTCCAACATCGAACGATCTTCATCTTCACCTGCAACTAACAATGCTATAAGAGGGGCTGAGCAAGCGGGTAACATAGCCAAACAACGGTTTGCTGGGATGGTGTCAAAGGTTAGAGGTTTCATGGCAACAAGTAGAGGGGCTGACAATAAAGATGGGTAGCGCGACATATAACGATAGCATCGAGACATCTAGCATATCAATGATAGTAAAGGTATGCAAGGTGATGATCATCTTGCCTGAGATCCCACAAGGAAGAAGAATGAGTCCATGAAGAAGACGAAGAAGAAGCCTTGAAGACGAAGCACGTGTAGAAGAACGAGTCCTCACGATCGCAACGGGAAAGAACTAATGAGAACAAAGCACACAACATGGTAAACACACCACACAAGAACACGACATAAAGCTCAACCAAGATTGATGCAAGACAAAATCTATATGATGCAGTCCATGGCAAGGGATGAAGCACCCAAGATCAACACAAACCAAGAAGTTTAAATGAGGCCGGAAACTACATATAGCAATTCCGGTAAGTCCTCATATGCACATTTTGAAATTGGTCCAGATCTTAACAAACCTTAAGTTAAAGTTGTTAAACAGCAAGTTAACATGCAGCATGATGATCTACTCGAAATTCTAGTCAAGTTACATATAAAGTTTGTTTAATTCCTAGGTACGACCTAGAAGATATGAGCAAAACAAGGCAAGCATGGCAATTATGCAATATGCATCCAAACAACAAGCAAACACACTCTAAACATGAAAACAACATGATATTATGCTTCTACATGCAAAATCACACAAGTTTCATATAGGACACGCTCAAAACGGAGCAACGGTTCAACACATACACAAGAAACAAGATATAACAACAAGCTGTCCAAATTCAGCAACATAGCAACTTTGGAGCAAGGTAAATATATGCTACAGCACCCAAACATGATAAAAAGAGGCATGGATGTGAAATAGACATTATACTTAACAAGCATGAACTTAGAACACACCCAAAAACTTGCTGGAACACAATTAACCAAGCATGGCAAGTTGCAATAAATTTATCCAGACGTAGCCAAAATCTAGGAAGGCAAAAACATCATCACGATGCTGCCTTCGGAGGCACAAAACAACAAGCATATCAACTCTACTAAGTATATAAATATCATGGACATGTAATAGACATAGCATAAATCAAACAACTCCATTGGAGCAACTCCATAGGAGGCATGGATCAATAACAACAAGCTTCACCAAATTGATCATGCTGATAAAAGACTGACGGGTAAATTTATAGCAACTTGAGAGCAATAAATAAATAAGCTACAGCAGGCTATATATGCAAACTAAGGCATAGATGGATAGAGCATAACATGGACAACAAGACATGATCATTTGACATACTATAACATGCAAGGATTTGAGTGAGGCATCAAGCAAACATAGCATCAGGTTTAACAGATTCCAGACTTAGTAGTTTTTTACTAAGTATAAAACATCAACATTGGCATGGCATGTTTACAAGCTTGTTTAAGTCACCTCAAGGCATATTATGAAAAGTGGATTGCACCACAGCAAAGATGGCATGATTGTGCTTCTAAAACATATAGACATGTGGCATGAAGACAAACACACCAATACCAATGAGCAAGTCAAATCAGCATCTCATAACAAGTTTCAGCACTTAACAGTCACATACACTTTTGCGACAGAGATTAACATGGCAAGATGGCACCTAACATGAATGCTACAGCAACCAACATGTAGAGCACTTTACAATGAACATTTTTACATATCACACACTCCATTCGGATAAACATGCACAAAGTTATCACCGCCATAAGCATGCAACAAAATTATAGATAACAATAGTTTTAAACATATATCACTCTTGCAACAATGATTACAGCATCAAGACGAACTCAGAAAAGCATGCCACAATGGAACAAAATGAAGAGCATATCACAACGATCATTTTGACATATCATTCACTCAATTAGGATCACCACACAAAAAGTTACAGCCACTCGAACATGCACACAATTTTAATTGTTTTAGGGACTTCGTCAAAATCTGGGGAAAAACAGAGCGAGTAACTGGGCTGGCCGGGGCTCACCATGGGCCTCTCGGGCCGGATGGGGAGGCGGGCTAGGGCAGCTGGAGAGGCGGGTCGGATGGGCCCTGGCCCATGTGGGCGATGGCGGCCAGCCCACGAGGCGATGGTGGCCCTCGAGCAGGCGAGGCGGGCTGGACGAGCTCCCAGCTCGTCCTGAACATAGCGGCGGCAGTGGGCAAAAAACCGGCGACGACGAGGAATGCTGCAGCCGGCGGCGCACCGGCGCGGAGGCGGCGATGGTCGGACCGGAGGTCGACCGGGCGCGGGGCGGCGGAGCTGCGGGAGCGGTGCGGCGCGCGGATCTGGCGGCGGAGCACGAGCTCGACGGGGAACGAGGCTCCGACGACGGTGCCCTCACCGGAGACGGCGGCGGGGCTGCGGCGAGGTGGCGTTGGCGGCGGAGATGGAGGCGGCCGGCGGCGAGGTGGCGCTGGCGGTGGGGCACGACGGCGAGGTGCGGGCCGGGGTGGCGACGGACGGGCCTCGCGGCGGCGGGACTCGGGCCCGGCGGGCTAGATCTTCGCGGGCCCTGCGGTGGAGAGGGGCTGAGGTGGCGGCATGAGAGTGGAGGAGAGCGGCGGCGGGGATGAGGTTGCATGCCCCGATTGGTCCAGCGACGTGGCTGGCGGGGTGGACATGTCCAGCGGCGGGCGGACATGTCCGGCGGGCGAGAGGGAGGAGTTTTTAGGGTTTGGACAGAGATTTGGAAGGGGAGGCACATATTTATAGGTAGAGGGAGCTAGGAGAGTCCAAATGAGGAGTGGTTTTTGGCCACGCGATCACGATCCAACGACCGTAAGCATGGAGGAGGTTAGGATGGGCTAGCGGGCTGTTGAAAAGGGGGTGCTGGGCCAAAAGAGAGAAGGCTTCCGGCGGTTAACGCGGTTAACCGTTGGGCTATCAAACGAACTCCGAACGCGACGAAAATTGGCAGGCGGTCTACCTATTCTATAATAAGACCACACGCCAATTTTCAACCCATTCCGAGAACATTTTTCGGCCACTCATAAAATAAATATTCGGAGGTGCCGCGGGCACGTGCAAGTGTGTCTGGGCTCAGAACGGACAACGGAAAGGACTGGCGGACTTGGACGGATGCAAGTTTTGAAAACATGAGAATGCAATGCACACTATGACATGGCAAGATGCAACACGCAAGCAAGATGACATGGCAACGACAATGAATAACTGGCTGACACCTGGCGCATCGATCTTGGGGTGTCACAACACTCCCCTACTAACAAGAGATCTTGTCCCGAGATCATAGGAACGAGATGGAAGAGAAAAAAGGAAGAACAAAGTTCTTCGAGGACAAAAGAGTGAAGCCAAAGAACCTTGAGAGGTTTGAACAATATGAAACAAGGGTACAACAGAGATGAACGAAGATGCAAAGACTTTGTTAGACAAGAGGAAGAAGGAATACGACGAGAACCCAAAAGGTTGAAGTATATGAAGCACGGGTTGAAGGAGTAAGGATGAATTCAAAACCACTCACGTTAAAAGAGATAGAAAAGGAATTTGAACGAAGTAATTCGGGCAGCACTCCGGCTGAAAATGGAAGGAATAGAACATAAACTCGAGAAGATGGAATAATATTTGACGGGGCAAACAATATAATGCCTCCAGAACAATTTGAAAGATTGAAATTAAAAGAACGGATAAGAGAACGACAAGTTCCACCGCTAATGACTTTGAAAGAGGATCTTCAAGAGAAGGACTTGAACGGAGTTGTTGAGAAAAACAACCACAAAGAATAAGCTTGTTGTGGACTTATGTAAACATCTCAAAAGTTGAGGTGACTTATGCCGCAACCAAAAGATTGAATATACGAGAATGAAGAATGCAAAACTCCACTTGAAAAGGATACGGAGAATTATTTGCACTCAGGAGGCAAGAATAAGAATGCTTGAGCTGCTCCAGAAGAATTATGATGAACACAAGAAGAATGAATTATATCATGGAGAACCACCATGAAGAACTCCGGTAAAATGAAAGGATGATGATATAGAAATGACGAACGAAAGGAATAAAATTAAAGCCTTGCGATGATTTAGATGAAGGTACCGACGAGATATCGAGAAAACATTGAACTCCGGGGAACAGGAGATGAAAGCACTTGGAACTAGAATTTATTCATCAAGAATAAACTCCGAAGGAAGGAATTCATCAACTTCACAAAAGAGGAATAAGAATTATTTTATGCTTATCCTCCACCAATTAAATTGATGATAAAATAATGGGTCCGCATACTACTTATCCTCGTTGAAATTGAATTAAGAGGGATATAGCACAAAACTTGAGAAAGTCTGCATGAGCCACCGGTAGAATTGGAAAGAACGAATGAATTGATAAGATAACATCGGAAAAGAACTCTTGAGCGAACCACCGTAAGAATTGAAGCCGAGTGAATAAAAGAAACGAACCACCGGAAAGAATTGAAATCGAGTGATGAAAAAGAACAAACCACCGTAAGGAATTGAAATTGAGTGAATTCCACAGAATGAATCGTCGGGAAGAATAAAGCACTTGGGGAATTAAGATACAAGAGGACGAAGAGATCGTGAACTAATTAAGGAATACTTGGACGAAGCACCGGAAGAATGTGAGACGAACGAAGAGGCATCAATGAAGAATATTAGGAGGACGAAGTTGAAAACTGTGAACGAAGAAATCTTCTAAAATGATGGCCTTCAGAGGAACACAAAGAAAGGAATTCATGAAATACTCCGGAAGAATGAAAAGAAGAAAGGTCGAATCCACACGAAAGATTTTGAAAGCGATCTTGAAGAAGGCCTATGACTGATGGAATCCATACTTACGTCATACTTGAAAAGAATTTGGAATAGCTCCGAAAATATTAGAAGAGTCAGGTAAGATCCTGGGAAAGACCTGTGGGTTAGGGCCCACCGAAGAGAAACATCGTTGGAAAGGATTAATCGAGTGAGAAACGATGGACCGGAACGATTAAAAGACCCAAAGGAGGTGAGAACCTCGAATTAATTAGAATACGAACGAATCTCCTGAGATGTCTTCGGAACTCCGGAACAATTACATGGCGAGAGGTGAGCGAGCAAGGTGAAGCAATTGAGCCAAGGAAAAAGAATATGATGAACACCGAATACAATTTGAATTGGAACCGCTGGAAAGAAAAGAGATGATGAACAACGAATGAAAGGAGATTTCACCGGTTGAAATAATTGAGGAAAGAATTCAAAGACTTCACACGAGTAGGATGGATACTCGATTAAGGACTCCGGCTCCGAGAAACAAAAAGGGTGGGTGGGTGGGAAAAAGAAGGAACACACCGGACGGGGAAAACACCGTCGGTTGACAAGAACTAAGGGTTGAACTTGCAAAGAAGAAGAGGGTCGAATCCACTTGACAAGAGATGCACCAGATGAAAGAACCGACAACGCAACGAACGAAAACTAAACGCGAGATCCTAAAAAAAATTGAAGGGGAAGAGGAGAAATTCAAAACACCTACGTCAAGATTCCTCACCAAAGCGACGAAGAGGATGAGGAGTAAAAAGAATTCGTACTCTCCGATATAACTAGATTCCGAAAAAGGGTTTTTGCTAGACTCGACAACGGCCAAACTACGATCAATCAAGGTGGCTCCTATGGTCGGTCGAGGCTCTGATACCAACTTGTCAGGCCCAAGATGCAATTCTATCCCGATCACGTGACTCATACGTGATTGGGGCACAACCGCATCTCAGGCGCTTAGCAAGATGGATATCATTACATCGTACCTTTACATACATACGTGGGGATACAACAATTCATACAATTCACATCAATACAACAACATCAATACAAGGCATCCGACTACAGATGCAAACATGAAAAGCACAACGATATCCATCTGCTATCCCAGGCTGCCGACCAGGAACCTAGCCCAAGACTGACGAAGAAGAAGAAGAAGAAAGAACTCCAACAAAAGAACAATGCTCTCACGTCAAGTCATCGGAAACCTGTACCTGCAACTGTTATTGTAGTATCTGTGAGCCACGACGACTCAGCAATCCCATAACCATGGGTATCAAGACTAGCAAAGCTTAATGGGTAAGGAGAGGTTAAGTTGTGAGGTTGCAGCAGCGGCTAGGCAATATGTATGGTGGCTAACTTACGAGTACAAGAATAAGATGAGCATCTACGCAGACGGTCGCAAACTAGTAGTGATCGCTAAAGATCCTAAACTACCTACGAGTCAAACATAACCCCACCGTGTTCTCTTCTCAAAGTAGAAAGAGACAGTCATGGTTACTCACGCGGTTGTGTGTTTTACTTCGGATCCTCTATCAAGTTTTCTACAACCGGACATTAACAAATTCCAATCTGCCATATAACCGCGGGCACGGCTTTCGAAAGATCATAACCCTGCAGGGGTGTCCCAACTTAGCCCATCACAAGCTCTCACGATCAGAAGAAGTAATAATAATATTATCACGCCTTATCTTAGGGACAATCCGATCAGGATCGGAATCCCGGTGCACAAGACGTTTCGACAATGGTAAAACAAGTCCAGCAAGACCTCCCGGCGTGCCGACACCCTGATAGTAGCCGCGCGTATCTCGTCTCAGGCCACAACCGAATGGGAGAAGCTACGACTAAAACCAACCCTCGGGTTTCCCCCAGGTGGCCCCGTAGCACCCCCGTTTGGGACCAACACCATCAGAACTGGCCCCCCATGCTATGTAGAAAAGAATCCTCGAGGGCGCGACCCCCTATGCAATTTAATTAATTAATTAAGTTGTTATTATGAGGCAAATTAAAACCAATGTTGGGCCTTGCTGGAGGAGTTTTATTCAAAGACGAACTGTCAAGGGGTCCCCATATACCCAACCGTGTAAGGAATGCAAAATCAGGGAACATAACACCGGTTTATCGGCTCCTAAGGTGGCATGAGTGGACCAAAACACCGAGCAAAAGGCCAAGCCTTCCACCCATTGCCAAGTATATATGTGTGTTAATACATATAAGATATAATGTGATATTCCAACAACAAGTTCCAACATGGAACGATCTTCATCTTCACCTGCAACTAACAATGCTATAAGAGGGGCTGAGCAAGCGGGTAACATAGCCAAACAACGGTTTGCTGGGATGGTGTCAAAGGTTAGAGGTTTCATGGCAACAAGGAGAGGGGCTGACAATAAAGATGGGTAGCGCGACATATAACGATAGCATTGAGACATCTAGCATAGCAATGATACTAAAGGTATCCAAGGTGATGATCATCTTGCCTGAGATCCCGCAAGGAAGAAGAATGAGTCTATGAAGAAGACGAAGAAGAAGCCTTGAAGACGAAGCACGTGTAGAAGAACGAGTCCTCACGATCGCAACGGAAAAGAACTAACGAGAAGAAAGCACACAACATGGTAAACACACCACACAAGAACACGACATAAAGCTCAACCAAGTATCATGCAAGACAAAATCTATATGATGCAATCCATGGCAAGGGATGAAGCATCCAAGATCGACACAAACCAACAAGTTTAAATGAGGCCGGAAACTACATATAGCAATTTCGGTAAGTCCTCATATGCACATTTTGAAATTGGTCCAGATCTGAATAAACCTTAAGTTAATGTTTTTAAACAGCAATTTAACATGCACCATGATGATCTACTCGAAACTCTAGTCAAGTTACATATAAAGTTTGTTTAATTCGGAGCTACGACCTAGAAGATATGAGCAAAACAAGGCAAGCATGGCAGTTATGCAAGATGCATCCAAACAACAAGCAAACACACTCCAAACATGAAAACAACATGATATTATGCTTCTACATACAAAATCACACAAGTTTCTTATAGGACACGCTCAAAACGGAGCAACGGTTCAACACATACACACAAAACAAGATATAACAACAAGGTGTCCAAATTCAGCAACATAGCAACTTTGGAGCAAGGTAAATATGTGCTACATCGCCCAAACATGATAACAAGAGGCATGGATGTGAAATAGACATGATACTTAACAAGCATGAACTTAGAACACACCCAAAAACATGCTGGAACACAATTAACCAAGCATGGCAAGTTGCAATAAATTTATCCAGACTTAGCCAAAATCTGGGAAGGCAAAAACATCATCACGATGCTGCCTTCGGAGGCACAAAACGACAAGCATATCAACTCTACTAAGTATATAAAGATCGTGGACATGTAATAGACATAGCATACATCAAACAACTCCATTGGATCAACTTCATAGGAGGCATGGATGAATAACAACAAGCTTCACCAAATTGATCATGCTGATAAAACTCTGACAGGTAAATTTATAGCAACTTGAGAGCAATAAATAAATAAGCTACAGTAGGCTATATATGCAAACTAAGGCATGGATGGATAGATCATAATATGGACAACAAGACATGATCATTTGACATACTATAACATGCAAGGATTTGAGTGAGGCATCAAGCAAACATAGCATCAGGTTTAACAGATTCCAAACTTAGTAGTTTTTACTAAGTATAAAACAACAACATTGGCATGGCATGTTTACAAGCTTGTTTAAGTCACCTCAAGGCATATTATGAAAAGTGGATTGCACCACAGCAAAGATGGCATGATTGTGCTTCTAAAACATGTAGACATGTGGCATGAAGATAAACACACCAATAGCAATGAGCAAGTCAAATCAGCTTCGCATAACAAGTTTCGGCACTTAACAGCCACATGCACTTTTGCAACATAGATTAACTTGGCAAGATGGCACCTAACATGAATGCTACAGCAACCAACATGTAGAGCACTTCACAATGAACATTTTGACATATCACACACTCCATTCGGATAAACATGCACAAAGTTATCACCACCACAAGCATGCAACAAAATTATAGATAACAACAGTTTTAAACATATAGCACTCTTGCAACGATGATTAGAGCATCAAGATGAACTCAAACAAGCATGCCACAATGGAACAAAATGAAGAGCATATCACAACAATCATTTTGACATATCATTCACTCAATTTGTATCGCCACACAAAAAGTTACAGCCACTCAAACATGCACACAATTTTAAAAGTTTTAGGGACTTAGTAAAAATCCGGGAAAAAAAACAGAGCGAGTAACTGGGCTGGCCGGGGATCACCATGGGCCTCTCGGGACGGATGGGGAGGCGGGCTGGGGCAACTGGAGGGGCAGGCTGGATGGGCCCTGGCCCACGTGGGCGATGGCGGACGGCCACGAGGCGCTGGCGGCCCTCAAGCAGGCGAGGCGAGCTGGAGGAGCTCCCAGCTCGTCCCGAACATGGCGGCGGTGGCGGGCAAAAAATCGGCGGCGGCGAGGAACGGTGCGGGCAGTGGCGCACCGGCGCGGGGGCGGCGATGGCCGGACCGGAGGTCGGCCGGGCGCGGGACAGTGGAGCTGCGGGAGCGGGGCGGCGTGCGGATCTGGCGGCGGAGCACGAGCTCGACGGGGAAGGAGGCTCCGGCGACGATGCCCTCACCGGAGACGGCGGCGGGGCTGCGGCGAGGTGGCGCTGGCGGCGGAGATGGAGGCGGCCGGCGGTGAGGTGGCGCTAGCGGCGGGGCACGACGGCGAGGTGCGGGCCGGGGTGGCGACGGACGGGCCTCGCGACGGTGGGACTCGGGCCCGGCAGGCTAGATCCGGGTTCCGCGGGCCCTACGGTGGAGAGGGGCTGAGGTGGCGGCACAGGAGTGGAGGAGAGCGGCGGCGGAGATGAGGTGGCGTGCCCCGATTGGTCCGGCGACGTGGCTGGCAGGGTGGACATGTCCGGCGGGCGAGAGGGAGGAGTTTTTAGGGTTTGGACCGAGATTTGGAAGGGGAGGCACATATTTATAGGTAGAGGGAGCTATTAGAGTCCAAATGAGGAGCGGCTTTCGGCCACGCGATCATGATCCAATGACCGAGAGCATGGATGAGGTTAGGATGGGCTAGCGGGCTCTTGAAAGGGGGGTGTTGGGCCAAAAGAGAGAAGGCTTCCGGCGATTAACGCAGTTAACCGTTGGGCTATCAAACGAACTCTGAACGCGACGAAAATTGGCAGGCGGTCTACCTATGCTATAATAAGACCACACACCAATTTTCAACCCATTCGGAGAACGTTTTTCAGCCACTCATAAAATAAATATTCGGAGGTGTCGCGGGCACGTGCAAGTGTGTCTGGGCTCAGAATGGACAACGGAAAGGACTGGCGGACTTGGACGGATGCAAGTTTTGAAAACATGAGGATGCAATGCACACGATGACATGGCAATATGCAACATGCAAGCTAGATGACATGGCAACGACGACGAATAACTGGCTGACACCTGGCGCATCGGTCTCGGGGAGTCACATTTTTTCACCTGGGCAGCTGATGGAGGGTGATGTAATGGACTTCCTCATTGATGAATGGAAGGGTGATCCTGAAAGAACTATAGATTTGAAATCTGAAAAAAGGATCTTGTTGAGTCCATATTTCTTAACGGTAATGAATCAGATCGTTTATTTCTATGAAACAAGATTGTCTATTGTTTTACTAGTTTTTAAAATACTTTCCTTGTTGATCGTTTTCCCGTGTCTATGTTCTTTTTGCCTTTTTGCAGGTTGTGCTTGACTGTACGTTTTACGACAATGATGATAAAGTTTAATGTGGAGAGTGCAGCGAGATATTTCAAGAGCTATGTTCAAGATGGGGAAGACTTGCTGACTGCCGACCTTGTGAGATTTACTAGCTAATTTTGGGTTTATTTGTTTGTTGTGATATACATTTTTATTTTGAATATTTAATATCTCTTTTGGTCATTTGTTTTTAGATCATGATGCCTCTATTCAAACCTACGATTTTACGAAAGGATTTGAAATTGAACCACTATTCATTATAAGTCATCAATCGGTACCGAAGTACCAATGACATCCTTGATCCTTTACCATATGTAAAGAACCATCATCCTTCAAAGAACACCTATCACAAAGACTGCAAGAAGATTGTGAGTTATATTGTTTATCTCTACTAGTTTAATTTTTTCCGCCTTTTTTGTTTTTGCTTTTTAGACATGAAATGTGTTGTTCCTTTTTCTTTTTTTGGTGATCTTTAATTTACAGATCTCTGGATTGGTCGATGTAATGAAGGTTGTGTATAGTGATGCTCAGTATAATTCAAGCAAGTGACCCAATTGGAAGGTTTTTGCAAAGAGACCAAGGTTTGTCAGGGTACCCTTTCAAGGGCCAAACGAATGTGGCCATTATACTCTGAAGTTTGCGGGGAGCTATGATGGTGAAAAGATCGTCGAGAACATTCAAGATAAGGATGTGGGTTCTAGTTCAGCTTTGACGTTGTGTGTTTGGCTGATTGTCTTTTCCTTTTTCTATGTCATGATCATTGATTGTTTTGTTTTGTTTTTCAGTCGTGTATTATTGATTGGAATGTTGAGGATCTGTATAGAGTCGTGTTCGGCCCAAATAACCAGGTTTTGCTGATGGAGCTTCCCGACGAGGTTCAGGCTTTGGCTCCTGGTGCATAGAAGAACTAATTGTCATTTGTGTAGTGAATGGGATACTTGTGTCATTCATGTCTTGAAAACTTTTGTAGGCTTTGTAGGTTTGGATGTCTTGTTAACTATGTAATAACCGTGATACTTTGTGATGTTTTTGGTGTGGAGGTTAATCTTTATTTGCACTAAAGTCTTTATACACTAGTTGAACTGAAACACTTTTTCCAAATGCATTGTGGGTTGTTACTCAAAAGTGAGACTTATTTTATTTTCATCTGTCCCAACCTAAGTTGGACATTTATAGTTTATGTAGCTTCTTTCATGCACTCATGGTATAGTGGTGTGAGTACTGAATTGTAAGTTCATACAACGTAATGCCTATAAAATTGGTGTCACGTTAGTATTTTATGGATGTATTTTGTGTGGACTGACCCTTCTTGGTTTTGTAGAACTGATATCGTACAATATGTTAGAACTGAAGGTTTTTTGGGATTGAGATTATTTATGATCAATTTGTTACATGATCTCTAGCCAGATTTATTAGCATTTGACGACCAATATTGTTTGAACTTGTTGCATTTTAGTAGTTGAACTTGAAACTAAAAATTAATCAACTCGTTTAAATTAGCTACATTTAATAGAAATCCCTATTAAGTTTGTAATTATTTTGTAGCATATTTAGTTGAACTTCAGAGTATCATTGTAGCATATTTTTTATCCTTTTATCTGCATTGGAGAGGTCAATTTATTTTATTTTTATACTTTCAATTTAAAATTATTAGGTGAGAACATGTATTTGAACTTTTCTATTTTTAGTTTTTGAACTTTTTTGTGGTAGTTCATATTTTCCTACCAAGCACTCTCGTTTATTCAATGGTCCGTATGGGGTCGGGTGAGGACAGTTTGGAGATGAGGGAGGAGTAGCACGTGTATTGGGCCCTTTTCCGGCCCAAATGGCCAGTGCGCGCTCTGTGCACTGCTGGCTGCACGCGTGGCTTGAGTTTAGTCCCGCCCCGCTAGCCGAGGGGGCTCTCGACCGGTTTATAAGTGTTGTGGTGCGTTCTAAGCCGAACTCCTCTGAATAGTTATCTAAGCGCTTACACACGACGCTAGCTATCTGTTACATGACCCGCGGGCCCGGGTCCGCTGGCCCTGCCTAGTGTGGAATACTAGGGATTCGCCAACGGTTCCGTCGTGGGCTCGAGTTCAAGTATCCACCAGTGCTACGGCATGCCTCTCCTTGGCAGCCAATTTTTTCTTTGTTTGAACACTAGTACCTCCTCACTGCTCAATGCGGACTAATGCTTTTTGTTATGGTTCTTTTAATTTTCTCCTTGTTCGAACTGATATCCTTTCGATTGAGTTTTGACCTTCTTTTTCCCGGTTGTGATTATCCTCAAGGGTACTTGCCGTACGATCTAAGTTGTACTGAGATTTCAATTGTACTAGTACCGATATTCTTAGTGTGTCAACGATTAAGGAAATGCGAACTGATGGTTCTTGTTCCTTTTCATTTGTACTCCCATGCATTCAAGTGTACCAGTATTGTCGTTCCTAGTTTGTTACTGACTAAGAAATACGTTCGGGCGGTAATTTTTTATTTAGTTTTTGTTTTCAAACTATTACATCATTACTGCTCAATGTGGAGTGATGCTTTTTGTTGTAGTTCTTGTGAATTTTCTCCTTGGTCGAACTGACATCTTTTTGATTGAGTTTTGGCCTTCTTTTTCTAGGCTATGATTAATCTTAAGATGGCATTATGTGGTATCATCATAGTGCTTGTCGTATAAACTAAATTGAACTGAGATTTAAATTGTGCTGGTACTGCTATTCAGGGTGTACTGGGTTGAAAAATATTTAGTGTAATAGTACTACTATACTGTACTAAGATGTACTGAGCTTACAAGGCTACTATTTTTGTTGTTGTTTTTTGCCTATAGGTATTTTGTGAAATATATGCTGCCAGTACAAGTCTATGTTAGTGTTAAAAGTTGTGTTAGTGTCATGTTTTGTTGAAACTAGTACTTGACTGCACTAGTAATGTGGACTGATACTTTTTGTGGCAGTTCATGTGAGTTTTGTTGGATTTATGTAAGAATGAATTTTTTATTACAGATTCTCAAGGGTCTTCTGGTATTATTTAGTACTATAGTACTTGCGGGGAAACTAAGTTGGACTAAGAGTTCAATTGTACTATCACTTATGTTCTTAGCCTGGCAGACATTAAGGGAATGCGAACTGATTCTTCATTGTCCTTTTTATAGTAGGTAAAGATGCACTGCGCGTTCAAGTGTACTTGTACTGTCATCCATATGATCTGAGTCTATACGTTAGATATTTCACAAAGACAGACAGACTAAAAAGAAGAACAATAATATCCTTGGACAACTCAGTAGAGCTTAGTCATGTACATTGGTTCTATCACACCAAATAGTTTCAGAAGAACAATAACTAAGTTTTTTTTATTTCAACGTTTTAAAGTGTTGTTAAACAACTCTAATTGTATCTATTGTTTTCTTTTCCATACAATTATGAAGCAAAACTACACATGGTACAACCTTATGTAATTAGTTCCTTGATAACTAGTATTAAAGAGCAGCCACAGAGTTCCATTCACAAGATACATGAATTTGAAATGATGGGTAAACAAAATAGGAAACTAGCAAACTTATTTAACGAGATAAGCAAATGATGTACTTGATGACATAAGCAAACTTGTTCAACCCTGACAAAAATGACATAAGCAAACTGGTTCAACTCTGACACACATGACATAAGCAGGCTGGTTTAACCTAAGAAAAGCAAACTACAAATTTTAAACAACAAGATAAAGGATAAGCACAAGTGCAAGCAACATGAAGGCACACTTTGATGTCTCCTCATCCCGCATGGCGACAGTGGTAGAAGGGTTCCGCTTCCTGCTCTTTTGAGATTTCCTGACGTGTTTTGATGTTGTTGATTTTCCTCCACGGCTTGTAGGTGACATACGCATCTATTGCTACGTACTCGATGAGGTAATCTAGCAGTGGGATGACCCTCCATAGCTTATGGTCTTCCTTTTGTCGATCTTCTTCTTCATGCTTTTGTAGAATGGGTGGATGACGCTGGCTGCAACATCAGCCAAGGAGTCGTACTCTTTTCCGGTGTATGGAATTCTCCACTTGTGCTGATTGTCGATGTACTTGTTGGGGTTTATCTCCAAACCAGACATCTTTAGCTTGTCCTTGTCACTTTCAATGCTGAAACCATCAAAGGTGAATAACTTCTCCTCCTCTAGGAGCTCTTTGAGGTGCTTTGGCTTGCAAGGGGAGAGACATATTTAAAATTAGTGTTTGTTTTTCAAGATTTAATTCTTCTAATTTTTATGGTTTACAAGTGATGAATCCATGAAGTAGATGCTTATACATTATAAGTCATGGATGAATCTAGTTCAGAAACTAGTACACAAAGTTTTGAAATTAAAATCAAGTACACCATGTTATTTTTCTTTTTGGAATATACAATTGAGTCAATGATCTATTTGCTTCTTAGTGCCAGTTTAGTTTTATTTTGTTAAATAAAATAACATAAACCTCTGCTACGCGAAGTTCTTAGTTTTTTTGCTGGTGAAAATAAAACCAGACCAAATTCAAAAAACTACTTCACTACATCAAGTTCAGAAACATCTTTTAATACATTAAGTTGAGAAACTACATTAGTGAATCAAGATCAGAAACTACACTGGTACATCGAGTTCAGAAATTAATCTTGTGCAACAATTTTAGATAGTAATCCAGTGCATCAGGTTCAAAGTATATTCTAGTGCATCTACTTGAGGAACTGCACTAGTGCATCTACCTGAGGAACTGCACTAGTGCATCCACTTTCAGAAACTACACTAGTACATCTAGTTGGAAACTAGTTTAATGAAATTTCGAGGGAGCAGTATTGATGAAATAAAGAGGGTGAATGAGTAGGATGGTTCACGCTTTTGTTGTCGCAGTGATGTGGTACACCAGGCAGAGATCCTCCACGCTTAACTGCAGAAGTGTTGCCATTTGTGGAGGTTAATCTTCTTTGGTAAGCTCCACATCAACGCCGAAGATTCTAGGATATGAGCCATATGCGCTCCTCCTGATCCTGAAGATCATCTCGTCAGCCTTGTCTGGTTCGCTGGTGCAGACAACCTCCAGTGTCTCCTTGCCATGGAGCTCAACCCCTTTGAGGGTTCGGGTGTACTCGAGCTTCTGACCGGGAACGTGAACGTCGTTGAGGTCGTTGCTCTGGTTGGACGTCTCGCCACACTGACACTTGGCAGAAGGTTCCTCCGCCATTGCCCGCCTTCGGCGACTGTGGGCTTCGTAGAGAGATGTTTGTGGGTTGTTTGTAGTGGAGATGGAAGCGGCAATGGAGGTTCTCGGAATGAGGCAGAGATGTAGTCGATTTGGGGCATTTTCATGGCTTGGATGGGGACGTGGGGGAGGCGGTTCGTCGAGGACGTGGGGGTAGTGGTCGTGGGGCACAGTTGTAGTTCGTCGTGGCAACCGCCCAGTGGGTGGCATTGGTTGTGGCCTGGAACAACGAACCGTCCAAGCCATTTTCTTTGTAGGGTCATTCACTGGTCGCACTGACTAGTCTTGTCAAGGTGTACTTATCAGCTTCTTATCCCACTTGCACGTCTCAGAGTTGCTAATGATGACATTTTTGTACTGTTTCAAGTGATGAAATACTTTTTGTAATGTTTTGCAGTGTTGAGGTCAAGTTTTATTTTGCACTGAAGTCTTATACACTAGTTGAACTAAACACTTTTTTCAATGCACGACACGAAGTTTTTACTCAAAAGTGAGACTTTTTTATTTTCATCTTTGCGAACCTAAGTTTGGCTTTTGTAGTTTTTGTACCCTCTTTTTAATGTACTTATGGTTTAGTGATGTGTGTACTGAATTGTAATATCATATAGCGTAAAGTTTTTGAAAATTGGTGTCACAGTGGTGTGTGGATGTAGCGTGAGTGGCCTGATCATCCCGTGTATTGTAGTACTGTTGTCATATATATATTTGAACTGAAATTTTCCGGGGAATGAGATTATTTTGCGACGAAATCTGTAGTTGAGCTCTAGCCAGTCTTTTCTGTAAATAAGAAATTTAGCAGAATTGACAAAACAATGCTTTCTTTTGAAGTGCTTGCATTTTTAATAATTGAACTTGAAAGTAAAATTTAATTCCCTGGTTGAAATTATGTACATTTAACATATAGCCTTTTTAGTCATCCTCTTTTAAAAAAATTTGTATCGTATTTTTTCTTCTTCTTTTTTATCTATGGTGCAGAGCTAGATTTATTTTATTTTTATTTTTTGAATTTAAAATTATTACCTGCGAATAAGTATTTGAACTTTTTATATTTAGTTTTTGAACTTTTTTGTAGTAGTTTATAATTTTTTGCTCTGTGCTCTAGTTTGTTGAACGGGCCTTAAGGGTGGGATGAGGATGGTTTTGGAGACGAGGGAGTAGCAGGCATATTGGGCTCTGTGCACTACTGGCTGCGTGTGCGTCTGAGTTTAGTCCCACCTCGCTAGTAGAGGGGGCTCTCGACCGGTTTATAAGAGTTGCGATGCCATCTCAGTCGAACTCCTCTGAATACTTACCTGAGCACTTATACACAGCGCTCGCTCTGTGTTCCATGTCATGTGGGCCCTGGTCTGCTGGCCATGCGTAGTTTTGAATACTAGGGATTCGCCAACGGTTCCACCGTGGGCTCGAGTTCAAGTAACCACCTGCGTTAGGGCCTTCATCTCCTCGGGCGGTCATATGTTTTTTATGTTAGAAACAAGTACTTACTGCACCTGTAATGGGGACTAATACTTTTGTTGTAGTTCTTGTGAGTTTTGTTGGATTTATGTAAGAATGATTTTATTATTACTAATTCTCAAGGGTCTTCTGGTATTTCTTTAGTACTATAGTACCCTCGTGTAAACCAAGTTGGACTGAGAGTTCAATTGTACTGTCACTTATGTTCTTAGCCTCAGAGTCATCAAGGGAATGCAAACTTATTCTTCTTTGTCCTTTTTATAGTAGTAAGGTTGTACTGCGCGTTCAAGTGTACTTGTACTTTCATATATGATCTGAGTCTATATGTCAGATATTCCACAAATACCGACAGACTAAGAAGAAGAACAATACTACCCTTGGACGCTCAGTAGAGCTTAGTCATATACAACCGTACTATCACACTAATAGTTTGAGTAGAACACCAACTAAGTTTTTTGTTTCAACTTTTTGAAGTGTTGTTAAACAGTTGAAATTGTACTAACTTTTTGAAGTGTACTCCTCGAGTGTGGGTACTTGGACTGGTGATCGACGTGTAGTTGAACTTACCAATACAAGTTAGACTATGTGTGTCATGCTAATCTTTTAAAACATTTTGTTTTTTGAAATGATTGTGTATATCAACATAATTAGTTTTTCATCAGTAGAGGTGTATTATATTTGTGCTTTCAATTTTCTTTGTTTGCATGAGGTAATTCTTTTTATATACTACCGGGCTTTCTGAACTAGGACTGGCGGAACCATACATAGCTATGTTTGAATGATGTTTTTTGAGGTGTTCACGGGTGTATTTGGTTACTCTGCCTTGAACTGACAAGCCATACTTATTAGTACTGATGCACTATCAGAGTTTTAATTTTTTTTAACAAATTTTTGCTGAGTTACTGGTTGACAGTAGTGTTGACATTACATAAATCCAGATCAATTTTTCAAATATAATTGTGAGTGCATTCAAAAAGTTTATCAAATGGTTTACATAATAATGTCACTGGTCCAGCGGGCACAAATCACAAACTATATCTTACATATAGTACTGATTGAGGAATCGATGATAAAGATAAATAAGTTCTGGTGATGACAGTCATGTTTCTGATACGATTCCTCATTGTGTACCGAGGCAACCGAGAGTACAAGTTTATTTTTCAATTGATGCAACAGCATAACCACTATGGGTTCTTCAGTCTTGAGCTCCTTCTAACTAGCCCCGAATGTAGTCCCTTGTCGGCGTGCTTTCCTGCTTGAGCCTTGGCAGCTTCATCGCCAGTTTCAGTTTCCTAGTCGCCAATACTGTCATCTTCATTGTCTTCGTCTGATTGGTCGCTATTCTCGTCAAACTCTTCCTCTTCATCCTCTTCTTTTGATTTTGTGGAACTCTGGACCTTGCCCTGTTTCTGCTCAGCGCCATTAACCTCCCATCCCACTTTGCATGTGTGGGCATTATGTTCGTCAGTCCCCCACACTTGTTGCAAGTGCAGCTGTTATGTGTGTTGTCTCCATTGGTAGAAACCTGGGTGACTCCAATCTGCTTCTACAACTTTTGCTTGTTAACAATGGCATCTGAGCGGTGTGGGCATATGCGGTAATTATGATTGGTCACCACGTTGCAGAATCTGCATGCCCTTATCCCGAGAGGTTTGCCATCCGGGCCGAATTCCACTCATCTGATGGGGCATGGCGGATTTTTGGCTGATGCTTTTGCTACTTTCGCTGCTTGCGTCTTACTCTTCCTCCCCTTTGTGCATGATTATATGGGCAGTTTAATTACCCTTTGTTGCTGTTGGTGGTAGGATCTGCTCCTGTCATGTCGTTCGCCTACAGCACCATCAAGATCATGATCTTGCACGTGAGCATGGTGCTGCTCTTGAGTGTGCACATGGGCAAGCTCTAGTTGCTGTTGCTCCTCCTCCTCGTTGTCGAATGGGTTAATAGCTCCCAGATGGTTCATCTCAGATAAGATTGTAGCGATATCCTACTCAATTTTTTCTGCTTCGTTGTCCGTGACACCTTCGTTTTCAGCATAATGCATTGCGTCAAGTTCTTGTTCAAGTCTATCCATGACGACCCATGACCTCGCCATTTGGTCTTGGCTTCTCAAGCTTTTTCTGTGCACTCTCATGTACAGCTGCAACAGTGCGCTTTCAATGCAGTATTGGGAGGCCTTGTTTGACGCTACTGTCCTCAAGTCATTTCTGTTGAATGTTGGCAGTATGTTCAGGCGTTTGGTGTATCTCCTGAGGATGTATTTCTCCGGAATGCTACCAGCTTTAATTGTCTGCATCATGCCCAGGACATGCACGCAGAAAATACCTAATTTTTTGGAAGAGGTCGATAACCCACAAGTATAGGGGATCACAACAGCTTTTGAGAATGAGTATTCAACCCAAATTTATAGATTCGACACAAGGGGAGCCAAATAATATTTGTAAGTATTAGCGGCTGAGTTGTCAATTCAACCACACCTGGAGATTAATTATCTGCATCAAAGTGATCAGTAGCACATTAATATGATTGTTTTGATAGTAGTGGCAACAACAATAGTAATGGTAACAGTGGTAGCAATAGTTTTGTAGCAAGTGAAACAGTAACAGAAGAAGTAGTAACTTAGCAAGAACAATATAAGAGAAATTTGTAGGCATTGGATCGATGATTTGTTGGATGATATTCATCATGTGACGGCTATAACCTAGGGCGATACACACTAGCTCGAGTTCATAAATATATAGTAGGCATGTATTCCGTAAATAGTCATACACGCTTATGGAAAGAACTTGCATGACATCTTTTGTCCTACCCTCCCGTGGCAGCGGGGTCCGATTGGAAACTAAGGGATATTAAGGCCTCCTCTTAATAGAGAACCGGAACAAAGCATTAACACAGGTGAATACATGAACTCCTCAAACCACGTCATCACCGGGAGTGGTCCCGACTATTGTCACTCCGGGGTTGCCAGATCATAATACGTAGTAGGTGACTATAACTTGCCAGATCGGATCTAGAACATAGATATAATGGTGATAACATAAACGGTTCAGATCTTAAATCATGGCACCCGGGCCCAAAGTGACAAGCATTAAGCATGTCATAGGAACATCAATCTCACAACATAGTGGATACTAGGGATCAAGCCCTAACAAAAATAACTAGATTACATGATGAATCTCATCCAACTCCTCACTAACCAGCAAGCCTACAAAGGAATTACTCACTCCAGGTGGGGAGCATCATGGAATTGGCAATAGAGAAGGGTTGGTGATGACAAAGATCGAAGATTCCCCTCTCTGGAGCCCCAAACGGACTACAGATCTGGCCTCCCGAGGAAGAACGAGAGACGGCTGCGGCTCCATTTCGTGAAACGCGATAATTCTTTCCCCCACATTTTTTTTCTGGAAAATAGGATTTTATAGCATCAGTTTCAGGGTCTACGGGGCCAGCGGGTGAGGACAACCCACCTGGGCGCGCCTGGAGGGGGGGGTGCCCTGGTGGGCTGTGCCCACCCAGGTGCCCCCCCTCCGGTGGTTCTTGGCTCTAGAAATTCTCTTTTATTGTATAAAAAATCGTTGCAAAGTTTCGTTCCATTCCGAGAACTTCTATTTCTCCCCAAAAACAACACCTCGCAAAATCCTCGCAAAGTTCTACGACGAATTTGTTACATGATCTCTAGCCAGATTTTATTAGCACAGTTGACTACCAATATTGTTTGAACTTGTTGCATTTTAGTAGTTGAACTTGAAAGTAAAAATTAATCAATTGGTTTAAATTAGGTACATTCAACAGAAAGCCCTATCAAGTTCATAATCATTTTTGTAGCATATTTAGTTGAACTTCAGAGTATCATTGTTTTCGTAGCATATTTTTTATCATTTTATCTGCGTTGCACAGGTAAATTTATTTTATTTTTTATACTTTCAATTTAAAATTATTACCTGTGAACATGTATTTGAACTTTTCTATTTTTTGTTTTTGAACTTTTTTGTAGTAGTTTATATTTTGTTGCCAAGCGATTTCGTTTATTCAATGGGACTTATGGGGTCGGGTGAGGACAGTTTGGAGACGAGGGAGGAGTAGTAGGCGTATTGGGCCCTTTTCCGACCCAAATGGTCTGTGTGCGCTCTGTGCACTGCTGGCTGCGCGCGTGCCTTGAGTTTAGTCCAACCTCTCTAGCCGAGGGGACTATCGACCGGTTTATAAGTGTTGCGGTGCATTCTAAGTTGAACTCCGCTGAATAGTTATCTGAGCGCTTATACACGGCGCTCGCTATCTATTCCATGAACAGTGGGCCCTGGTCTGCTGGCCCTGCCTAGTGTGGAATATTGGGGATTCGCCAACGGTTTCGACGTGGGCTCGAGTTCAAGTATCGACCAGCGTTAGGGTCTGCCTCTCCTCGGTGATCAATTTTTTGTTTGTTTGAACACTAGTACCTCCTCACTGGTCAATGCAGACTGATGCTTTTTGCTGTGGTTCTTGTGAATTTTCTCCTTGTTTGAACTGATATCATTTTGATTGAGTTTTGGCCTTCCTTTTCCCGGCTGTGATTATTCTCAAGGGTACTTGTCGTATAATCTAAGTTGTACTGAGATTTCAATTGTACTAGTACTTCTATTCTTAGTGGATCAACGATTAAGGAAATGTAAACTGATGATTCTTGTTCCTTTTCATTTGTACTCCCATGCATTCAAGTGTACCAGTACTGTCGTTCCTAGTTTGTTAGTGACTAAGAAATGCATTCGGGTGGTAATTTTTTATTTACTTTTTTGTTCTCAAACTAGTACATCCTTACTGCTCAATGTGGAGTTATGCTTTTTGTTGTAGTTCTTGTGAATTTTCTCGTTGGTCGAACTGACATCTTTTTGATTGAGTTTTGGCCTTCTTTTTCTAGGCTGTGATTATTCTCAAGATGGCATTATTTTTATCATCATAGTGCTAGCCGTATAAACTAAGTTGAACTGAGATTTGAATTGTACTAGTACTACTATTCAGGGTGTACTGGGTTGAAAAATATTTAGTGTGATAGTACTGTTGTACTGTACTAAGATGTACTGAGCTTACAAGGCTACTATTTTTTCTGTTGTTTTTTGCCTGCAGGTGTTCTGTGAAATATATGCTGCCAGTACAATTCTATGTTAGTGTTAAAAGTTGTGTTAGTGTCGTGTTTTGTTGAAACTAGTACTTGACTGCATCAGTAATGGGTACTAATACTTTTTGTTGCAGTTCTTGTGAGTTTTGTTGGATTTATGTAAGAATGATTTTTTATTACTAATTCTCAATGGTCTTCTGGTATTATTTAGTACAATAGTACTTGTGTGGAAACTAAGTTGGACTAAGAGTTCAATTGTACTATCACTTATATTCTTAGCCTGGCAGTCATTAATGGAATGCGAACAGATTCCTCTTTGTCCTTTTTATAGTAGGTAATGTTGCACTGCATGTTCAAGTGTACCTGTACTGTCATCCATATGATCTGAGTCTATACGTCAGATATTTCACAAAGACGGGCAGACGAAGAAGAAGAACAGTAATACCCTTGGACGACTCAGTAGAGCTTAGTCATGTACGTGAGTTCTATCACACCAAATAGTTCCTGAAGAACACTAACTAAGTTTTTTTATTTCAACGTTTTGAAGTGTTGTTAAACAGCTCTAATTGTACTCATTGTTTTCTTTTCCATATAATTCTGAACCAAAACTACACATGGTACAACCTTGTGTGATTAGTTCCTTGATAACTAGTACTCCCTCCGTTCCAAAATAGATGACCCAACTTTGTACTAACCTTAGTACAAAGTTGGGTCATCTATTTTGGAACGGAGGGAGTATTAAAGAGCAGCCACGGAGTTCCATTCACAAGCTACTTGAATTTGAAATGATGGATAAACAAAATAGGAAGCTAGTAAGCTTATTTAATGAGATAAGTAAATGATGTACTTGATGACATAAGAAAACTTGTTCAAGCTGACAAACACGACATAAGCAAACTGGTTCAACTATGACACACATGACATAAGAAAGCCGGTTTAACCTAAGAAAAGCAAACTACAAATTTCAAAAAACAAGCTAAACAACAAGAACAAGCGCAAGCAACACGAAGGCAAACTTTGATGTATCCTCATCCCGCATAGTGGCAGTGGTAGAAGGGGTCCGCTTCCGGCTCTTTTGAAATTTCTAGACATGTTTTAATGTTGTCAATTTTTTCCACGACTTGTAGGTGGCGTACGCATCTATTGCTGCGTACTTGATGAGGTAATCTGGCAGTGGGC
>LR738710.1:465907540-465968896 GCA_902687465.1 Secale cereale
CCTGGCAGCTCAAACAGCCGCCGCCACAACCACAACTTGAACCTCATCTATGTTCTGCCCGAGCCTCATTAATCCAGTCAGGTAACCCACCAATCTTTATCATGGCCTTGGCCTGATTTCTTAAATGGTGCCGGCAAAACATCCTTATGCCTCCAAATCTCCACCGCCCCGACCCGAGAACATCGTCGCATAAACCCAACCACATATCACATGGAGGTTAAGGATCCGATGGCGGTCGATGGTGCGATGGCTGATGTGCGTGTTGACTCGGACGAACACCTCATCTTCGCCGCCGCCGACTTGGGGCGGGCTCCATCCTAGATGAAGTGCCCCAGCAACTACCCCTCAGGATTTACCAAGTGTCGTGGGGAAAGCACGATCACCTATAGTGAGGGGGACGATCACATTGCACAAAGAGCAGAAACAATAGGGAAGCTCGATGTGGGACAATGCTCTTTTACCCATGTTCGGGCCGCTTTGCAGCATAGAACCCAACTCCTGCTTTGGTGGATTGAACTTGAGGAACACGAAGGAAAGAAATACTATAGCCCCAGCAAGGGTGCCTAGGGAAAAGCACCTACGTACATACAAAGTGTGGGGGGTTGAGAAGTAACAACCCTTTGCTAGGTTGCCTCGGGCCTACTTTTATAGGTTAAAGGGTTACCACAATGGAAAAACAACCATTTTGGTATGACTAGAAGGCTAACATTGTTATCATACCTAACTCTGGTAGTTAGGACAAAGTACATTAAATGCACTACTTGATGTCATGCTGAGGTCGAAACCTGGCAAGTATGTTGCGCCGCTTATCTACATCTTCCTTATTAGCGTGACACACCACCTGGATGGTGATACGTCTCCATCGTATCTATAATATTTTATTGTTCCATGCCAATATTATACAACTTTCATATACTTTTGGCAACTTTTTATACTATTTTTGGGACTAACATATTGATCCAGTGCCCAGTGCCAGTTCCTGTTTGTTGCATGTTTTTTTGTTTCGCGGAATATCCATATCAAACGGAGTCCAAACAAGATAAAAACGGACGGAGATTTTTTTGGAATATATGTGAATTTTGGGAAGAGGAATCAACGTGAGATGATGCCCAAGGGGGCCACGAGGCAGGGGGCGCGCCCCTGACCCTCGTGGCCACCCGGTAAGGCGGTTAGTGCTCTTCTTTCGCCACAAGAAAGCTATTATTTGGAAAAAAATCGTGTCAAAAATTCAGCCCAGTCGGAGTTACATATCTCCGAGAATATAAGAAATGGTGAAAGGCCATAATCTAGGAACGCAGAAACAGAGAGAGACAGATCCAATCTCGGAGGGGCGAGAGCCCCTCCCATGCCATGGAGGCCATGGACCAGAGGGGAAACCCTTCTCCCATCTAGGGAGAAGGTCAAGGAAGAAGAAGAAGGAGGGGGGCTCTCTCCCCCTCGCTTCCGATGGCGCCGGAGTGCCACCGGGGCCATCATCGTGCGACGGCAATCTACACCAACATCTTCGTCATCTTCACTAACATCTTCATCACCTTCCCCCATCTATCTACAGCGGTCCACTCTCCCGTAACCCACTGTACCCTCTACTTGAACATGGTGCTTTATGCTTCATATTATTATCCAATGATGTGTTGCCATCCTATGATGTCTGAGTAGATTTTCATTGTCCTATCGGTAATTGGTGAATTGCTATGATTGGTTTAATTTGCTTGTGGTTATGTTGCAGTCCTTTGGTGCCCATGATATGAGCGTGTGCGTGGATTACACCATAGGGTTAGTTGTATGTTGATAGGACTACGTATTGGAGGGCAAGAGTGACAGAAGCTTCAACCTAGCGTAGAAATTGATGCATACGGGATTGAAGGGGGACCAGTATATCTTAATGCTATGGTAGGGTTTTACCTTAATGAACGTTAGTAGTTGTGGATGCTTGCTAATAGTTCCAATCATAAGTGCATAGAATTCCAAGTCAGGGATGACATGCTAGCAGAGGCCTCTCCCACATAAAAGTTGCTATTGGTCTAGTAACGTAGTTAATTGCTTAGGGACAATTTCGCAACTCCTACCACCACTTTTCCACACTCGCTATTACTAACTTTATTGCTTCTTTATCTTAACAGCCCCTAGTCTTTATTTACGTGCTCTTTATTATCTTCCAAACCTATCTCGTTACACCTAGAAAATACTACTAGTTTCATACTTGTTCTAGGTAAAGTAAACGTCAAGCGTGCGTAGAGTTGTATCGGTGGTCGATAGAACTTGAGGGAATATTTGTTCTACCTTTAACTCCTCGTTGGTTTCGACACTCTTACTTATCAAAAGAGGCTACAACTGATCCCCTAAACTTGTGGGTTATCAAGACCTTTTCTAGCGCCGTTGCCGGGGAGCAATAGTGTGGGGTGAATATTCTCATGTGTGCTTATTTGCTTTATCACTAAGTAGTTATTATTTTGAGCTCTTGTTTTCTATCTTTACTTCTGGGTAGGAAACGCAAAATACCAAAAAACATAGTGGTACCTAATGAACCAATGGTTGAAGAATGAAAGTGCAACTAATCCTCGGGTGTCTTTGGTAATTAATAACAACATATATATCATTGAACTAATAGCTACTTAAGAATCATTTCAGAGAAGTTCGATGATATGGGTATGGAAATGTCTGAAGAAGTGGACCCCTCAAGACTCCATTTTTGGTTTAGTGATCGAAGATCACATTGAGTCCATAGGAAAAGCCAATACTATTAAAAGGGGATGAGGTTGTGTTGATGATCTGGTTGCTCAAGTGCTTAGTGATTTAGCTCCTTCAACTATCAGCAATTTTCACTACTTAACACACTCATAAGTAATCTCGGACAAACCGATTCTTCCAACTCAGTCCCACCGAGATGAACCACCTCAGCTATTTTCCAAACCCTAGAAATTTCGGTCCATCCGATTTTGAGTTCGGTCTCACCGAAACTGGACTGCCAACCTTCTGTAACCGTTTGTCATCATTTCGGAATATCCGAGTTGTTGATTTCGGTCCCACCGATTCTGGCAAGTTCCTACCTTTGACTCATATCGGACATACCGAGATGGTATTTTCGGTCCCACCGAAAACCCCAACGTTCACTATATTTGAACTTTCGGTCTGACCGAGTTTTCACTTCGGTCTCACCGAGATTGCTCAATTATGTGTGTAACGGTTGGATTTTGTGTGGAGGCTATATATATACCCCTCCACCCCCTCTTCATTCGGGGAGAGAGCCATCAGAAAGTACTACCACTCCTACCTTACACTTTCTGAGAAGAGAACCACCTACCCTTGTGTTGAGATCAAGTCATTCCATTCCTACCATATGAAACTTGATTTCTAGCCTTCCCAAGTTGCTTTCCACTCAATCTTTTCTTCCACCACAGCCATATCAGTGAGGAGAGTTGAGTGTTGGGGAGATTATCATTTGAAGCACAAGAGCAAGGAGTTCATCATCATCAACAACATCTATTACCTTTTGGAGGGTGGTGCCTCCTAGATTGGTTAGGTGTCGCTTGGGAGCCTCCGTCTTCGAGATGTGGAGTTGAACCAAGAAGTTTGTAAGGGCAAGGAGATCGCCTACTTCGTGAAGATCTACCCCGAGTAAGGCTAGTCCTCCGTGGGCATAGGCCATGATGGAATAGACAAGGTTGCTTCTTCGTGGACCCTTCGTGGGTGGAGCCCTCCGTGGACTCGCGCAGCCGTTACCCTCCGTGGGTTGAAGTCTCCATCAACGTGGATGTACGATAGCACCACCTATCGGAACCACGAGAAAAATCTCCGTGTCTCCAAATTGCGTTTGATCTTCTCCACCTCTCTTTACTACATGTGCAATTTACTTTCCGCTGCTTATACTCTAGAATTGCATGTGTAGAGTGATACTTGAATTGATCATAATTGTGAAACTGCCAAAAAACTGTTCATGATCAAAAGGCAGAATTTTTATATTGTCCAGTAGTCTAATCACCCCCCCCCCTCTAGACATACTTTCGATCCTACAAGTGGTATCAGAGCTTTGGTCTCCATTGTTTTGGTTTCCATTGCATTGGACTCCATAAGCTTGGTCTCACAACCTAGGAGAGTATGGCGTCTAGTGAGGGTAATTATCATAGAGGTCCTTACTTTGATGGTACAAATTTTGCTAGTTGGAAGCATAAAATGAAAATGCATATTCTTGGTCATAACCCAGCCGCATGGGGCATTATTTGTGTTGGTATGCAAGGTGAATTCTTCGAGGAAGGAAAAGTTTCGGATCGCGAAGCTACACCGGAAGAGTTGCGGATGTTGCAAAACAATGCTCAAGCTTGTGACATTCTCTTCAATGCTTTGTGTCCCGAGGAGTTCAACAAAATCAGCCGTCTTGAGAATGCTAAAGAGATTTGGGATACTTTGGTTGAAATGCACGAAGGTACTGAATCTGTGAAGGAATCAAAGCTAGATATTCTTCAAGGTCAACTTGACAAGTTCAAGATGAAGGATGGTGAAGGAGTCGCTGAAATGTACTCTAGGCTTGCTCTCATCACAAATGAGATTGCCGGCTTAGGAAGCGAAGAAATGACCGACCGATTCATCATTAAGAAGATTCTCAGAGCTTTGGATGGAAAGTATGACACCGTGTGCACTTTGATCCAAATGATGCCAAACTACAAGACTCTCAAGCCAACTGAAGTCATTGGAAGAATTGTTGCTCATGAGATGACACTTAAGGATAAGGAAGAGCTTCACAACAAGTCAAGTGGTGCTTACAAAGCTACAAGTGATGCTCCCACCACCTCAAGTGACAAGTTAATTTCCAATGAAGAGATAAGCCTAATGGTTAAGAACTTCAACAAGTTCTACAAGAATAGAGGCAAAGAAAGAAGCTCAAAGTCTAGATCATATGATGAAAAGAGATCTTCTAGTCGTGATCGAAACTGCTACAATTGTGGAAGACCCGGACACTTCTCAAATGAGTGTACGGCTCCCCACAAGAGAAGAGAAGAATCTCCAAGAAGAAGAGCAAGAGATGAGTCACCTCGGAGAGAGAGAAGGAGTAGAGATGATCGTTATGAACGAAGACCCTCTCGGAGAAGCAAGGATTCGGAGAGGAAAGACAAGTCATCAAGGAGCTACACAAGAAGACGACATCAAGCTCATGTAGGTGAATGGGTCTTCGGCTCCGACTCTGACAATCAATCCGATGGAAGCTATCACTCCGACTCCGACTACAGTCAAGATGAAGGTGTTGCCGGACTTGCACTCGTATCCTCCAACTCCAACTCCTACGACTTATTGATTCACCAAATGAGGGAATTGGAAGATGCTTCATGGCTAAAGGTCCCAAGGTAACACACCCTGAATTCATTGACTTTGATAGTGATGAGGATGACTTGCTTGGTGAAGATGAGCTCTTGCATGATAAATCTAGTGAGCTTAGTAATGATGAAAATGCTAGTAGTCTTTATAGTCGAGAAGAGTCGAATGACAATGCTATGAAGGAGATTGAGCGTCTAACTAAAGAACTAAACACTCTTAAGTTAGCTCATGAAACAACTCAAGAAGATCATAGAGAGCTCCTAAGATCTCATGAGAAGCTACGCTTCGAGAAGCTCACTCTAGAGCAAGAACATGAGTTTCTAAAAGCGATCAATGACAATCTTCGAAAGAAGAGTTCTTCATATCTTGCCAAACGACTTCTCTTGTCTAATTTCTTGCCACCTATTAAGACTAAGCATGACAAGCATAAGAAAAGTTCTTCCTCTAGTAGTAACAATAACAATGTTAAATCCAATATTGTTACTTCTAGTAGTTCTCTTGATTCCACTAACAATGTTTCAAGCCAAGTTACACTTGAGCAAGAAAATAGCTTATTGAAGGAAATCATAGAGAAAGGTGTCTACAAGAGTCTTGCCGGAAGCAAGAACTTTGAGGAAATTGTTCGCAAACAAGGAAGGCACCGGAAGAATCAAGGGATTGGTTTTGAGCGAAAGTTCAACGCCGAAGGTGTTGAGTGGGAAGAAGGTCAATACCCTACTCCACAGTTTGTTTCACAAAAGGAGAAGTATGATCCTACTTCTTCCAATGTGGAACAAGCTCAAGATGACCTTCCACCACAAGACCACAAGCTAAAGGCCAAGGACAAGCTTCAAGAGGAGATTAATGCATTCATTGAAGCACCTCAAGCCATGGTCAAGTGGGTTCCCAAGGACACATCAAGTTCTACTTCGTCAAGCTCAACTACAACCCCAAGGATTCCCATCAAGATGATGTGGATCCCAAAGAAGAAGAACTAGAAGGTTCTTGAGGGTGACTCCGCCAACATACTTCACTCATATTCATTTTGGCAAGAACTTGTGCAATCAACTTCCACATCATGCACTAGTTCATGGAGTCACAAACCCTCTTGTTGGTAAGTCAAGGGACAAGGTAATCATTGCTTTCATGGACATCATCTTTTGTGAACTTCAATCTATGTCTATGGATATCCTTGTTTGTTCCTTGTGGGACTAACCCATGTAGGTATTGAAAGTGCCCTAATCCAAAGGATAGCTCCCAACCCTTAATGATCTACATCAACATTGAGCATCCACATCTTCAACATCTACATGAAGTCTTCTACGACAACCCAAGGTTAGTTTGACCCTTTAAAAGGGGTTCTCACATCTAGGGGGAGCTTTGCTCTAAAAATTGAGCTAAAGCATCTTCAAATGATGTGAACACATAAATGCTTTATGTAAAAGCGGTAACCCCACTTGTGCTTAAACGATGAGTATGACCTATGATCAAATGTTCTCATTTGACTCCTAAGTCAAAATACTCATATATAGATGACCTAGTCATCGACAAATTGTGTGCTAGTAGCTAGAGTGTTGGTTGTGCATGTTTGACACATATTTCAGTTGCTATCTTATTGTGTGAGCATGTTGAATGCATGATTTCATCCATTCAAGGACATCCATTTGTTGTTTTGATTGTTTTGACTTTTCTGGCCAAATGGATGGACAAGAATGCCTAAGCACCTTCCCTAGCTATCTATGCTTTCTTGTCTCAAATTCTATTCATGCTCATATCACAACTTTGAACAAGTCATTTTCGGACCCTCCGAGTGAGGAGCACTCGGAGCCACCGATCCGTCTAAGGCTGACTTCCAGAACCTTCTAAGTCCATTTCGGTCTGACCAACTTTTCCATCTCGGTCCAACCGAAACGCTTAGACTGATCTAGGTTTCATCTCGGTGAAACCGAGTTCAAAATCTCGGCGTGACCGATATGTGTAACTGCACAGCAGTTAGCCATTTCGGTGTCACCGAGTTTTTCAACTCGGTCCCACCGACAGCATGGGGATATATATATTGAGGGCAGCGCGCGATTTAATTCTTCAAACCGTTTCGCCCCCAAGTCCCCTGCTGCCGTCGCCCTGGTCTTCGGATCGTCGCCGTCGTCGCCTGTGTGCCCTCGCCGCAGGTCTCCGCCGCCGTCAACGGTATTCTTCTCCGCGCCGTTGCCGCCGTAGAGGGACTCCACCAAGTTAGGGTGAGTCCTGATCCCTCTCGTGCTCCCCATCTGATTCTTGCACGATTGGTTTGCCATGTATCTATCCACGTTTGAGATATTCCTTAAACATCATATCAGATCCTTTTAGTTTCGAGCAAAATTCTTAGGTTTAGGTTTCCACGGAACACATCTCGGTGAAACCGATTTTGAAAACTCGGAATGATCGATTTGGCCTCTGGCCATTGCACTGCACCGTTCGGTCTAACCGATTCGTGCAAATCGGTGTGACCGATGTAGAGTCTCAGTGAAACCCTAGTGTTTCGGTAGGACCGAAACCCATTTCGGTCTGACCGAAAGTGGTGTGTAGGTTTCTGTTATACACTTCGGATTCACCGAAACTGAAAATCGGTTTGACCGAAATGCATTCTGTGAAAACTCAAAACTAAGATTTGAACTCATTTTTTTTGCAATAACCTCTGCAGTTGTGATAACTCTTCTACTCTGCCTATACCTTATCTTTTCATAGGTTGTCAGCCATGTCAGATGTCAGTGACAGCCAGAACAGTTCTGAGTCACCTTTTGCAGAGATCCCTGAGGCAGATACTAGTCCTGAGGCTAGTAGTTCCAGTGATGATGGTGAGAGGAGCACCCCTAGTGGTTTGCCTCCTGCAGCCACCAGAACCAGAAAGAAGAGAAATTCTGATGATGAGGACTCTGACTTCGTTGCTGAGGAAGTTACCTCCAAGCCCAAGAGGAAAGTTGTTGCCAAAGAGCACGAAGGGCAGCAGTCAAAGAAAGGCACCTGCAAGGTCAAGCAGTCAGCTGTTGCAAAGAAGCTAAACTTGGAAGAGCCAGCTCCAAGTAAGGTGAAGAAAACTTCCAAGAGGAAGAGGGTAGTATATGCTGAACCTCATGTTGATGCAGCTGCTGAAGAAGAAGAAGAAGAAGATGCACCCCAGCCTCCTCCTCAGAAGGCTAAGTTCATGGGTGATGCTATTAGGGCTCAAGCCACTTCTAAGCCCAAGAAGCCTGCTCAAGCCAAGGCAGCTCCAGCCAAGCCCAAGAGGACAACCAGGAACATTCCAGCTTCTGAGAAGAACAAAGGTAAGATGCCACCGTCTGAGTCTGATGAAGAACATGTGTTGCTGAAGCTCCGTCCTAAATTGCCACTCCACAACGATGCTCATCCTCAAGCCGAGGATATGAAGGCAAGGAAGGATAGAGGTCTCAGGCTATGGAGACAGTCTGATCCATATGCCGTGAGGAGAAGGACTGCTGTGGACCCCAGATTCCACACCAGAGAGCAGCAGGACTTCTATGAGACCGTGCTGATGGATAAGAAGCCTATTGTTGCTGACACCAGGTATGTTGACTGGAAGTACATTGACAGTGAAGAGCACCGAGACTTCTTTCCCCATGTGCATGAGAGCTTCACTGCATGTGGAGTTGATGAGTTCGTGGGTCAGAAGCTGACAGATTGGAATGACGAGATGATCATGCAGTTCTACGCCACAGCCCACTTATATCCTGATGGCAAGATCACCTGGATGACTGAAGGTCAAAGGTTTTCTTCGTCTGTTGAAGAATGGGCAGAACTTCTGAATGCTCCAGTGCAGAGAGAGGACGACATTGATGTCTATGGGATTCCTAAGAAGAGACATGATTCCATGAAGAACATGTACAAGGAAATCCCCGCTGCTGATTTGGAAGGGTGGAAGCTTGGCTCAGTGTACTATCTCCAGGCAGGTCTAACCACCACAAACACTATTTTGAGGCATACATTGATGCCCAAGTCTGGAGACCACCGCATGATTCGAGGCTATTCTATCAACATGCTGCACATTCTTGATGAGAAGGCACCTTTCAAGGTGATGGACTTAATGGTAGAGACCATTAAGAGGACTGCAGCTGACCAGAAGAGGTCGTGTGGATTTGCCCCATAGATTCAGATGCTCATCAATGCCAAGTTTGGCACGGGCAAATTCATGTTGGATAGGAAGCACTTGCCACTGCAGCCAGAGCATGAAGATAACGTTGTTGTGATGGATGAGGAGGATCCAACCTCAGTTGAAGGTCAAGCCAAAATTGAAGCTGCGAAGAAAGCCAAAGCTGATAAAGAGGCAGCAGCAGCAGCAGCTAAACCAAAGAGCTTCGGAGAGCAGATTCTTGAAGCTACCCAGAGGATTGAACAACGCCTGGCCAGCATTGAACAATCTCAGGAAAGCCTAGAGAGGATTGTTGAGGACAAGATCCACGCTCTGGACGTGAAGCTCACTGAGATTCAGGTGTCCGTCAACAAGCTTGAGGCGGACATGGAGGAAGCAAGGCAGGAGAGAGCAGAGCTTATGCAGGATGATCTAGTCCAGGACTCTCATCGCCAGACTGCTCAGGTTCCCAGAGGATCCCGATCTGCAGCTATCCCAGTGACTGACTCCAGGGCTACCACTTCAGCACCAGCTACAGCTCCAGCAGTTACTCCAGCTCCAGCTCCAGCATCCACTCCTCCAGCGCAGACATCAGCAGAAGTCTTCGCCGATGCCGTCATTTCTACTCCGACATCTACCCAGACGGGAGCCGCCAGCAGAGCCCACAGTGACGCTTAGTTCTATGCTTTTTCGAACTTTTTGGTAACTTGTTGCCAAAGGGGGAGAAATTGTATAGATCATAGGGCTTCGAGAGAGAGAGTGCTCTTTCGTTCTTTTGCCGGTTTTCCTTGAGATACATTTGGTTCTTTTGGTTCTTGATACTTTCAGTGTGCTTGCTACTACGTTTGATGCTACCTTAATGAGTGCTTGGTCATACTATGCTTTAATGTGTGCTTAATGCTTATCATATGCTATTCCTTCTAGTATGATCATTTACTCATGTCTTGGTAATTGGGTGCATGTTATTCATTCTTATCATTTTGTGCGCTCCACCAAGATGTATGTGACATGGAAGAGTGACCCATAATCCTAATCGATTGTGCATTTGCATTCAAACGCAAATTTTAAATAATGCACAAATTTAGGGGGAGCTCTTGTTTATCACATACTTCTCAAAGCGACGATATTATTCATTGATTATATCTTTTGTCGAAGCTTTGATCTATATGTTGTCATCAATTACCAAAAAGGGGGAGATTGAAAGTGCAACTAATCCCCGGGTGGTTTTGGTAATTAATAACAACATATATATCATTGAACTAATAGCTACTTAAGAATCATTTCAGAGAAGTTCGATGATATGGGTATGGAAATGTCTGAAGAAGTGGACCCCTCAAAATGCTAAGACAAGCATTGGCAAAAGCTCAAGACTCCATTTTTGGTTTAGTGATCGAAGATCACATTGAGTCCATAGGAAAAGCCAATACTATTAAAAGGGGATGAGGTTGTGTTGATGATCTGGTTGCTCAAGTGCTTAGTGATTTAGCTCCTTCAACTATCAGCAATTTTCACTACTTAACACACTCATAAGTAATCTCGGACAAACCGATTCTTCCAACTCAGTCCCACCGAGATGAACCACCTCAGCTATTTTCCAAACCCTACAAATTTCGGTCCATCCGATTTTGAGTTCGGTCTCACCGAAACTGGACTGCCAACCTTCTGTAACCGTTTGTCATCATTTCGGAATATCCGAGTTGTTGATTTCGGTCCCACCGATTCTGGCAAGTTCCTACCTTTGACTCATATCGGACATACCGAGATGGTATTTTCAGTCCCACCGAAAACCCCAACGTTCACTATATTTGAACTTTCGGTCTGACCGAGTTTTCACTTCGGTCTCACCGAGATTGCTCAATTATGTGTGTAACGGTTGGATTTTGTGTGGAGGCTATATATACCCCTCAACCCCCTCTTCATTCGGGGAGAGAGCCATCAGAAAGTACTACCACTCCTACCTTACACTTTCTGAGAAGAGAACCACCTACCCTTGTGTTGAGATCAAGTCATTCCATTCCTACCATATGAAACTTGATTTCTAGCCTTCCCAAGTTGCTTTCCACTCAATCTTTTCTTCCACCACAGCCATATCAGTGAGGAGAGTTGAGTGTTGGGGAGATTATCATTTGAAGCACAAGAGCAAGGAGTTCATCATCATCAACAACATCTATTACCTTTTGGAGGGTGGTGCCTCCTAGATTGGTTAGGTGTCGCTTGGGAGCCTCCGTCTTCGAGATGTGGAGTTGAACCAAGAAGTTTGTAAGGGCAAGGAGATCGCCTACTTCATGAAGATCTACCCCGAGTAAGGCTAGTCCTCCGTGGGCGTAGGCCATGATGGAATAGACAAGGTTGCTTCTTCGTGGACCCTTCGTGGGTGGAGCCCTCCGTGGACTCGCGCAGCCGTTACCCTCCGTGGGTTGAAGTCTCCATCAACGTGGATGTACGATAGCACCACCTATCGGAACCACGAGAAAAATCTCCGTGTCTCCAAATTGCGTTTGATCTTCTCCACCTCTCTTTACTACATGTGCAATTTACTTTCCGCTTCTTATACTCTAGAATTGCATGTGTAGGGTGATACTTGAATTGATCATAATTGTGAAACTGCCAAAAAACTGTTCATGATCAAAAGGCAGAATTTTTATATTGTCAAGTAGTCTAATCACCCCCCCCCTCTAGACATACTTTCGATCCTACAAAGAACCACTCAAAATCTATCACACTCCTGAAGCTTTTTACTTGGATCATCTTCGATCCCTATGTGCTCGGGCTGAAACCCCAACTAGCTTAGTTGAGGGCAAATCTTTAGATGGGCATGCTTGTTATGTGCGACACCGCATATTTGAAAAAGGGAAACTTTTACTAGATCAAATTCATCATTTGCAATGTTATGCTTGGAATTTATGTGAAATATATGATTTTACTGAAGACCCTAAGAAACACCTTCCCTACCAATGTGAGTTTAGTGATAATGGAATCATATCTTCGTACGCTAAGGGTGTTTATGGTTACTATGATGTTAAACAAATTGAAGAATTTGTTGCTTTTAAGGGTGCTTATGAAATTGCTTCTTTGATTGAAAAGTATGATGCTACTCTTTACAAATTTGAAATTTTTGCCATATTTAAATATCGTTATGATAATTATGCTTCTAATGTGTATGTTAAACCATATATTGAGGACTCCTCCGCTGTCCAAGAAGAGACTTATACTTTGCAGGAGTCTATGGAAGAAGAAATTAATGACATTGTGAGCTCATTGGATGAAAAAGATGAGGAGGAGAGCGAAGAACAAAAGGAGGAAGAGCGGATTGATCACCCGTGCCCACCTTCTAATGAGAGTAACTCTTTATCCCATACATTGTTTAATTTTCCTTCGTGCTTACCGAAGGATGAATGCTATGATGCTTGCTATGATCCCTTGGATTCATTTGAAAAAATATTCATTTTTGATGAAATTGATGCTTGTTACGCTTGTGGCCAAGATGCCAATATGAATTATGCTTATGGAGATGAACTTGCTATAGTTCCTTATGTTAAACATGAGATAGTTGCTATTGCACCCACACATGATAGTCCTATTATCTTTTTGAATTATCCCAACTACACTATATCAGAGAAGTTTGCGCTTATTAAGGATTATATTGATGGGTTGCGTTTTTACGTTGCACATGATGTTTTTGATGAATATAATATGCATGTGCTTGCTGCTCCTACTTGCAATTATTATGAGAGAGGAACTATATCCCCGACTCTCTATGTTTCCAACACGGTAAAATTGCAAGAAACTGCTTATACTATTCATTGGCCTTTACTTGATGTGCATGAATTGTTCTTGTATGACATGCGTATGCATAGGAAGAGAGTTAGAATGTCAACGTTCTGGGAACGGGGGTACCCAGACTTGCCTGCCCGCGACCCAGAGCGTGGCTCGCAAGGCGTCCTAGTGTAGCCCAGCATCTTCAACGACACTCAAGACCCTCGCGAGGCGGACGACACAAGGCATCCCCTGGGGCGGCCTTGCCATGCCGGCTCGTGAGGATCGGAGATATCAAGGCGAGGGGCACCTCGCGAGGTCCTCATGACGTGAGCAGTGATGACCAAAGCCACACGGGTGCCAACGAGCGCAGAGTGCCAGTTTCCTCTTCGTTGTTAAACGAGCAGGCGCAGGCGCGGAGTGCCGAGGCGTCGGGCAAAGGTTTCCATATCGGTGCAACAAGACCAAGACCAGCAGGACGGCAGGATGGAGGTCATCGTGGAGCCCACGGTGGTGTCAGCGCCAGAGCCTTTGGTAGCGAAGATCACCTTTTGTCAGGATAGCTTGTACTAGTTGTCCCCCTTCAAATTTGGCCATTGTGGGATTCCTTCCTGCTCAATATTTGGGAAGAGCACCCTGGCCACTATAAATAGGACTAGCCACCACCATAAGTATGATCTGAGGGGGACGGAGTTGATCTCATCTTGAGCTGATTAGCTAGAAGACCACACACCACAAGCTCACCCGAGCTCAAGAACGCCTCTCCCCAGGAGGCAGTTCATCCATGTACTAGTTCTTCCTCTGCCTACAAGGCAATCCACCACACCACACTGGATTAGGGTGTTACACCACAACGGTGGCCCGAACCGGTATAAATCTTGTGTCTCTTGTTCATTGGATCTGACGAGCTAGGCTTAGGGCCGTTGAGTAGACGAGCTAGGGTGGAAGAAGATATCTTCGTGCGCACCCCAGAGTTCGAACCTCAACGGTTTTGCCGGAACCCGACATCCGACATTTGGCGCGCCAGGTAGGGGGGCGCTGAAACTTCCCTTCCGTCGTTCAGTGCTCCGTCGTTCCAGCAGTCCATGGCCGACGCTTGTAGAGCCCGTGCTGAGCGGCGGGCTGCCCTTGCCGCCCGCGTTGCTCAGACCGCTCCTGTCGGCGGGCCACCCCGTCGTTCTCTATCGCCTGCTGCCAACGCCGCCACCGGTCCGGCGCGGCAAGAATAGCAGGCATCGTCTTAACACCCATCCGTGCGGCGCGATGGACACACCGCCACCCCGTCGCTGACTCCGGCGATCTCTTCGTCCCATGCTCGCCGCAGACCCGCAGATCCGCAGGCTGCGTTGCTCATGCCACGTTGATACGTCCAAAACGTATCTATAATTTCTGCTTGCTCCATGCCTTTTTTGTGTGATATTGCTATGATATTTATGCACTTCCATACACTTTTGATCATATTTGGACTAACCTATTAACTCAGTGCACCACAGTGCCAGTTCCTGTTTTCTGCTGTTTTTCTATTTCAGGTTTCCCCCATATTAAAAGTGCTCCAAAAATTCCGGGAAAAATACAGGAAAAATCAGCGTACAGGAAGCTTCGAGAAAATCCAAAGCGGGGCCAGAGGGGAGCCAGGGGTGGCCCAGGCGGCCACCCGGTGCGGCCCCACCCCTGGCCGCGCCAGGGGGGCGCCTGGGGCCCCGGCTCCGCCTCTGGTGACCCCCCTTCGCATATATATTTCTCCCGTCGCGGAAACCCTGATTCCAGAAGCCTTTTCTCCAGAAGCAATTCCGATCTCCGCCGCCATCGCCACCAAGTTTCGGGGGACCAGAATTCCTGTGCCGGCATCCTGCCGGGACGGGGAAGTGCCCCCGGATTCATCTCCATCGACGTTGCTTCCTCCCTCCATGATGCGGGAGTAGTTCCTCCTCGGGGCTGAGGTTTCTACCAGTAGCTATGTGGTCAATTCTCTCTCCCATGATGTGATCTTCGTTGTGATCATAGGCTATGTTAATCTAGGGTGATCCCATGATATTTCCCCTTCCTCTATGTATTGAATTAATGTACTCACTTGTCTTTATCTAGTATAATCCCCGAGACCAAGGTGACAGCGGTCTATTGGACATGGATTAGAAGAATATTTTCATGAGTGATTTCCTCTTTTGTGTGTTGATTGAACATTGAGAGTCTCTTGGTGCTTGTCTTTGACTATCCTGGAGATATGTTGTGGTGATTGTGGTACTCTCTTTGGATGGCCGCGGTGACATTGGGAAATCCATAGATTGAGAACTACGAACTTTGAGGTGTGCTTTTGTAGCCCTACATAATTCTCGTCCTCTCTTGACCACAAAGGAATGACCTCCGAGTGCGTCTCCATTGCATGTTTTATGGGAAATATCATGTGATGTTAATGTTGTTGGGAGTTGCCACTAGTGAAAGTATGAAGCCTAGGCCTTGTTTCCACCATTGCAATACCATTTGTGCTCACGTTTACCACTTGTTTGCTTGCTGCACTTTTTATTACAGATTTATATTACTTTGCTTTGCCACTCCTATCATCCATATTTTACCATCTCTTCACCGAACTAGTGCACCTATACAACTCCTAGTTGTATTAGGTGTGTTGGGGACACAAGAGACTTCTTGTATCTTAGTTGCAGGGTTGCTTGAGAGAGACCATCTTCAACCTCTACTTCCCTGAGTTCGATAAACCTTAGGTCATCCACTTGAGGGAAATTGCTGCTGTCCTACAAACCTCTGCGCTTGGAGGCCCAACATAGTCTACAAGAATAGAAGCGTGTGTAGACATCACACGTGAGCTCCTGTGCTACCGCCCCGTCGACGACTTCTATGAAGAATGGCTTGACCGCATCACCGAGCTCGTCAGCGCCGCAGGGGGCCCTCCGGCGTCGTCCCTTTCCCTGCCCCATCCACCTCCCCATGAGGACGACGAGGCCCAAGAAGCTCCACTGCTACTCCAGCGTCAAGGCATCGTCCAAGACCCAAGGCGTCTGGCCCCGCGGTGTGACCGCCCACGTGTGGTGTCGGCGCCGCAAAAAAGGAAGCTGCCAGGAGGTCCAGCGGCCCCGTGGCGGAGCACCTGCGCTCCTTCCACCGCAGCATCGAGACCGCGCGCCCCCCGCCGCGGCGGCCTGCGAAGACCAAGACCAAGTCCCACCACCCCAGCAAGCTCCCGTGTCAACAACAGGCCGCAAGGCCCTTGCTCCCGAGTTGCGCAATGTCAACTGGCCTGGGAAGTTCAAGCCCGACCTGCCTCCACGCTACGATGGCACCCCCGACCCTGCTGAGTTCCTTCAGCTCTACGAGCTAAGCATCGAGGCGTCCGGCGGCAATGAGAAGATCATGGCGAACTGGTTCCCCGTGGCCCTCAACGATGGCGCACGCTCATGGCTCTTGAACCTACCCGCAGGATCAATCTCCACCTAGAGCGAGATGCGCGACCGGTTCATCGCCAACTTCCAGGGCACACGAGACCATCCTTCGGCCGCGGGCGACCTGCGGCGTATCAAGCAACAACCAGGAGGAACCCTGCAGAAGTTTATCCAGCGCTTCAACAGTGTCCGCATCAAGATCCCCAAGGTCACGGACGAGGCCGTCATTTCGGCATTCTCAGATGGTGTCCGTGACGTCAAGATGAAAGAAGAGCTCGCCATCCACGAAGATCTATGCACGTCCTTGGAGCTGTTCAACCTTGCAACCAAGTGCGCCAGGGCAGAGGAGGGGCGCCTCTCGCTCGTCAAGCTCCCCGCTGCTGAAACTGAAGATAAGAAGGCCAAAGGCAAGAACGTGAAGCGCAAGGGAGTGGCAATGCTTGCAGCCGAACCAGAAATGAAGCGCGACCACGACTACCTGGAGCCGCCCAAGAACGACCGAGCATTTTGCGCCTTCCACAATGTGCACAGCCACAACACCCATGACTGTCAAGAGCTCAGGGCCCTCTGCGAAGGACGCGTCATTCAATGCCCCGAGCGCAGCAGCCGTGGCTACGATGGCAGGGGAGGTCAGACCGGAGGACGCTGGGACGACCGCGGACCCCTTCAGGAGTGGCGTGATCAGCCTTGGGAGGACCGTTGGCGCGGCTAGCCCCACGAGGATGCCTGGAGGGATCAGCCCCGAGAGGACCGTCCTCAGGGCAGGGCTGGCCTACCACCTCTGCCACCGCCAAGGAGAAACGATGACCGGGACGAGGGGGTTGGGCGCTTCCAGGAGCCGCGTGATATCGCTTGCATCTTGGGCGGAGCACAGGCCTCAGCTTCTTAGCGCCTCTTCAAGCAGTTCGCCCATGAAGTAAACGCGGATCTCCCCAAGCCCGAGGCTACTCGCCCACTTAGGTGGTCCAGGTGCCCCATCACCTTCAGTTCAGCAGACCAGCTCAAGTGTGCAGCTACGGCCGGCGCCCTCCCGATGCTTTGCTCTCCCGTCATCAGCAACATCCAAGTTACCAAGACCCTCATCGACGATGGCGCAGGGCTTAATATCCTGTCCATCGAGACATTTGACAGCCTCCAAGTACCCTACGAACAGTTACTGCCTACCAAGCCCTTCTCCCGAGTGACTGATGGCTCCACCACTCCTGTGGGGCAAGTTCGCCTAACTGTAACCTTAGGCAAGCGTGACAACTACCACACTGAGCTCATCGACTTTGATGTCGCCCACATCCACCTCCCTTACAACGCCATCCTCGGGTATCCGGCCCTGGCCAAGTTCATGGCGGTGACTCACCATGGCTACAATGTTCTCAAGATGCCTCGAAGCGGCGGCGTCATCACCATCGCCAGCGAGGAGAAGGACGTAGTGTGCTCACTCGAGCACGCTTACCAGGCGGCGGCGGTCGAAGATTCGGACAGCGACAACATCATCTACCCACCGGAGGTTGTTCCGAAGAAGAATAAGCGGTTGCTTGCTCTGGAGCCTCATGAGGACGCATCACAGGGAGGCAGCACCACAAGGCCTCCTCCCCCTCTTGCATAGGAAGGCGCGCCCAGTGCCCCTCTCAGGCTGGGCTCGGGGGCTCTCCTCTGGAGGGCCTCAGACCTAGCCAATGTCACGAGGGAGGCGCTCGGGCACCACGTGGAAGAGTGCTTTGCCGCACACTTCCCTCCTGAGGCCTCAAGGCGTGAGGCACCAAGTGCTCAGAAGTTCATCAACCAGACCATCAAAGATCTACAAGAGCCAAGAGCCATGCGAGGTGAGCACCGCCCGGCTCTTCCAAGGGCAGTTGTCGGTCCAGACTCAGGAGATGGGATGAGCGTTTGTGCCAACGTCCCGGCACTCAACAGGATCGCGTCTTAGGAGCTCTACTAGCCTTCCCATGTGGGCCAGTGCCAAGGTCCCCCTCACAGCTATGTGCACATGCCCTTCGGCTTGCCGAACCACGCGACCCTGCACCAGCGCCACATGCGGGAAGTCCTGGCGGCTCGCAAGGCCAGGCACAAGGAGATCCAAGCGGAATTGGACTCGGCCCTCCACGAGAACTGGGGAGCCCCGTAGACTCACGAGGGGCCGGAGCCAGACGGCACGTAAGGAGCAGCTCCTTCGTCGAGCACCCTCAGCTACACAAACACTACTTCAGCAACTATGCCAGGTGACATCTTTCGATTTCTGTTCAACTGGGAGCGCCCCTCGGGCAGCATTATTCCTAGGCCGCACGGGTTTGTCCCTGCGACGCGCATCCTTTTGCATTTTAGGTCACCTTTTGGGGGTGCCCCTCGGGCCGCACAGGTTCACCCTGGTGGCATGTATCTCCCTTGCATTTTACCAAAGCTAGATCCATCATCCCTGTCATGTTGCATACGGATCAACCGACTAACCATCGCACTTCCGGGTCTCCTTCGCCACCTAATGGACTTCTGTTCATCTCGCAATGGAGCTGCATACATTGGCACGGCGCTTGTGCTCGGATCCGTCCCAGCAACGCTGACAAACCCGAGGGACCGAGCTCTGATCCGCGGCCCGCTCTGCAAGCGTCACCTCACCAGATCTTCGGTGCCTTCATCTCCCAGCGGAATTATCGGAATCCCAACGCGGGCGCGGCCCTAAGTTGTTTTGCTACAGGCTAACCCACTGGAGTCTCAGGAGCACGGCGACGGGCAGTCCCACCGGTCTCCCCTCCTCGCATGGTTCGCTTGCGCGTTAAAGGGGGGTCCCTGAGCATCGCGCCTCAGGGGCTCTTACTGACTCTCCAGCCGTCACCCCTTGGGCCTGCCACGGCATCGCGACCTGGCATACCAACGGCGGCTGAGCTTCGCTCGAGGGTCGGGGCCCGAGGACGCAGAGCATCACGAAGCACGAGAGGAGGGGGAGTCGGTTCAGAGAGCTCGGGCCTGTTCGTACGTCAAGGTGGACCCTTGGGCATCGTGACCCAAGGGCCTAACTAGACCCGTAGCCCCTCACTCCCTAGTCTTGTCCTGGTTTCCGTTCAAGGCCAGTGGTGGCTGCGGTACGCGCGGGCTGGGCCCTGCCGACATAGAACATCAAGGCCTGAGTCCAGCATTCCTTTCCTACGGGTCCGTTGACACATCAAGGGGGACTCCTGAGCATCGCGACTCAGGAGCCAAACTGGACCCGTAGCCCCTCACTCCCTGGTCTTGTCCTGGTTTCCGGTCAAGGCCAGCGGCGGCTGAGGAACACGCGGGTCGAGCCCTGCCGACGCAGAACCCCAGGGCCAATAGGAGGGAATCGTTAAATCTCAGCCTAAGGAACGAGCCAGGCACGCTGTACGGGGATCCACCCCGCGATCGCCAAGATAAGTCATTAATCCCTCGATGCCCCATCCACGTTCGCTCAGCAGGATCAGTAGTAACGTTTCAGAAATACTATCTCGATTTCCTAGCCTAAGGAAGCCGCTTGCACGCCAAGGGGGGACTCTTGAGCATCGCGCCTCAGGAGCTCGGCATCGCGACCTGGCATACTAGCGATGGCTGCAGCTTGCCTTGGGACCGGGGCCTATCGGCGTAGAGCACCACGCAACTCAAAGGGTAAAAAAGGAGGATGATATTGCTGAAACAGGACTCGTGAACATAGTGCGCTGGCGAAACAGCAAGATAGAAGCAAAAGCATTACAAATTCTTTACACGCCCCATGGGGTTGGCTTTGAAATCCTCGCAGGGAACACCACGAAGGGTTTTCAGGGGATCCCAACTACGACGCCATCGACAGCAGGCCACCTCCGACCCTAGGCGTGTCACCACCAGCGACGTGCTCGCGAGCCCGACGCATTTCGGGCATGTCGCGAGCTCGAAGGCGTGTAGCTATTGTCGCTTGTCTCCGGGGACTCGGCGGACTCAGAGGAGCCACTAGACCTCCGGAGGCCATCGCTGCTGCTGGATAAGCTAGCGACGGAATCAACGTCCGGCGCGTCACCAGCAGCATATTCCTGGAGGCCCCTTTTAGGGCAACATTCCAGGCGGCGCCCTTCCTCATTGAACACCTTGAAGTGCAGCACGGAGACGCCGTCAAACTGGAAGTGGATGGCGAGGGCACCCTCCGAGCCGCAAGCACGGGCGACCTCGCCCCATCTGTGAGTCATGAAGACCTTGCCTGAAGAGACGACCTCAACCTCCGCCCTCGTTGCCGGGGCCCGGCACTCGGCGTGTCGTAACCACAGCCCGAGTGGCCCCCTCGACGGCACCTCCGCAGCAAAGAATGGCAGGAGACAAATCCAAGATCTAGGAGGCATCACCGCCCACACCACGAACTCACGGGAGGAGCCTCCAGCGTTTGCTCTAGGGACAGCAGCGCGCACCACAACGGCGCGATCGGCACAGCCACGGCATGGGTGGCGTCGAGCGCCAGCTCCTTCTCCTTGGCCTGGTGCCCTAGCGTAAAGGGGAAATGGGTAGTCAGGGGGAGGACGCTCGTGCCAAGGCCTCGTCACTTCCGGTTTCATGGCGGCACCATGAGGACGGAGTGGCCTCTTCTTCGGGGGAACCACCACTGGCTCCTCGCGAGGAGTCTTCCCCTTCTTGACGGCAGAGAACCGTCGGATCGGCGCCATGAGCAGCACAATCGAGCACAGCGCAAGGAAGAAGAAGCGGGAGGAATGAAGGAAGACGATGGGAAGCGGGGGCTCTACCCGCAGCCATATTTATAGCCAGGAGAAGGCCAACCATCGACCCACGAAATCACACGTAATGATGATTTGCTGTGCATGCAGGGACTTCTCAAGTCACGCAGCCGCCGGGGCTGCGTGGGGAAGTGGAGACGCCCACGTCCCGTCAACCGCCACGCGTCAGACAAGGCCGCAGGCTTTGAGGGCCTGCGGCGCTCCGTGCTTGGCCCTTGGCTTCGCCGCGAAGCCAAGCCCGAGCGCACCTTGGGCCCGGGGGCTACTGTCGACGTTCTGGGAATGGGGGTACCCAGACTTGCCTGTCTGCGGCCCAGAGCGTGGATCGCAAGGCGGCCTAGTGTGGCCCAGCATCTTCAGCAACACTCAAGACCCTCGCGAGGGGCCAAGCCTCTCGTGAGTCGGACGACACAAGGCATCCCCTAGGGCAGCCTTGCCAGGCCGGCTCGTGAGGATCGGAGATATCAAGGCGAGGGGCACCTCATGAGGTCCTCATGACATGAGCAGTGACGACCAAAGCCAGGCGGGCGCCAGTGGGCGCAGAGTGCCAGTTTCCTCTTCGGCGCTAAAGGAGCAGGCGCAGGCGCGGAGTCCCGAGGCGTCGAGCAAAGGTTTCCATATCAGTGCAACAAGATCAAGACCAGCAGGACGGTAGGACGGAGGTCATCGTGGAGCCCACGGCGGCGTCACCACCAGAGCCTTTGGTAGCAAAGACCACCTTTTGTCAGGATAGCTTGTACTAGCTGCCCCCTTAAAATTTGGCCGTTCTGGGATTCCTTCCCGCTCAATATTTGGGAAGAGGATCCTGGTCACTATAAATAGGACTAGCCACCACCATAAGGATGATCTGAGGGGGACGGAGTTGATCTCATCTTGAGTTGATCAGCTAGAAGGCCACACACCACAAGCTCACCCGAGCTCAAGAACACCTCTCCCCAGGAGGCAGTTCATCCATGTACTAGTTCTTCCTCTGCCTACAAGGCAATCCACCACACCACACTGGATTAGGGTGTTACACCACAACGGTGGCCCGAACCAGTATAAATCTTGTGTCTCTTGTTCATTGGATCTGACGAGCCAGGCTTAGGGCTGTTGAGTAGATGAGCTAGGGCGGAAGGAGAGATCTTCGTGCGCACCCTAGAGTTCGAACCTGAAGGGTTTTGCCGGAACCCGACATCCAACAGAGACTTCGTTTTTGCATGACACATATCACTTTGTGCTCACTACTAAATGTCAAATCATTGTTAATTAAAATTGGCATTGATATACCTTGGGATCCGGGTGGATCCATTACTTGAGCACCATATGCCTAGCTTAATGGCTTTAAAGAAAGCGCTGACAGGGAGACAACCTGAAAGTTTTAGAGAGTCATTTATTTCTGTTGTGTGCTTTTATAAAGTTTAAAAATAAATAAATAAAGAGGGGAACCTAAAACTTTTTTCAAAAAGAAAAGTGAAAGTAAGAAGGACGAGCACCGTTGAAATGGGGGAGCTCCTTGAACTTTGTTCATGCCCATGGAAACTTTGCAAATCTTGAATTACAGGAACTTTTTATCAAAAATAATTATCCTCTTATACAATTCCATTGTATTATAAAAATAATGTGCCAAGAGTTTCCTTTAGGATGATTAAACTGCTTGTTGGTTTGTGTGGTGCAAAAACAGAAACTTTGGTTGTAGTGCGCGATTTTACATTTTGTACTGGAACGTTGAAATGATCTGAAACGTTTTGCAAAGTCTTTCTATACAAATTGTTGATTTTTCCTAATTTTTCCATAATTTTTAGGGTTACAGAAGTATGGTTAATGTTCAGATTACTACAGACTGTCCTATTTTCACAGATTGCTGTTATAGCTTCATTATTTGCATATGTTTGAATTCTTGTTGAAGCCTCCTTGACTTGGGGCCATAGAATTGTGATAGCATACAGTGGGTAATTTTTGTTCATAATTATACAATAATGTTAGAGTAGTACATGATGGGATTTTATTGATCATATGCACTAACCCCGCCACTAAAAGTTCGGTTAAGTTTTGTGTGGATGAAGTATTCGAAGATCGAGGAGGTCTCGATGTGAGAAGAAGGAGGAGAGGCAAAAGCTCAATCTTGGGGATGCCCAAGGCACCCCAAGTAAATACTCTAGGAGACTCAAGCGTCTAAGCTTGGGGATGCCCCGGAAGGCATCCCACCTTTCTTCAACAAGTATCGGTATGTTTTCGGATTCGTTTCGTTCACATGTTATGCGTAAACTCTTGGAGCGTCGTGTGCTTTTTATTTTTATTTTAATAAATGCACCATGCTGGTATGATATAGTCCTTGGTTGATTTATATAATGCTCTTTGCACTTCACCTATATCTTTTGTGTATGGCTTTATAGAATGCTTCATGTGCTTCACTTATATCATTTGAAGTTTGGATTGCCTGTTTCTCTTCACTTAGAAAATCGCCATTTGTAGAATGCTCTTTTGCTTCACTTATATTTGTTAGAGCATGGGCATATCTTTTGTAGAAAGAATTAAAACTCTCTAGCATCACTTATATCTATTTAGAGAGTTGACAGGAATTGGTCATTCACATGGTTAGTCATAAAATCCTACATAAACTTGTAGATCGTTGAATATGATATGTTTGATTCCTTACAATAGTTTTGCGATATAAAGATGGTGATATTAGAGTCATGCTAGTGGGTAGTTGTGGATTCTAGAAATACTTGTGTTGAGGTTTGTGATTCCCGAAGCATGCACGTAAGTTTAACCGTTATGTGATGAAGTCAGTGCACGATTTATTTTTTGATTGTCATCCTTTGTGTGGAGGTCGGATCGCACGACGGTTAACTCCTACCAACCCTTCCCCTAGGAGCATGCGTGTAGTACTTTGTTTCGATGGCTAATAATTTTTTGCAATAAGTATGTAAGTTCTTTATGACTAATGTTGAGTTCATGGATTATACGCACTCTCACCCTTCCACCTTGCTAGCCACTCTAGTACCGCGCAATTTTCGCCGGTGCATCAAACCACCTTATACCCTTCCTCAAAACAGCCACCATACCAACCTATAATGGCATTTCCATAGCCATTCCGAGATATATTGCCATGTAACTCCACCGTTCCGTTTATTATGACACGCACCATCATTGTCATATTGCCTTGCATGATCATAAGATAGCTAGCATGATGTTTCCATGGCTTGTCCTTTTTTGATGCCATTGCTATGCTAGATCATTGCACATCCCGGTACACCACCGGAGGCATTCATATAGAGTCATATTTTTGTTCTAGTATCGAGTTGTAAGTAAATAAAAGTTTGATGATCATCATTATTAGAACATTGTCCCATGTGAGGTTATAAAAAAATAAAAGAGGCCGGTGAAGCCCAAAAAAAGGCCAAAGAAGCCCACCAAAAAAAGAGAAAACAAAAAAATGAGAGAAAAAGAGAGAAGGGGCAATGTTACTATCTTTTTCCACACTTGTGCTTCATCATAGCACCATGTTCTTCATGATAGAGAGTCTCCTATGTTGTCACTTCTATATACTAGTGGGAATTTTCATTATAGAACTTGGCTTGTATATTCCAACGACGGGCTTCCTCAAATGCCCTAGGTCTTCACGAGCAAGCAAGTCGATGCACACCCACTAGTTTTCTTTTGAGCTTTCATACACTTATATCTCTAGTGCATCTGTTACATGGCAATCCCTACTCGCTCACATTGATATCGATCGATGGACATCTCCATAGTCCATTGATTTGCCTAGTTGATGTGAGACTTTCTCCCTCCTTTTGTCTATCACCACCTTCTATTCCACCCATAGCACTATGTCCATGGCTCACGCTCATGTATTGCGTGAAAGTTGAAAAAGTTTGAGAATACTAAAGTATGAAACAATTGCTTGGCTAAAACCGGGGTTGTGCATGATTTAAATACTTTGTGTGGTGAAGATGGAGCATAGCCAGACCATATGATTTTGTAGGGATAACTTTCTTTAGACATGTTATTTTGAAAAGACATGATTGCTTTATTAGTATGCTTGTAGTATTATTATCTTCATGTCAAATGATAGACTATTGCTTTGAATCACTCGTGTCTTAACATTCATGCCATGATTAGATTACATGATCAAGATTATGCTAGGTAGCATTCCACATCAACATTTACCTACTCGAGGACGAGCAGGAATTAAGCTTGGGGATGCTGATACGTCTTCGTCGCATCTATAATTTTTTATTGTTCCATGCCAATATTATACAACTTTCATATACTTTTGGCAACTTTTTATACTATTTTTTGGGACTAACATATTGACCCAGTGCCCGGTGCCAGTTCCTGTTTGTTGCATGTTTTTTTGTTTCACAGAATATCCATATCAAACGGAGTCCAGACGGGATAAAAACGAACAGAGATTTTTTTTGGAATATATGTCAATTTTGGGAAGTGGAATCAACGCGCGACGATGCCCGAGGGGGCCACGAGGCAGGGGGGCGCGCCCCAGGGGGTGGGTGCGCCCCAGACCCTCGTGGCCACCCCATAAGGCGGTTGGTGCTCTTCTTTCACCGCAAGAAAGCTAATATCCAGATAAAAATCATGTCAAAAATTCAGCCCAGTCGGAGTTACGGATCTCCGGGGATATAAGGAACGGTGAAAGGCCAGAATCTGGGAACACAGAAACATAGAGAGACAGAGAGATAGATCCAATCTCGGAGGGGCTCTCGCCCCTTCCATGCATGGAGGTCATGGACCAGAGAGGAAACCCTTCTCCCATCTAGGGAGAAGGTCAAGGAAGAAGAAGAAGGAGGGGGGGCTCTCTCCCCCTCGCTTCCAGTGGCGCCGGAGTGCCACCGGGGCCATCATCGTGCGACGGCGATCTACACCAACACCTCCGTCATCTTCACTAACATCTTCATCACCTTCCCCCGTCTATCTACAGCGGTCCACTCTCCCGCAACCTATTGTACCCTCTACTTGAACATGGTGCTTTATGCTTCATATTATTATACAATGATGTGTTGCCATCCTATGATGTCTGAGTAGATTTTCGTTGTCCTATCGGTAATTAGTGAATTTCTATGATTGGTTTAATTTGCTTGTGGTTATGTTGCTGTCCTTTGGTGCACATCATATGAGTGCGCGCGTGGATCACACCATAGGGTTAGTTGTATGTTGATAGGACTACGCATTGGAGGGCAAGAGTGACAGAAGCTTCAACCTAGCGTAGAAATTGATGCATACGGGATTGAAGGGGGACCAATATATCGTAATGCTATAGTTGGGTTTTACATTAATGAACGTTAGTAGTTGCAGATGCTTGCTAATAGTTCCAATCATAAGTGCATAGAATTCCAAGTCAGGGATGACATGCTAGCAGAGGCCTCTCCCACATAAAACTTGCTATCGGTCTAGTACGTAGCCAATTGCTTAGGGACAATTTTGCAACTCCTACCACCACTTTTCCACACTCGCTATTACTAACTTTATTGCTTCTTTATCTTAACAGCCCCTAGTCTTTATTTACGTGCTCTTTATTATCTTGCAAACCTATCCTGTTACAGCTACAAAGTACTTCTAGTTTCATACTTGTTCTAGGTAAAGTAAACGTCAAGCGTGCGTAGAGTTGTATCGGTGGTCAATAGAACTTGAGGGAATATTTGTTCTACCTTTAGCTCCTCGTTGGGTTCGACACTCTTACTTATCGAAAGAGGCTACAACTGATCCCCTACACTTGTGGGTTATCAGACGGGTGTCAATAAAGTTAATCTTCTCCCCGGCTTGCAGCCACGTGCCAGACATGATCCACCTAGATGTCTGAGAGCTCAACACCACAATGATTGATAACTTGTGTGCGATGAGGTGGAGCGGTGGCGTTTTGCGAAGGGTTTTGATGGTGTGGAGCTGATGACCCACAAGTATAGGGTATCGCAACAGTTTTCGAGGGTAGAGTATTCAACCCAAATTTATTGATTCGACACAAGGGGCCAAAGAATATTCACGAGTATTAGCAGCTGAGTTGTTAATTCAACCACACCTGAAACACTTAATATCTGCAGCAAAGTATGTAGTAGCAAAGTAATATGGAAGCAACGGTAACGATGGAAAGAGTAACAGTAGCAGTTTTGTACTGATTGTAACAGCAACAGTAACAAGAGTAACTTAGCAAAGATCAATATGAGACGAACTTGTAGGCAATGGATCGGTGATGATCTATGTCAGATGATATTCAGCATGTAGAAGCTATAACCTAGGGCAATGGCAAACTAGCTTATGTTCATCAATGTAATGTAGGCATGTATTCCATATATAGTCACACGTGCTTATGGAAAAGAACTTGCATGACATCTTTTGTCCTACCCTCCCGTGGCAGCGGGGTCCTAATGAAAACTAAGGAATATTAAGGCCTCCTTTTAATAGAGAAACAGACCAAAGCATTAGCATTTAGTGAATACATGAACTCCTCAAACTACGACAATCACTAAAAAGAATCCCAATTATTGTCACCTTAGGGTATGCGGATCATAACACATAGTAGGTATCTACAACTTGCAAGATCGGATCGAGAACACACATATATTCATGAAAACATAATAGGTTCAGATCTGAAATCATGGCACTTGGGCCCTAGTGACAAGCATTAAGCATAGCAAAGTCATGGCAACATCAATCTCAGAACATAGTGGATACTAGGCATCAAACCCTAACAAAACTAACTCGGTTACATGATAAATCTCATCCAACCCATCACCGTCTAGCAAGCCTATGATGGAATTACTCACGCACGGTTGATGATGGAAGAAGGTTGATGATGGCGACGACAACGAATTCCACTCTTTAGAGCCCTGAACGGACTCCAGATTAGCCTTCCCGATGAAGAACAGGAGGTGGTGGCAGCTCCACATCGTAAAACGTGATGAATCCTTCTCTATGATTTTTCTCCCCGAACGTGAATATATAGAGTTGGAGTTAGGGTCGTAGGAGCTTCGTGGGACCCACAAGCTAGGGGGCGCGCCTCCCACCCTTGTTGTCATCTGGTGGGTCCCTCCGGTTGATTCTTTCGCCAGTATTTTTTATATATTCCAGAAATATTCTCCGTAAATTTTCAGGTCAATCCGAGAACTTTTATTTTTGTACAAAAATAACACCATGGCAATTCTGCTGTAAACAACGTCAGTCCGGGCTAATTCCATTCAAATCATGCAAGTTAGAGTCCAAAACAAGGGCAAAAGAGTTTGGAAAAGTACATACGACGGAGACGTATTAACTCCCCAAGCTTAACCCATTGTTTGTCCTCAAGCAATCCAGTTGATAAACTGAAAGTGATAAAGAAAAACTTTTACAAACTCTATTTGATCTTATTGTTGCAAATATGTCTAGCCATGGTTCAAATTTTCAACAAAGATTATAAACTAACCATATTCACAATAACATTTAGGTCTCACATTTACCCATATCAATGACGTAACCAACTAGCGAGCAATAATAAGATATCTTAGGTGACACTATCTTTGAAAACAATCATGATACAATATGATATAATGGTATCTCGCTAGCCCTTTCTGAGACCGCAAAACATAAATGCAGAACACCTGAGAAGATCAAGGACTGACTAGACATTGTAATTCATGGTAAAAGAGATCCAGTCACACTCATACTCAACATCAATTAAAAACAAAGCATATAAATGACAGCGGTGCTCTCCAACTGATGCTTTTTATAAGAGGATAATGACTCAACAATAAAACTAAATAGATAGGCCCTTCGCAAAGGGAAGCAGGCATTTGTAGAGGTGCCAGAGCTTGAGATTTTAAAACAGAGATGCATATAATTTTGAGCAGTATGCTTTCATTGTCAACGCAACGACCAAGAGTTCTCAATATATTCCATGCTACACACATTATAGGCAGTTCCCAAATAGAATGGTAAAGTTTTTACTCCCCCTCCACCAACAATCACACTCCACGACTGATCTGAAACAACGGGTGCCATCCATACCAACAACAGTCTTCGGGGAGTTTTGTTTGATTATATTTTGATTTGATTTTGAGCATGGGACTGGGCATCCCAGTTACCAGCCACTTTCTCGTGAATAACAAGCGGAGTCCACTCATTGTGAGAATAACCCATCTACCATGGAAGATACAGATAGCCCACAGTCTCCACGTGAGTGATTCGGGCATACAAAACATATTATTATTTGAAGGTTTAGAGTTTGGCATGTGCAAATTTACTTGGAACGGCAGGTAAATACCGCATATAGGTAGGTATGGTGGACTCATATGGAACAACTTTGGGTTTATGGACGTGGATGCACAAGCAGTATTCTCGCTTAGTACAATGTGAAGGCTAGCAAAAAGATTGAGGAGCGACCAACTAGAGAGCGACAACGGTCATAAACATGCCTTGAGGTTAATCAACATTGAATGCAAGCATGAGTAGGATATAAGTCACCATGAACATAAATATCATGAAGGCTATGTTGATTTTGATTCAACTACATCTGTGAACATGTGCCAAGTCAAGTCACTCGAACATTCAAAGGAGGATACCATCCTATCATACCACATCATAACTATTTTAAATCCATGTTGGCACACAAGACAAATCATTATCAACTCCTAGCTAATTAAGCATGTCATGAATAACTAGTCATTGCAAACATGTTTCATTCATAATGGGCTGAATCAAGACCGATGAGCTAATCATATTTACCAAAATAAAATAGGTCGAGTCCATATCGGCTTTTCTTCACCTCAATCATTTCATCATTATTGCCTTTCACTTGCACGAGCGAATGATGTAAATAATAATAAGAGTGTACGTGCATTGGACTAAGCTGGAATCTGCAAACATTTATTTAAAGGAGAAGACAAGGTAATATGGGATCTTTGTTAGATCATCAATAATGCATATGAGAGCCACTCAACATTTTCATCGTGGCCTTCTCCTTTCGACCCAAAGGAAAAAACAAAAGAATTTCAGAGAAACACACTAAAATATTTTTGGAGTTTTTGTTTTTCTGAAGAAGCCAAAAACAAGAACGAGAAAATTTATTTACACGGGAAAGCTCCCAACAAGCAAAATAAGAACAAGAAATCTTTTTGTATTTTCTTTTAATACTACAAACTTATAGAAGAACAAGCAAGAAAGAAAAGACAAAAAGGAAACGAGAAATATTTTTGGGTTTTCAAAGTTTTTCAAACACACAAGAAGAAAGCGAGAAAAACTAACTACATGGATGATGTAATGAAAAAGCGTGAACACCGACAACTGGAATGAGTGTATGAACATGAATCTAATGTCGGTGAGGAACACGTACTCCCGCAAGCTTAGGCTTTTGGCCTAAATTGGTCTATGGCCACGGCTGGCCTAGATGAAATCCTTAATCGTAGTTGGGGTTGTACTCGATTGCAGCTGCCATTGCCTGGCGTGCTACTTCCTGGAGGCGAACCATCTCCCTTTCCCTTTCATACTCGTCTGCTTCCTCTCTGGTTATGAAATATCTTATTTTTACATGAAAGTTAAATAAAGTAGGAACAGGGAGCATAATACGGACAGCGTGCTGCCTATCAATTATTAGTCTGTACTGAAAAGGCAACTCGCCTCTCTTAAGAAACTGGTAACATTGTAAAGCCTCATAGTCAAGGAAGGCAGGGGTAATTGAATGTCATTATCTCTTATAGATACTCCAAGATAGTCAGCTAAATGAGTGGCATAAATTCCACCAAAGAAATCTCCATGTTTAGCATTGTTATGTAAACGATGTACGACAATGGCCCCTAAATTATATTTTCTATCATTTATTACCGCGCTATTAAGAACATTCAAATCAGAAGTGTAGAGCTGGCTATGATCATGCTTACCATTAATACACCTGCCTATGAAGAGAGCAAAATAATGTAAGGCGGGAAAGTGAATGCTCCCCATACTAGCTTGTGTTATGTTTCTAGTTTCTCCTATTGTAATGCTAGCAAGGAACTCAACAAAATCACTTTTTCGTGGTTCAAAAACACTGCCCCAATGCGGAATTTTACATGCTTCATTAAACTCCTCAAGATCCATGGTGTATGATTCTTCATATAAATCAAATAAGACGGATTGCGTACCTTGACGGTCTTAATACTCAAATCTTCCTACAAAGGAATTGGTAAGGTAATAATGTTGCAGACACTTATCTGACAAGAATTCCGTCAGACCAGCATTATGCACAAGTGTATCGAATTCTTCCTTGAAACATGTATTCGTCATGAATTCATCCAATGGACATTCACAAGGTCATACTAGCGCTTCTCGTGGCTCTTCAAAGCTTGGCTCACGTATTGCACGCCTCGGAGGTTTCCTCTTCTTAGAGGAACCTCCTTGGAATATTTTCCTCATCATTTTATTCCTCTAAAAAATTTAGTGACTCAAAATAAAAGTGAACAAAACTCAACCAAAGTAATAGCAACAACTCCTACAAGTGTTTAGAGGCTATATCATGCAACAAAACTACTTTGGACCATATAAATTTGACATGCAAGCTCAAGAACATGGTCACCACAGTAGCAAAAATTTGCAATATATAAAGCACTAGAACAAAAACTAATTGGACCAATGGAGGAGTCACATACCAATAAGCAATCTCCCAAAACAATTTTGCAAATAGAGGTTTGAGCAAGCAGATCGAAAATGGCAGCAAAATGAGCAACAACACGGGTTTGAGCAATGGCGGGATTTTTTATGGGGGGGAGATGGAGAGGATGTGTGACACCCCGAGTCCGATGCACCAGGTGTGATCCCCTTATTCACCGTCGTTGCCATGCCATTTTCTTGCATGTTGCATTTTTCCATGTCGTCGTGTTCATTGCATCTTCATGTTTTGAAAACTTACATCCAATTTTTTTCTCCATTGTCCGTTTCGGGTTCCGACACTCTCACATGCACCCGTTGCACCTCTCAAATCTTGTTTCATGAGTGGGAGAAAAATGTTCTCGTAATGGGCCGAGATTTGTCGAGTGGCCTGGGTATATCATCGGTAGACCACCTTTGAAATTTCGTTCCATTTGGAGGTCGTTTGATGCCCCAACGGTTAACCGCATTAACTGTCGGAACCCTTTTCCCTTTTAGCCCAGCACCCCTTCTCAGCAGCCCACTAGCCTATCTAAACACCCTCCATGTTCTTTGTTGTTGGATCACGATTGCGTGGCCGAAAACTGCACCTCATTTGGACTCTCCTAGCTCCCTCTACCTATATATTAGCCTCCCCCTCCTCAAATCATGGGTAAAAACCCTAGCATCTTCCTCCTCGCGCCGTCGGACACATCCTTCCGCGCCGGACATGTCCAACCTCCACGTCGCCCGGGCTAATCACGAGGCGCCACCTCAGCGCGCCGCCTCCCTCCTCCACTCATGTGCCTCCACCTGTCTCCATCACGCCCCACTTCGCCGCCAGGCCGCGAGCCCATCCGGGGCCCACCCGGGCCCGAGTCATGCACCACCGCGGCATGCAGCCGCCCGCTCGCGAACCCCGTGCCCGACCTCGCCGGTCTTCGCCACCGTCGCCGGTGAGCGTCGCCGCCGACCGCCGCGGCCTCCTCGCCCGCCAGACCTCATCTCACCGCCGCCTCGGTCCTTCTTTGCTAGACCCCGCCGCCACATCCGCATCGCCGCAGTCGTGCTCGCTGCCCCACCAACTCAAGCCTCATGCTGACCGCCACGCTTCCCGAGCCGCCGCCGGCCTCCGCCCCAGCTCGCCGGATCCCGCCTCCATGAGCGCCGTCGACCCTGACCGTGTCCAGATCCGGCGCCCCAAGGCCGGATCCACCTCCTCCGCGCCCCGCTCCATCATCCTGTCGTCGCCTCGCCGGCGTTGGAGCAGCTGCGCCGCCGCGGGCTTCCCCAGCCTCGTCCCGGCTCGCCCGAGCCGCGAGCCCGACGAAAACCATCGGACCGGTCGGTTCATCTGAACCGAGCCGGCCCAGCTGAACCCGTCACCCGAACCGCCGGGTCTCCTCGGTCCACCCCCGAGCCACTTCAGAACCGGCCTATTTGGGCCCAATGTGAGCCCCCTTTTGTCCTACGTCCTAAGCGACTTGTAGCTATCTTGCGCCCATTTTTTCTGGTTTTTTTTCATCAAGCCCCTGAAACTTCATATCATGTTGCTATGTTGAGATGTTGATAACTTTGTGCATGTTCATGCTATGATGTTGTATAATATGTCAAAATGTTCGTCTCTCTGTGCTCTACATGATGGATGCATTATCATGCATGTTAGACTTCATCTTGATGCCTTAATCTCTGTTGTAAAAGTGCGAAGTGTTGTTAACCGCTGAAACTTGATATAACTTGTTAATTTGACTTTTTCATATCTTTTTGTCTGATTTTTTTAGCATCATGTCAACATGTGTTAGTAGCACAATCATGTCTTCTTTGTTGTGGTGCAATCCACTTTTCATGTTATGCCTTGTGGTGAGTGGAACAACCTTGCAAAGTGGGCTACTCGCTGTTTGCTGATTTCTAAGACTTGTAAACTGCTAAGTCTGAAACTGTTATATCATGATGCCATGTTTGCTTGATGCTACAGACATATCCATGCATGTTTTGGTATGCTCTATCCATCCACGCCCTTGTTTGCAATTATAGGTTGTTGTAGCATGTCTCGTTCTTGCTCTCATATTGCTATATAATGTTTCTGTCAGCCTGTTATCAGTAAGTTCAGTTTTGCCATGTGAATAGCTAGTGTTCTATGCATCCTATGACCATGTTCCTGCCATGAGTAGATGCATAAACATGTCTTCTTGATGTTGGTTATATTCACAGGCCATGATATGCTTTGAGATGAGTTGCACAAGCTTGCAAACAAGCCTACTTGTCATTGTTGCTGCCATGTTCAGTTTATTTCATTAAGTCTGTGAAACTGTCATCATTTGCAATCTTGCCATGATGTTTTGAGCATGTTCTAATAGTGTTGGGCAGTAGCTTAGTGATCATGTTTGTAGTGCTTGACATGTACATGCTTGTCATGCCCTTTGATTCCATGAAATGATCCTGTAGCATGTTGTTTAGATGATTGCAAAGTGCCTAGTTGCTGTTTTGGGACAGATTGTTCTCATATCTTGTTTCATGTGTATGTGTTGAACCGTTGCTACGTTTTGAGCGTGCTCTATATGAAACTTACTTGTTTTTTCATGTAGATGCATCATATCATGTTGTATACATGTTTGGAGTGTGTTTTCTTGATGTTTGAATGCATCTTGCATCTTTGCCATGCTTAACTTGTTTTGCCATATCTTCTAGGTCGTAGCTCCGAATTATATGAACTTTATATGTAACTTGGCTAGAATTTCATGTAGATCATCATGGTGCATGTTAACTTGTTGTTCAACAACTTTAACATAAGGTTTGTTCAGATCTGGACCAATTTCGAAAATTTCATATGAGGACTTACCGGAATTGTTATATGTTGTTTCCGGCCTCATTTACACTTGTTTGGCTGTGTTGTTCTTGTGTGCATCATCTCTTGCCATGTGTTGAATCATGTAGCCTTGTCATGCATCATAGTTGGTTGAGCATCTTGTCTTGTTTATGTGTGGTGTGTTACCATATTGTTTGCTTCTTCTCATTAGTTCAAGTTTCGTTGTGATCGTGAGGATTCATTCGACTACACTTGGTTTGTATTCGTGGCTTCGTATTCTTCATGGACTTGTTTTTCTTCCTTGCAGGATCTCAGGCAAGATGACTGTCACCTTGGATCTCATTACTATCATTGTTATGCTAGTTGTCTCGATGCTATCGCTATTTGTCGCGCTGCCTATCTATTGTTGTCAGCCTCTCATTGTTGCCATGAAACCTTTAACCTTTGACACCATCCCAGCAAACCGTTGTTTGGCTATGTTACCACTCGCTCAGCCCCTCTTATAGTGTTGTTAGTTGCTAGTGAAGATGAAGATTGCTCCATGTCGGATCTTGGATTTGGAATATCACGATATATATTACTTAAATTAATGCACCTATATACTTGGAAATGGGTGGAAGGCTTGGCCTTTTGCTCGGTGTTTTGTTCCACTCATGCCGCCTTAAGAACCGATAAACCGGTGTTATGTTCCTTGATTTTGCGTTCCTAACATGGTTGGGTATATGGGGACCCCTTGATAGTTCGCTTTGAATAAAACTCCTCCAGCAAGGCCCAACCTTGGTTTTACCATTTGCCTAATAACAACTAAAATTTGCATAGGGACTAGCTACCCCGAGACTTAATTTACAACCCGGGCCAGTGCTCCTCATGAGTGTTGGTCCAAAATGGCAGTAGCCGGGGCCACCAATGGGTGTGCCAGCCGGAAACTTAGCCAATCCGATTATGGCCTAAGACGAGATACGTGCGGCTCCTATCAGGGTGTCGGCATGTCGGGATGTCTTGTTGGACTTGTTTTACCATCGGCAAAATATCATGTACACCGGGATTCCGAGTCTGATCGGGTAGTCCCTAAGGTAAGGGTTTTTTTACCTCTGTTGATCGCGAGAGCTTGTGATGGGCTAAGTTGGGACACCCCTACAGGGTTATGATCTTTCGAAAGCCGTGCCTGCGGTTATGTGGCAGATTGGAATTTGTTAATGTCCAGTTGTAGAGATCTTGACAGAGGACCCGAAATAAAACACACCAACCGTGTGAGTAACCGTGACCGTCTCTTTTCATTTTGAGAAGAGAACACGGTGGGGTTATGTTTGACTCGTAGGTAGTTCAGGATCACTTAGCGAACATTACTAGTTTGCGACTGTTTGAGTAGATGCTCATCTTATTATTGTACTCATAAGTTAGCCACCATACAATGCTTAGCCGCTACTGCAACCTCACCACTTATCCTCTCCATACCCATTAAGCTTTGCTAGTCTTGATACCCATGGTTATGGGATTGCTGAGTCCCCGTGGCTCACAGTTACTACAACAACAGTTGCAGTTGCAGGTTTCCGATGACTTGACGTGAGATCGATCTTTACTTGTGTTGGAGTTCTTTCTTCTTCTTCTTCGTTAATCTTGGGATAGGTTCCGGGTTGGCAGCCTGAGATAGCAGGATGGATGTCGTTGTGCTTTTCATGTTTTCATCCGTAGTCGGATGTCTTGTGTATAATGTGTTGTATTCATGTGGCAATTGTATGACTTGTATGTATCCCCATCTATGTATGTAATGGTACGATGTAATGATATCCATCTTGCTAAGCGCCCGAAATGCGGTTGTGCCCCAATCACGAGTTCATCACGTGATCGGGATATAATCGCATCTTGGGGATGATAGGATGGGTGCTAGAATAGGTGGAGGGGGCCCACGTGGGGCCCACAAGCCATGGGGCGCGCCTAGGGGGTACGGTGTGCCCTATGGGCTTGTGGCCCACCGGTGTTGTCCCCTGTTGTATGTTCAGTGCCAAAAATTCTTATATATTCCAGAAAAAAGCATACTAATTTTTTAGGGCATTTGGAAATATTTTATTTTCTGGTCATTTTTTATTACATGGATAAGACAGAAAACAGAAAAGTAATACTATTTTTGCTTTATTAATTCTGAATAACGGAGAATATAAAGTAGGTACAAAAAGTTTAGTTTACCAAATCCATCCATCTCATGCCCGTCAAAAGGATTCCATTAATAAGGTTGATCAAGTCTTATTAACAAACTTCTTCCAAATGATATGAAACCGAAGAATCTACGTAAAACACTAGGTTACCTCAATGGGGACATGCATGTCCCCAATAATAAGAATATCATATTTCTTTTTGACAGTAGGAATAAGGAATTCAAAACCTCCAATAGCAATTGTTGAATTTTTTCCAATAGAATTGATGCTATTAACTTGAGTGGAAAATGTCTCGTATGCTCATTACCATTGACATGAAAAGTGACATTGCCTTTATTGCAATCAATAACAGCCCCTACAGCATTCAAAAAATGTCTACCAAGGATAATAGTTATACTATCATCCTCGGGTATATCAAGAATAACAAAGTCCGTCAAGATAGTAACATCTGCAACTACAACAGGCACATCCTCCCAAATACCGATGGGTATAGGAATTGATTTATTGGTCATTTGCAAAGAGATTTCAGTTGGTGTCAACTTATTCAAATCAAGTCTTCGATACAAAGAGAAAGGCATAACACTAATACCGGCTCCTAAATCACATAAAGCAGTTTTAACATTGTTACTTTTAAAGGAGCATGGTATAGTTGGTATTCCTGGATCTCCTAGTTTATTAGGTATTCCACCCTTAAAATTGTAGTTTTCAAGCATGGTGGATATTTCAACTTCTAGTATCTTTCTTTTATTAGTAACAATATCTTTCATATACTTAGCATAGGGAGACAGTTTCAAGATATCAGTCAAACGCAAGCGTAAAAGACAGGTCTAAGCATTTCACAAAAGTGTTCAAATTCATCATCACCTTTTTTCTTGGATGGTTTAGGAGGAAAAGGCATGGGTTTCTAAACCCATGGTTCTCTCTCCCTGCCATGCTTTCTAGCAATGAAGTCTTTTTTCACATATATTTTGTTCTTATGGGGTGGGTCATCAAGATCAACAGTAGGTTCTATCTCTACATCATTATCATTGCTAGGTTGAGCATCAACACGAACATCATCATTGTCATTGTCACTACATTCATGTTCATTACAAGATTGAGTTTCAGCATCAGAAATAGAAATATCATTAGGATTTTCAGGTGTGTCTACAGTAGGTTCACTAGAAGCATGCAAAGGCTTATCATATTTCTTTTTAGAAGAACTAGGTGCATCAACATTAATCCTTTGAGATTCTTGTTCAAATATTTTAGGATGGCCTTTAGGATACAATGGTTCCTGAGTCATTTTATCAGTACTAGTCATAACTCTAACAGCATGATCATTTTTCTTATTGTTCATCTCGTTAATCAAATCATTTTGTGCCTTGAGAACTTGTTCTACTTGGGTTTTTATCATCGAGGCATATTTACCAACAAGCTTAAGATCATCTTTAACTCTAGACATATATTCACTCAAGTGTTCAACCATATAAGCATTTTGTTTCAAGTGTCTACTAACATATGCATTAAATTTTTCTTGTTTCACAATAAAGTTATCAAATTCATCCATGCATTGACTAATAGTTTATTATGAGGAATATCACCTTCATCAAACCTATAAAGATAATTTACCTTTACTACCTGTGTCAGGTTATCGAGACCATGTATTTCTTCAATAGGTGGTAAATTCTTAACATCTTCAGCTTTAATACCTTTTTCCTTCATTGATTTCTTTGCCTCTTGCATATCTTTGGGACTCAAAAATAGAATTCCTCTCTTCTTCCGAGTTGGCTTAGGAGGTTCAGGAAGAGTCCGCTCAGTATCATTTCTCAATATATTATTCAGTAGTTCTTCAGCTTGTTCAATAGTTCGTTCCCTGAAAACACAACCAGCACAACTATCTAGGTGGTCCCTAAAAACATCGGTTTGTCTAATATAAAAGATATCAAGTATTTCATTTTTCTTGAGAGGATGATCAGGCAAAGCATTAAGTAACTAGACAAGCCTCCCCCAAGCTTGTGGGAGACTCTCTTCTTCAATTTTCACAAAGTTAAATATTTCATGTAAGGCAGCTTGTTTCTTATGAGTAGGAAAATATTTTTCAGAGAAGTAGTAGATCATATCCTGGGGACTACGCACACAACCAGGAGCAATAGAATTAAACCATATCTTAGCATCACCCTTTAGCGAGAAAGGAAGCAACTTAAGGATATTGTAATAGCGAATTTTTTCCTCATGAGTAAATAGCGTGGCTATATCATTCAGTTCATTAAGATGTGCCACAATAGTTTTAGTTTCATAACCATGGAAAGGATCAGATTCAACCAAAGTAATTATGTTAGGATCAACAGAGAATTCATAATCCTTATCAGTAACAAGAATAGGTGAAGTAGAAAACTTAGGATTATATTTCATACTAGCATTTAAGATTTTTCTTTCCACTTGCATAACAATTTCTTCACATCATCTCTATCCTTACAAGCGAGAAATTCTCTAGCTACCTCTCCCTCCATAATATAACCTTCAGGTATATCAGGCAATTCATATCTAGGTGTGCTAGATCTAAAAAGTGTATCATAATTTTCAGTTTCAAAGACTTCGTTAGTTTCAGCAGTTTCATCAATTTCAGCATTCTCAATATTTCTAACTCTACCAAGTTGTTCATCAAGAAATTCACCTAGTGGCACATCATCAAGAAAAAGTACTAGCATCATCATAAGTATCATTCATAGCATAAGTATCATCATCAATTACTTGCGACATATCAGGATTAATAGCAGGTGGTGGTGTCGCAAGCTTACTCAAAACATAAGGTGAATCAAGTGCAGAGCTAGATGGCAGTTCCTTGCCTCCCCTCATCTTAGAGGGAACTATCTTAGTTCTATTATCCTTCATATTCCTCATAGTGCTCAACATATATAAATCCCAAGTGACTCAGCAAATATAGCCATGCTCCCCGGCAACGGCGCCAGAAAAAGGTCATGATAACCCACAAGTATATGGGATCGCAACAGTTTTTTAGGGTAGAGTATTCCACTCAATTTTTTTGATTCGACATGATCCGTCCATTTTGCATCATGGTTTTATGTTGATATTTATCGCACTATGGGCTATTATTACACGTTATGTCACAATACTTATGCCTTTTCTCTCTTATTTTACAAGGTTTACATGAAGAGGGAGAATGTCGGTAGCTGGAATTCTGGGCTAGAAAAGGAGCAAACATTGGAGACCTATTCTGCAGAACTCAAAAAGCCCCAAAACTCCATGAAACACCATTTCAGAAAATATAAAAAATATATGGCGAAAGAGATACGAGAGGGGGGCCACCCACTGTCCACGAGGGTGGGGTGCCCCCCTAGGCGCGCCCCCTGCCTCGTGGGCCACCTGGTGACTCCCCGATGCCCGTCTTCTCCTATATGAGGTGTTTTGCCCTGGAAAAAAATCATAAAGATGCTTTCGGGATGAAGCGCCGCCGTCTTGAGGCGGAACCAATCTAGGGCTCCGGCGGAGCTGTTCTGCCGGGGATACTTCCCTCCAGGAGGGGGAAATCGTCACCGCCATCATCACCAACAAATCTCCCATATTGGGGAGGGTTATATTCATCAACATCTTCACCAGCACCATCTCCTCTCAAACCCTAGTTCATCTCTTGTATCCAATCTCTGCACCAAAACCTCAGATTGGTACCTGTAGGTTGCTAGTAGTGTTGATTACTCCTTGTAGTTGATGCTAGTTGGTTTACTTGGTGGAAGATCATATGTTCAGATCCATAATGCATATTAATACCCCTCTGATTATGAACATGAATATGCTTTGTGAGTAGATACGTTTGTTCCTCAGGACATGGGAGAAGTCTTGCTATAAGTAGTCATGTGAATTTGGTATTCGTTCGATATTTTGATGAGATGTATGTTGTCTTTCCTCTAGTGGTGTCATGTGAACGTCGACTACATGACACTTCACAATTGTTTGGGCCTGGAGGAAGGCATTGGGAAGTAATAAGTAGATGATGGGTTTCTAGAGTGACAGAAGCTTAAACCCTAGTTTATGCGTTGCTTCGGAAGGGGCTGATTTGGATCCATATGTTTCATGCTACGGTTAGGTTTACCTTAATACTTCTTTTGTAGTTGTGGATGCTTGAAATATAGGTTAATCATAAGTGGGATGCTTGTCCAAGTAAGGGTAGCACCGAAGCACCAGTCCACCCACATACCAAATTATCAAAGTAACGAACGTGAATAATATGAGCGTGAAGAAAACTAGCTTGACGATAATTCTCATGTGTCCTCGGGAGCGCTTTCCTTCATATAAGAGTTTGTCCAGGCTTGTCCTTTGCTACAAAAAGGATTGGGCCATCTTGCTGCACCTTATTTACTTTTACTATTTGTCACTTGTTACCAATTACCTTATCACAAAACTATCTGCTACCGATAATTTCAGTGCTTGCAGAAAATACCTTACTGAAAACTGCCTATCATTTCCTTCTGCTCCTCGTTGGGTCCGACACTCTTACTTATCGAAAGGACTAGGATAGACCCCCAACACTTGTGGGTCATCATGACTCTTTTCTGGCGCCGTTGCCAGGGAGTGAAGCGCCTTTGGTAAGTGGGATTTGGTAAGGAAAAAATTATATGGTGTGCTGAAATTTACTATTACATGTTACTATGGCTCATAATCCTTTGAGGGGCTTGTTCGGGGTATCTTCACCCCGACCAGTAGAGCAAAGAGTTGCTGCTCAACCTACTGAACCTACTGAAATTTTTTGCTTTTAAATTCCTTCGGGTATGATAGAGAAATTGCTAGCTAATCCCTTTATAGGAGAAGGAACACTGCATCCCGATTTGCACCTAATCTATGTGGATGAAGTTTGTGGATTATTTAAGCTTGCAAGTATGCCCGAGGATGTGATCAAGTAGAAGGTATTCCCTTTATCTTTGAAGGGAGAGGCATTGACATGGTTTAGGCTATGCGATGATATTGGATCATGGAACTACAATCGATTGAACTTGGAATTTCATCAGAAGTTCTATCCTATGCATCAAGTTCATCGTGATCGTAATTATATATATATAATTATTGGCCTCGCGAAGGAGAAAGTATTGCTCAAGCTTCGGGGAGGCTTAAGTCAATGTTATATTCATGCCCCAATCATGAGCTCTCAAGAGAAATGATCATTCAAAAATTTTATGCTCGGCTCTCTCTCAATAATCGCTCCATGCTCGATACTTCTTTTGCTGGTTCTTTTATGATGAAGACTATTGAATTCAAATGGGATTTATTGGAAAGAATTAAAAGCAACTCTGAAGATTGGGATCTCGACGAAGGTAAGGAGTCAGGTATAACCCCTAAGTTTGATTGTGTTAAATCTTTTATGGATACCGATGTTTTCCATGAATTTAGCACTAAATATGGACTTGACTCTGAGATAGTAGCTTCTTTCTGTGAATCATTTGCTACTCATGTTGATCTCCCTAAGGAGTAGTGGTTTAAATACCATCCTCCCATTGAAGTAAAAGTAGTTGAACCTATTAAAATTGAAGAAAAGACTATCACCTATAATGTTGATCCGATTGTTCCTACCACTTCTATTGAGAAACCGCCTTTCCCTGTTAGGATAAAGGATCATGCTAAAGCTTCAACTTTGGTTCGTAAGAGTAATACTAGAACACCTACGCCCTCTAAGCAAATTAAAGTTGAACCTAGTGTTTCTATGGTTAAGGATCTCTTGGTCGATGATATATATGGGCATGTTATTTACCTCCATGAGGAAGCTGCTAGAATCGCCAAACCCGATACTAGGAATAAACATAGACATGTTCTAGGCATGCCTGTTATTTCCGTTAAAATAGGAGATCATTGCTATCATGGTTTATGTGACGTAGGTGCTAGTGCGAGTGTAATACCCATTTCCTTATATGAAGAAATTATGCACGATATTGCACCTGCTGAGCTAGAAGGTATTGATGTCACTATTAAGCTTGCCAATATAGGCACTATTTCACCAATGGGGATTGTTAGAGATGTTGAAATCTTGTGTGGGAAGGTTAAATACCCTGCTGATTTTCTTGTTCTTGGTTCCCCACAAGATGATTTTTGCCCCATTATATTTGGTAGACCCTTCTTGAACACTTTTAATGCTAAGATAGACTGCGAAAAGGATATTGATACTATTGGATTAGGAGATATGTCTCATGATATTAACTTTGCTAAATTTCGTAAACAACCCCATGATAAAGAATTTCCTAGTAAGGATGAAATTATTGGTCTTGCTTCTATTGTTGTACCTCCTAACGATCCCTTAGAACAATATCCTCTAGACCATGAAAATGATATGTATATGGATGAGAGAAGAGAAATAGATGAAATATTCTTTAAACATGGACCCTTATTGAAACACAACTTGCTTGTTGAAATTCTAGGGGATCCTCCTCCACCCAAGGGTGATCGCGTGTTCGAACTTAAACCTTTACCTGATACTCTTAAGTATGTTTATCTTGATGAAAAGAAGATATATCATGTTATTATTAGTGCTAACCTTTCAGAGCAGGAAGAAGAGAAATTATTGAAAACTCTAAAGAAGCATCGTACTGCTATTGGATATACTCTGGATGATCTTAAGGGCATTAGTCCCACTTTATGCCAACACAAGATAAAGTTAGAAGAGGACGCGAAACCGATTATCGATCATCAACAACGGTTAAATCCTAAGATGAAAGAAGTGGTAAGGAAGGAAATACTAAAGCTTCTAGAGGTAGGTATAATTTATCCAGTTGTTGATAGCAAGTGGGTAAGTCCTGTCCATTGTGTCCCTAAGAAGGGAGGTATTACTATTGTTCCTAATGATAAAGATGAATTGATCCCGCAAAGAATTGTTATAGGTTATAGGATGGTAATTGATTTCCGCAAATTAAATAAAGCCACTAAGAAAGATCATTATCCTTTGCCTTTTATTGATCAAATGCTAGAAAGGTTATCCAAACATACTCATTTTTGCTTTCTAGATGGCTATTTTGGTTTCTCTCAAATACCTGTGTCAAAAGGGGATCAAGAAAAGACCACTTTTACTTGTCCCTTCGGTACCTTTGCTTATAAACGTTTGCCTTTTGGTTTATGTAATGCACCAGCTACCTTTCAAAGATGCATGATGGCTATATTCTCTGATTTTTGTGAAAAGATTGTTGAGGTTTTCATGGATGACTTTTCCATTTACGAAACTTCTTTTGATGATTGCTTGAGCAACCTTGATTGAGTTTTGTAGAGATGTGAAGAAACTAATCTTGTCTTGAATTGGGAAAAGTGCCACTTTATGGTTAATGAAGGCACTGTCTTGGGTCATAAAATTTCTGAAAGAGGTATTGAAGTTGATAAAGCTAAAGTTGATGCTATTGAAAAGATGCCATGTCCCAAGGACTTCAAAGGTATAAGAAGTTTCCTTGGTCATGCCAGGTTTTATAGGAGGTTCATTAAGGACTTCTCGAAAATCTCTAGTCCTCTGACTAATCTCTTACCAAAAGATTTTCCTTTTGTCTTTGATGATGATTGTGTAAAAGCATTTGAAATACTTAAGAAAGCATTGATCTCTGCACCTGTTGTCCAGCCTCCAGACTGGAATTTACCCTTTGAGATTATGTGAGATGCTAGTGATTATGTTGTAGGTACTGTTCTAGGACAAAGAGTTGATATGAAATTGAATGTTATCCAATATGCTAGTAAAACTCTAGACAGTGCCCAGAGGAATTATGCTACTACTGAGAAGGAGTTTTTAGCAGTCGTATTTGCTTGTGATAAGTTTAGACCTTATATTGTTGATTCTAAAGAAACTATTCACACTGATCATGCTGCTATTAAATATCTTATGGAAAAGAAAGACGCTAAACCTAGACTTATTAGATGGGTTCTCCTGCTACAAGAATTTGATTTGCATATTACTGATAGAAAGGGAGCTGAGAACCCCATTGCAGACAACTTGTCTAGGTTAGAGAATATTCTTGATGACCCACTACCTATTGATGATAGCTTTCCTGATGAACAATTAGCTGTCATAAATGCTTCTCGTATTGCTCCATGGTATGCTGATTATGCTAATTACATTGTTGCTAAGTTTATACCACCTAGTTTCACATACCAGCAAAAGAAAAAAGTTCTTCTATGATTTAATACATTACTTCTGGGATGACCCACACCTTTATAAAGAAGGAGTAAATGGTATTATTAGACGTTGTGTACCTAAGCATGAATAGGAACAGATCCTACGCAAGTGTCACTCCGAAGCTTATGGAGGACACCATGCTGGAGATAGAACTGCACATAAGGTACTGCAATCTGGTTTTTATTGGCCCACTCTCTTCAAGGATGCCCGTAAGTTTGTCTTATCTTGTGATGAATGTCAAAGAATTGGTAATATCAATAGACGTCAAGAAATGCCTATGAATTATTCACTTGTTATTGAACCATTTGATGTTTGGGGCTTTGATTAAATGGGACCGTTTCCTTCCTCTAATGGGTATACACATATTTTAGTTGTTGTTGATTACGTTACTAAGTGGGTAGAAGCTATTCCAACTAGTAGTGATGATCACAACACCTCTATTAAGATGCTTAAAGAAGTTAGTTTTCTGAGGTTTGGAGTCCCTAGATACTTAATGACTAATGGTAGTTCACACTTTATTCATGGTGTTTTCCGTAAAATGCTTGCTAAGTATGATGTTAATCATAGAATTGCATCCCCTTACCACCCACAGTATAGTGGTCAAGTAGAACTAAGTAACAGAGAGCTGAAATTATTTTGCAAAACACTGTTAATAGGTCTAGAAAGAATTGGTCCAAGAAACTTGATGATGCATTATGGGCCTATAGAACTGCGTACAAAAATCCTATGGGTATGTCTCCGTATAAAATGGTTTATGGAAAAGCATGTCACTTACCTCTTGAACTGGCACATAAGGCGTATTGGGCTATTAAAGAGCTCAATTATGATTTCAAACTTGCCGGTGAGAAGAGGTTATTTGACATTAGCTCGCTTGATGAATGGAGAGCCCAAGCTTACGAGAATGCCAAACTGTTTAAAGAAAAGGTTAAAAGATGGCATGACAAAAGGATACAAAAACGTGAGTTTAACGTAGGTGATTATGTCTTGCTATACAACTCTCGTTTAAGATTTTTTGCAGGAAAACTTCTCTCTAAATGGGAAGGTCCTTACGTTATCGAGGAGGTCTATCGTTCCGGTGCCATAAAAATCAACAACTTCGAAGGCACAAATCCGAAGGTGGTGAACGGTCTAAAATCAAACATTATATCTCAGGTAATCCTATAAATGTTGAAACCAATGTTATTGAAATCGTAACCCCGGAGGAATACATAAGGGACACTTTTCAGAACGATTCAAACTCCGAAAAGGAAGAGGTATGTGGTACGGTAAGTAAACCGACTCCAAAACAGTTCTAATGGCATTTTTCTCTATTTTGGAATATTTAGAAAAATAGAAAAATAAGAGGCAGTCCGGAAAGGACACGAGGCGTCCACGAGGGTGGAGGGTGCGCCCCCTACCTCGTGGGCACCTTGTGTGCCTCCCGGACTCTGTTTTCTTGCACGTTACTTCTTTTGGTCGGTAAAAATTCATTATATATTCTCCCGAAGGTTTTGACCACCGTATCACGCCAAAATCCTCTATTTTCATTTTTAGCTCTTGTTTTTGACAGATCTAGATCATCATGAAGTCTTCCAGCACCCCCAAGGACAAGTTCTTCGGGAAGGTCATCAACCCCTACCTCGCGGAGGTGCTGCAACACCCTCAAACCATCGAGGTACGTGAGGAGGGGCTGCACATCCGCGATGTTGAGGGACCAAGGAGGACCGAAAGCATGGAGACAAGACTCGAAGCAATGGATCAGCAAGTTTTCAAGTGCCAAGGTATGGTGGAATGAGGACTCAACGCCAACCACATGATGATCACGGAGCTCACCAACAACCACAAGCTGGACGCCAAGATCATTGGGGAAGCCATCTTCAAGCTCCAAGAGAAAATCGAGCACCTCCAAGCCCACATCTATGACCTGCAAAAATAAAACTGTGAGTATGAATATAGATTCAAGAAGATGAGTTTGGCTGCAAATTTGGGGATCCCGGAGACTCGATCATCCTTCTACGATGGTGAGCCCATGCCTTGGAAGATGGACGACAAGCCTACATCATCAACAACACCATCACCACCTCCGAAGAAGGAGACATAATCATATGGGTATGGGCACTCCCCTTGGCAACTGCCAAGCTTGGGGGAGGTGCCTCGGTATCGTATCACCATCACACTCATATATTTACCATTTTTCTTAGTTCGATCCTTTTGGTAATATCTTGGTCTAGTACAATAAAGTTTAGTATGATCTAGTTGTGAGCTTTTCTTTATGATCTTTATCTTTGTAATCGAGTCCGTGAGCTATATATAATAAAGATTAGTTTTGAGTCAAGGGATTGATTTTCTCGCTATGATCATGACAGAATAAAAGAAAATATAAAAAGTACCGAGAGATCATATTGATCTTATGGAAAGTAATGACTTCACATATAAAGAGTATGATGAATAAAAGTTGTTGAGAGTTGACAAACAAAGTTTTGGTCATCGTTGCAATTAATAGGAAGTAATAAAGAAAGAGAAGTTTTCACATACAAATATACTATCTTGGACATCTTTTATGATTGTGAGCACTCATTAAAATTGAAGGAAATATGCCCTAGAGGCAATAATAAAGATGTTATTTGTATTTCCTTATATCATGATAAATGTCTTTTATTCATGCTAGAATTTAACCGGAAACTTAGTACATGTGTGAATACATAGACAAAATAGTATGTCCCTAGTATAACTCTACTAGACTAGCTCATTGATCAAAGATGGCTATGTTTCCTAGCCATAGACATGAGTTGTCATTTGATCAACGGGATCACATCATTAGGAGAATGATGTGATGGACTAGACCCATCCGTTAGCTTAGCACTATGATCGTTTAGTTTATACTGCTATTGCTTTCTTCATGACTTATACATGTTCCTATGACTATGAGATTATGCAACTCCCGAATACCGTAGGAACACCTTGTGTGCTATCAAACGTCACAACGTAACTGGGTGATCATAAAGGTGCTCTACAGGTGTTTCCGAAAGTGTTTGTGGTGTTGGCATAGATCAAGACTAGGATTTGTCACTCCGAGTGTCGGAGAGGTATCTCTGGGCCCTCTCGGTAATACACATCATAATAAGCCTTGCAAGCAAATGACTAATGAGTTAGTCACGAGATGATGTATTACGGAACGAGTAAAGAGACTTGCCGGTAACGAGATTGAACTAGATATAGAGATACCGATGATCGAATCTCGGGCAACTAACATACCGATGACAAAAGGAACAATGTATGTTGTTATGCGGTTTGACCGATAAAGATCTTCGTAGAATATGTAGGAGCCAATATGAGCATCCAGGTTCCGCTATTGTATATTGACCGAAGATGAGTCTCGGTCATGTCTACATAGTTCTCGAACCCGTAGGGTCCGCACGCTTAAAGTTTGATGACGATCGGTATTATGAGTTTGTGAGTTTTGATGTACCGAAGGTAGTTCGGAGTCCCGGATAAGATCAAGGACATGACGAGGAGTCTCGGAATGTCCGAGAAATAAAGATTGATATATTGGACGACTATATTCGGACACCGGAAGTGTTCTGGAAAGTTTCGGAATTTACCGGAGTGCCGGGGGGTTACCGGAACCCCCCGAGGGAAAGTTGGGCCTTAGTGGGCCATAGAGGAGAAAGAGGGCAGCAGCCAGGAGGTGGCGCGCCGCCTCCCAAGGGCAGTATGAATTGGACTAGGGGAGCGGGCGCGGCCCCCTCTTTCCTTCTCCTTCTCTCCCTCTCTTTCCTTCCCCTCTTGGTGATTCCTACTAGGAATAGGATTGCAATCCTATTCCTAGTAGGATTGCTCCTCCTTGGCGCGCCTATAGGGGCCGGCCGGCCTCCCCCCTTGCTCCTTTATGTACGGGTGCAGGGGGGCACCCAAAGACACACAAGTTGAATTGTTTTAGCCGTGTGTGGTGCCCCCCTCCACAGAAACACACTTCGGTCATACCGTTGCAGTGCTTAGGCGAAGCCCTGCGCCGGTAGATACATCATATCCGTCCCCACGCCGTCGTGCTGACGAAACTCTCCCGTGATGCTCAACTGGATCAAGAGCTCATGGGACGTCATCAACCTGAACGTGTGCTGAACGCGGAGGTGCCGTACGTTCGGTGCTTGATCGGTTGGATCGCGAAGAAGTTCGACTACATCAACCGCGTCACTTGACCCTTCCGCTCCCGGTCTACGAGGGTACGTAGACACACTCTCCCTCTTGTTGCTATGCATCTGGTAGATAGATCTTGCATGATCGTAGGAAAATTTTAAAATACTACGTTCCCCAACAGTGGTATCAGAGCCAGGTCTATGCGTAGATGATATGCACGAGTAGAACACAATGAGTTGTGGGTGATACTAGTCATACTCCTTACCAGCATGTCATACTTTGCTTCGACGGTATTGTGAGATGGAGCGGCTCGGACCGACATTACGCGTACGCTTATGCGAGACTGGTTTCACCGTTATGAGCACTCGTTGCTTAAAGGTGTCTGGCGGGTGTCTGTCTCTCTCACTTTAGTTGAATCGAGTGTGGCTACGCCCGGTCCTTTAGAAGGTTAAAACAGCACATACTTGATGAAACATCATTGTGGTTTTTGTATGCGTATGTAAGAATGGTTCTTGCTAAGCCCGTAGCAGCCACGTAAAACTTGCAACAACAAAGTAGAGGACGTCTAACTTGTTTTTGCAGGGCATGTTGTGATGTGATATGGTCAAGACATGATGAGTTATACGGTTTTGTATGAGATGATCATGTTTTGTAAAGTTATCGGCAACTGGCAGGAGCCATATGGTTGTCGCTTTATTGTATGAAATGCAATCGCCATGTAATTGCTTTACTTTATCACTAAGCGGTAGCGATATTCGTAGAAGCAATAGTTGGCGAGACGACAACGATGCTTCGATGGAGATCAAGGTGTCGCGCCGGTGACGAAGGTGATCATGACGGTGCTTTGGAGATGGAGATCAGAAGCACAAGATGATGATGGCCATATCATGTCACATATTTTGATTGCATGTGATGTTTATCTTATTATGCTTCTTATTTTGCTTAGAACAACGGTAGCATTATAAGATGATCCCTTACTTAATTTCAAGGTATAAGTGTTCTCCCTGAGTATGCACCATTGCGAAAGTTCATCGTGCCGAGACACCACGTGATGATCGGGTGTGATAAGCTCTACGTTCAAATACAACTGGTGTAAGACAGTTTTGCACACGCAGAATACTCGGATTAAACTTGACGAGCCTAGCATATGCAGATATGGCCTCGGAACACTGGAGATCGAAAGGTCGAGCGTGAATCATATAGTAGATATGATCAACATAAGATGTTCACCATTGAAACTACTCCATCTCACGTGATGATCGGACATGGTTTAGTGGATTTAGATCACGTGATCATTTAGATGACCGGAGGGATGTCTATCTAAGTGGGAGTTCTTTAAGTGATATGATTAATTGAACTTTAATTTATCATGAACTCAGTCCTGATAGTTTTTGCTTATCTATGTTGTTGTAGATCAATGGCCCGTGCTACCATTCCTTTGAATTTTAATGCATTCCTAGATAAAGCTAAGTTGAAAGATGATGGTAGCAATTACACGGACTGGGTCCGTAACTTGAGGATTATCCTCATTGCTGCACCGAAGAATTATGTCCTTGAAGCACCGCTAGGTGACAAGCCCCCTCCCGCTAATGTAGACGCTTTGAACGTCTGGCAGACGCGGTCTGATGACTACACGATTGTTCAGTGTGCCATGCTTTACGGCTTAGAACTGGGACTTCAACGACGTTTTGAAAGTCATGGGCCATATGAGATGTTCCAGGAGTTGAAGTTAATATTTCAAGCAAATGCCCGGATTGAGAAATATGAGATTTCCAATAAGTTCTACAGCTGCAAGATGGAGGAGAACAGTCCTATCAGTGAACACTTGCTCAGAATGTCTGGGTACTTGTAATGCCCCGGATGTAATACTTTCCCTTTTGGGCAATATAATATCTTTGGCTCCATCAATTCCATTCTGGATTCTTTGTCTTTCGGGTTTTCGTCGTTTTGTTGTGTGCGTGTGTGGCATTCATTCATATCATGTAGTCATGTGCATCGCATTGCATTTGTGTTGTTGTTTGCATCCGGTCCCACTCGTTCCTTTCCGTTGTCCGTTTCGCGTTCCGGAGCTCCCTCACGTGTCTGTGGCATCCCCGAGGCCTACTTTGGTGTTTGGCCGTGTAACGTTACCGGTTTGGCGCCAGACTTGTCATGTGTTGTTGTTTTGGTGTGTGTAACCCGCCTGTCAAATCTCATCGCGTTTGGAGTTCGTTTGGTGCTCCAACAGTTATTCTCGTGGGCTCAAAGTACCTCCACTTTGAGGCCCAAGACACCCCTCCAACATCCCACCAAACCAACCCAAACCCCTCCCTTCATCTAGGCCATCCAATTCTGATCGCGTGGCCGAAAACCACACCTCATTTGGACAACCCTAGCTCCTTGTGCCTATATATTTGTCCACCTTCCCCAATTTTTGCCCCAAAATAAGGAAACCCTAGTCCACCATCATCTCCTACCTCTTCTTCTTCTTCCTCCAGCCACCTCGCCGGATTCCGCGCCACCGCCGGCCACCCTCGCCGGTGTTCTTCCCCGCCGCCGCGTCGGAGCTCCCTCACCTCTCCACCAGGGCCCCGCCGCCTCTCCATCCCGCGCCGCCCTCACCGGTCAGGCCTGCGTCGACCTACCGCCGGCCGGAGCCGCCACCCCACCGGCCGGACCACTACCTCCTCGTCGGCGCCGCTCGGTCCAGGCGAGCCGCCGCCCCGCAGGCGTCCCTCCTCCCACCGGACTCCGCCGGCCGGGGCTTTCCTCCGCCACCGCCCCGGCTAACCCCGGCGCCGTTCCACCTCGAGGCCACCGCGCCATCGCCGAAGGCCGCCGCCTCGCGCCATCCCCGGTGGCCAGCCGCGCCGCCGATCGATCGGGGGAGGAGGAGCCTCCCCGATCTGATCTGTCCTACCGGGCGCCGATCCAGGCGGCCCGTTAGCCGCCCCGCCCGAGGCCCGTTAGGCCGATTCGTCCCCGCCTGTAACCCTAGCGGGTCCAGCCCGTTAGCGGGTGGGCCGCGCCCGGGATCCGCCGGCCCGATCCGCCAGGAGCCGTCAACCCGCTCCGCCCGACCGGCCCGTTGACCCCGTTTGACTCCGCGGCCCGATCCGGGCCGGCCTGCTCCAGATCCAGCCTGCGTTGTTTTTTTTTCGTTGACCTGAGGTAGTTTTCTTTTCCTAAGTCCTGATAATTTTGATCTCTGGTGCAGTTTTAAAATGTGGATAACTTTTTGTGTGATGGTCCGATTTGAGTGAATGAATGTCAAAATGTTCGTGGAGACTTGTACTACATTTCATTCCATTATGCCATGCATGTTTGAGATCATCTAGATGCTTAAATATCTGTTGGAAGAGTGCATCTCGTTATAAACTGCTGTTAGTAGATGTTTTCATGCCATCTTTGCAAGGTGATAACTTTTTGCATGTTTATCCAAATGATGCAAATGAGATGTCCACGTGTTCGTCTTGTCATGCTCTACATGTTGAATGCTTAGGCTTGCATGATAGAATTAATCTTGCCATGTTTATCTCCGTTGCAAAGTGCTATGTGGCTGTTAAGTTGTTAAGCTTGTTACGAAATGCCTCGTAGAGGAGCTCATTGCTATTGATGTGTATGTCCACTTGATGCATGCTTAGGTGTTTTCGATTCACCATCATGTGTACTTTGCTGTGGTGCTTACCACTTGTCTTGATATGCTTTGAGATGACTTAAACTTGCTCTCAAAGATGACATGATGAAACTGCTGTTTTAACACTTAGTGAAATTTCACTAAGTCTGGAATCTGTAATTTCCAGATGCCATGTTTGCTTATTGTTCTAGGCCAATCCATGATAGTTTTGGGGTGACTCTTGATGATTCCTTGTAGTATATATTGTTGGCTATCCATTCATGCTCTCACATGTTTATTTGAGTGGCTGTAGCATATTTAACTTTTGCTCCCAATTTGCAATAAAATACTGCTGTCAGGATTTTGTTGTCAAGTTCAATATGTCATAGCTTGTTGCTATTGATCCATGGCTCCTTTGGGGATGCTCCAATGGACTTATTTGCTGTAGGATATGTCTAGTTTATGTCCATGCTCACTGCAATGATGTTTGAGTGATGTAGCTTATTTATCTATTGCTCCGAAGTTGCTATGTGGCTGTAATTTTCAGCTTCGCATGTTTATTGTTTTGTGTGTAACTTTTAGCCCGTAGCTCCGATTGGAGAAAGTCCTAGATGAAACTTGTGTGATTTTTCATGTAGATTCATAATATCCTATTGTTATCCTGTTTTGAAGCATTTTGCTTGATCGCATATTGTCATGCTCTTTGTGCTCCCATAGTGCATCAGTCATGCATCCAGCATATTTTGTGTGCGCATTGCATCTTGTTGATTTCGTGCCTTGTGTGTTTGTGTTGAGTAGAGCCGGAAGCTGAGTACGAGTACGAGCACAAGGTTACTACCGAGGTTGAGAACGAGGAGCTTTCTTACGATCCCATCGACAACTCAACAGGCAAGATGACCGAACCCGGATACCATTACTATCTTTGCCTATTACTAGAATAACGCTCTATAGTATTTGCCTCGATGCCCATGTTTTTCCTGTCAGCCTCCTATTGTAACCATGAACCTGTTTAACCACCCTACCTATGCAAACCATTGATTGGCTATACGTAGGATTCGCTCAGCCCCTCTTATAGCATTGCTAGTTGCAGGTGAAGTTGAAGATGCTTGCTTCATGTTGAAGTTTGTTGGGTTATATCACACTATATAAATGCTTAAATGAACTCATCTATATATTGGCAATGGGTGGAAGGCTAAGCCTTTTGCTTGGTGATTTGTTCCACTCATGCCGCTAGGAACCGTATAAACCGGTGTTATGTTCCTTGATTATGCGTTCCTCACACGGTTGGGGTTATGGGACCCCCTCGATAAACCGCTAAGTGCTAAGTCTTTTCCAGCAAGTCCCAACATTGGTACTATTTGCCTAATAACTAAAAACTTGCATAGGGAGTAATTAACCCTCTTTCTTAATCAACAACCCCGGGCCAGTGCTCCACATGAGTGTTGGTCCGAAATGAGCAGACTGCGGGGCCACCTCAAGGAAACTCGAGGTCTGGTAAAAACCCGTAGGATGTCTCATCCGGTCGTGGCCTGAGACTAGATACGCGGCTATTGTCATGGTGTCGGCACGCCGGGAGGATTTGCTGGATTAGCCTTACCTTAGTTCGGAGTATCTTGAGCACGGGATTCCGAGAATACTCAGGCCTTCCCACCTTGGAGTTGCGACTCCGCGGATCGTGGGCTTGTCATGGGCCAAGTTGGAACACCCCTGCAGGGTTATGAACTTTCGAAAGCCGTGCCCACGGTTATGTGGCAGATGGGAGCTTGTTAATATATGGTTGTAGAAAACTTGACACCATGTTCCAATACACTACCAGCGTGTGTACCATGACTGTCATTTTCCGAAAAGGGATTCGGGAGATGAACACAGTGGGGTTATGTTTGACTTGATTAGTTTAGGATCACTTCGTGATCATCTCTCGACCGAGGCACCTTCTCTTCTCGCTCTCTTTTACGTAAGCTAGGCTATTGCTGCTGCAACCACTTATTCTTTCTTCAGCCTTGTTCCACACCCAAGGCTTAAATAGTCATGTTACCCGGGAACGGGATTGCTGAGTCCTCTGTGGCTCACAATTACTTCAACACACCAGATGCAGGTACGATGGTGAGCTACACTGGTGATGGTACTGAGCTAGACTGGGAGTACGACGAGGATCGTAGCCGTTACTACGTGAACTATCCGACTGAACAGTGGAGCTTCTACTAGGATTCGATCTAGACATGTGGTTTAAGGTTATGTTTGGTATCTTGACATTTGGATTTTACCCTTATATGGGTTGTGATGTTTATTTGAATGATGCTTGAAACATGTAATGAATTTGTGTGACGTGGCGAGTGTAAGCCAACTATCTTTTCAGTTTTCCATCCCCATTTTTACATGAGTTGTGCAAAGGTACCAAACTTGCGATCATTCCAGAATGGGCTTATATCTTTAAGTCGTGCCTCGACACGTAGGAGATATAGTCCCATCATGGGCATTACAGTACTACAATCATATGACTCAACTTGGTTGCAAAGTTGACGAGGATAGTGTTATTGATAGAGTTCTTCAATCACTGCCACCAAGCTATAAAGGCTTCGTGATGAACTATAATATGCAAGGGATGCAGAAGACAATTCCCGAGCTCTTCGCTACGCTCAAAGCTGTGGAGGTAGAAATCAAAAAGGAGCATCAAGTGTTGATGGTTAACAAGACCACTAGTTTCAAGAAAAAGGGCAAGGGAAAGAAGGGGAACTTCAAGAAGAATAGCAAGACAGTTGCTACTTCCGCGAAGAAACCCAAGTCTGGAGCCAAGCCTGAAACTGAGTGCTTCTACTACAAAGGGACTGGACACTTGAAGCGGAACTGCCCCAAGTATTTGGCGGATAAGAAGGATGACAAGGTGAACAAAGGTATATGTGATATACATGTTATTGATGTGTACCTTACTAATGCTCGTAGTAGTACCTGGGTATTTGATACCGGTTCGGTTGCTAATATTTGTAACTCGAAACAGGGACTACGGATTAAACAAAGATTAGCTAAGGACGAGGTGACGATGCGCGTGGGAAATGGTTCCAAAGTCGATGTGATCGCCGTCGGCACGCTACCTCTACATCTACCTTCGGGATTAGTTTTAGACCTAAATAATTGTTATTTGGTGCCAGCGTTGAGCATGAACATTATATCTGGATCTTGTTTGTTGCGATACGGTTATTCATTTAAATCAGAGAATAATGGTTGTTCTATTTTTATGAATAATATCTTTTATGGTCATACACCCTTGAAGAGTGGTATATTCTTATTGGATCTCGATTGTAGTGATACACCTATTCATAATATTGAAACCAAAAGATGCAAGGTTAATAATGATAGTGCAACTTATTTGTGGCACTGCCATTTAGGTCATATTGGTGTAAAGCGCATGAAGAAACTCCATAGTGATGGACTTTTGGAATAACTTGATTATGAATCACTTGGTGCTTGCGAACCATGCCTCATGGGCAAGATGACTAAAATTCCATTCTCCGGAACTAAGGAGCGAGCAACAGAGTTGTTGGAAATCATACATACTAATGTATGCGGACCAATGAGTGTCGAAGCTCCGGCGGGTATCGTTATTTTGTGACCTTCACTGATGATTTGAGCAGATATGGGTATATCTACTTAATGAAGCACAAGTCTGAAACATTTGAAAAGTTCAAAGAATTTCAGAGTGAAGTAGAGAATCATTGTAACAAGAAAATAAAGTTTCTGCAATCTGATCGTGGAGGAGAATATTTGAGTTACGAGTTTGGTCTTCATTTGAAACAATGTGGAATAGTTTCACAACTCACGCCACCCGGAACACCACAGCGTAATGGTGTGTCCGAACAACATAACCGTACTTTATTGGATATGGTGTGATCTATGATGTCTCTTACCAATTTACCACTATCGTTTTGGGGTTATGCTTTAGAGACAGCTGCATTCACGTTAAATAGGGCACCATCTAAATCCGTTGAGACGACAACTTATGAACTATGGTTTGGCAAGAAACCAAAGTTGTCGTTTCTTAAAGTTTGGGGCTGCGATGCTTATGTGAAAAAGCTTCAACCTGATAAGCTCGAACCCAAGTCGGAGAAATGTGCCTTCATAGGATACCCAAAAGAGACTATTGGGTACACCTTCTATCACAGATCCGAAGGCAAGATATTCGTTGCTAAGAATGGATCCTTTCTAGAGAAGGAGTTTCTCTCGAAAGAAGTGAGTGGGAGGAAAGTAGAACTTGATGAGGTCATTGTACCTTCTCCTGAATTGGAAAGTAGTACATCACAGAAAATTGTTCCAGTGATTCCTACACCAATTAGTGAGGAAGCTAATGATGATGATCATGAAACTTCAGATCAAGTTTCTGCTGAACATCGTAGATCAACCAGAGTACGTTCCGCACCAGAGTGGTACGGCAACCCAGTTCTGGAAGTCATGTTACTAGACCATGATGAACCTACGAACTATGAGGAAGCGATGATGAGCCCAGATTTCGCAAAATGGCTTGAGGCCATGAAATCTGAGATGGGATCCATGTATGAGAACAAAGTGTGGACTTTGGTTGACTTGCCCGATGATCGGCAAGCCATCGAAAATAAATGGATCTTCAAGAGGAAGACCGACACAGACGGTAATGTTACTGTTTACAAAGCTCGACTTGTTGCAAAAGGGTTTCGATAAGTTCAAGGTGTTGACTACGATGAGACTTTCTCACCTGTAGCGATGCTCAAGTCTGTCCGAATCATGTTAGCAATTGCCGCATTTTATGATTATGAAATCTGGCAAATGGATGTCAAAACTGCATTCCTGAATGGATATCTCAAAGAAGAGTTGTATATGATGCAACCAGAAGGTTTTGTCGATCCAAAAGGTGCTAACAAAGTGTGCAAGCTCCAACGATCCATCTATGGACTGGTGCAAGCATCTCGGAGTTGGAATATACGCTTTGATGAGGTGATCAAAGCATGTGGTTTTATACAGACTTTTGGAGAAGCATGTATTTACATGAAAGTGAGTGGGAGCACTGTAGCATTTCTGATATTATATGTGGATGACATATTGTTGATTGGAAATGATATAGAATTTCTGGATAGCATAAAAGGATACTTGAATAAGAGTTTTTCAATGAAAGACCTCGGTGAAGCTGCTTACATATTAGGCATCAAGATCTATAGAGATAGATCAAGACGCTTAATTGGACTTTCACAAAGCACATACCTTGATAAAGTTTTGAAGAAGTTCAAAATGGATCAGTCAAAGAAAGGGTTCTTGCCTGTGTTACAGGGTATGAAGTTTAGTAAGACTCAATGCCCGACCACTTCACAAGATAGAGAGAAAATGAAAGTCATTCCCTATGCCTCAGCCATAGGATCTATCATGTATGCAATGCTGTGTACCGGACCTGATGTGTGCCTTGTTATAAGTCTAGCAGGGAGGTACCAAAGTAATCCAGGAGTGGATCACTGGACAGCGGTCAAGAACATCCTGAAATACCTGAAAAGGACAAAGGATATGTTTCTCGTGTATGGAGGTGACAAACAGCTCGTCGTAAACGGTTACGTCGATTCTAGCTTTGACACTGATCCGGATGACTCTAAGTCACAAACCAGATATGTATTTTTATTGAACGGTGGAGCTGTCAGTTGGTGCAGTTCCAAGCAGAGCGTCGTGGCGGGATCTACGTGTGAAGCGGAATACATAGCTGCTTTGGAAGCAGCAAATGAAGGAGTTTGGATGAAGGAGTTCATATCCGATCTAGGTGTAATACCTAGTGCATCGGGTCCAATGATAATCTTTTGTGACAACACTGGAACAATTGCCTTGGCGAAGGAATCCAGGTTTCACAAGAGAACAAAGCACATCAAAAGACGCTTCAATTCCATCCGCGATCTAGTCAAGGAGGGAGACATAGAGATTTGCAAGATACATACGGATCTGAATGTTGCACACTCGTTGACTAAGCCTCTTCCACGGGCAAAACATGATTAGCACCAGGACTCCATGGGTGTGAGGATCATTACTTTGTAATCTACATTATTGACTCTAGTTCAAGTGGGAGACTGAAGGAAATATGCCCTAGAGGCAATAATAAAGATGCTATTTGTATTTCCTTATATCATGATAAATGTCTTTTATTCATGCTAGAATTGTATTAACCGGAAACTTAGTACATGTGTGAATACATAGACAAAATAGTATGTCCCTAGTATGCCTCTACTAGACTAGCTCATTGATCAAAGATGGCTATGTTTCCTAGCCATAGACATGAGTTGTCATTTGATCAACGGGATCACATCATTAAGAGAATGATGTGATGGACTAGACCCATCCGTTAGCTTAGCACTATGATCGTTTAGTTTATACTGCTATTGCTTTCTTCATGACTTATACATGTTCCTATGACTATGAGATTATGCAACTGTGAATACCGTAGGAACACCTTGTGTGCTATCAAACGTCACAACGTAACTGGGTGATCATAAAGATGCTCTACAGGTGTTTCCGAAAGTGTTCGTGGTGTTGGCATAGATCAAGACTAGGATTTGTCACTCCGAGTGTCGGAGAGGTATCTCTGGGCCCTCTCGGTAATACACATCATAATAAGCCTTGCAAGCAAATGACTAATGAGTTAGTCACGAGATGATGTATTACAGAACGAGTAAAGAGACTTCCCGGTAACGAGATTGAACTAGGTATAGAGATACCGACGATCGAATCTCGGGCAAGTAACATACCGATGACAAAAGGAACAACGTATGGTGTTATGCGGTTTGACCGATAAAGATCTTCGTAGATTATGTAGGAGCCAATATGAGCATCCAGGTTCCGCTATTTGTTATTGACCGGAGATGAGTCTCGGTCATGTCTACATAGTTCTCGAACCCGTAGCGTCCGCACGCTTAAAGTTTGATGACGATCGGTATTATGAGTTTGTGAGTTTTGATGTACCGAAGGTAGTTCGGAGTCCCAGATAAGGTCACGGACATGAAGAGGAGTCTCGGAATGTTCGAGACATAAAGATTGATATATTGGACAACTATATTCGGACACCAGAAGTGTTCTGGAAAGTTTCGGAATTTACCGGAGTGCCGGGGGGTTACCGGAACCCCCCGGGGGAAAGTTGGGCCTTAGTGGGCCATAGAGGAGAAAGAGGGCAGCAGCCAGGAGGTGGCGCGCCCCCTAACAAGGGCAGTCTGAATTGGACTAGGGGAGGGGGGCGCGGCCCCCTCTTTCCTTCTCCTTCTCTCCCTCTCTTTCCTTCCCCTCTTGGTGATTCCTACTAGGAATAGGATTGCAATCCTATTCCTAGTAGGATTGCTCCTCCTTGGCACGCCTATAAGGGCCGGCCGGCCTCCTCCCTTGCTCCTTTATATACAGGGGTAGGGGGCACCCAAAGACACACAAGTTGAATTGTTTTAGCCGTGTGCGGTGCCCCCCTCCACAGAAACACACCTCGGTCATACCGTTGCAGTGCTTAGGCGAAGCCCTGCGCCGGTAGGTACATCATATCCGTCACCACGCCGTCGTGCTGACGAAACTCTCCCGTGAAGCTCAGCTGGATCAAGAGCTCATGGGACGTCATCAAGCTGAACGTGTGCTGAACACGGAGGTGCCATACGTTCGTTGGTTAAGCGGTTGGATCGCGAAGAAGTTCCACTACATCAACCGCGTCACTTGACGCTTCCGCTCCCGGTCTACGAGGGTACGTAGACACACTCTCCCTCTCGTTGCTATGCATCTGGTAGATAGATCTTGCATGATCGTAGGAAAATTTTAAAATACTATGTTCCCCAACAAAAATATGACATGCTAAAGAGTTGATGTTGGACAAGGAAGACAACATAATGGGTTATGTCTTCTTATATCCGAAATAAAGTATATTGTCATGGATTATCCAACATGTTGAGCTTGCTTTTCCCCCTCATGCTAGCCAAAACTTCTTGCACCAAGTAGAGATACTACTTGTGCTTCCATACATCCCTAAACCCAGTTTTGCCATGAGAGTCCACCATACCTACCTATGGATTGAGTAAGATCCTTCAAGTAAGTTGTCATTGTTGCAACTCTCTACAATATGTATGATCTATTAGTGTGGAGAAAATAAACTTTTTACGATCTTGTGATATGGAAGAAATAAAAGCGACGGACTGCATAATAAAGGTCCATATCACAAGTGCCAATATAAAGTGACGTTCTTTTGTGCTAAGATTTTGTACATCCAACCATAAAAGCACATGACAACCTCTGCTTCCCTCTGCGAAGGGCCTATCTTTTGTTCTTACCTAATAAGAGTCAAGGTGATCTTCACCTTTCCTTTTTACATTTTATCATTTGGCAAGCACATTGTGTTGGAAAGATCCTGACATATATACCCAATTGGAGGTAAGTTATCATGATCTATTACTGTTGACATTACCCTTGAGGTAAAAGGTTAGGAGGCAACACTATAAGCCCCTATCTTTCTATGTGTCTGATTAAAACTCCATACCCATAAGTATTGCGTGAGTGTGAGCAATTGTGAAAGACTAAATGATAGTTGAGTCTGTGAACTTGCTGAAAAGCTCTTATTTTGACTCTTTCCTATGTTGCGATAAATTGCAATTGCTTCAATGACCGAGATCATAGTTTGCTAGTTTTCAATGAAGTTTCTGATTCACACTTGACATTGTGAATAGATTGTTACTTTAGCATCAGAGTCATATGACAATATATATATATATATATAT
>LR738710.1:465977311-466005700 GCA_902687465.1 Secale cereale
CCCCCCCCGCTTCCCTAGTTGGAGTAGGAGAGGAAGGAAGGGGAGGAGAAGAAGAAGGAAAGGGGGGCCGACCCCCTAGTCCAATTCGATTTGAGCTAGGGAAGCCACGCGCCCCTAGCTAGCCGCGCCTCCTCTTCCTCCACTTGAGCCCATGTGGCCCAATAACCCCCCGGGAGGTTCCGTTAACCTCTCGGTACTTCAGTATTTATCCGATAACCCTCGGAACTCATCCGGTGTACGAATATAACCTCCAATATATAAGCCTTTCTGTCTCGGACATTCCGAGACTCCTCGTTATGTTCATGATCACATCCGGGACTCCGAACTACCTTCGGTACATCAAAACTCATAAACTCATAATACCAATCATCATCAAACATTAAGCGTGCGGACCCTACAGGTTCGAGAACTATGTAGAAATGACCGAGACACAACTCCAGTCAATAACCAATAGCGGAACCTGGATGCTCATATTGGTTCCTACATATTCTACGAAGAACTTTATCGGTCAAACCGCATAACAACATACGTTGTCCCTTTGTCATCGGTATGTTACTTGCCCGAGATTCGATCGTCGGTATCATCATACCTAGTTCAAACTCATCACCGGCAAGTCTCATTAATCGTTTCGTAATACATCATCTCATGACTAACTCATTAGTCATTTTCTTGCTAGGCTTATTATGATGTGTATTACCGAGAGGGCCTAGAGATACCTCTCTGACACTCGGAGTGACAAATCCTATCCTTGATCTATGCCAACACCACAAACACCTTTGGAGACACCTGTAGAGCATCTTTATAATCACCAAGTTATGTTGTGACGTTTGATAGCACACAAGGTGTTCCTACGGTATTCGGGAGTTGCATAATCTCATAGTCATAGGAACATGTATAAGTCATGAAGAAAGCAATAGAAGTAAAACTAAACGATCAAGTTGCTAAGCTAACAGATGGGTCTTGTGCATCACATCATTCTCCTAATGATGTGATCCTGTTGATCAAATGACAACTCATGTCTATGGCTAGGATACATAACCATCTTTGATCAATGAGCTAGTCTAGTAGAGGCATACTAGGGACACTCTGTTTTGTCTATGTATTCACACATGTATTAAGTTTCCTGGTTAATACAATTCTAGCATGAATAATGAACATTTATCATGATAATTGGAAATACAAATAACAACTTTATTATTGCCTCTAGGGCATATTTCCTTCAGCCGAATGATATTCATCATGTAGAAGCTATAACCTAGGGTAACGACAAACTAGCTCCAGTTCATCAATATAATGTAGGCATGTATTATGTATATAGTCACATGTGTTTATGGAAAAGAACTTGCATGGCATCTTTTGTCCTATCCTCCCATGGCAGCGGGGTCCTAATGGAAACTAAGGGATATTAAGGCATCCTTTTAATAGAGAACCGGAACAAAGCATTAGCACTTAGTGAATACATGAACTCCTCAAATTATGACAATCACGGGAAAGAATCCCATTTATTGTCACCTTGGGGTATGCGGATCATAACACATAGTAGGTGTCTACAACTTGCAAGATCGGGTTAAGAACACATATATTCATAAAAACATAATAGGTTTAGATCTGAAATCAAGGCGCTCAGGCCCTAGTGACAAGCATTAAGTATAGCAAAGTCATAGCAACATCAATCTCATAACACAGCGGATACTAGGCATAAAACCCTAACCAAACTAACTCGATTACATGATAAATCTCATCCAACCCATCACCGTCCAGTAAGCCTACGATGGAATTACTCACGCACGGCGGTGAGCATCATGAAATTGGTGATGGAAGAAGGTTGATGATGACTACATCGATGGGATCTTGATGTACCGCGAGCTTTCTTATTATAGTTGGATCTTATGGTGTTCTTTCCTCTCTACCTTGTGATGAATTGAATCTTTTCCTTTGAGGTTTTGTTATGTTGGATTGAATCTTTTGGATGTGAGAGCACTTGATGTATGTCTTGCGATGGGATATCCATGGTGACAATGGGATGTTCTATTGATCCACTTGATGTATGTTTTGCTTATCAACTTGCGGATTCTCGTAGTGACATTGGGGTAATCTATGCATAGGGGTTGGTACGCGTTTTCATATTACTTTCTCCGATGGAAATCTCGGGATGCTCCTGAAGTTCTTTGTGTTGGACTGAATATTATGAATCTGAAATTGTGTGATGCATGTCGTATAATTGACCCATGGATACTTGTGGTGACATTGGAGTATCTAGGTGACATTAGGGTTGATTGATGTGTGTCATGTGATGTTATTTTAGTACGAACTCTAGGGCTATTTGTGACACTTATAGGAATAGCCCAATAGATTGATTAGAAAGAATAACTTTGATGTGGTTTCGTACCCTATAAGAATTTCATCTTGTGTTCTCCGTGATAGGAACTTTGGAGTGATTCTTTGTTGCATGTTGAGGGATTTTTATATGATCCAATTATGTTATCATTGTTGAGAGATTTTGCGCTAGTGAAAGTATGAACCCTAGGCCTTGTTTTCAAGCATTGCAATACCGTTTGTGCTCCTTTTACTATTAGTTACCTTGCTGTTTTTATATTTCTAGATTACAACAACCTATATCTACTATCCATATTACACTTGTATCACCATCTCTTCGCCGAACTAGTGCACCTATACAACTTACCATTGTATTGGGTTTGTTGGGGACACAAGAGACTCTTTGTTATTTGGTTGCGGGGTCGTTTGAGAGAGACCATCTTCATCCTATGCTGCCCACAGATTTATAAACAAAATGTCCTACAAAACTCTGCGCTTGGAGGCCCAACACGAGTCTACAAGAAGGTTGCTTAGTAGACATCAAGCTATTTTGTGGCATTGTTTGCTAGGGAGGTGAGTGCTTGAAGGTATATCTTTAGATCTTGCAATTGATTCTTTTAGTTTCTTGTTTTATCACTAGTTTATTTTATAAAATAAAAATTACAAAAAATGAATTGAGGTTGCCTCATATTATTCATCTCTATAATGTCTTTAGTGAAAATGATAGAAAGGAAAATTGTGCTCAATTGTTAGAAGAATAAGTCAATAAAATGTTTGGCATTGAATATTTGAATGATGAGCATGATTGAAATGTTATTTGTATGAATTCTTTGAATATCCATGATGCTAATGATATGCAAAGTCATAAGCTTGTGGATGCTATGTTTGATGAAGATGATATTTTTAGTCCCCCCAAGTTTCGATGAGCAAATTTATTATCATGAAAGCATGCCTCGATTATTGTGATGACACCTATGTTATAAAGAATACTAATAACCATGAAACATGTCATCATGATTTTAATGCTCAAATTGATTATGCCAATCAAGTGTCTCATGATAGTTATTTTGTTGAGTTTGCTCCCACTACTATTAATGATAATAAATTTGCTTATGTTGAGAGTAGCCAAATTTCTATTATTATGCATCATAAAAAGAATGTTTATGTGATAGATATATTGTTGAATTCATTCATGATGCTACTTAAAATTATTATGAGAGAGGGACATATGCATTTACATATTTCAATAATATCAAGTTTAATCTTTGTGTGTTGAAAATCTTGAAGTTTTGCTTGATTTGCATTTTTATGCTTGCTCCCATAAATTGTTTTCTCACAAAATCCCTATGCATAATAAGTGGGTTAGACTTAAATGTGCTCGCAATGTGATCCATGATGCTCCATTTTATGTTTCAATCCTGTCTTTATGTGAGCATCATTGAAATAACATGCCTAGCTAAAAAGACGTTAAAGAAAAGCGCTTGTTGGGAGACAACCCAATACTGTTACCTACTAGTTTTTTGTGTCCACATGATTAAGCTATTGTAGTAATCGTGTTTTATAGATTTTTCTCCAATAAAGTGCCAAGTAAAGCCTTTGGCATAGTGTGGATGATAGTTGACTTGATTCTGTGCAAAAACAAAAACTTTTGCGTCTAGTGCTGGAATTTATGTTCTTCACTGGAACTTGATAAAATTCTGATTTTTTTTACAGATCATTTATATACAAATTGCCTATGTGGTCCTAATGTTTCAGAATTTTCAGAGCTGCTGAACTGGGATCAAAATTCAGATCTTTACAAACTATTCTGTTTTTGACAAATTATGTTTCAATGTTTAGTTTGCTTGTTTTAGTGTTTTCATAGCATATATTAAGTGATATATATTGTGGAGATGATAAGGTACAGTAGGAATTTTGTGAGAACAATTATGAATCTTGTCTTTGACAGTACCCAAGTGAATAATTTGCTTTATTACACTAATGCATCTCACGAAGTTCCGTTAAGTTTTGTGTGATTGAAGTTTTGAAGTTTTGGGTAAGATATCGATATGAGGAGAATAAGGAGTGCCAAGACCCTAAGCTTGGGGATGCCCAAGGCACCCCAAAGTAATATTCAAGGAAGATCCAAGCAACTAAGTTTGGGGATGCCCCGGAAGCCATCCCCTCTTTTGTCTTTAACATTATCGGTAACCATACTTGGAGCTATATTTTTATTTATCACATGATATGAGTTTTGCTTGGAGCGTCATTTCCTTTTGTTTTTATTTGCTTGTTGTTATTTAAAATAGTGTTTTGCATCTTTTATTTCAATAAAATTGTCAAGTCTAGCCTTTACCCTGCTTATTTTGCAAGTCTTTATGTTGTTGTTTGAAAACAGAAAGTTTTCTATCATTGGAAGAATTCTTATGGAAACTCATAACATGATAAAATCTTGTTTTTTTACAGAGTTAACATGAATAAGTTCTCTGTAACGTGGTAATTTTTCAGAATTTTTTGAGCTAGGGAAGTATGAGTAAAATTGCACTCTTTACAGACTGTCCTGTTTAGACAGATTGATGTTATGTTTGCATTGTTTGCATATGTTTGAGTGTGTAATGATTCTATTTGAGGATAGGAGTATTGAATATGCAGATGAATTTAGTATGCAATGTTAAATCATAATTTTAGTGATTTTCTACTGTAGAGAATGATAAGGTTTTTAGTTGATTTATACTAACTTATCTCACGAGTTCTTGTTGAGTTTTGTGTGGAAGAAGTTTTTGAGATTTAGGGAAACCGTGACATAAGAGGAATTAAGGAGACACAAGAGCTCAAGATTGGGGATGCCCAATACATCCCAAGATAATATTCCAAGAAGTCTCAAGCATCTAAGCTTGGGGATGCCCCGGTAGGCATCCCACCTTTCTTCATCAACAATTATCTAATAGTATTGGTTGAGCCTAAGCTTTTGCTTCGTCACATGATATGTGCTATCCTTACAACATCATTTTACTTTGTTTTTCTTGATGTTTGAATAAAATACATTAGATCTGAAAATTTTAAATGAGAGATAGTCTTCACATAGCTACATAATTATTCAACTACTCATTGATCTTCACTTTTATCTTTTGGAGTAGTTTGTCATTTACTCTCGTGCTTCACTTATATCTTTTTGAGAGTCTTATGAATATTAATAGTAACATGCATGTGTTATGAAATTGGTCCCAATACGATATATATATTCAAGAAGAATGTAATAAAAACTCTCATGAAGAGCATTGAATATATGATAAGTTTGATTCCTTGCATTTGTTTTGAGATATGAAGATGGTGATATTAGAGTCATGCTAGTAGTGAATTGTGAGATGACAGAAATACTTGTGTTAAGGTTTGTGATTCCTGTAACATGCACGTGTGCTCTTCTAGTTATGTGAAGAAGTTGGAGTGTAATTTATTCTTGATTGTCTTACTTTGCATGTAGGTCGGGAGCACGCGATGGTTAACTCCTACCAACCTCTCCCCTATGAGCATGCATAGTAGTACTTTGCTTCGAGGGCTAATAAACTTTTTGCAATAAGTATGTGAGTTCTCTATGACTAATGTTGAGTCCATGGATTATACACACTCTCACCCTTCCACCATTGCTAGCCTCTCTCGTACCGTGCAACTTTCGCCGGTGCATAAAACCCTCCTTATACCTTCCTAAAAACAGCCACCATACCTACCTATTATGGCATTTCCATAGCCATTCCAAGATATATTGCCATGCAACTTCCACCGTTCCGTTTATTATGACACATACCATCATTGTCATATAGCTTTGCATGATCATGTAGTTGGCATAGTATTTGTGGCTTGACCACCGTTCATATTTTTTATACATGTCACTCTTGATCATTCCACATCCCGGTACACCGCCGGAGGCATTCATATAGTCATATATTTGTTCTAGTATCGAGTTGTAATTCTTGAGTAGTAAGTAAATAAAAGTGTGATGATCATAATTATTAGAACATTATCCCATGTGAGGTTATAAAAAAGGAGAGAGGCCAAAAGAGTCTCCAAAAAGAGAGAAAAAGGAGAAAAATAGTCTAAAAAGAGGAGTCTCCAAGAAAAATGATAGAAAAAGAGAGAAGGGACAATGTTACTATCCTTTTCCACACTTGTGCTTCAAAGTAGCACCATGTTCTTCATGATAGAGAGTCTCCTATGTTGTCACTTTCATATATTACTAGTGGGAATTTTTCATTATAGAACTTGTCTTGTATATTCCAACGATGGGCTTCCTCAAACTACCCTAGGTCTTTGTGAGCAAGCAAGTTGGATGCACGCCCACTTAGTTTTCTTTTGAGCTTTCATACACTTATAACTCTTGTGCATCCATTACATGGTAATCCCTACTCACTCACATTGATATCAATTGATGAACATCTCCATAATTCATTTATTTTCCTAGTTGATTTGAGACTTTCTCCCTTCTTTCGTCTACTACCACCTTCTATTCCACCCATAGTGCTATGTCCATGGCTCACGCTCATGTATTGTGTGAAGAGTTGAAAAGGTTTGAGAATGTAAAAGTATGAATACAATTGCTTGGCTGACACCGGGATGGGCATGATTTATACTTTGTGCTGAGAAGAGGGAGCATCACAAGACTATATGGTTCTGTATCAAGAAAATGCATTGTTTGAACCATTACATGTTTTAGCCATGTTATTTTTGAAGTTTCATGATTTTGCTTTCTAGTATGCTTGAATTATTATTATTTTTGTGTCAATAAACTTCTGTTTTGAATCTTATGGATCTGAATATTCATGCCACAATAAGAAAGATTACATGATAGTGTCAAGAAAATGCATTGTTTGAACCATTACATGTGAATAGCTTGCTACTTGATCATGAGAAGTTTTATGAGATGAGCTACTGTTTATGATATTTATTGATGCTAGAAAAGGTGTCTGGAATTATCATTGATTAAACTTATGCACTATGCTAGCATTCACACTTCATAAATTATTTCTTTTATCATTTACCTACTCGAGGACGAGCAGGAATTAAGCTTGGGGATGCTGATACATCTCCAACGTATCTATAATTTATGAAGTATTCATGCCATGTTTACAACAATTTTATATGGTTTTGGTATGATTTGATTAGAACTAACCCGGACTAATGTTGTTTTCAGCAGAACTACCGTGGTGTCGTTTTTTTGCAGAAATAAAAGTTCTCGGAATGGGCTGAAAATTTACGGTGATTTTTATGGAGCAAAAGAGACCCTTGAAGCACCGGAGCTGGGCCAGGAAGTGATCGAGGAGGCCACAAGCCTAGGGGCACGCCCTACCCCCAAGGGAGGGTGTCCACGGCTTGTGGACTCCTCGAGCACCCCCTTGATGTGATACCGACGTAAATAATTCCTATAAATACCCAAACCCCTAGAAAGAACCCGAGATCGGAAGTTTCACTGCCGCAAGCCTCTATAGCCACGAAAAACCAACCGGGACCCCGTTCCGGCACCCTGCTGGAAGGGGAAATCATCACCGGAGGCCATCTTCATCATCCCGGCGGCCACCATGATGAGGAGGGAGTAGTCCACCCTCGGGGATGAGGATTTGTACCAGTAGTTATGTGTTTTATCTCCCTCTCTCTCTCTCTCTCTCTCTCTCTCTCTCTCTCGTGTTCTTGATTTGGCACGATCTTGATGTACCGCAAGCTTTGTTATTATAGTTGGATCTTATGGTGTTCTTCCCTATCTACCATGTGATGAGTTGAATCTTTTCCTTTGAGGTTTTGTTATGTCAGATTGAATCTTTTGGATGTCAGAGCACTTGATGTATGTCTTGCGATGGGATATCCGTGGTGACAATGGGATGTTCTATTGATCCACTTGATGTATGTTTTGGTTATCAGCTTGCAGATTCATGTGGTGACATTGGGGTAATCTATGCATAGGGGTTGGTACGCGTTTTCATATTCCTTTCTCCGATAGAAATCTCAGGATGCTCCTAAAGTTCTTTGTGTTGGATTGAATATTATGAATCCGAAATTGTGTGATGCATATCGTATAATTGACCCACAAATACTTGTGGTGACATTGGAGTATTTAGGTGACATTAGGGTTGATTGATGTGTGTCATGTGATGTTATTTTAGTACGAACTCGAGGGATGTTTGTGACACTTATAGGAATAGCCCAATAGATTGATTAGAAAGAATTACTTTGAGGTGGTTTCGTACCCTATAAGAAATTTCATCTCGTGTTCTCCGTGATAGGAACTTTGGAGTGATTATTTCTTGCACGTTGAGGGATTGTTATATGATCCAATACCGTTATCATTGTTGAGAGATTTTGCGCTAGTGAAAGTATGAACCCTTGGCCTTGTTTTCAAGCATTGCAATACCGTTTGTGCTCCTTTTACTACTAGTTACCTTGTTGTTTTTATATTTCCAGATTACAAAAACCTATATCTACTATCCATATTACACTTGTATCACCATCTCTTCGCCGAACTAGTGTACCTATACAACTTACCATTGTATTGGGTGTGTTGGGGACACAAGAGACTCTTTGTTATTTGGCTGCAGGGTTGTTTGAGAGAGACCATATTCATCCTATGCTTCCCACAGATTGATAAACCTTAGGTCATCCACTTGAGGGAAAATTTCTACTGTCCTACAAAACTCTGCGCTTGGAGGCCCAACACGAGTCTACAAGAAGAAGGTTGCGTAGTAGACATCACACAGTCGTTTACCCTCCGTGGGTTGAAGTCTCCACCAACATGGACGTACGATAGCACCACCTATCGTAACCACGCCAAAAATCATTGTTTCTCCATTACATTAGCTTTCCCCAAACCCATCCTTTACTTACATGTGCAATGATTTACTTTTTGCTGCCACGCTCTTTGAATTTCATGTGTAGAGTGATACTTGACTTGTTAGAATTGCTAAAATGTGTCCACAACTAAAATTGGGAAAAAGTTAGATTTTTATTTGGTTAAGTAGTCTAATCACCCCTGTCTAGACATAGTTTCGGTCCTACAAAGATGCACAGAGGGGGATGGCTGAGGAGGCACGGGTGCACAAAGGGGTGAAAACAATGGTTGCGATGACCTTGTCGATGAATCTAGCAACTGGGAGGGGGTCTGGTTGCCAGGACTCCCATGCAGGTAAGAGACAAGGCGAGGGCAGTTGTGGGCGGCAACATGTTCAATGGACGTGCCCCGAGCATAGCTTTCACCTGCGAGTTGGTCACCACACGCGTTGGTACTCTAGAGCATGCCTAGCTATCAACAAATTGTCTAACATGGTGATACGTCCAAAACGTATCTATAATTTCTGCTTGCTCCATGCCTCTTTTGTGTGATATTGCTATGATATTTATGCACTTCCATACACTTTTGATCATATTTGGACTAACCTATTAACTCAGTGCACCCCAGTGCCAGTTTCTGTTTTCTGCTGTTTTTCTATTTCAGGTTTTCCCATTACTAAAATTGCCAGAAAAATTCCGGGAAAAATATATAAAAAATCAGCACTCTGGAAGCTTCCACGTGCCAGAAGTGGTGCCAGAGGGGAGCCAGGGGCAGCCCAGGCGGCCTGCCCACGCGGCCCCCCTCCTGGCCGCGCCGGGGGGTGCCTGGGCCCCCCTTACCTCCTCTGGTGACCCCCTTTGGCATATATTTACATCGCGTCCCGAAACCCTCGAGGACGGAACCCTTTTTCGCGATCTCATCTCTGTTCCGCCGCCGCCGCGCTTCCAAGATCGGGAGCACCAGGAGAACTCTTCCCGACACCCTGCCGGAGGGGAGAACCACCACCGGGAGCTTCTCCACCACCATGGACGCTTCCCGGATGAGTTGTGAGTAGTCCCCATTGGACCATGGGTCCATGACCAGTAGCTATGTGATGTTCTCCTCCCCTCTTTGTTCTTCACCGATTAGACCTCGTGAGCTGCCCTACATGATCGAGGCACATATGTAATCTTTATGCTGTTGCTATGCTGAGTTTGCTGGGATCCGATGGATTATGAGATTATGTTCAGATTGTGTGTGAGTAATATATTTGATTCACCTCTTTTATATTTATGTTCTTGAGTAATTCTTGCATGTTCCCCGTTGATGTTTATTGCTTTGGCCAAGTAGTAGGTAGTAACTCCAAGAGGGAACGTTATGCTTGATTGTGGGTTCATGCCCCTCGATGACTAGCTTGAGTGACAGAAACATGAGTCTAGGGGATGTGTTGTTGCCACAAGGGGGAAAACAACGGTGCTTGTACTTGTGGGTGCAAGGATTGTTTACTTTACGCAAAGTTCTTTTAATGCAGTTGTCTGTTGCTTTGAGTTTACACTTTGGGTGGGACTCGCAACTTAATACCAGCGAGATGTTCTGGATAGATATCTCAAGGTGGATGATTAGTAGTAGATGCAGATGGATTTCGGTCTACTTGCCTTGGCGTACCGCCCATGCTTTTGAGCCTCTACCTTTCTTTGCAGCATAGTTAGCATTGGTTTGCGCACATAATCCTGTCAATTGCCCAGCTGTAATTTGTTTACCTCGCTTAGCTGTTTTATCGTCTTTTGGGAGAGAGACATCACTAGTGAACATCATGGGACCCCGGTCCATATTACCATCACTGATCACACCCGCTATTTACTTCATGTTCTTATTTACTAGTTGCAGTCATACCTATCACTATTATCTCTTGCGTTTGATCCTTTGTAAACGACAAGGCCGGAGGGATTGACAACCTCTCTGTACTCGTTGGGAGCAAAGTTATTTGTATCTGTGTGCAGGTCCTGTCAAGCAAAAGTCTCCGGCGCTATTGACACCTTCTTGTCGACCCTCGGAGTCTCACGGGATTCGATCCTTGGTATCTTTGCCAAGGGAAAACTACCGCTACGCTACATCTCAAACCTTCCACTTGGGGTAACCAACGAGGGGCGAGAAGCCATCAAGCAAAGTTTTCTGGCGCCGTTGCTGGGGACTCCACTCATCAAGATAGGGGAGTTGCACGCTATCTTTTATCTTTGCTTATTAGTCTTGTTAGTTTACCTTTCAGTTTTTGCTTTAGTTCCTTTTATCAAAAATCACAAAAATAGTTATCTCGCTTTTTAGTTGGCATTATGTCTGGTCCTTTTGCCTTTGGTGAGGCAGAAGTTCTCACCTTTAAACAAAGAAGTGGGGAAAGTCCAAAAGATGCTTGGTATAGAATTAATGATTCTCATAAAAGAGCCACCAAGAAGCAATCTACTACTATCCTGCTTAGAAATTTTTATGTTGGAATTACTTCTTGGAATACGTTTATTCTAGATTCTGCTATCAATGGAAATTTCCTAGAAGCCCCAGTTTGGGAATCTCTTAGTATTATTGAAAATCTTGTTGGAAATCCCCCTGTTGTTAGCATTCAAGAGGACATTACCCTAGCTCACATTATGAAAAAAACTTGAAAAGATAGAGCTAGAGATGCCAAACATTAATAAGATAAATGAGTTGGACCGTAAGATCCAAGGGAATTTGAATAGGCTTGATAGCTCCATGCATAAAATTTTCAAAACTTTGGAGACCATCAAATCCCATGACTTGGATTCTTCTAGGATAGACAAGATTGAGGAAATCTTTGATACTTTAGGAACTACTTTCTCCTCAATCAAAACCAAAAAGGTAGAAACTCCGGCAAAGAAGGAGCCTAAGTTCGTTTACGTTCCAAAGGCTCCTCGTTCCAAAAGTAATCCATCTATTGCCAAAAGGGTTGAAACTGTGAAGACTTTGGAAGAAACACCTCTCTTTGATAAATTTATAAATGAATCTTCCATTGACTTTTTACCTTTTGGTCTTCTCCCTAGAAGTATCTCTATTAGGCCTTTATTTGAAAATCCTCTTAAGACTAGTTGTACTATTGAAGAGATTTTTGATGATCTTGATGATGGTTCAATTGATACAACTTGATCTCTTTGCATTATGCCTAGCTTAAAGGCATAAAAGAAAGCGCTTTTGGGAGGCAGCCCACAATGAATAAAAATTTATTTTGCTTTTGTTGTGTCTTGATGTTTGTTACTACAGTAGCATCATCATTGTATCTTTACTTTTCAGCTTTGTGCCAAGTTTAGCCTCTGATTGCAAGAAAGTTCAAAAGTTGTGACGTGTTGTCCAGGAAACAGATTCTGTCCTTGGACAGAAAAATTAGTATAAAATCACCAGATCATCTTTTTGGTTTGAATTTTTTCGACAGCGTGCTCTATACAATTGGCTTTCGGGCGTCTGTTCTGGGTTTTTTGATTTGAGTTGCAGAAGTGCCCCAAAAAATTTATTTACTACCTGCTGGTCTGTTTTTCACAGATTATGTCATGTTTTGCCTTTCCTTCGTTTTGCAAACCTTGAGCTTGCTTTTTCTTTGCAAAAACCTTTTGGCAATCTTGAGAAACAGTAACCCTTCAAGATTATCCTTATTTCCAGCAAGGAAAAATTATTTTATTATGGGTACTAACCTCGCTAATCAGATTATGATGAGTTATGTATGAAGGGAGTTTTCAAGTGTGCGAGGGAAGATGATAAAAAGATTCAGGAGGGTCAAACGCTCAAGCTTGGGGATGCCCCCGTGCACCCCCAAGAAATATTCAAGAAGACTCAAGCGTCTAAGCTTGGGGATGCCCCCGTGCATCCCCTTCTCCATCAACAATTATCAGTTCGTCTTTCGTTCCACTATATTTTAATCACTTCATGTGTTATGTGCTATGCTTGGAGTGTCTTGCTTTTAGTTTCCTTTTTAGTTTTCTTTATCTTTGCTTGCTGTTCATAACGAGTTAGAACCCAGCTTTCTTTGTGTGGGAGAGAAACACGCTCCACTTCAACCTAGAACACAACATAGGATTTTCATGCTTATCTTTGCTGTGTATGTTCTTTGTCTTTCCATAGCTACTGTCATGTTTAGCTCTAGTTTTCATGCTTTTCTTTTTAAAGAGCTTTTGTTTAGCTGGTTGCTGAACTCTCTTGAGTGTTCATGTTTATCTTGTTAAGAGAGTTTGTCTGTTGCACTGAGTCGTGTGTCTTAACTTAAAGTAGGTAACTGAGGTTGCTATTTAAATTTAGTAGTAACTTGCAATAGTTTTGAGGTATTGCCATGAGTAATGTCTGAACTTTTGGTGTCAAGAACTTTAGCCTATTAGTGATAGATGTCGTATTTTGGGCAATCCGTGTTTATTTTTGAAAACCTACAAAATAGTTGAGAACTTTAGCTACTAAATGGATCACTAATCTTTGGAGGGATCGAATATTAGAGTACACTCACGTACCATGGGTCGAGGATGAGCAAGGGTAACCAAACCCCCATACACACCTCCTCGGGGTACTTGTCTCTTTGTGAACCTCCTAATTAGATTGAGAGTTACCAATAATAAGTGCATGAGTTCTTCGGACTAATGTGAGTATTCGAAGGTTGACACTTCCACCTATCCATATTTTTCTAGCCTCTTCGGTATCGTGCATTGCCCTTTCTCACCTCGAGAGTTGGCGCATACTTCGCCGGTGCATCCAAATCCTTGGCACGATACGCTCTGTCATCATAAGCCTCATTATATCCTTCCTCAAAACAGCCACCATACCTACCTATTAAGGCATTTCCATAGCCTTTCCGAGATACATTGCCATGCAACATCCATCCTCTCATGACTTGATCTTCATGTCATACATGCTTTTTGCTTGATCGATGAGCCGCATGCTAATTGGGTCTTGCCCTAATCATTGCTACATGACGCGCTAGTATCATTGCATATCCTGCTACACTGGCAGAGGCATACATTTGCATACATCATGATAGTTTCATTTTCTTTATGTTGAGTACTTTTGTAAAGTGTGAAAGATCTTCTATACTTCTTGTAATACATAGAGTGTTGTCCCTAAGTGAGGAAAAGATCCCAAAGAGGACAAATCAAAAGATCCCAAAGAGGACAAAATCAAAAGATCCCAAAGAGGACAAATGAGAGATAAATAGAAAGAGCCATTGAGGCCACAAAAAATAAAAAAAAAGAGAAAAAGAGAAAAAGAAATAAAAAGAGAGAAGGGGGCACACTAATATTTCTTTTGAGAGATCCACACTTGTACTCCATCTTACACTTTGTACTCCATAGAGATTATCATTTATGCATATAGTTATGTGGGGACCTTTACACTATAGAACTTGGCTTGTATATTCCAATGATGAGCCTCCTCAAAAGAGCTCTAGGTCTTCTTGAGCAAGCAAGTTGGATGCACCCCCACTAGTTCCATTGGAGAGCTTACCTTAGCTCATATGTGCATCCGTTGCATGGCAATCCCTACTCCTCGCATCATATCTATCATTTGGCTTTCTCTCGCCGATGATTGTCCTCATTGATGTGAGCCTTTCACACCCTTTTTTTCTTCCCCCTCTATCATTTTTCTCTCTTTGCCATCCTAAGTGTCGACTTTCTTGCTTACGCTCATCCATTGCATGAGTGCTCAAAATATCGAAAGGGAGTGGATCATTTTGACTTGTACCTGGCTGACGGTCTGGGGATGAGTCAAGATAAGATTCCAAAGAAGACCAAGTGTGACACTTTAGTAGATTAAGTTCTCAACAATACAAAAACTATGTTTTACTCTCTCATATATCCCTATCCCCTTTCTTGCACGAAAACACCATTTGGAGACATTCGAGTCACGGACAGCGAGAGCTCTTGCACCTTTATGTTCTTATGTTACTTGTTACAATGCTAATATAGACTCTTGCTTAATAGCATGTCACCACAGAAATTATGCTTGTTATCATTTACCTACTCAAGGACGAGCAGGAATTAAGCTTGGGGATGTTGATACGTCCAAAACGTATCTATAATTTCTGCTTGCTCCATGCCTCTTTTGTGTGATATTGCTATGATATTTATGCACTTCCATACACTTTTGATCATATTTGGACTAACCTATTAACTCAGTGCACCCCAGTGCCAGTTTCTGTTTTCTGCTGTTTTTCTATTTCAGGTTTTCCCATTACTTAAATTGCCAGAAAAAATCCGGGAAAAATATATAAAAAATCTGCGCTCCGGAAGCTTCCACGCGCCAGAAGTGGGGCCAGAGGGGAGCCAGGGGCAGCCCAAGCGGCCTGCCCACGCGGCCACCCTCCTGGCCGCGCCGGGGGGGCGCCTGGGCCCCCCTTACCTCCTCTGGTGACCCCCTTTGGCATATATTTACATCGTGTCCCGAAACCCTCGAGGACGGAACCCTTTTTGCGATCTCATCTCTGTTCCGCCGCCGCCGCGCTTCCAAGATCGGGAGCACCAGGAGAACTCTTCCCGGCACTCTGCCGGAGGGGAGAACCACCACCGGGAGCTTCTCCACCACCATGGACGCTTCCCGGATGAGTTGTGAGTAGTCCCCCTTGGACCATGGGTCCATGACCAGTAGCTATGTGATGTTCTCCTCCCCTCTTTGTTCTTCACCGATTAGACATCGTGAGCTGCCCTACATGATCGAGGCACATATGTAATCTTTATGTTGTTGCTATGCTGAGTTTGCTGGGATCCGATGGATTATGAGATTATGTTCAGATTGTGTGTGAGTAATATATTTGATTCACCTCTTTTATATTTATGTTCTTGAGTAATTCTTGCATGTTCTCCGTTGCTGTTTATTGCTTTGGCCAAGTAGTAGGTAGTAACTCCAAGAGGGAACGTTATGCTTGATTGTGGGTTCATGCCCCTCGATGACTAGCTTGAGTGACAGAAACATGAGTCTAGGGGATGTGCTGTTGCCACAAGGGGGAAAACAACGGTGCTTGTACTTGCGGGTGCAAGGATTGTTTACTTTACGCAAAGTTCTTTTAATGCAGTTGTCTATTGCTTTGAGTTTACACTTTGGGTGGGACTCGCAACTTAATACCAGCGAGATGTTCTGGATAGATATCTCAAGGTGGATGATTAGTAGTAGATGCAGATGGATTTCAGTCTACTTGCCTTGGCATACCGCCCATGCTTTTGAGCCTCTACCTTTCTTTGCAGCATAGTTAGCATTGGTTTGCGCACATAATCCTGTCAATTGCCCAGCTGTAATTTGTTTACCTTGCTTAGCTGTTTTATCGTCTTTTGGGAGAGAGACATCACTAGTGAACATCATGGGACCCCGGTCCATATTACCATCACTGATCACACCCGCTATTTATTTCCTGTTCTTATTTACTAGTTGCAGTCATACCTATCACTATTATCTCTTGCGTTTGATCCTTTGTAAACAAGGCCGGAGGGATTGACAACCTCTCTGTACTCGTTGGGAGCAAAGTTATTTGTATCTGTGTGCAGGTCCTGTCAAGCAAAAGTCTCTAGCGCTATTGACACCTTCTTGTCAACCCTCGGAGTCTCACGGGATTCGATCCTTGATATCTTTGCCAAGGGAAAACTACCGCTACGCTACATCTCAAACCTTCCACTTGGGGTAACCAACGAGGGGCGAGAAGCCATCACATGGTCTCCAAGGTACCTAGTGTCTGCAGGTGGTAGCTAGCTGGCTTAGGGTGGATCAAATCAACCATGAGCATCCAAAGTGTGTTCTGCCAGCAAGGTGTTTGTAGTGTGTATTGGGGTATTGGCATGGTGAATAGGTCTAGTTTTTGGCGCAGTGTAGTTTGGTATGATGGTGAGTATATCTGCAAAGTTTGAGGCCGATTGGATAGGTATCGGTGGTAGTTCATGTATAACATTTTTCCGAGTCAAATTCTTTGGGAAGTTGTTGTGGTCAAATGGACTCATGGAATAGGCTGAAGTTTGGGTGACAATGGTGTTGTGTCATGTTTAATCACCATAACAAATTTGGATTAAAAAAGGATAAGTAGAAAATATAGTTCCTTTATAGGGCTAGGCTTATGTCTATATTGTTAAAGAATTTTTGGAGGGAGTTGTAGGAGTGGGTGAGGCTCAAAATTTGTGGATAGGCATCATGTGGCTAGGTTAGGGTGTATGCAAAATTTTAGCTGCATAGTATTAAGAGACAATGCACTTGCTTCATAGGTCAACAGATATGGTAAAAACTTTGGATGGGTGCTCTAGTCAAAAAGGGACTTAAGTGTGTGGGTTTTAAGATGGAAATGGTAAAGATATTTGTAGGAGGAGCCTTACCAATATTTTGGTGATTTGTAGTGCAAGGGAAAATAGAGGTCCATGGCAAATGTGGTCTTTAGGGTTTGATTAAAAGAACTGACAATTAGGGTTTTGGAGGCAAAACCCTTAGTTAAGGTAATTAGCCAAGTCACTTATCCTCACATAAACACAAGAGTTCAAATAAAGTCCAAGGATACCAAATGAAAAAAGACAAAGCTAAATTTGGAAAAAGAATTTTCAACAAGTGAAAATCCAGGGTATTACAACAAACCTGCAGGCTCTCTTTATAGATCTCTAGGAGACACAAAGTCCATTTTCTATGCTCCCTTTGGGATCGACACTCTTACTTCGAAAAGCTATTACTAAACCATGTCCACTTGCAGGCTATCACCGGCGCATCGTGTCGTCTCTGGTATCTCTCTCCCTATTGTGTCATGAACACGTCCCCTTTTTTGGTTACTCTTGTGGTCCTGCCTTGCCTTCAACGTCATCGAGAATTCCATTCAAGGGCAATTTACTAACTCCTTATGTTATTCTCTGATTAAATCCCCTAATTACCTTGGTGTGTTGTTATTTCTGCTTTGTAGGATCGAAAGTATGTCTAGGGGGGGTGGTTAGAATACTTGACCAAATAAAAATCTAGCCTTTTCCCAATTTTAATTCTTGGCAGATTTTAGCAACTTAGCACAAGTCAAGCAATCAACATACACAAGCAATTCTAAGAGTATAGCAGCGGAAAGTAAAACAATTGCATATGAAGGTAAAGGGAGGAGTTTGGAGGAGCAAACGCAAGTGAAGACATGGATGTTTTTGTCTTGGTTCCAATAGGTAGTGCTATCGTACATCCAAGTTGATGGAGACTTCAACCCACGAAGGGTAACGGCTGCGCGAGTCCACGGAGGGATCCACCCACAAAGGATCCACAAAGAATCAACCTTGTCTATCCCACCATGGCCGTCGCCGACGAAGGACTTTCCTCACTAGGGGTAGATCTTCACGAAGTAGGCGATCTCCTTGCCCTTACAAACTCCTTAGTTCAACTCCACAATCTTGTCGGAGGCTCCCAAGTGACACCTAACCAATCTAGGAGACACCACTCTCCAAAAGGTAATAGACAGTGTGTTGATGATGAACTCCTTGCTCAAATGATAGTCTCCCCAACACTCAAACAGCTCCTCACAGATTTGGATATGGTGGAAGAAAGATTTGAGTGGAAAGCAACTTGGGGAAGGCTAGAGAACAAGATTCATATGGTAGGAATGGAATATCTTGATCTCAACACTTGGGTAGGTGGTTCTCTCTCAGAACATGTATGATGGAAGTGTAGGTGTGTTCTGATGGCTCTCTCCACGAGTGAAGAGTGGGTGGAGGGGTATATATAGCCTCCACACAAAATCTAACCGTTACACACAATTTACCAAACTCGGTGGGACCGATTCAGAGAACTCGGTCAGACCGATTTAGTTCATAATGTGACTACTAGGCATTTCGGTGGGACCGATATGATCAACTTGGTGGAACTGATTTCATTAGGGTTAGGGCATAACGTAATCTCGGTGAGACCGATTACACAAACTCGGTGGGACCGATTTTGGTAATAAGCTTATAGAGAGTTGGTCGGGCAAACTCGGTGGGACCGATTCGCTCGTTTCGGTGGGACCGAAATGTTACGAAGAGGCAACAGAGAGTTTGCATTGCGAACTCGGTGGGACCGATCGCTCATCTCGGTGAGACCGAAATGTTACGAAGGGAAACAGAGAGTTTGCAATCTCATCTCGGCGAGACCGAGATCCCTTTCGGTGAGACCGAAGTGATTAGGGTTTAGTGGCAGTGGCTATGTCAAATGAACTCAGTGGCGCCAGATAGATATTTTTGGTGGGGCTGAGTTTGAACTTTGGTTTGGGACATATGTGGATGTGAGAAAGTGGTTGAGGGTTTTGGGGCGTATCACTAAGCATTTTGAGCAAGAAACCCATTAGGCAACACCTCATCCCCTTTTAATAGTATTGGCTTTCCTATGGACTCAATGTGATCTTGGATCACGAAAATGGAAAATGTAGACTCTTGAGCTTGAGCCAATCCTTTGTCCTTAGCATTTTTAGGGGTCCACATTCCTACTCCATGCCATGCCAATCATTGAACTTTCCTGAAATATCATCTTGAGATAGCATTAGTTCAATGAGCTATATGTTGTTAGTAGTTACCAAAATCACCCGGGGATAGTTGCACTTTCAATCTCCCCCTTTTTGGTAATTGGTGACAACATATAGATCAAAGCTTCGACAAATGAATAAGATTGAAATACATCGTCGCTTTGAGAAGTATGTGATAAACAAGAGCTCCCCCTAAATTTGTGCATTATTTAAAATTTGTGTTTGAATGCAAATGCGCAATCGATTAGGATCAGGGTTACTCTTGAATGTCACATACATCTTGGTGGAGCGCTCAAAATGATATAACTGAAAGCACGCACTCATCACCAAGCAAAGTGAATGATCATATAAGGAATATAAAAGATAGTATCATCCAAGGAAGCATTAAGGTAGCATATGATCAATCACAAGATCAAACAAGTATCTCACACACGGACATAGAGTATGAAGCAAATGCACAATAAAGTTCAACCAAAAGCAAAAGAGACCAAAGAGGCAAAACACTCTCTCTCGAAGCCTATGATCTATACATATTTCTCCCCCTTTGGCAACAAGTTACCAAAAATTATGAAAATGCATAGTGCTATGCGTCTCTTAGGCTCGGTCTTCGGGAGGTGGTGTAGAGAGAACTCCAAGGACGAAGGCTTCAGATGAAGTAGCTGGAGCCGATGGAGTGGCTGCTGGAGGTGGCACTGAAGTTGTGGCTGCTGGTGCTGATGTAGTAGCTCTAGTGTCTAGAACTGGCACTGCAGCAGATCTCTGACCTCCAGGCACTTGCTAAAATGCATCTGTGGCAGCCTGTCCTCTCCTCTCCTCTGCTTCTCCTGGAGCTGCTCAACAGCAGACTAGATCTCTGTCACCTTCAGATCAAGACCATAGAACTTAGTCTCAATGATCCTCTCCAAGCTCTCCTGATTCCGAGTCAGGGTGGCCAAGCCCTTCTCAATCCTCATGGTTGATTGAATCAGATATGCCATTTGATCTAGTTTGGACTTGAGAGTCATCTGAGATACTTCTGCAGCACTTGGCATCTTAGGAGCATTCTCAGCTTTGGCTTTCTCTCTCCTTTCATGTGCTTGCACTGATGATGGCTCATTCTCATCCATGACAACTGTGTTGTCCTCAAAGTCGGGCACCAAGGGTAGATATTCTCTGTCCAATAGGTATGTGCCTGCTAGGCTTCTCGCCCCTCGTTGGATACCCCAAGTGGAAGGTGTGACATGTAGTGTTGCGGAAGTTTTTCCCTTGGCAAAGATACCAAGGATCGAATCCCCAGAGACTCCTAGGTTCAACAAGAAGGTGTCAACTACTACGGCGCTAGATATTAGCAATCAACGTGGACCTGCACACAGATACAAATAACTTTGCTCCCAACGAGTACAGAGAGGTTGTCAATCCCTCCGGCCTTGTAGTTCACAAAGGATTAAACGCAAGTGCTAGTAGTGATAGATATAATTGCAATAGTAAATAATAGCGAAAAGTAAATAGCGGATGTGATCAATGATGGTAATATGGACCGGAGTCTCATGATGTTCACTCATGATGTCTCTCTCCCAAAAGACGATAAAACAGCTATGTGAGGTAAACGAATTACAGCTGGGCAATTGACAGGACCATGTGCGCAAACCAATGCTGACTACATTGCAAGAAAGGTTGAGGTTCAAAGCATGGGTGGTACGCCAAAGTAAGTAGACCGAAATCCATCAATATCTACTACTAATCATCCACCTTGAGATATATATCCAGAACATCTCGCTGGTATTAAGTTGCGAGTCCCACCCATAGTGTAAACTCAATGCAACAGACAACTGCATTAAAAGAACTTTGTGTAAAGTAAACAATCCTTGCACCCGCGGGCACAAGCACCGTTGTTTTCCCCCTTGTGGCAACAGCACATCCCCTAGACTCACGTTTCTGTCACTCAAACTAGTCATCGAGGGGCATGAACCCACAATCAAGCATAACGTTCCCTCTTGGAGTCACTGCCTATTATTTGGCCAAAGCAATAAATAACAACGGAGAACATGCAAGAATTACTTACGAACATAAATATAAAAGAGGTAGATCAAATATATTACTCAAGCACAATCTGAACATAATCATCCATCGGATCCCAGCAAACTCATCATAGCAACAGCATAAGGATTACATATGTGCCTCGATCATGTAGGGCAGCTCACGAGGACTAATTAGTGAAGCACAAGAACGGGAGGAGAACATCACATAGCTACTGGTCATGGACTCATGGTCCAAGGGAGACTACTCACAACTCATCCGGGAGGCGTCCATGGTGGTGGAGAAGCTCCCGGTGGTGATCCTCCCCTCCGGCAGGGTGCCGGGAAGAGTTCTCCTGGTGCTCCCGATCTTGGAAGCGGCGGCGGCGGCGGAACAGAGATGAGATCGCGAAAAAGAGTTCCTCCCTCGAGGGTTTCGGGAGACGCTTTAAATATATGCCAAAGGGGGGCATCGGAGGAGCCTCGAGGGGCCCAGGCGCCCCCCCGGCGCGGCCCAGGGGGGCGCGCCGCCAGGGCGCCTGGAGCCCTGGTGCCCCCCCTGGCTGTCCTTCGGGTGCACGGTAGTTTCTGGAACGCTGATTTTTTATATAATTTTTCTGGATTTTTCCTGGCAGTTCTTGTAATGTGAAAACCTGAAATACAAAAACAGCCGAAAATAGAAACTGGCACTGGGGTGCACTGAGTTAATAGGTTAGTCCAAATATGATCAAAAGTGTATGGAAGTGTATAAATATCGTAGCAATATCACCCAAAAGAGGCATGGAGCAAGCAGAAATTATAGATACGTTTTGGACGTATCAACATCCCCAAGCTTAATTCATGCTCGTCCTCGAGTAGGTAAATGATAACAAGAATACTTTCTGTGGTGACATGCTATTAACCATATAGGACTTTTTCATAGTCATATGACAAAAGCTTACTGAGACAATGAATCTATAGTAATTAAGTTGCCTCATGAGAAAATCAAAAAGGACTGAAAGTTTTACAATATGATACTGAAACATCAAATAGATTTGCAATGAACATGATGTGCAAGTATGATAAAGTGATATCTAGCTTGCCCCCTTTAGTGAAGCAAAACATAAATGCAGGGGCACCTCCAAGGTTTAAGTGATGACTAGATACAATGATTTCAGAATAAACGATATCACAATCATGCAAAAGACAATGCTACTTTGGGACAATGCACATTACACTCAGAATGACAATCATGCTCTCAGTAGTTGGTGCTTTAAAAAGAAGGTGGAGACTCTCGAACCGTGGCTTTTGTTGGCAAGGTTGAAAACCTGTAGTCGGAAACAAAGACAAAACATGTACCAGAGCTCTTGGCTTTAAAACATAGGTAATAATTTATTTTAGATCATGCATGTTTCGTCAACGAATGCTAGCAGACAACTCAATCACTTTTCGAGATGGACAAGTTTCGAGGAACGGCTCCTGAATGAGGACGATCACATCCCCTTAATCTCCTTTGTTTATCACTGCCAAAGTTTTCTGATTTCTCATGAACAAAGCGTGAAGGAGGGTTTGTTTGTTATATTATCTTTTTGAGCCGGGCGCACTCAATGCCAGTTCCTTCTCGTATTATGGGTTTGCACATTATACATGCAATCCCGGAGTGAAGCTTGTCCAACTTAAAAAAGTCATGAATTAACCACTACTTCCTCATGAACTTACAACAGAGGCACAAAATAAGAATGCTTTTTCTTTGAATAATTTCGAGATGGCACATGCAAGTCTCCGTTAGGAATGGCAGGTAAATACCATGTAGGAAGGTATGGTGGACTCATATGGCATAACTGGATTAAAGGATGTGGATGCACAAGCAGTCACTCCGCTTAGTACAGGCGAAGGTTAGCAAAAGACTGGGAGCGACCAACTAAGAGAGCAATGACGGTCATAATCATGCAGAGCGACAAAGCAACATTGAATCAGGCATGGTAGTTATGTCGCTACTCAGAAACAAAAGATCATCAAGGCTTGACAGACTTTCTTTACAGTCTTAAATATGCGTGAGCATACGCAAGTCAATCAAAATAAATTCTCGAAGGAAGATATTACTAAACCATACCACATCATAGGCAAACAAATCATGTTGGTACTCCAATAACACATTGGGAACCCTCCAGCTATTTGAGACTAACCATAAGAAAACATGAACTACTAAGCGCCATCATGCACGTAGCATCTATATCATAGACATATCAACCAATGCAACGGAAGCAAACTCTCTTAATAAGGTGAGCATGGTAATTAAAGAGAGTTCAAGCAACCAACTAAACAAAATCTCTTGAAAAGATAAGCATGAAAGCTAAGAGCTGAACAAGATAGTAGCTATTAAAAGACAAAGAACACACACAGCAAGGATAGACATGAAAATTCTATGTTATGTTCTAGGTAGAAGTGGAGCGTGTTTCTCTCCCACATAAAGAAAGCTGAGTTCCGACTCGTTATGAAAAACTAAAGAAAACTAAAAGCAAGACGCTCCAAGCATAGCACATAACACATGAAGTGATTAAAATATAGTGGAACGAAAGACGAACTGATAATGTTGATGGAGAAGGGGATGCACGGGGGCATCCCCAAGCTTAGACGCTTGAGTCTCCTTGAATATTTCTTGGGGGTGCATGGGGGCATCCCCAAGCTTGAGCGCTTGACACTCCTGAATCTTTTTATCATCTTCCCTCGCACACTTGAAAACTCCCTTCATACATAACTCATCATAATCTGATTAGCGAGGTTAGTACCCATAATAAAATAATTATACCTTGCTGGAAATAAAGATATTCTTGAAGGTCTACTGTTTCTCAAGATTGCCAAAAGGTTTTTGCAAAGAAAAAGCAAGCTCTTGGTTTGCAAAATGAAGGAAAGGCAAAACAGGACAGAATCTGTGAAAAACAAAACAGCAGGTAGTAATTGATTTGTTCGGGGCACTTCTGCAACTCTAATCAAAAAACTCAGAACAGATGCACGAAATACAATTATATAGAGCACGCTTTCGAAAAAATTCAGACCAAAAAGATGATCTGGTGATTTTATACGAATTTTTCTATCCAAGGACAGAATCTGTTTCCTGGACAGCACCTCACAACTTTTGAACTTTCTAGCAATCAGAGGCTACACTTGGCACAAAATTGAAAAGCAAAGATACAATGATGATGCTACAGTAGTAACAACATCAAGACACAACAAAAGCAAAATAAATTTATTCATGTGGGCTGCCTCCCAAAAGCGCTTTCTTTTATGCCTTTAAGCTAGGCATGATGCATATAGATCAAGTTTTATCAAGAGTAAAAGAATAGCTAGCCCGTACAACGGACTCAAAAGGTAACTTGATCTTCTTTCGAGGGAAGTGTTCCATCCCTTTCTTGAGAGGAAACTGAAATTTTATATTCCCCTCTTTCATGTCAATGATAGCACCAACGGTGCGTAAAAAGGGACGTCCCAAAATAATTGGACAAGAAGGCTCACATTCAATATCCATAATAGTAAAATCAACGGGAACATAATTATCATTGACAACGATAAGAACATCGTCGATCCTCCCCAAAGGTTTCTTTATGGAAGAATCAACGAGACGAACACCAAAAGAACAAGAATCATAAGGTTTCAATTTAAGCATATCATATATTCTTTTGGGCATAACAGAGGTACTAGCTCCAACATCACATAATGCATAGCAAGAGAAGTCATTCAATTTAATTTTTATCATAGGATCCCAACCATCTTCTAGCTTTCTAGGTATGGAGGCTTCTACTCTAAGTTTCTCCTCCCTAGCTTTGATGAGAGCATTAGTGATATGCTCTGTGAAGGCAAGGTTAAGCGTGCTAGTGCGGGGATCCCTAGACATCTTGTGAAGGAAATCAATAACTTCGGTAAGAGTGCAATTATCAAAATCAAGGTCACTAGCATCAAGTAAAGTGGTAGTGGTGTCCTTTAGGTTCACATGTTTGGTAGTTTCTATAGTCATAGCATCACCATTAATAGGTCCAATGGGACCAGGAGTACATTCGGTGCTAAGAGTTTGGATATCCTCAACAACTTGGATAGTAGCAACGGTGTGGTGGGTAGGAAGGCTCTTAATTCTATCCTCTTCCTCCCTTTCTCTAGCCCATCTTTCTTTAAGTTTAGCCATCATCTTAATATTTTCATTAATTTGCACTTGAGTAGCATTAATAGGAGTGACCTTCCTCTCCTCAAGAGGAGAAGTTTTAATTTTAAGCAATTCTATCTCATTGGCTAAATGGTCTACCTTCAAAGAGAGATCATCTAGTTTATGTAGTTTTTCTTCTACACTCTTATTAAAGGCTTTTGGGTAGTGATGAAATCTTTAAGCATAATCTCTAGTTCAGTAGTGGAGTTCTTGGTGCTAGGATAAGCATTGTTGTTCCCATAAGAATTAGAGAACGGTCTAGGATTGCTACCAAAATTACTCCTATAAGCATTGTTGTTAAAATTGTTTCTAGAGATAAAGTTCACATCTACTTGTTCTTGAGCAATCAAAGAATTTAAAGGAACATCACGAGGATCAACAGAGGATTGCTTCGAAAGTAGAGACATGATCAAGTCAACTTTTTCATTAAGGGAGGAAATTTCCTCGACAGAGTTTACCTTCCTACCTGTTGGAGCGCGTTCGGTGTGCCATTGGGAATAGTTGGTCATCATCTCATCGAGAAGCTTCGTGGCAGCACCAAGTGTAGTTGACATAAAGGTTCCTCCCGCGGCCGAATCTAACAAGTTCCGCGAGGTAAAGTTCAAGCCTGCATAAAAAGTTTGGATAACCATCCAAGTAGTCAAACAATGAGTAGGGCAGTTCTTGATAAGAGATTTCATACGTTCCCAAGCTTGGGCAACGTGTTCATTATCCAATTGTTTAAAATTCATTATGTTACTTCTCAGTTGGATAATTTTAGCAGGTGGATAGTATTTTCCAATAAAAGCATCTTTGCACTTGTCCCATGAATCTATGTTATTTCTAGGCAAAGACTGAAACCAAATTTTAGCTCCTCCTCTCAAGGAGAAAGGAAAAAGCTTAAGCTTAACAATATTACCATCTATTTCTTGGTACTTTTGCATATCACAAAGTTCAACAAAGTTGTTCAAGTGTAAAGCAGCATCATCTCCAGCACCGGAGAATTGATCTTTCATAACTAGATTCAGTAAAGCAGATTTAGTTTCATATGAAGGTGCTGAAGTGGCAGGTGTAGTGATAGGTGTGCTAATAAAGTCATCGTTGTTGTGACTAGTGAAGTCACACAACTTGGTGTTCTCGGTGGAACCCATAGTAGCAAGCAAGCAAGATAACTATTTTTGTGATTTTCGATAAAAAGGTACTAAAGCAAAAACTGAAAGGTAAACTAACAAGACTAAAAGCAAAGGTAAAAGATAGCGTGCAACTCCCCTATCTTGAAGAGTGGAGTCCCCGGCAACGGCGCCAGAAAAACTCTTGCTAGGCTTCTCGCCCCTCGTTGGTTACCCCAAGTGGAAGGTGTGAGATGTAGTGTTGCGGAAGTTTTTCCCTTGGCAAAGATACCAAGGATCGAATCCCCAGAGACTCTTAGGTTCAACAAGAAGGTGTCAACTGCTACGGCGCCAGATATTAGCAATCAACGTGGACCTGCACACAGATACAAATAACTTTGCTCCCAACGAGTATAGAGAGGTTGTCAATCCCTCCGGCCTTGTAGTTCACAAAGGATTAAACGCAAGTGATAGTAGTGATAGATATAATTGCAATAGTAAATTATAGCGAAAAGTAAATAGCGGATGTGATCAATGATGGTAATATGGACCGGAGTCTCATGATGTTCACTAGTGATGTCTCTCTCCCAAAAGACGATAAAACAGCTATGTGAGGTAAACGGATTACAGCTGGGCAATTGACAGGACCATGTGCGCAAACCAATGCGGACTACATTGCAAGAAAGGTTGAGGTTCAAAGCATGGGCGGTACGCCAAAGTAAGTAGACCGAAATCCATCAATATCTACTACTAATCATCCACCTTGAGATATCTATCCAGAACATCTCGCTGGTATTAAGTTGCGAGTCCCACCCATAGTGTAAACTCAATGCAACAGACAACTGCATTAAAAGAACTTTGCGTAAAGTAAACAATCCTTGCACCCGCGGGCACAAGCACCATTGTTTTCCCCCTTGTGGCAACAGCACATCCCCTAGACTCATGTTTCTGTCACTCAAACTAGTCATCGAGGGGCATGAACCCACAATCAAGCATAACGTTCCCTCTTGGAGTCACTACCTATTACTTGGCCAAAGCAATAAATAACAACGGAGAACATGCAAGAATTACTTACGAACATAAATATAAAAGAGGTAGATCAAATATATTACTCAAGCACAATCTGAACATAATCTCATAATCCATCGGATCCCAGCAAACTCATCATAGCAACAGCATAAGGATTACATATGTGCCTCGGTCATGTAGGGCAGCTCACGAGGACTAACTAGTGAAGCACAAGAACGGGAGGAGAACATCACATAGCTACTGGTCATGGACTCATGGTCCAAGGGAGACTACTCACAACTCATCCGGGAGGCGTCCATGGTGGTGGAGAAGCTCCCGGTGGTGATCCTCCCCTCCGGCAGGGTGCCGAGAAGAGTTCTCCTGGTGCTCCCGATCTTGGAAGCGGCGGCGACGGCGGAACAGAGATGAGATCGCGAAAAAGAGTTCCTCCCTCGAGGGTTTCGGGAGACGCTTTAAATATATGCCAAAGGGGGGCATCGGAGGAGCCTCGGGGGGCCCAGGCGCCCCCCGGCGTGGCCCAGGGGGGCGCGCCGCCAGGGCGCCTGGAGCCCTGGTGCCCC
>LR738710.1:466005817-466074270 GCA_902687465.1 Secale cereale
CCCCCCCCCCCCCCCCCCGGCTGTCCTTCGGGCGCACGGTAGTTTCTGGAACGCTGATTTTTTATATAATTTTTTTGGATTTTTCCTGGCAGTTCTCGTTATGTGAAAACCTGAAATACAAAAACAGCCGAAAACAGAAACTGGCACTGGGGTGCACTGAGTTAATAGGTTAGTCCAAATATGATCAAAAGTGTATGGAAGTGTATAAATATCATAGCAATATCACCCAAAAGAGGCATGGAGCAAGCAGAAATTATAGATACGTTTTGGACGTATCAGTGCCTGTGCCCATCTTAGAGTTGATGACCATCTGGATGTGTGGATCATATCCACATGATCTCTTCTGATCTGCAGCAGTCATCTTGATTGTTTCAACAATGAGACTCATGACTTTGAACTTCTGAGGAACATCAAATATATGCAGCAAGTTGATTGAATGTCCTCTGATCATCTTTGCATCTCCAGATTTGGGCAACAATGTATGCCTCAAGATTGTGTTGATAGTGGCTAGACCAGACAACAAGTGATGCACAGATCCAAACTTATGTGTCTCTAAATCATCATTAGGGATCACCTTGTACATGTTGGCCATACAGTTGTGGCTTTCTTCTTCTTGGCATACACATCCAAATCATCCTCATGCTCTTCAGGGGCTTTGATCAGTTCGGCCCACTCATCAACAATTGACTGGTACCTTGTACCTTCAGACATCCATACAATTCTACCATCAGGATAAAAGTGAGTTGTGGAGTAGAACTGCATGATGAGTTCATCTTTCCAGTTTGTAAACTTCTGAGCCACAAACTTGTCAACTCCACATGCTTTCAAGCTTTCATGCACATTGGGGAAATAATCAGCATTGTCATCAATGAATTTCCAGTCCACCCTTCTCATATCGCACACAATGGGCTTCTTGTCGAGCAGAATTGTCTCATAGAAGTCTTATTGTTCTCTGGTATGGAATCTGTAGTCCACAGCAGTTCTTCTCCTCACAGCATATGGATCAGTCTTTCTCCATAATCCGAGACATGCATCCTTCCTCAACTTCATGTCTTCTGCTACTAGATGAGCATCATTATGATCAGGGATCTTGGGCTTCAACTTTCTGAGCACTTGGGCCTCAGCTTCCTCAGCAACCTCGGGCACTGGGACCTTGTTCTTCTCTGAAGCTGGAATGTTCCTAGTGCTTCTCTTGGGTGCAGACTTGGTGGCTTGAGCAGCTTTGGGAGCAGTCTTGGGCTTAGAAGGGGTAGCCCTAGAATTGATAGCATCTCCCATAAGCTTTTGAGCTTTAGGAGCTGGTGCAGCAACCTCTTCTTCAGCTTCATCCTCATCATCATCATCCCTCATGGATGGCTTGCCAATCACTCTAGTTGTGATTTTTCTTGCTCTCTTCTTAGTTCCTTCTGGCTCATCATCTCCGGATTCAAGTGTGAACACCATAGTCTCTTGAGTAGATGATCTGGCCTTTGACATAGGAATCCTCTTGGCAGGTGCTTTCTTGTTCAAACTTGGCTTAGTTGCAGCAGTTGTGCCATGCTCCTTCCTGAGCACCTTCTTCTTTGAAGTGGCCTCATCAGCCACAAAATCCTCATTCTCTGTATCTAAGGTTTTCTTCTTTCTGGTCTTGGTAGCTGCTTTAGGAACATCACTAGGTGTGCTCCGTCTACCCTCATCATAGCTGCTAGAGGGACTAGTGCCCTCACTCGGGTTGACTTGCTCCTCAGACACATTCTGGCTATCACTCTAGTCAGACATCTTGGCACTTCAAACTGAAAGCTGACCCTGTGAATAGATGTAGATGAGGTAGAGTGGATGAGCATCACAAAGCACATATTTTTTTGCAAAATAGATGACAAGAAAATTTTAGTTTTAGTTCTCTACAGAAAGCATTTCAATACTACCGATTTGTTAAACTCGGTGATACCAAAGCAATTCTGGAGCCTAAACTAGTGAACTCGGTCAGACCGAGTCACAGTTCGGTGGCACCGATATTGCTAGGGTTTCACGGAGAGTTGAACTCGGTCACACCGATTAGCAATTTTTTGTCAGACCGAAAAGAGCAAGTGCAATGGCCTAAGCCAAATCGATGGGACTGATTTCTACAACTCGGTCGGTCCGAGATGAGTTCGACGGAGACCTAACCCTAAATTTTTCGAATCAAAACTACTTTCTACGGAGTTTCTGCTGGATAGGAAGATTTCATACGTGGCAAGAAACATGGCAAAGCAATGTGCTACGAATCGGAATTAAAGAGCAGCACAAAGGATCAAGTTCATACCCTAACTCGGCAATGAACTTGCTACGACGGCAACGGCGGCGGAGATTTCCGTTGACAGCGGCGGAGGCCAGCGGCGAGAGGTCGCTGGCGGCGAGGAGATGATCCGAATACCCGAGGAGGCAGAGCAGGTCATGTGCGGGCGAAAATTTCAGAAAGTTTTCCAAAATTCAACCCGTCGGTATATATAACCTGACCCTGTCAATGTGACCGAGTGGAACAACTCGGTTGCACCGAGATGCAAAACTGCTAGCAGTTATTGCAACTCGGTGTGACCGAAAAGTTCAAATCGGTTGCACCGAGATTGAAAACCTAGATCAACTTAGTGAACTCGGTGTGACCGAAGCGGATGACTCGGTCATACCGAAATGCACAAAGAGGTTTTGGAAGTTTAAGTCTATGACGAATCGGGGCCTCCGAGTGCTCCTCACACAGAGTGGTTCGAATCTGACTTGATCAAGCTTTGTGATGTAGCATGAATACAGTTTGAGACGAGAAAAGCATAGATAGATGGAGGGTGCTCTTAGGAATTCTTGTCCATCCATTTGGCAAAAAGAAAAGAGCCAAACAATCAAAGCAACAAATGGATGACCTCGAATGAGAAAAATATGCATTCAACATGATCAGACAATAAGATAGCAAATGAAACATGTGGCAAAGCATGCACAACCATTCTAGCATCTATCAAGCAATTGTCGATGACTAGGTCATCTATATATGAGTATATTGACTTAGGAGTCAAATGAAAACATTTGATCATAGGTCATACTCATCGTTTAAGCACAAGTGGGGTTACCACTTTTACATAAAGCATTGTTGTGTTCACGTCATTAGAGTTGCTTTAGCTCAATTGTTAGAGTAAAGCTCCCCCTAGATGTGATATCCCCCCTAAGAGGGATGAACTAACCTTGGGTTTTGTCGATGATGACTTCATGTAGGTGTTGAAGATGTAGATGCTCAATGTTGATGTAGATCACTTGGAGCAATCCATTGGAGTGAGTTGCACTTTCAATACCTACACAGGTTAGTCCCACAAGCAACAAACAAATATATCCATAGACATAGAGTGAATTACACACATGATGATGTCCATGAAAGCATTAGGTTACCTTGTCCCTTGTCTTACCAACAAGAGGGTTTGTGACTCCTTGAACTAGTGCAAGATATGGAAGTTGTTTGCACTTGTCCTCGCCAAAATGATATGAGTGAAGTATGTTGGTGGAGTCACCCTCAAGGATTCTCTAGTTCTTCTTCTTCGGGATCCACACCATCTTGATGGGAATCCTTGGAGTTGTAGTCGTACTTGATGAAGTAGAACTTGATGTAGTCTTGGGAATCCACTTGACCAAGGCCTTAGGAGCTTCTTCAAATGCATCAATCTCTTCTTGAAGCTTGTCCTTGCCCTTTAGCTTGTGGTCTTGCGGCGGAAGATCATCTTGTGCTTGTGTCCCTTGAAAATAAGTAGGATCATACTTCTCTTGTTGAGGAACAAACTTTGTCTTGGGGTATTGATCTTCCTCCCACTCAACTCCATTGGCATTGAACTTTCGTTCAAAACCAACACCTTGATTCTTCTGGTGCCTTCCTTGCTTGCATATAATCTCCTCAAATTGCTTACTCCCAGAAAGGCTCTTGTAAACACCTTTCTCTATAATTCCCTTCAATAAGCTATTTTCTTGCTCAAGTGTAACTTGGCTAAGAGAATCATTAGTGTAATCACGAGAACTACTAGAAGCAACATCATTGGATTTAGCATGATTATTGTTACTACTAGAGGAAGAATCTTTCTTGTTCTTGTTGCTAGATTTTACTTGTGGCATGTAGGTAGACAAGAGTAAATGCCTGTAATGTAAGAAGAACTTTTCTCGTGAAGATCATTGATAGCTTTTAAGAACTCATGCTCTTGCTCTTGCTCAAGCTTGAGCTTTTCAAAGCGTAACTTCTCACGAGTCTGTAAAAGTTCTCTATGATCATCCAAGGTAGTTTCATGAGCTAACTTAAGAGTGTTTAGTTCTTTAGTTAGACGTTCAATCTTCTCCTTATCATTGTCATTCGTTTTATCTTGATTAGCATGATTAATAGCAATTTCATCGTAGTTTTCATCAAAAGTTTCATCACTATTGCTACCAACAAGTAAATCATCATCTCCTAGCAAGTCAAATATGTCGTAGGGGTTGGATGACACAAGAGCAATTCCGGCAACACCTTCATCTTGAGTATCTTCAGAGTCAGAGTAATAGCTTCTCTCGGAGTGGTCATTGGTGTCGGAACCGGATACCCATTCACCGACATGAGCTTGGTGTCTTCGTCTTGTATAGCTCCTTGACGATTTGTCCTTCCTTTCTGAATCTTTGCTTTTATGAGAAGGTCTTCGTTCATAATGATCATCTCTACTCCTTCTCTCTCTTGGTGGTGAATCTTCTCTTCCACTTCTCCTTTTAGGTGAGTCTTCTCTTGTGGGGAGCCGTACACTCATTGGAGTAGTGTCCGGGTCTTCCACAATTATAGCAATCCCGATCACGGCTTGAAGATCTCTTGTCATTGTAGGACCTTGACTTGTAACTTCTTTCTTTGCTTCTATTCTTGTAGAATTTGTTGAAGTTCTTCACCATTAAGCTCAATTCTTCATTGAAGACTTGTTTTTCACTTGATGATGTAGGAGCGTCACATGAGGCTTTGTAAGCACCACTAGACTTGTTGTGAAGCTCTTCTTTATCTTTGAGTGACATCTCATGAGCAAAAATTCTTCCAATGACTTCCGTTGGCTTGATATCTTTGTAATAGGGCATCATTTGGATCAATGTGCACACGGTATCATATTTTCCATCCAAGGCTCTTAGGGTCTTCTTGATGATGAATCTGTCGGTCATCTCTTCACTTCCTAAGCCGGCAATCTCATTTGTGATGAGAGCAAGCCTAGAGTACATTTCAGCGACACCTTCACCATCCTTCATCTTGAACTTGTCAAGTTGACTTTGAAGCACATCCAACTTGGATTCCTTGACGGAGTCGGTACCTTCGTGCATATCAATCAAAGTATCCCAAATTTCCTTTGCATTCTCAAGACGGCTGATTTTGTTGAATTCTTCGGGGCACAATCCGTTGAAGAGGACATCGCATGCTTGAGCATTGTATTGCAACATCTTCAACTCTTCCGCGGTAGCTTCACAATTTGGTTCCTTCCCATCAAAGAATTCACCTTGCAAACCAATATACACAATAGCCCAAATGGCGGGGTTATGTCCAAGAATATGCATTTTCATCTTATGCTTCCAACTAGCAAAATTAGTAGCATCAAAGTAAGGACCTCTACGGTGGTAACTCCCCTCGCTAGACGCCATACTCTCCTAGGTTGTGAAACCAAGGCTATGATCACCAAAGCTATGGAAATCATGGCAAATGGAGACCAAAGCTCTGATACCACTTGTAGGATCGAAAGTATGTCTAGAGGGGGGATTAGACTACTTGACTAAATAAAAATCTTGCACTTTCCCAGTTTTAATTCTTGGTAGATATTAGCAACTTAGCACAAGTAAATCAATCAACATACACATGCAATTCTAGGAGTATAGCAGCGGAAAGTAAAACAATTGCATATGAAGGTAAAGGGAGGAGTTTGGAGGAGAAAACGCTAGTCAAGACACGGATGTTTTTGTCTTGGTTCCGATAGGTGGTGCTATCGTACATCCAAGTTGATGGAGACTTCAACCCACGAAGGGTAACGGCTGCGCGAGTCCACGGAGGGCTCCACCCATAAAGGGTCCACGAAGAAGCAACCTTGTCTATCCCACCACGGCCGTCGCCCACGAAGGACTTGCCTCACTAGAGGTAGATCTTCACGAAGTAGGCGATCTCCTTGCCCTTACAAACTCCTTGGTTAACTCCACAATCTTGTCGGAGGCTCCCAAGTGACACCTAACCAATCTAGGAGACACCACTCTCCAAAAGGTAATAGATGGTGTGTTGATGATGAACTCCTTGCTCAAATGCTTCAAATGGTAGTCTTCCCAACACTCAAACAACTCCTCACATATTTGGATATGGTGGATAAAAGATTTGAGTGGAAAGAAACTTGGGGAAGGTTAGAGAACAAGATTCATATAGTAGGAATGGAATATCCTGATCTCAACACTTGAGTAGGTTGTTCTCTCTCAGAACATGTATGATGGAAGTGTAGGTGTGTTCTGATGGCTCTCTCCACGAGTGAAGAGTGGGTGGAGGGGTATATATAGCCTCCACATAAAATCTAACCGTTACACACAATTTACCAAACTTGGTGGGACCGATTCAGATAACTCAGTCAGACCGATTCAGTTCATAATGTGACCGTTAGGCATTTCGGTGGGACCGATATGATCAACTCGGTAGGACCGATTTCATTAGGGTTAGGGCATAACGTAATCTCGGTGAGACCGATTACACAAAATCGGTGGGAATGACTTTGGTAATAAGCTTACAGAGAGTTGGTCAGGCAAACTCGGTGGGACCGATTCGCTCATTTCGGTGGGACCGAAACATTACAAAGAGGCAACAGAGAGTTTGCATTGCGAACTCGGTGGGACCGATCGCTCTTCTCGGTGACACCGAAATGTTACGAAGGGAAACAGAGAGTTTGCAATCCCATCTCGGTGTGTAACACCCCGGATGTAAAACTTCCTTATTTGGCAATATATGCAACCTTGTCCTCATCCTTTCCTTAGGGGTCCTTCCTTTATTGTTGTTATGTCTTCATTATTTCATTATCATGTCTTTGCTTCTTTACCATCATATGCATCATTGTCATATCATTTTTGCATTCAAACTTTGTCATAATGCATTCTCATTCTCACCATGTGCACTGTGGTTTCTTGCATGTTATAGTGTTGCTTGATCCATGTGGGATCCATGCTTGATCACTTCCTAGTCTCACCACCAACCCTTCTCTCCTTTTCTCTTTCTTATTGTTTTGCAAAGTGCCATCTTGCCTCCTCCTTTAATGTTCATCTTCTCCCAACAAATCTTGAACCATGTCCTAAACATCTATGCCAAATTTCACTTCGTTTGAAGTTGTTTTGGTCAGGTTCAAAAATGACCCAAGTTTCAATTAACTTGTTTTATTTTTCTACCTCTAAAAATGTCCAAAGTAATTTTATTAAATCAAGCATAAATCCAGGACCCCAGAGATATTTTTATCTCATCCTAATTATTCTCCTAGCTCTCTGCACTTTTCTGGTTTTATTTTCTGTCTGAAGAAAAAGAAAAAGAAAAGAAGTAGTAGTGCAGCAGCAGCCAGCAGAGCAGCCAAGCCGCAGCAAGACCCACCTGGGCCTCGGCCACCAGGCCGGCCCAGCAGCCAGCGCGTTGCCCGCAGCCCAGCCAGCCCCTGTGCGTCCCTCTGCCCCTTTTGCACCCGCGCACCCACTCGGCCCCCTGTGTGTCGCCTCAACATGGCCAGGACAGGCCCGCGCGTCAGCGACCCGAGCGAGTGCCACCCACCTTTTCGTCCTCCTCGTGCCGTCGCCATAGGGACCGCGAGCACGAGCGCGTCGCCGCTCCGTTCTGTCGCCTTGGCCCCCCTCTTAAGCCCTCCTGGTGTCCACCAGCTCCCCTTGGGTTCCCTCTTCCTCCTCCCCGCCGCCAGGTGCGCTTCGGCCACCAGATCCCCCACCTACACCGCGTCCCGAACGCATCCAGGAGCACGGCCTCGTCGCTGGCGTGCTCTCCATCCTCCTCCGCCTCGCCAAGCATGTCCGCCTGCTTCCCCGACGTCATTTACGCAGAGCCAAGCGCCTCATCTGCTTCCTCTCCTTCCTCGTCTTTGACTCTGGCCGCCGCGAGCGTTCGTCCGCCCTCGCCGTCGTCTCCGACCCCCTCTTGCCAAGCCGAGCACGTGAACGTGTTTGTGGTGAGCTCACGAACCTACATGTGCCCTTCTTCCCCTCTCTAGCGCGCTCTAGCTACGAGTCCGCTGTCCGCCCGAATCAGCCGCCGTCGGACCTCGTCTCCGGCGAGTGCTCTGACCTCTGTAGCTCCTCTGTGTAGGCCTGTCATCTCCACCGTGTCGCGTAGGGTCGGCTAAGTGCTCTCGCCGCAACGTTAGCCTGTAGTTGTCGCGCCCGAGCTCGTCGCCGCTGCCTCTGTTTGTTGCCGCCGGCGTCGCCGTAGTCGTCGTTAGGTGCAGCTGGTCCGCATCGCTTGTGCGGGATTCCCTCATGGATCCATCTAGCACCTCCGACGTCCTTTTGGGTCGCCGGAGCAGCCTCGTTGAGTCTCTCCGCCGTCTCTGCTTCGCCGGAGTGGCGTGGCTCTGCCCGCGTTGTTTGTTCTTCATGTGGATGCGCCTCTTCTGTCAGACGCACCCGCCTAGCCCAGCTGGTTCACCGCTCGCTCTCTTTCCCCGCGGACCAGGGTTCGAATCCCCCCAGGGCCAGTGGGATAACGCCCCATTTTTTCCCTGTTGCTCTCGCTGACACCCAGATTCCACCTGGCAGCCTCTATGCGCTCACGCACCCACTCCCACACCCGGCTTGCCACTTCAGCGCCCCCTTGGACCCACTAGACAGTGTTTGTGGCCCGTCCAGGCTGGGTAGTCGATGTTTATTTATTTTTCTGTTTTGTTTTATTTTTCAATTATGTTTGCATTTTGTTTTTCTCACATCTTTTAAACTATGCATCTGTTTAAAATGATATACATATGAAAACTGCTTAGTTTTTAGTGTACATTAATAATACGCATTTTGTTGCCATGTTAAACACATTTAAAATGCTATTTGTATATGTGTTTGTAAATAACATGTTGAAATTGGTTTAATTCATAACTAAATAACCGTAGCTCCAAATTTGACAAACTTTATATGTAAATGGGGTGGAAAAATGTGTAGAATAACATGGTGATGTTACTTTGCATGTTTAACTACTCTAACATATGGTTACAATAGATCAGATCCATAGGTTGATATATGCACATGGGATTTTCCGGAATTGTTGTTTGTTTCTTCCGGTCCATTTAAAATGCTTGCATGTTGTTGTTGGACTGGTGATGCACTACTTGCCATGCTAAACAACATATTAAACTTGTTGGGTGCTTAGTTAGTTCAAACTAAATAACTACATGTGTGGATATGTTGCTCTTGCATTCTTTTGCATGTTGTGTTCACTTAAATGATTTGTGTTTCTTGCATTATGCCATGCCACATGTTGCACTCATCATGTTCCGTTGTGATGCATCATATCTTGGCCATGCTCATATGCATCATGTCTTGCATCATGTTGTTGTGCATTGCATCGTGATTGATTTTGTTCCGGTGTTTGTATTCTTGTGATGGTTAGAGCCCGTTGACGATTCGGAGTTCGAGGTTCCTGTTGAGACTGAGTTTGAGGAGCAAGGTTACGATTCCACCGAGAACTTTACACGCAAGATGACCGTTCCCCGATATCACCTCTACCTTTTCTTTGCTAGTTGTCTCGCTCTATAGTTATGCCTCGATGCCTATTCTTGTCTTGTCAGCCTCCTATGTTGCCATGAAACACTCTAACAGCATTCCTAGAAAACCGTTGTTTGGCTAAGTACGCTTTTGCTCAATCCCTCTTATAGCGTTGTTAGTTGCAGGTGAAGTTGGAAGATTGCTCCATGTTTGAACTTGTTTATTGGGTTAACACAATATATATCTTGATTAATTAATGCACATATATATTAGTAATGAGTGGAAGGCTTGGCCTTCTGCTTGGTGTTTTGTACCACTCATGCCACCTTAGGACCCGATAAACCGGTTTTATGTTCCTTGATTTTGCATTCCTAACACGGTTGGGGTTTATGGGCCCCCCTTGATAATTCACATTGCTTAAAGATTTTAGAGCAAGACCCAAGTTTGGTACTACATTTGCCTAACAACTAAAAACTTGCATAGGGAGTTATAAACCCGAGTTCTTAATCAACCCCCGGGCCAGTGCTCCTCATGAGTGTTGGTCCAATCTGGGCAACTTGCGGGGACACCTGGAGGCAACTCAAGGTTTGGTCTCCCGTAGCTTGTCCCATCTGGTCGTGGCCTGAGACGAGATACGCGCGGCTACTATCAGTGTGTCGGCACGCCGGAAGGTCTTGCTGGATTAGTTTTACCTTTGTCAAAATATCTTGAGCACGGGATTCCGAGAATACTCGGGTCTTCCCAACATGGAGTTGCGACTCCGTGGATCGTGGGCTTGTGATGGGCTAAGTTGGGACACCCCTGCAGGGTTATGAACTTTCGAAAGCCGTGCCCGTGGTTATGTGGCAGATGGGAGTTGTTAATATCCGGTTGTAGATAACTTGACACCATATCCTTAAGAATACACTACCTGTATGAGTAACCGTGATGGTCACTTTTCGAAGGGGTTTTCGGAAAGTGAACACGGTGGGGTTATGCATGAACGTGAGTAGCTAGGATCACTTTTCGATCATCTTTGGCGGCCGTTGGCACATATCCTCATCTCACTCTGACTTTGTAAGCTAGTTGCTTAGTGATTGCTGCAGACACTTTATTACCTCTCCAAACCTAAAAGGCTTTGTTAGTTTTGATACCCGGGAATGGGATTGCTGAGTCCTTGTGACTCACATATTACAACACACACCATATGCAGGTACAACTGAGTACCTGCGCAGGAGAGGGGCAAGAACTTCACTAGGAGTTCGATGAAGAGTGTGGTTGTATGTATGTGACGTATCCCGACGATCAGTAGTTGTTCCTACTAGGGGCGATCATGACTTGTGGTTGTGGTATCTTTTCTCGTTTGATTTTGGCCGTAGTCGGACCCTGTGTTATCTGGATAAATGTATGCTATTGTATTAATTGTGTAACGTGGCAAGTGTAAGCCAACTATTTAACTCTTTCATCCCTGTTCATTACATGAGTTGTGCAAAGATACCACGCTTGCAATCATTCCAAAATGCGATTATGTCTCTAACTCGTGCCTCAACACGTAGGAGATATAGTCGCATCGTGGGCATTACAAGTTGGTACTCATAGCCTTCTCCGATGTCACCCAATACTGGGGGGATAGTTCGGGAGTATTGCCACAGCTAGTATAGCAGATGCGTTTCGAAGGTCCGAGGTAAACGGTTTCTGAAGGTGCCTGGTTATGTGTTGACGGATGGATACAATTGGATGTAGGATTTATTAGTTGTGTGATACGTGGTGCTTCCCCTGTATCCCCAACACCAGATTGCATAACCGGAAAGCTTCGGAAATTAATAGGTGGGATTCAAGTAGCTCTTAGGTAATCTTCCAACGGGTGCATGATATGAGGTTGGGCTTCAACATCTAGTGGAGAGGTTATCATGGGTGTTGTTACACTAGGGGGTTGCATCTTAAAGGATCCTTGGCTATGCTGATCCGGGGATTGCAAGGCCCTTTGTAACACGTGCCATGGGGCATCAGCACGAACATGTGGGACAAAACCTCTATTATGTATTTGTTCCATCTATTACCTTGTTGTTTTAATCTATCATTTTGTTCTCCCAAGTGGCTTCTCGACAAGTTGATGTACCATTAAGCTATGGAATTCATTCGTTCAATTTTGTTTATTTGCTTCAATGGCTAACGGTTGTCATCATCTTCAGGATGGCACCTAAGAAAGTTCCCAGCCAGAACCCAGAGGGTGAAGAAGAGCGTCCACCGTCCCCTCCTCCTTCGGCTGAGGCATGGAGAGAGATTATGCAAGCAACCAATACAAACACTGAGATGCTCATGCAATGATGCAGAATTTCCAAGCAAATCAAGGGAATCAAGGCAATCAAGGGAACTAAGGCCAAGGAAATCTGTTCAATCAACCTCACTTTGCTACTCTGAACCAATTCCTTGCCAATCAACCCAAGTCTTTCAGCTACTGTGTTGATCCGCTCGATGCTGAAGATTGGATCACATACATCAAGAAACACTTCGAGTGTAGTAATGTCAGACCTGAGGATTATGTCAAGTTTGTTGCTTTCCAACTCAAAGACCAAGTTGCAGATTGGTGGCAACAGTACAAAGACCCCAGACCGGGTCGTGAGATCTCTTGGACTGACTTTTGTCGTGATTTCCGTTCTCATCACATCCCTACCAGTGTCACTGAAGGCATGCGTGAGCAATTCCGCAATCTGAAGCAAGGCACCATGTCTGTCTACCAGTACAATGTCAAGTTCCAGAATCTTGCCCGTTATGCGAAGCAAGACATTCCCGATGCCAAGAGCAAAATCTACGAGTTCTGAGGTGGTCTGAAAGATGAACTCCAACTTGCACTCACTCTGTTCGAGCCAGATGAATTTGACCAATTCTACAACATGGCTCTCAAGCAAGAGGCAGCTCAGCTCAAATGTGAAGCTTCCAAAAAGAGGATAAGAGATGTTGTTCACTCCTCCTCTTCCTCTCAAGTGGTCGCCAAGCAGCATAAGTTCTGGCTCTCGCCTCCTCCAGCGTTCCGTCCTCCGAGTCAGAACAAGCACTCAGGTGGTCGTGGATTTTCCCACCCACCCAACCAAAGCAACCAGTCCAAGTCTCAGTACCAAGCTCCAAGACCAAGCGTTCCTCCTCCCTGTCCAACTTCAGAGGTCACTTGCTACAAATGTGGTCTGAAGGGTCACTATTCCAATAAGTGTTCCAACCAAAGGCGCCTTTCGCCTCCTCCACCTGTGAGGCCTACAAGCAACATTATTGTCAAGCATAATCCCAAGCATGCAAGAGTGAACCTGATGAACGCAGCTCAAGCAGAGATTCTTCTAATGTGATTATGGGTAATCTTTCGGTTAACTCAATTCCTGCAAAAGTCTTGTTTGATTCGGGTGCATCACTTTCTTTCATATCTTACCCATTTGCATCGAAGCACAATTTTGACACCAAAGCGTTACCAAGAGCTTTGAGTGTTGTTTCTCCTGCTAAGAGATTGAGCTCTAGTATGGTGGCTTCGAATATCGCTATTCACATGGGCGATTATAGTTTTTTTGTCTCCCTAGTTGTTCTCGGTAACTCAGAAATTGATCTTATTCTTGGAATGGATTGGCTCGCTAAGCATGATGCTCTTTTGGATTGTGCAAACAAAGAGGTGAAGTTGACTCATCCTTCCGAAGACGTGATTATCTTCGCAGCTCGAGATAACACAATCAGACTATTCTCTCTCAATGACAAGGGTGAGATTAATGCCATATCCCATATTCCGGTGGTTTGTGAATATGAGGATGTATTCCCTGAAGAGCTTCCAGGCATGCCTCCCAACCGTCCAGTTGAATTCAACATTGAACTTGAACCTGGTACGGAGCCAGCCTGTCGGCGTCCGTACAAGCTTTCTCCTAAAGAGTTGAAGGAGTTGAATAAGAAACTTGACGAGCAAGAACGCATGGGTCTGATCAGACCAAGTTCTTCTCCTTGGGGTTGAGGTGTTCTTTTTGTCAAGAAGAAGGATGGTACAGAACGATTGTGCGTCGATTACCGGCCATTGAACAAGAAGACAATTAAGAATAAGTACCCTCTCCCCAATATCAATGAACTATTCGAGCAGCTCAAAGGAGCCAAGGTTTTCTCGAAGCTTGATCTCAGGAAAGGCTACCATCAAATTGTATCCGTCAAGAGGATATTCCCAAGACCGCATTCACAATGAGTTATGGCTCCTACAAGTTCACAGTCATGTCCTTCAGGCTTGCAAATGCTCCACCCACTTTCTCTCGGATGATGCACTTCATATTCAACCCCTACACCAATGAGTTCGCCCTCATGTACCTCGATGATATCTTGGTATTCTCCAAGACTAAAGAAAACCACGCCAAGCACCTCCGTTTGGTTCTTGACAGGCTCAGAGAGCACCGCTTTTATGCGAAGTTCTCCAAGTGCGAATTTTGGCTCGATGAAGTCCTATATCTTGGTCATATTATCTCTGCCAAGGGCATTTCTATTAACCCCGAGAAGGTCAAAGCTATTGTGAAGTGGGAGCCTCCTCAGAATGTCAAGCAACTCCGAAGTTTCCTCGGCCTCGCAAGCTATTGTAGAAGGTTCGTTGAGAACTTCTCCAAGATTGCCAAGCCTCTGTCCAACCTATTGCAAAATAATGTCAAGTACTCGTGGACTCCTGATTGTGATGTGGCATTCAATACCCTCAAAGAGAAGCTCATTTCTACTCCGGTACTTACTCCTTCGGATGAGTCCAAGCCTTATGAAGTTATCTGTGATGCTTCATTGCAAGGTCTCGGCGGTGTTCTCATGCAAGACAAGAAGATCGTCGCATACACTTCGCGTCAGCTTAAACCAAATGAGAAGAATTACCCCACACATGATCTTGAGCTAGCAGCTGTTGTTCATGCCTTGATCACGTGGAGACACCTTCTGTTGGGCAGAAAAGTGGACATCTTCACCGATCAAAAGAGCCTGAAGTACATATTCACCCAGCCAAACCTTAACCTCTGCCAAACTCATTGGGTTGAAATGATTCAAGAGTACAATCCAAGCATTGAGTATACTCCTGGCAAGGCCAATGTCATTGCAGATGCCTTGAGCAGAAAGGCTTATTGCAACAGTCTCATCCTCAAACCGTTCCAACCTGAACTTTGTGAATCATTCAGGAAGCTCAACCTCCAAGTCGTTCCGCAAGGATTTCTTGCCAACCTTCAAGTAACTCCAACTTTGGAGGATCAAATCCGTGAGGCCCAACTCAGTGATGCTATGGTGCAGAAGGTGAAACATGGTATTGCCAAGGGTACTCCCAAGTACAAGTGCTATCGCATTGATGACAGAGACACTTTGTTCTTTGAGGACAGAATTGTGGTTCCCAAAGGTGATCTCAGGAAGCTCATAATGAACGAAGCACATGATTCACTCCTCTCAATACATCCAGGAAGCTCCAAGATGTACCATGACCTCAAGCAATCCTATTGGTGGACTTGCATGAAAAGAGAAATTGCTCAATTCGTGAATGAGTGTGATGTCTGCAAAAGAGTGAAGGCAGAGCATCAACGTCCAGCCGGACTCCTTCAACCTCTACTTGTTCCCGAGTGGAAATTCGATCACATTGAGATGGATTTCGTCACAGGTTTTCCCAAGTCAAAGTGAGGAAACGACGCCATCCTTGTGGTGATTGATAAGCTCACTAAAGTGGCTCATTTTCTTCCAGTCAAGGAATTCATCAACGCAGCACAACTGGCAGAGATGTATACCTCAAGAATTGTCTCTTTGCATGGTATCCCTCAAGTAATCTCCTCAGATCATGGAAGCTTGTTCACTTCCAAATTCTAGGATTTTTTCCAGTCAGCTATGGGTACCTAGATCCGCTTCAGCACGGCTTTTCACCCTCAGACTAGTGGCCAAGTCGAAAGAGTGAACCAAATCTTGAAGATATGCTCAGGGCATGTGTAATCTCCTTCGGTATGAAATGGGAAGACTGTCTTCCATTTGCAGAATTCTCCTACAACAACAGCTTCCAAGCAACTGCAGGCAAAGCACCATTTGAAATTCTCTATGGCAGAAAGTGTCGTACCCCTCTCAACTGGTCCTAGACTGGTGAACGTCAACTCCTTGGCAATGATTTGATCTCAGAGGCCGAAGACATGTGCAAAGTCATACGTGAGAATCTCAAAGCCGCGCAATCGCGCCAGAAGAGCTACTATGACACCAAACACCGAGATATGGCTTTCGACATTGGAGATCATGTCTATCTCCGTGTTTCTCCCATGAACGACACTCAGAGGTTCGCTATCAAGGGCAATCTTGCTCCAAGATACGTGGGCCCTTTCAAGATAATTGGCAAGAGAGGATATCTAGCCTACCAACTCGAGCTTCTCTCCAACTTTGCAAATGTGCACTATGTGTTTCACGTGTCACAACTCCGCAAGTGCTTCAAGACACCTGAACGCACCATTCCTTGCGAAGAGATTGATCTTCGGCAAGACTTGTATTATTGTGAGCACCCCGTAGTTATCCTTGAAGAAACCGAGCGCAAGACCCGCAACAAGTCCAGCAAATTCCTAAAAGTCAAGTGGTCACACCATACCGACCGAGAAGCTACGTGGGAACGAGAAGATCATCTCCATTCCGAGTATCCCACTTTCTTTTAGTCCTAGATCTCGAGACGAGATCTTTTCATAGTGGAGGAGAGTTTGTAACACCCCATATGTAAAACTTACTTATTTGGCAATATATGCAACCTTGTCCTCATCCTTTCCTTGGGGTCCTTCCTTTATTGTTGTTATGTCTTCATTATTTCATTGTCATGCCTTTGCTTCATTACCATCATATGCATCATTGTCATATAATTTTTGCATTCATACTTTGTCATAATACATTCTTATTCTCATCATGTGCACTGTGGTTTCTTGCATGTTATAGTGTTGCTTGATCCATGTGTGATCCATGCTTGATCACTTCCTAGTCTCACCACATCCCCTTCTCTCCTTTTCTCTTTCTTATTGTTTTGCAAAGTGCCATCTTTCCTCCTCCTTTAATGTTCATCTTCTCCCAACAAATCTTGCACCATGTTCTAAACATCTATGCCAAATTTCACTCCATTTGAAGTTGTTTTGGTCAGGTTCAAAAATGACCCAAACTTGTTTTATTTTTCTACCTCTAAAAATGTCCAAAGTAATTTTATTAAATAAGGCATAAATCCAGGACCCCCAGAGATTGTAAGTGCATCTAGTGCCACCCCTAGTTGGTTTTGGAGTATTGGCGACAAACCTGGTTGAGGGACTAATGTGTTTGTGAGAATTGCAGGATAACACAGGTAGTAGTCCCTCATTGATTCGGTTACCTACCGGAGATGACCCCTAAAAATGTATGAAGACATTGACGACAATGGTGGTATATGAAGATATTCATATTGAAGACTATGACGAGAGAAGACATTGTGTGAAGACTATGGAGCGCGAAGACTTAGACGTTTCGTTGTTTCCTTTTCTTCTTTGTTGTGTCATAGGAACCACTGTACTGTTAAGTGGGGTCCAAGTGAACAAAGTCAGAGTGACTGAAGTGATGCTCAACCAAATCCTATGTCTTCGAGTGAAGACAATGAGAGAAAATCTTATCCAGAGATGGATGAGTCAGCTTTACTTGTAGCCCAAGTAAAGTTGCCGTGTGTGTTTGAAATCTGACCGTTGGAACACGTGTCAGTTCCTTAGTGACCCAGGGTCACTTCGGACAAATCAGGTCGGGTTGCCTAGTGTCTATAAATAGCCCACCCCCTACACCATAAATTGGTGCTGCTCAGAGTTATTACACGGATTTTGTCGTTTGAGAGCAACCCACCTCCGAAGCATTTGAGAGAGAAATACTTGCGAGGACAAAGCCCAAACACCCAGAGCCAAAGAGTGTTAGGCATCACTGAAGTCTTTTTGTCTGCGTGACCTGAAGACTTGTTACACTTGAGGACTGTGATTCCTCCAGCCGGTTAGGCGTCGCGTTCTGAGCATCCAAGAGTCATTGTGGATCGCCGGTGAATGAAGTCTGTGAAGGTTTGGAAGTCTACCTTGAAGACTTACCAGAGTGATTGGGCGAGGACTAGGTGTCCTTAGCTCAAGGGGAATAAGGTGAAGACGCGGTCTTCTGAGTTAAATCTCAGCCTCCCTAAGCAGACGTACAGTTGTCACAGCAACTGGAACTAGTCTAACAAATCACTGTCTTCACCAAGCTACTGGTTCTATCCCTTCCTTCTCTTTACTTACTGTCTGTTTTTGTGAAGTCATTGCCTGCTTGCCTTATCTGATTGACTTCACTGTGTGACTACTTGTTCTGACTAGCTTCATACAATCTTCCATGCCGATCCATACTGCCTAGCTGCTATTAGTCTTCATGCTTTCACTTCAGTGAATACTGGACTATGCCTTGTCTAGTGTAGTCTACCTTCCGCTGCATATAAATAGGATCGGTTCTATCGTTTGTCTTCGAAACTTCCATGTTTTGAAGACTTTCATAAAAATGGCCTATTCACCCCCCCCCTAGTCGATATACAGCTCTTTCAATTGGTATCAGAGCAAGGTACTCCCTTGTTCTGTGTGATTAAGTTTAACCACCTGGAGTTTTAGCTATGTCGACTGCAGGGATAATCAAAGTCTCCGCTGCGTGCCCGTCTTCGATGGGACTGAATACCCCTACTGGAAGAACAAGATGCGCATGCATCTTGAAGCCATTAATGTGGACCTCTGGTATGTCGTCAAGAACGACGTTCCCAAGACTGGTGAAGGTCTCACCCCTGCTGATGTCAAGAAGCTTGTTCAACTGGATTCCACTGCCAAGAATATCATCTGTGGTCATCTAACCAAAGGACAGTATGGTCGTGTGAGTGCTTTGGAAACGTCGAAGCAAGTCTGGGATTGGCTCTCTAAGGTCAACGAACGCGTCTCAACCCAAAGAGATCAAAGGATTAGTGTCCTTCGCAACCTCTTCAATCGCTTCAAGAGACACGACAATGAGAATGTCCAGCACACATTCGATCGCCTCACTCACATCACAAATGAGCTTCAGGCACTTGGCGCCACTGAGATCACCAAGCATGAAATCGTCAAGACACTCCTGAGATCACTTGACAGCTCATTTGAGATCCATGCCCTGATGATTCAAGAATGCCCTAACTTCAAGACTCTCGATCTGTCTGACATACTTGAGAGGCTCAACACACATGAGTTCCAGCTATCTGAGAAATGTGACATCTATGGTCCCAACTATGGCCGAACTCGCGCTTTGAAGGCAAAGGCTGTTTCCTCATCTGAAGAAGAATCTGACTGCAGTTCTGATGATCCTTAAGACATTGGAAAGGAGCTTGCCATGCTTGTGAAGAAGTTCCATAAATCCACTAAGAAGAAAGGCTTCAGAAAGTCTTTACGATCCAGCTCAAGAAATGATGAAGCTTCTACCCATGACTACAAGAAGAGAACATGTCACAAGTGCAAGAGACCTGGTCACTACATCTCCGAGTGTCCTCAATGGGACAATGAGAAGAAGAAGAAGAGCAAGGAATATGATTCTGATGACAAGAAAAAGAAGAAATCCTCAAAGTCTTCTTCCAAGTCTTCATCGAAGTATTCATCACACAAGAAGAACTCGTCTGGCAAGGCTCGTGCATTTGTTGGCAAGGAGATGGATTCAGAGGAGGAGTCTGCTTCAGAAGAAGCAGAGGTGGAGTCTGAGGAGGAGTCCGATTCTGGTGTTGCAAGTCTGGATCTAGCCACAGCCTACGTTGCCAAGTCTATCTTCATCAATGAAGACAATGGCTCCGTCACCAAAACTGATGATGATGATAACGACGACTCTGCTCCCACCTACTACTTCATGGCACGTGATGCCAAGGTAAAATCACGTGATGCTTACTTTCAAACATCCAGTGAAGATGACTCCGATTGTGAATCCATACCTAGCTACAAAACACTTGCTAAAATTGCCACTGAACAATAGAAAGCTATGGAACATATTCAAAAACTGTTAGACAAAAGCGATGACCTGTTGGACGCGGAAATGACCCGTTCTCAGTCCTTAATTGAAGACATAAAAAATCTTCATGTTAAGTACGAGGAACTTGAGAGTCTTCATGAATCGCTCTCAAAAACTCATGAAAAGCTTTCCTACGATTATGTTCAAAGGAAGCAAGAACTTGAGAAATTGAAAGCGGCTCATGAAGATCTTCAAAAAGAAAATGACTCACTCCGCGATCAACAGATCAGTCCCGCTCAGGAAGGATTTGAACCACCATGTCTGAAATGCATTGAGCGTGATAACGCTACATCTGTTGCTGAATGTTCTACTACTGCTATTGTTGCAATATCTTCAACTATTGATGTGGTAACTAACCCCTCTATTGAGGATACCACTACTATTGCTGATGAAAATGCTAGGTTGAAGACTTTGCTTGAAACAGGGATGTACAAAAGCCTCAAAGGGCATCAGACGTTATGTGATGTCCTCAAAAAGCATATTCTGAACCGAAACCCTAGGATAGAGGGTGTAGGGTTCGAGAGGAAAATGAATGTTGATGGTTCATACTGGAAGCCTGAGCAGTACCCCAAAACCACGTGGGTTGCTGCGAAGGAACCTTCAGTGGATCCGTCTACCTTATCTGGCTTCACTTGTGCTAATCCTATTATCATTGATGAATCCTTTGATGCAAACTCAAATTGTTTAAGAATCAGAATGGTGAAGTGTTTGCCAGGTATATCGGTACTAACTACAGGAACGGGCCACCTATGAAGATGATCTGGGTTCCCAAAGGTTGTCTTGAGAAACTTCCAGTAAATGTCATCATGACACCACCTGGGAAGAAGACAACCCCCAGACCAAAGGCTTCATACGGTCCTAAGGTTTCATACAGACCGCGGACTCACCTGAGTCACCCTAACGCCAATGTTTTGCAGGGAAATTGTACTCAGACCCATGAATATGAGCGTGTTTCCTCAAACCGCTATATTCACAAAACAAAGAACTTTTCTGCTTATTCTTATGAGTATTATTCTCCTCCTGCAAGGCTATTTGGTAGGGCTCCAAAGCCAAAATTCTCAAAGGCTGCACTTAGACTCATTGCTTCTAAGCTACCCCTGAAGATGTGGGTGGTTAAGAAGAATTAACTTTCTCTTGCAGGGAAAGGTCTCCAGCCGAAAATCAAAGGCGTCTGATGCTATTGTTGGGGACCTAAAACAACTTGTAGGGTGCAAGATCAAATGCCCAAATGGTCTTACTATGTATTTTGTTCCTGAATCGCTTGCCAATCATCCTATCAGTCCCAACTTGGATCTAAGCTTTCATAATCCGCTTGCACGTCAAATGTTTATGCTTCACAATGACTATTCGTGAAGCCTATCTGTAATGCCCAGGATGGGACTATATCTCCTACGTGTCGAGGCACGACTTAAAGATATAAGCCCATTCTGGAATGATCGCAAGTTTGGTATCTTTGCACGACTCATGTAAAAGAGGGATTAAATTGCAAAAGGAGATAGTTGGCTTACACTCGCCACTTCACACAATACATTACATAAGCAATCAACATCCAAAACATCACAACCCATCTAAGGGCAAGATCCAAAAGAAAGATACCAAAAACAACATAAAGCCACTGGTCCGGATCGAATCCTAGTAGAAACCACTACTGATCGTCGAACACGTCACAAGCATACGGTCACTCTCTTCATCGAGCTCCTGGTGAAGCACTTGAACCAGCTCCTGCATCAAACTCGGCTGAACCTGCATCTGGTGTTGTAGTATATGTGAGCCACGAGGACTCAGCAATCCCATAACCATGGGTAACAAGACTAGCAAAGCTTTGTGGGTAGGAAGAGGTAAAGTGGTGAGGTTGCAGCAGCGGCTAAGCATAATATGGTGGCTAACTTATGAGTACTAGAATAAGATGAGCATCTACGCAAACGGTCGCAAAAGTAGTGATCGCTAAAGATCCTGAACTACATACGATTCAAACATAACCCCACCGTGTTCTCTTCTCAAAGTGAAAAGAGACAGTCACGGTTACTCACACAGTTGTGCGTTTTACTTCGGATCCTCTGTCAAGTTTTCTACAACCGGACACTAACAAATTCCAATCTGCCACATAACCGCGGGCACGGCTTTCGAAAGATCATAACCGTGCAGGGGTGTCCCAACTTAGCCCATCACAAGCTCTCACGATTAGCTGAAGTGATAAATATAATATCATCACCCCTTATCTTAGGGAAAATCCGATCAGGCTCGGCATCCCGGTAGCACAAGTCATTTCGACAATGGTAAAACAAGTCCAGCAAGACCTCCCGGCGTGCCGACACCCTGATAGTAGCCGCGCGTATCTCGTCTCAGGCCACGACCGGATGAGCACAGCGTACAGCAACCGAAGACCCCAGATAACTGGGTGGCACCGCACACGACTCTATTTGGGACCAACACCATCAGCACTGGCCCCCCCTGCTATGTAGAATTAGGAATCCCCGAGGGACGCAACCCCCTATGCAATTTTAGTTATTTAATTAAGTTGTTATTATGAGCAAATTAAAACCAATGTTGGGCCTTGCTGGAGGAGTTTTATTCAAAGTCGAACTGTCAAGGGGTCCCCATTTCACCCATCGTGTAAGGAACGCAAAATCAAGGAACATAATGCCGGTTTATCGGCGCCTAAGGTGGCATGAGTGGAACAAAACACCGAGCAAAAGGCCAAGCCTTCCACCCATGCCCAGTATATAGGTGTGTTAATAATAATTATAGATATTGTGATAAAACCAACAACAAGTTCCCACCTGGAACGATCTTCATCTTCACCTGCAACTAACAACGCTATAAGAGGGGCTGAGCAAGCGGGTAACATAGCCAAACAGTGGTTTTGCTAGGAAGGTGTCAAAGTTAGAGGTTTCATGGCAACAAGGAGAGGCTGACATAAAAGATGGGTAGCGCGACATGTAACGACAGCATCGAGACAACTAAGCATGGCAATGGTAGTAAAGGTATCCAAGGGTATGATCATCTTGCCTGGGAATCCACAAGGGAGAAGAACGGATCCATGAAGTAGAAGGAGCAACACAGTCGAGCGAATCCTCACAACTCCGGAACGAAACCGAAGCTAACAAGAGAAGCAACCGGAAAGAAACAAACAACACGGTAAACACACAAGAATAAACATGGCATACGATGCACATCCAAGTATGATGCATGTCCGGTTTAATTATGCATGGCATGGCAAGTGCACAAACAAAACTACAAGTTAAATGGAGCTCAATATGCAACGAGTTGCATATTGACGGAACACCACATTTAATTATTTAATTGACTCTCGTTTATTTACAAGACAATATTAAATGTTTGTTAACATGGCAAGAGGTGAAGCATAAGTAAACTAACTATTTAGACATTTTAAATGAGGCCGGAAATAACAACAACATATCCGGAAAATCCCCATGAGCATGTATAGTAATTATGAAAGCAACAACAAACACACATCTTTTAATGTTGTTAACATGATGCGGATGACATGAACAAGTTTATGCAATTATATTAAAAGTTGACATGAAGAAGATGTGAAGTATTGTCACCGTGGTGGAAGGAAAGGGTGCCACGGCAACGATCCGAAAATGATGCAACGGCATCATATTGGTACCAGTAACTCGTTGAGAGTCCTGTGCAAAAGAAAGATGGCGTGAACGAGCGGAACAAAAGGAAAGGTGGGGTGATCCCGTCACCGGGTTCCCACGGGTCGGCGACGAGGCAACCGAGGAACATGACAAACGGTCGAAACGGGCTCGGAGCACACAAGGGAAACATTTCATACAACACAAGCATCACACAGGTCACGTCTCAGGGTTATACCTTCGGAACAATCGTTTCGGGGCGGTTCGAGATCGTAGAGGAAGGAGTCGTTCTCACGAGTCGTAGAGGAAGTAGGCGTAGTAGTGGAAGTAGAGGAAGTAGTGGTTCACGAGGTCGTCAACGAAGCAGGTCGTTCCGTAGAGGGAAGTAGTGGTACACGGCCGAAGAGGAAGTAGTTGTTCACGGGTCTTCGGCGACGGTAGACGTTCACGTTACGTGTTGTGGTACTTGCGACGTCGGGGTACACGGGATCTCCATGTGTAGTCGAACTTGACGCATCCGAAGGGGTACTTGACGCGTCGTGTAGTGTCGTCGTGTAGGCGTTCCCGTTCGTAGATGTACTTGAGGGTCTCGGCGACGGTAGTGGTACACGGCGACGGTAGTCGTTCGGGTCATCGTGGTACTCGGTGTCTCGGTCTTGTCGACGGTAGACGTTCTCGTTACGTAGATGTACACATATCCGTAGAGGTACTTGGGGTCTCGGTCTCGAGTCGTACACGGTTCTTCGGACTTGCCGATCTCGCCAAAAACCTGCTGGACCAACACAACAACACCAAGCCGGTTGCGGTGCACTTGGCGAAAACCACAGCAACACAAAAAAAAACAAGGCGGTCTCGACGGAGGGAGCTGCAAGCCTCGGGCAACAGCCCCTGGGCGGCCCACGGAGGCGAACGCCTTGGCGCTGGAACCGGGCGCTGGAGAAGGCGAGGAGAATGAGAGCTCGCGCTGGCGAGGAGGAGCATGGCGGCAGGTGGCGTCCATGGCGAGGAGGAGGCTGGCCACGACGCGGGCCTTGCTGCTTGAGTCGGCCACGGCCGGAGGAAGGCGCGGCCTGCTGCGGTACTGGCGATGCGGGAAGGGAGGAGGCGTCGGCCTGGGGCTCCTGGCCGAGCTGCTCGGGCCAGGCGAGGCCTTGGAGCTGACGAGGCTAGAGGACCGGAGGGAGGTCCAGCGGAGGGGAGGAGGACCAGGCGGGGCGGTCCTGGCCGGCCGGCGGCGCGGCAAGGCAGCAGGGCGGCTCCTGGACGAGCGGAGGATCGAGGGGAGACGAGGGATGGGGGCGCTCCAGGCGCGGGGTAGGAGGAGGCCCGAGCGCTGGGTGCGAGGGGAATCGGGGTCGCGAGTGAGAGCGACGGTGGCTGAGGGAAACGGGTGGAGAGATGGGAGCGAGCGAGAGAAGGCTGCGGACTTAGGGTTTGGTGGAGATGGGCCAGGAGGCTGGCTGGGCCTAGAGGGAGAAGGAGGAATTGGGCCAGGGAGGCTCAAGAGGGATGGCAGGTGCGGCTGGGCCCTGCAGCCTAGCTGGTTGGGCCATCTCCTGCCTCTCTCTCTCTCTAGCATTTCTTTTCCATTTAAAGAAATAGAACAAAAATAGAAATGCCCAGAGAGTTTGGAGATGGTTTTGACTGAGATAAAAATATCCCTACAACCCTGGAATTGTGGGCTATTTTAATAAAATGCTTTGGCAATTTTTAGAGACTACAAATTTATGCGAGTTCGGAAATAACTCAAACTTGCATAAATCTTTAGGCCAACCAAGCACTTCCAAAAGACATGAAAAAAAGGAGGAGGAGGTCTTGGCAAGGGATTGAGAAGAAAAAGGCATGGGGAAAAATATGCAAGTGTGTTGCGGTTAATTCCAAACAAATGGAATATTTATAATATAGCTCCCTAATAATATTGAGAGGCTTTTATATGTTATAAAGAGAAGACACCTTCCCTCGATTTAAATGGACCGAAGGTCCACATAATTTAATTAGGTTGAGATGCAAAAGAAATATGACATGATGGCATGATGACATGATGCAATGCAAAAATAAATAACACAAGCAAAATAAAACACACGGGAGAACCCGGAACATCTGGAATCTTCTGGAATCTTCTGGAATCTTCTGGGACGTCGGTCTTCGGGCGTCACAACTCTCCCACACTAACAGAGGATCTCGACCCGAGATCCTAGAGATAGCACCGGGTAAAAACGGAAAAGAAGAGGTAAAACAAAGTTGCTTCTTTGACAGACGAGTGAAACCAAAGAACCTTGAGAGGTTCAACAATCTTGAAAGAAAAGAATGCAACGGAGATTAACGAAGTTAAGAGCACTCCGGTAAAGGAGGAAGAAGGAACATTATGAGAACCTTGAGGTTGAAAGACATGAAACAAGAGCTTACGAACCAAAAGAATATGAAACTGCAATGGTATAGCCAATTAATAAGAATGACATGATTTGGACAGCACTCCGTCTGAAAATGGAAGGAATTAACAAGAACTTGAGGAGATGAGATGGTACTTGATGAAATCAACAGCATATTGCCTCTGAAACAATTAAAAGAATGGCACAAGGTAAAGAAAGATTCAGACAGCACTCCGGTTAAAAAGATAGGAAAAACTAGATAAGATGACGGAACTAGAATGGAGGACACAACACTCCGGTTAAATGATAAGCAAGGGAAAGAACATGATCTTGATAAAACGATATGATGGTTCGAAGAGAGCAGCATCACAACGCCTCCGGAATGAAAGAATAACATATAATCAAAGAAAGAATTGAACGGGGAAGAAAAGACAACTTCTCCCACGAATGAATTAGGAAAATCCTCCTTACAAAGAAGGGATGAACGGAGTTGTTGGAAAATCAACAACGAAAAGAATAAGCTTGTTGTGGACTTATGGAAACATCTCAAAATTAAGAGGTGACAACCAGCCACTAACATAAACGAATTGCTTGGATTGAGATCAACAAGGAGACGAGAAACTTATTTCACCGGAATGAAAAATGAAGAACTTGGGTCATTTATAAGTACCACAATAGCAACAATTCTTAGGGAAAGCTTTTAGGTGAAATACAACCCAAGATGACTCCAACGAATAATTGAAGGTTGAAAGGATCTCCTGAACAAAGAAAAAGATGGGTTTAAATATCTCATTCTTGATAACTCGTGAATCATGAAACATGAAGGAATTGTCAAGAATGACATAACACCATCTGAAAAGATAAGGGAGAAAGAATTGCACTTCAAAATGCAAGAAGAATAATATTTGAGCTCCAACAAGAATCTTGATGAAGACTTGAAGGATGAATTAAATCTTGATGAACCACCATGAAGAACTCCGGTAATGAAAGCATGAGAAGTGAAAGATGAAAAGAATAAGATTCAAGGCCTGCGATGAATTAGATGGAGCTTGAAATGATATAATTGAAATAACTTGGAGCTCCGGAAAACAAGATGAGCAACTTGAAACCTAGAATTTATTCCTCATGAATAAACTCTAAACGAAGGGATTAATCCACTTGGATGAAATAAGAATAAGAATTATGTTATGCATATCCTTCACCCATTTAAATTGATGACAACCAAAGGATTTGGCATACTACTTATTCTCGTTGGAAAGAATTAAGAGAGATCTCGCACAAGCTTGTGTAAATCTTGAACGTACCACCGGTAGAATTGTGAAAAGAACAAATGAATTAAAACGATAACAACGGAAGGGTAATCTTGAAAGAACCACCGTAAAATATGGAGACGAACGAAGAGGCATCGATGAAGAATATTTGGAGAACGAAGTTGAAAACTGAGAACGAAGAATCTTCTGAAATGATGGCCTTCGGAGGATCACAAAGAAAGAATTCATGAAATGCTTCGGATGGCATAAAAGAATTCCTCACAATCAAAACGACAATGAGGATGGCATGAAGCTAGAACCACGAATCTTCAAGAGAACGGGCCAAGATTTAAGAGAAACACTTCTCCGGTCTTCAAATCTGAGAAGACGAGAAATGCCCTGAAGAATTTCGAGATACTCCGGAATGAAGAATTAAAAGGTTGAACCAATGATGAAAAAGAATTTGAAAGCGGTCGTGGAGAAGGACTATGACTGATGGGAATCATTCTTACGTCACACTTTAAAAGAATTTGAGTATAACTCCAGAAAAAATTGGAAGAGTCAGGTAAGATCCTGGGAAAAGACCTGTGGGTTAGGGCCCACTAAAGAAATCACCGTTGAAAAAGATTGCTGAAGAGATATTGCACCGGTTGAATTAAATGGCTTGAATAAGATAGCAACCTCAAAATAGTTTGAACGGATTAAGAATGGAATTATGAATCTTCAGCACTCCGGATATGAATAGCAAGAGGAGAATGATTAATTGGTGCACCGGAATAAGAAAGCATTGTGAAAAGAGGAAAAGGATAAGATCAACACCGAAATCTTGAATTACATCCACCGGCAGAATTTGAGAACAAAAGAATGATGAACTTGAAGCTCTTGAGCATCTTCACGATAATTCACCGGATAAGAACATTGAAGGAAAAGAATGAAGAAATATCACATGAATAAAATGGATATCTCATTTGAGAATTTCTGACTCCAAGAAGAAGAAGGGTGGGAGGGTGGGGAAAACAAAGACAACTTGGGATGAATGAAACAGACAGATCGTCAGATTTCTCAACGGCGTCCGCATGGAATAAATTGAAGAGAAGGCACACCGGTTGAAAAAGAATTAACATGAAAATCTCGATGGTCAAGAAGGATTAGCACTCCCATAGAAATATGAGAACACCGATTAGGAAAGGTATGGAATCAACATTTGACATCGAAGCAACTCGAATACCAGAATCAGAACAAACACAAAGGATAGATGTGTTTATGAAGAAGATTATATTGCAACACATCTATCCGAACAGAGAATTGAACGAATGAATTCCGCAGGTACATCAACTTGACGAGAAGCCACTTGGAAAACAAAATGTAAATAAAAAGGAACAAGGAACAGATAGAACAAATACAAGATAGAAGCTTCGTTCGACATCTTCGTGCTGAAAGCTCATGGAACGTGTTACAAAAGGGTTTTGCAATCCCCGGATCAGCATAGCCAAGGACCCTTTAAGATGCAACTCCCGATCGGAACAAGCCCATAAAACCACTTCACTCAATGTAGAACCCCGAACTTCATATCGTGCATCCGTTGGAAGAATGCCTAGCACTACTAGATGAACCCACCTATTAATTTCCGAAAGTTTCCAGTTATGCAATCAGGTGTTGGGGATACAGGGGAAGCACCGCGCAATCAACTCTAAACCTACATCCAGCTGTATCCATCCTTCAACACATAACCAGTTGTTCTCGGAAACCGTTTACCTCGGACCTTCGAAACGCATCCACTATACAAGCTATGGCAATACTCTCGAACTACCTCCCCAGTACTGGGTGATGTCGGGGTTATCTTGCCACTAACCGCATAGGAGAGTTTTCGATGTCGGCCATCTTAAGTATTCTTGTACTGCCGCGATGGATTTGTGACGACAACACCTCAGAGCTCAACTCCCCGGGACACTGCCACAACCCCTAATGACAGGAGGCATCGAGAACAATGTTCTCGTCACAAAGACATCGAAAAAATCCAAACAATACTCGCGAGATCCTAAAAAAATTTGGTGCAATTTTTTGAAAGTAGAAGAGATAAGAGTAATCGTCAGGAGTCCTCACCAGAATGAAAAGAGATGAGGAGCAAAGAAATCCTACTCTCCGATATAAATATAGGACTCAAAACATTTTCAAGTGTGTGCCTAGACTCAACCGTCAACGATTCGATCAATCAGTGGGGGCTTCTAGGTCGGAGAAGGCTCTGAATACCAACTTGTAATGCCCAGGATGGGACTATATCTCCTACGTGTCGAGGCACGACTTAAAGATATAAGCCCATTCTGGAATGATCGCAAGTTTGGTATCTTTGCACGACTCATGTAAAAGATGGATTAAATTGCAAAAGGAGATAGTTGGCTTACACTCGCCACTTCACACAATACATTACATAAGCAATCAACATTCAAAACATCACAACCCATCTAAGGGCAATATCCAAAAGAAAGATACCAAAAACAACATAAAGCCACAGGTCCGGATCGAATCCTAGTAGAAACCACTACTGATCGTCGAACACGTCACAAGCATACGGTCACTCTCTTCATCGAGCTCCTGGTGAAGCACTTGAACCAGCTCCTGCATCAAACTCGGCTGAACCTGCATCTGGTGTTGTAGTATCTGTGAGCCACGAGGACTCAGCAATCCCATAACCATGGGTAACAAGACTAGCAAAGCTTTGTGGGTAGGAAGAGGTAAAGTGGTGAGGTTGCAGCAGCGGCTAAGCATAATATGGTGGCTAACTTACGAGTACCAGAATAAGATGAGCATCTACGCAAACGGTCGCAAAAGTAGTGATCGCTAAAGATCCTGAACTACATATGATTCAAACATAACCCCACCGTGTTCTCTTATCAAAGTGAAAAGAGACAGTCACGGTTACTCACACAGTTGTGCGTTTTACTTCGGATCCTCTGTCAAGTTTTCTACAACCGGACACTAACAAATTCCAATCTGCCACATAACCGCGGGCACGGATTTCGAAAGATCATAACCCTGCAGGGGTGTCCAAACTTAGCCCATCACAAGCTCTCACGATTAGCTGAAGTGATAAATATAATATCATCACCCCTTATCTTAGGGAAAATCCGATCAGGCTCGGCATCCCGGTAGCACAAGTCATTTCGACAATGGTAAAACAAGTCCAGCAAGACCTCCCGGCGTGCCGACACCCTGATAGTAGCCGCGCGTATCTCGTCTCAGGCCACGACCGGATGAGCACAGCGTACAGCAACCGAAGACCCCAGATAACTGGGTGGCACCGCACACGACTCTATTTGGGACCAACACCATCAGCACTGGCCCCCCCTGCTATGTAGAATTAGGAATCCCCAAGGGACGCAACCCCCTATGCAATTTTAGTTATTTAATTAAGTTGTTATTATGAGCAAATTAAAACCAATGTTGGGCCTTGCTGGAGGAGTTTTATTCAAAGTCGAACTGTCAAGGGGTCCCCATTTCACCCATCGTGTAAGGAACGCAAAATCAAGGAACATAATGCCGGTTTATCGGCGCCTAAGGTGGCATGAGTGGAACAAAACACCGAGCAAAAGGCCAAGCCTTCCACCCATGCCCAGTATATAGGTGTGTTAATAATAATTATATATATTGTGATAAAACCAACAACAAGTTCCCACCTGGAACGATCTTCATCTTCACCTGCAACTAACAACGCTATAAGAGGGGCTGAGCAAGCGGGTAACATAGCCAAACAGTGGTTTTGCTAGGAAGGTGTCAAAGTTAGAGGTTTCATGGCAACAAGGAGAGGCTGACATAAAAGATGGGTAGCGCGACATGTAACGACAGCATCGAGACAACTAAGCATGGCAATGGTAGTAAAGGTATCCAAGGGTATGATCATCTTGCCTGGGAATCCACAAGGAAGAAGAACGGATCCATGAAGTAGAAGGAGCAACACAGTCGAGCGAATCCTCACAACTCCGGAACGAAACCGAAGCTAACAAGAGAAGCAACCGGAAAGAAACAAACAACACGGTAAACACACAAGAATAAACATGGCATACGATGCACATCCAAGTATGATGCATGTCCGGTTTAATTATGCATGGCATGGCAAGTGCACAAACAAAACTACAAGTTAAATGGAGCTCAATATGCAACGAGTTGCATATTGATGGAACACCACATTTAATTATTTAATTGACTCTCGTTTATTTACAAGACAAGATTAAATGTTTGTTAACATGGCAAGAGGTGAAGCATAAGTAAACTAACTATTTAGACATTTTAAATGAGGCCGGAAATAACAACAACATATCCGAAAAATCCCCATGAGCATGTATGGTAATTATGAAAGCAACAACAAACACACATCTTTTAATGTTGTTAACATGACGCGGATGACATGAACAAGTTTATGCAATTATATTAAAAGTTGACATGAAGAACATGTGAAGTATTGTCACCGTGGTGGAAGGAAAGGGTGCCACGGCAACGATCCGAAAATGATGCAATGGCATCATATCGGTACCGGTAACTCGTTGAGAGTCCGGTGCAAAAGAAAGATGGCGTGAACGAGCGGGACAAAAGGAAAGGTGGGGTGATCCCGTCACCGGGTTCCCACGGGTCGGCGACGAGGCAACCGAGGAACATGACAAACGGTCGAAACGGGCACGGAGCACACAAGGGAAACATTTCATACAACACAAGCATCACACGGGTCACGTCTCAGGGTTATACCTTCGGAACAATCGTTTCGGGGCGGTTCGAGATCGTAGAGGAAGGAGTCGTTCTCACGAGTCGTAGAGGAAGTAGGCGTAGTAGTGGAGGTAGAGGAAGTAGTGGTTCACGAGGTCGTCAACGAAGCAGGTCGTTCCGTAGAGGGAAGTAGTGGTACACGGCCGAAGAGGAAGTAGTTGTTCACGGGTCTTCGGCGACGGTATACGTTCACGTTATGTGTCGTGGTACTTGCGACGTCGGGGTACACGGGATCTCCATGTGTAGTCGAACTTGACGCATCCGAAGGGGTACTTGACGCGTCGTGTAGTGTCGTCGTGTAGGCGTTCCCGTTCGTAGATGTACTTGAGGGTCTCGGCGACGGTAGTGGTACACGGCGACGGTAGTCGTTCGGGTCGTCGTGGTACTCGGTGTCTCGGTCTTGTCGACGGTAGACGTTCTCGTTACGTAGATGTACACATATCCGTAGAGGTACTTGGGGTCTCGGTCTCGATTCGTACACGGTTCTTCGGACTTGCCGATCTCGCCAAAATCCTGCTGGACCAACACAACAACACCAAGCCGGCTGCGGTGCACTTGGCGAAAACCACAGCAACACAAAAAAAACAAGGCGGTCTCGGCGGAGGGAGCTGCAAGCCTCGGGCGGCAGCCCCTGGGCGGCCCGCGGAGGTGAACGCCTTGGCGCTGGAACCGGGCGCTGGAGAAGGCGAGGAGAAGCAGAGCTCGCGCTGGCGAGGAGGAGCATGGCGGCAGGTGGCGTCCATGGCGAGGAGGAGGCTGGCCACGGCGCGGGCCTTGCTGCTTGAGTCGGCCACGGCCGGAGGAAGGCGCGGCCCACTGCGGTACTGGCGATGCGGGAAGGGAGGAGGCGTCGGCCTGGGGCTCCTGGCCGAGCTGCTCGGGCCAGGCGAGGCCTTGGAGCTGACGAGGCTGGAGGACCGGAGGGAGGTCCAACGGAGGGGAGGAGGACCAGGCGGGGTGGTCCTAGCCAGCCGGCGGCGCGGCAAGGCAGCATGGCGACTCCTGGACGAGCGGAGGATCGAGGGGAGACGAGGGATGGGGGCGCTCCAGGCGCGGGATAGGAGGAGGCCCGAGCGCTGGGTGCGAGGGGAATCGGGGTCGCGAGCGAGAGCGACGGCGGCTGAGGGAAACGGGTGGAGAGATGGGAGCGAGCGAGAGAAGGCTGCGGACTTAGGGTTCGGTGGAGATGGGCCAGGAGGCTGGCTGGGCCTAGAGGGAGAAGGAGCAATTGTGCCAGGGAGGCTCAAGAGGGATGGCGGGTGCGGCTGGGCCCTGCAGCCTAGCTGGTTGGGCCATCTCCTGCCTCTCTCTCTCTCTAGCATTTCTTTTCCATTTAAAGAAATAGAACAAAAATAGAAATGCCCAGAGAGTTTGGAGATGGTTTTGACTGAGATAAAAATATCCCTACAACCCTGGAATTGTGGGCTATTTTAATAAAATGCTTTGGCAATTTTTAGAGACTACAAATTTATGCGAGTTCGAAAATAACTCAAACTTGCATAAATCTTTTGGCCAACCAAGCACTTCCAAAAGACATGAAAAAAAAAGGAGGAGGAGGTCTTGGCAAGGGATTGAGAAGAAAAAGGCATGGGGAAAAATATGCAAGTGTGTTGCGGTTAATTCCAAACAAATGGAATATTTATAATATAGCTCCCTAATAATATTGAGAGGCTTTTATATGTTATAAAGAGAAGACACCTTCCCTCGATTTAAATGGACCGAAGGTCCACATAATTTAATTAGGTTGAGATGCAAAAGAAATATGACATGATGGCATGATGACATGATGCAATGCAAAAATAAATAACACAAGCAAAATAAAACACACGGGAGAACCCGGAACATCTGGAATCTTCTGGAATCTTCTGGGACGTCGGTCTTCGGGCGTCACACTATCCCCCTAACTGCACTGTAGGGTATGACACCAAAGACTTCATAATGGATTATGGACAGCGGATGCACTAATCATATGACTGGAGATCGAAGTCTTCTTATGGACTCAACCTTACGTTCATCAGACAAGAGTCACATCACATATGCTGATACTGGTAAAATCAAGGTGTTGGGTCTAGGTAGAGTTGCAATCTCAAAGGATCAGCACATGGATAAAGTCATGCTTGTTGAATCCCTTGGTTTCAACTTAATGTCTGTCTCAATGCTTTGTGAATTAAACATGATTGTGATATTTGGAAAATATCGTTGCCTTGTACTAATGGAATCTGTCAAGTCTCTAGTCTTTGAAGGATATCGGAAAGATGATCTGTATATGGTAGATTTCTCAGCAGGACCACAGATGGCCGTATGTCTTCTAGCAAAAGCTTCAGAGTGCTGGCTGTGGCATCGGAGGCTAGGACATGCCGGCATGAGGAACTTGCACACTCCCGCGAAGAAGAAGCGCGTCGTGGTCATCGAAGGCGTCAAGTTCAAGAAAGATCACCTGTGCGGTGCCTGCGAAGCTGGGAAGATGACTAGGGCCAAGCATCCCTCGAAGACAATCATGAGGACATCCCGGCCCTTCGAGTTGCTTCACATGGACTTATTTGGCCCTACTCACTACTCCACGTTCACTACTACAGCTTGTCTCTATGGCTTCGTCATTGTTGATGATTATTCAAAATACACATGGGTGCACATAATTCTCTACAAGACTGAAGTGCAGGATGTCTTCAGACGCTTCGCCAACCGTGCCATGAACAACTATGGCGTCAAGATCAAGCATATCAGAAGTGACAATGGCACTGAGTTCAAGAATACCGGCATTGATCTTTATCTGGATACAATGGGAATCACTCATGAGTTCTTAGCTCCGTACACACCTCAGCAGAATGGCATCATGGAGCGCAAGAACAGAACCCTAATTGAGATGGCTCGAACGATGCTCGACGAATACAAGACAGCGAGAAAGTTCTGGCCCGAAGCTATTGATACAGCATGCCATGTCATCAACCGTGTTTATCTTCACAAGCTTCTGAAGAAAACTTCCTATGAACTCCTTACTGGCAAGAAGCCAAATGTCAGTTACTTCAGGGTATTTGGAGCTAGGTGCTGGATCAAGGATCCACATCACAAGTCAAAGTTTGCACCAAAAGCACATGAAGGTTTCATGCTCGGCTATGGAAAGGACTCGCACTCCTACAGAGTCTTCAACCTCTTTCTCTATAAAGTAGTTGAAACCATGGATGTGCGGTTTGATGAAACGAATGGCTCACAAAGAGAATTCCTGCCAAGTGTGCTGGATGAAGCTCCACCCAGTGAATCTATCAAGCTAATGGGAACTAGTGAAATCATGCCTTCTGAAGCACAGCCTGACGAGGAACTCATCATTTCTGCTCCCAATCAGCCTGAAGACAATCCTCCTGATGATGACAATGACCAGCAAGAGCAAAATCTTTGTCCAGTTCATCCTCGTGTTGCAAATGAAGTACAAGTTGAGAAGATAATTGATAGCATCAATGCACCTGGTCCACTCACTCGTTTAAGAGCAACGTAGCAAGCAAATTTCTGTGGGCACTTTGCATTTGTCTCGATATCTGAACCCAAGAAAGTTGCTGAAGCCTTCATTGAACCTGAATGGATTCAAGCTATGCAAGAAGAGCATCAACAGTTTGAGCTGAACAACGTATGGGAACTTGTCAAGCGTCCTGATCCCCGTAAACACAACATAATAGGCACAAAATGGATATATCGCAACAAGCAAGATGAGCATGGTCAAGTTATCAGAAACAAAGCTCGTCTCGTTGCTCAAGGATACACTCAAATTGAAGGGATTAACCTCGATGAGACATTTGCTCCTGTGGCTAGGCTTGAAGCTATTCGCATACTGCTAGCCTATGCAAACCATCACAGCATCCTTCTGTATCAAATGGATGTGAAGAGTGCCTTTCTCAATGGCAAGATTGAAGAAGAAGTATATGTTGCACAACCACCTGGCTTTCAAGATCCAAAACATCCTGATATGGTATACAAGCTCAACAAGGCACTGTATGGCCTCAAACAAGCCCCTCGTGCTTGGTATGACACACTCAAAGACTTCCTGAATAGCAAAGGCTTCAAACCTGGTTCCCTGGATCCCACACTCTTCACGAAGACATGTGATGGTGAACTGTTTGTTTGCCAAATCTATGTGGATGACATTATCTTTGGCTGCACTGACAAACGATACAGTGGTGAGTTCGCTCACATGATGCAAGAGCAATATCAGATGTCCATGATGGGTGAGCTGAAGTTCTTCCTTGGTCTTCAAATTCGTCAGCAAAGCAACGGCATCTTCATATCTCAAGAGAAATATCTCAAAGATTGCCTGAAGAAGTTTGGTATGCAAGACTGCAAAGGATACACGACGCCTATGCCAACTAAAAGTCATCTGAGTCCCGACGCCAATGGTAAAGATTTCGATCAAAAGGTATACCGCTCCATGATTGGTTCTTTACTTTATTTATGTGCATCTAGGCCAGATATTATGCTTAGTGTTTGCATGTGTGCTCGATTCCAAGCGGCACCAAAGGAGTCGCATCACTTAGCTGTGAAGCGAATTCTTCGATATTTGGCTTACACCCCAACACTAGGATTATGGTATCCAAAGGGCTCATCATTTGATCTAGTTGGATTCTCAGATGCTGATTATGCTGGAGACAAAGTTGATCGCAAGTCTACATCACGCACATGTCACTTTCTGGGACGATCACTTGTCTGTTGGTCTTCAAAGAAGCAGAACTGTGTATCACTCTCCACTGCTGAATCTGAATACATTGCTGCTGGATCTTGCTGCGCTCAGCTTCTCTGGATGAAGCAAACTCTCAAGGACTATGGTGTCCATCTGAAGCATGTGCCACTCTATTGCGACAATGAAAGCGCCATCAAGATTGCCAACAACCCAGTTCAACACTCGAAGACAGAGCACATTGAAATTCGTCATCACTTTCTCAGAGATCATGTCATGAAGGAAGATATTGATATCATTCACGTCAACACTAAAGAGCAGCTGGCAAATATCTTCACAAAGCCCTTGGATGAGAAAAGGTTTTGCAAGTTGCGGTGTGAGCTAAATATCTTAGAATCCTCTAATGTCATGTAATTAGGCACACATCCTAACACTTATGCATGTTGATGACTTAGATGTGCAACACACGAAGTAAAGTATATCTTCAATCAATGAAGACTTACATTCTGAGTGTGAATACATTGACGCGGAATTTGACTTCGAAGCGCCACGATAATTGTGCGCCGTGTCTGGGTCTAATACTTCCTATACGGTGGGTAACGCCACCACCAAATCTTTGCTTGAAGTGTTTCTCTTGGCGTTACATTTGCATAACCTTCGCATTTGATTTATCTGCATATATGTGTTCTCTTTGTCAATTTGATCTTACTCAGATATATACATATATAGGCTTGTGTTCTATCCTCTACAGCATTCACTTATAGCTATGTCTTCTTATTTGAATCTTTTGAACTAAGTGAATGTGATCGGACCCTAACCTCTCTATGCTTTCTCACCTCAAACTCTATCTATCCAAATCATATGCATTTTGTTGGAACCGTCGAATGTCTTCTCCGCGTCCTTGTCAGCGGAAGATACAGAGACAAACATTAAATCTATTTTTAATGCTCAATCCTTATTGCCTGAAACCCGGAGAAGCCGGAACGACCACCCCGACAGTCCAGGCGTGCGTGGGATCATGGAACAACTCCCTATGTGTTACATGTCCGCCACGTGTCCCTCGGATGTGAACCGCCAGGGGCACCTGCATAATTGCGATGTGCTGTCTCCCATCCTTATAAATGCCCGTCCCATCACGGTCAAAACTCTTCTACCACCTCTCCACCTCGACCAACCCTAGCGCCTCCGCTAGCTCTTGACGACACCGGCGACGAAGCGCTTAGCTGCCGCGACCTCGTCGACACCGTCTTCACGCCGGCCACGGACATCGTCCTCTCCGCCGCTGCCGTAGGTGTCCTCCGTCGCCAAGTTAGGGCACGGAAGATCAAACTGCTCGGCCTCCACTTCGTTTGTGTCTAGTAGTTCATCGTGTGGTAAATTAAAACCCTCTTTTTACCGTCTTTTTTATCCGATAGATTAATCCTTTCTACCAATAGAAGTTTCTGCCTCCACATATTTGGATCTATCCTGTCTGCATCTCATACTTTGCCTAGTATATTCACTTATGCTTCACACATACTTAGATTCCTCACTTGTACCTATTCTTGGATTCGTACAAATCTGGAACCAACTCTCTACATATAAGTGAATGTCTTCGCGCTATGAGGTCAATGTCTTCTAAACTGATTTATCTTCAAAATCTTCTGAGAATGCATATGACCTCTTCCCCTTCCCTCGCATCTCTAATGCTGTCACAGGTACATGTTCATGGGAGAATCCCTTGGTTCTCATAGTCTGCATTCATTTGCAGAATTATTGCAGCGTCACATTCACTCTCCTGAAGCCATTTCCTGTCTGACCAGTAGACGGAAGCCTTTGACAGTGTTGAAGCCTTTTAGTTTGAACCTAATGACAACTGAGAAATCTGTTAGGAAGGGTGGCAGACAGCGATGTGGAAACACCTCTAGAGATTTGCCTCTTGACCTCTATGAAATGTACAAGACTGATCCAGAGGAGGACTACAATCACAGAAAAACTCGAATCCAATGGATTCGAAGATATTGGGCAGAACAGTGGTTCAAGTACAGGTTTGTGACCCAGAAGTATGCTGAGAAGAATGCCATCAAGCGACCATGGGGGGCATTTTGTACAAAAATCTTCCACCCAGGTCCAGAGCTGAAGCCATTGCGCAAGGCTTCTATCCTTGCATGGTCCGAGGGCCACAACCAGCTGATGCCGACCCATCATCATTGCTATGGTGTCGTGACAACAATCTGTTCAAGTGCAACCTCTAGTATGCCCAGAACTTAGCCAAGGAGAACAAGAAAACCTGGGGATTAGACTTCAACCCTGGCCCCTCTGCGCCTCGTGCCGATGTCACACGCGAAGCTGAACCAAATCTGGTTGGGCCCTTCTACAACTTAGAAGGTCTCATCAGTAATATAAGGGTTCAAGGGGCGGATGTGGATCAACCTGCAGACGACGCTGACTCTGATGAAGCACCTGCACCTCTGAAGCCGAAGAAGAAGAAATCCAAGGCTTCGAAGCCTTCCACTCCACCAATAGCTTCAAGAGTGAAGCCTATGGACACTGCTCCTCCTGCACCAAGTGTGCAGTCTGAAGATCACTCTCGCATCTCCAAGCCAAAGAAGCTAAAGAAGAAGGCCATGCACAACCCCAGTCCTGCTCTGACTCCTGCTGCAGTTCTGAGGAATGAGAATGACTCCATTGATCTGTCAAGTAATGAAGATCTTGCTGATGACGCTCTTGAGCAACTGATAAAAAGCAAGCAAGATGAAGAAATCTTCAATGACTTGCCTCTCTTTGACGTGGAAGTATTGAACAACTTCATTGATGAGTGGTTTGACACCCCCAATCTCAGCTTTGACGATCTGCAACTTCCTATTGGCCTAAGCGTCTCCTTCAACGGCGCCATTGCTTCTGAGCTAGCTCTTGCTCAGACCATTGTTGAGCTGAAGCACAAGATTGATTTTGAAAAGGCTCAGTTCAAGAAGCATATGGCCAAGCTCAGCGTCACAGATGTCCAGAATTTCAAAGTCATGATGCATGAGCTCAAGGAAGCCTTTCACAAGAAGCATGAAGAAGCTAAAGGTTCTCGTGAGCGCATAAAGGCTTTGGCTGCCAAGTGTGTTCAAGCATATAATGAAGCTGAGAAGCGCAAGGCACTTGGGCGTCCTGGCATCGACCCCGGGATGGCTGCAAAGAAGAAGAAGCCAATTGTGGCCCCAGCTGAAGAATCAAGGCAGGAAGAACCTCGCATTGTCTTCCCTGCCAGCATGACAGGCCTGAAGCCTAAGGTCCCCACAGTTGCTTCAGAACTCAAGAAGAGAAAGGTCGCTGAAGCTGAAGCCCACAAGCGCAAAACCAAGAACACCACTGATGATGCTCCACCCACTAAGAAGTGCAACATCAAGAAGGTCCGGGCTGCTCCCACAGAGCCCCTTGTCGTCGAGCTAATCTCTGTTGCTCGTCCTGCATCTGCACATCAAGAACGTCGCCTGACTGTTCATGAGCCTGCTACCACAGAGGCTCCTGAAGACATTCTAGCTGTTGACCCCACCGCATCTGAAGACATTGGTCATCACGACAATGTTGAAGATGACGAAGTCCTTCCTCGGATTGAATATAATGTGGTATCATCACCTGTTCTCACGAACAGCGAACGCATCAGCATTGGTCGTCCATTGACGCCAATTGCTCAGGATGACTCATGGGCTGATCACCCACAAGAGACACCAGTTACTCCCCCAACACAGGTCACCACTCCAGTGGTTGACGATGAAGACTTTGAGGCCCAACCAACTCCATCTCCACAAGCGTCGCTGGTGTTTCACAGGCTTCGCAAAGGACCAAGGCCCCAAGTCGATCAATCAAGTGTTCCAGAAGGAGATGAGCGCCAATCTATTTCACGCCAAGTGTTTCCTGAAGCCTCTCCTACTGTGAACATCCCTGAGTCTGAAGCCAAAGCGGCTGAAGATATTCCGATGAAGAACAAACAAGAGAAGAATAAGCATGTGTTGCCACACCCCCTGCCAACCAAGTTGTTCTCGAGGAGAACGTGTCCGACCCTCCAGCTCCTGAAGTGGAGGTTACACATTCTGAGGCTGCCACCAACACCGCCACTGAAGCCAATGACGTTGTCATGGCCAAAGCTAATATGGCGCCTGAATTCAATGTGGTGCCTGAAGTGATAGCACCTGAAGCCAATGTTGCACCTGACGCAAATCAGCAGCCTGAAGTCAATGCCACTGCTCCTGTTCTGCCTCCAAGGCCACATACTATCGAGCAAGCGTACAACAAAGATGACCAGCTCATCATTGTCAAATGGCCTCTTCTGGTTCCTCTGCCCGCTGCTGATCCGCCTGCTACGGGTCCTCAATTTGATTACCACGTCGAGCACATGCCTCAGGTTCAGAAGCCAAAGCCAAGACTGCCCAGGTTTCCAGGTACCGCCACTTCGTCAGGGTCCTTCAATGCTAATGGCTTCATTGCGCACAACACCTTCTTTGATAGCGCCAAGAACCCCTCTTCCAAACCAAGGATTTCATCAAATAGGTTCTGGAGCTATCAACAGCGCAGCTACTATTCACGCGTTCTCTATGATCAAGGGCGCATATTCCCACACATGCGTCTTGACACTGAAGCCATTACTGGGTTGCCTTGCCTTGAAGAAGCCCTTGATTGCTTCCGTGATGCTGGATTGCTGAGCTTTGTGACTGATAAAGAGCATTGGAATGAAGAGCTGCTTCTGCAATTCTATGCAACCCTCCACATTCGCGGCTACAACAGGGATCCGAAGACATGGGTCCTTGACAGGATGACAGGAAATGTCCATCATGAAGCCAAAGCCTTTGAACTCATTGAGCTAACTGGCCTGCCCACTCCACGAGAACTATATGAACCTGGTTGTCAACGACACTGCGAAGCTTTGGAGAGTATCTTTCAGAAGCCAAAGCCCAACATGAGCCAAATGCTGAGCATGATGAAGACCTTGCCACTCGATGCTGAGTACCCAAAGGAGTTCTTTGTTGAATACCTTGAATATCTACCACGCACTATATATCATATCATTCACTATATATCATATCATCAGGCGAACTCTATGGCCTGTCAAAGGACACTCTTCATTAGCCAAACTTGAAGGAACAATGAAGACATTGTCTTCTATATCTTCAATGGCATCAGCTTCAACGCTCAAGACTTCTTTATCAGGCAGTTGGCTGTATCAGGCTCTGATCTCTTTGGACTTAAGTTCTACGCTCCATGGGTCATGCGTCTCATCAAGCTTCACTCAGCCATCAACTATCAGCCTTCTGCTCGCAACCATCTCATATTCTTGCCAGACGTTGATATGTTAGTTGAAGCCATATACCAAGAGCCTGCCAAAGAGCATGTTTGTCTTCACAATGCTGAACACCAAAGCTTCACTCAGCCCATTGAAGGAGTTCCAGCAGTCACTCATGTTTATCGTCTGGCTGGACATACTTGCTTACCTCGGCATGCAGAGACTGAAGCTATTGAGAGCACCATTGCCCAAAGACCTCGGAAGTGATCTTGTGTTCTCAACGACCGAGAACTTCTCGTTGCCTTACATCCGAAACAGGATAAGCATCACTACTGGCTGAAGCGTCAGATGCAAAGCCTCTTGGTGGACGCCAATCGTATTCGCAACCTCGCCACCAAGAATGCCTTTGTTGCACATGAAACCTGTCGGGGGTCATGGATAAGTTTGACATTGCTGAGTGCTGAAACGGATCTTCAAGACGATGGCTTCACCGAAAGATTCAAGTTTGACAACACTCCCCCAAGGAATGTTGTTTTGCGTCGAACTCCGTCTCTTGAAGACTCTGACTATTCCTCCTCCGCTGTAACGGTGGATGCCAGAGTGATCGATGATCAAGATGATGCTACCTCACCACCTCCGCCTTCGACGCGTGTCGACACTGCTCCAAGTTCTTCTGCATCGCCAAACACCAACGCGGACCCTGCATCTTCTCCTGCTCATTCTGGGAATGAGTAGAGGCTCTGTGTCTTCAAACCTTTTTGGTCCTTACTGACAAAAGGGGGAGAAGCATATGAATTGATAGTCTTCAAGCGGGTCCATATGGGCGGGTGCTTTATATTTTGCCTAGTGTTTACAACTCTCGCTTTTGTTACATTTGGTTCTTTGAGTTGTAACACTTGAACTTGATGGTCGTCTGCTACGTTTTCTGGTACTGTGTAATGCGATGATAAATTCCGCATGTGCGATGATAAATTCCGCACTTATTCATTCTGCACACGTCCATTTCTCATTATGCATATCATTATATTCGACATATCAATTGTGCATGATGAATTGTCTTCATAAGTTGAAGAGGATCTCCACAAGTACAACCTGCCATGTGCATTTGCATTCAAAAGCAAATTAATTATATGCACATCTTCAGGGGGGGCCTTTTGCTACTTATGACGACAATACCGTTATCCTTTACAATTTCACATACTTTTATCCCCGTTGAAAACTTCAACCAGTTTGTCATCAATCACCAAAAAGGGGAAGATAGTAAGTGCATCTAGTGCCACCCCTAGTTGGTTTTGGAGTATTGACGACAAACCTGGTTAAGGGACTAATGTGTTTGTGAGAATTGCAGGATAACACAGGTAGTAGTCCCTCATTGATTCGGTTTACCTACCGGAGATGACCCCTAAAATTGTATGAAGACATTGACGACAATGGTGGTATATGAAGATATTCATATTGAAGACTATGACGAGAGAAGACATTGTGTGAAGACTATGGAGCGCGAAGACTTAGACGTTTCGTTGTTTCCTTTTCTTCTTTGTTGAGTCATAGGAACCACCGTACTATTAAGTGGGGTCCAAGTGAACAAAGTCAGAGTGACTGAAGTGATGCTCAACCAAATCCTATGTCTTCAAGCGAAGACAATGAGAGCAAATTTTATCCAGAGCTGGATGAGTCAGCTTTACTTGTAGCCCAAGTAAAGTTGCCACGTGTATTTGAAATCTGACCGTTGGAACACGTGTCGGTTCCTTAGTGACCTAGGGTCACTAAGGACAAATCAGGTCGGGTTGCCTAGTGGCTATAAATAGCCCACCCCCTACACCATAAATTGGTGGCTGCTCAGAGTTATTACACGGCTTTTGTCGTTTGAGAGCAACCCACCTCCGAAGCATTTGAGAGAGAAATCCTTGCGAGGACAAAGCCTAAACACCCTGAGCCAAAGAGTGTTAGGCATCTCTGAAGTCTTCCTGTCTGCGTGACCTGAAGACTTGTTACACTTGAGGACTGTGATTCCTCCAGCCGGTTAGGCATCGCGTTCTGAGCATCCAAGAGTCATTGTGGATCGCTGGTGAACGAAGTCTATGAAGGTTTGGAAGTCTACCTTGAAGACTTACCAGAGTGATTGGGCGAGGACTAGGTGTCCTTAGCTCAAGGGGAATAAGGTGAAGACGCGGTCTTCTGAGTTAAATCTCAGCCTCCCTAACCAGACGTACAGTTATCACATTAACTGGAACTGGTCTAACAAATCACTGTCTTCCCCAAGCTACTGGTTCTATCCCTTCCTTCTCTTTACTTACTGTCTGTTTTTGTGAAGTCATTGCCTGCTTGCCTTATCTGAGTGACTTCACTGTGTGACTACTTGTTCTGACTGGCTTCATACAATCTTCCATCCTGATCCATACTGCCTAGCTGCTATTAGTCTTCATGCTTTCACTTCAGTGAATACTGGACTATGGCTTGTCTAGCGTAGTTTACCTTCCGCTGCATATAAGTAGGATCAGTTCTATCGTTTGTCTTCGAAACTTCCATGTTTTGAAGACTTTCATAAAAATCGCCTATTCACCCCCCCTCTAGTCGATATACAGCTCTTTCAGAGATATTTTTATCTCACCCTAATTCTTCTCCTATCTATCTGCACTTTTCTGGTTTTATTTTATGTCCGAAGAAAAAGAAAAAGAAAAGAAGCAGCAGTGCAGCAGTGATAACTCACAAGTGTAGGGGGTCGCAACAGTTTTCGAGGGTAAAGTATGCAACCCAAATTTATTGATTCGACAAGGGGAGCCAAAGATACTCTTAAGTATTAGCAGTTGAGTTGTCAATTGAACCACACCTGGAAACTTAGTATCTTCAACAAGGTAGTTTTAGTAGCAAAGTAATATGATAGTAGCGGTAGTGTTTTTGTAGTTTTTGTAATAGTAGCAACGGAGAAGTAAATAAGCAACAAGCAATATGTGAAAAGCTCGTAGGCATTGGATCGGTGATGGAGAATTATGTCGGATGCAATTCATCATGTAAAAGTTATAACCTAGGGTGACACAGAACTAGCTCCAGTTCATCAATGTAATGTAGGCATGTATTCTGAATATAGTCATACGTGCTTAAGGAAAAGAACTTGCATGACATCTTTTGTCCTACCCTCCTGTGGCAGCGGGGTCCTATTGGAAACTAAGGGATATTAAGGCCTCCTTTTAATAGAGTACTGGACCAAAGCATTAACACATATTGAATACATGAACTCCTCAAACTACGGTCATCACCGGGAGTGGTCCCGATTATTGTCACTTCGGGGTTGCCGGATCATAACACATAGTAGGTGACTATAGACTTGCAAATTAGGATCAAGAACACACATATATTCATGAAAACATAATAGGTTCAGATCTAAAATCATGGCACTCGGGCCCTAGTGACAAGCATTAAGCATAGCAAAGTCATAGCAACATCAATCTCAGAACATATTGGACACTAGGGATCAAACCCTAACAAAACTAACTCGATTACATGGTAAATCTCATCCAACCCATCACCGTCCAGCAAGCCTACGATGGAATTACTCATGCACGGCGGTGAGCATCATGAAATTATTGATGGAGGAAGGTTGATGATGACGATGGCAACAATCTCCACTCTCCAGAGCCCCGAATGGACTCCAGATCAGCCCTCCCGAGAGAGATTAGGGCTTGGCGGCGGCTTCGTATCGTAAAACGCGATAATTCTTCCTCTATGATTTTACTCTCCCCCGAAAGTGAATATATGGAGTCCGAGGGTACGTCGGTGGAGCGTCAGGGGGCCCACGAGGCAGGGGGCGCGCCCAGGGGGAGGGGCGGCGCCCCCCTCCCTCATGGACCGGGTGTGGGTCCCCTGACGTAGATCTTTCCGCAGATATTTTTTATATTTTCCAAAATAATTCTCCGTGGATTTTTAGGTCATTCTGAGAACTTTTTATTTCTGCACAAAAACAACACCATGGCAATTCTGCTGAAAACAACATCAATCCGGGTTAGTTCCATTCAAATCATGCAAGTTAGAGCCCAAAACAAGGGCAAAAGTGTTTGGAAAAGTAGATACGTTGGAGATGTATCAACTCCCCCAAGCTTAAACCTTTGCTTGTCCTCAAGCAATTCAGTTGATAAACTGAAAGTGATAAAGAAAAACTTTGACAAACCCTGTTTGCTCTTGTTGTTGTAAATATGTAAGCCAGCATTCAGGTTTTCAGCAAAGATCATGTACTGACCACATTCACAATAACTTTCAGGTCTCATGTCTACTCACATCAATGGCATAATCAACTAGCGAGCAATAATAATAAACCTCGGATGACAACACTTTCTCAAAACAATCATAATATGACATAACAAGGTGGTATCTCGCTTGCCCTTTCTGAGACCGCAAAACATAAATGCAGAGCACCTTTAAGGATCAAGGACTAACTAGACATTGTAATTCATGGTAAAAGAGATCCAGTCATGATCATACTCAATGCAAATTAATAGTAATACATGCAAATGACAGAGGTGCTCTTCTATTGGTGCTTTTAATAAGAGGATGATGACCCATCATAAAAGTAAATAGATAGGCCCTTCGCAGAGGGAAGCGGGGATTTGTAAAGGTGCCAAAGCTCGATTTTTAAATAGAGATGAATAACATTTTGAGCGGTATACTCTCATTGTCAACATAACAACCAAGAATCTTGATATCTTCCATGCCAAACAGAATGGTAAAGTTTATACTCCCCCAACCACCAATAAGCTCACTCCACGGCTAGCCCGAAACAACGGGTACCGTCCAAACCAACAACAGCCATGGGGGAGTTTTGTTTAATTATTATGATTTGAGCATGGGACTGGGCATCCCAGTTACCAGCCATTTTCTCATGAATGATGAGCGGAGTCCACTCATCGTGAGAATAACCCACCTAGCATGGAAGATATAGACAACCCTAGTTGATACATGAGCTGTTCGAGCATACAAAACAGAATTTCATTTGAAGGTTTAGAGTTTGGCACATACAAATTTACTTGGAATGACAGGTAAATACCGCATATAGGAAGGTATGGTGGACTCATGTGGAATAACTTTGGGGTTTATGGAAGTGGATGCACAAGCAGTATTCCCGCTTAGTACAAGTGAAGGCTAGAAAGAGACTGGGAAGCGACCAGCTAGAGAGCGACAACAGTCATGAACATGCATTAAAATTAATCAACAACGAATGCAAGCATGAGTAGGATATAAATCACCATGAACATAAATATCATGGAGGCTATGTTGATTTGTTTCAACTACATGCGTGAACATGTGCCAAGTCAGACCACTTGAATCGTTCAAAGGAGGTTACCACCCCATCATACCACATCACAACCATTTTAATATCATGTTGGCACGCAAGATAGACCATTATAAACTCTCAGCTAATTAAGAATGGCATAATCAGCTATGATCTCTAATTGTCATTGCAAGCATGTTTCATTCATAACAAGCTGAATCAGGAACGATGAACTATCATATTTACAAAAACAAGAGAGGTCGAGTTCATACCAACTTTTCTCATCTCAATTAGTTCATCATATATCATCCTTATTGCCTTTCACTCGCACGACCGAACGGTGTGGATAATAATAATAGTGCACGTGCATTGGACTAAGCTGGAATCTGCGAGCATTTAATACAAGAGATAAGACAAGGTAATATGGCTCAAGGTTAAATCAACAATAAAGCATATGAGATCCACTAAGCATTTTAATCATGGTCTTCTACTCTTGAACCCCCAAAGAAAAGAAAAGAAACTATTTACACGGGAAAGCTCCCAACAAGAAAAGAAGAACGAGAAATCTTTTTTGGGTTTTCTTTTAATTACTACTACTACAAGGAAAGTAAACTAGCTAGAAGCTACAACTAATTTTTTTTTGTTTTTCTTAAGGTTTTTCTTACACACAAGAAAAAGACTAAGAAAAAGAATTGAAACTAAGCATGGATGGTACAATGAAAGAGTGTGAGCATCAACAACTAGAATAAGTGTGTGAACATGAATGTAAAGTCGGTGAGAAACACGTACTCTGGCCACGGATCGAAGCTACTCCCTTCAGTGTACTAAGATGTGTCCTCTGGGCGCCACTGGTTGGCAAGCTCATCCAGATCCCACCCATAAACAGACTGACGGTAAGGATCGAGTGGTGGCTCCAGCTCAGGCTCTGAAGCTTGTGCCTGGCTCTGGTGCTTGTAGAAAGCATCTGATGTAACAAGATATATGCCTATAGAGAGATCAAATAGAGATGGTGCAGGTAAGGTAACAATCTCACAATACTTTTCATCAAACCTTAATTTATAATTAAGCAACTTCTCTTTGTCTTTAACAATAAAATCATGTGCTATCATGCTCTTATAATCTAGATAAACAGGGGCAAGCAATTTTTCTTCCTTCTCATGGTGTCTAATAGGTATTCTAAAATGTTCAGCAAGGCGAGAAGCAAAGATGCCTCCAAATACGGGGCCTTTTGAGCGGTTCAAACTTAATCGTTTAGCAACGATGGCACCCAAGCTAAAAGTTGTGTCTTGAAACAAAGCATGGCATAAAATGACAATATTAGGGGCACTAAGATTCCCAATGTTCCCGCGACCAATTAAAGATCTACTAGCAAATGAAGCAAAGTAGCGTAGAACAGGGAAATGTATACTAGTAATTCTTGCCCCTGAGACTTGTCTAGTTTCCCCTACAGCTATCATGTCAATAAACCCTTCAACGTCTTCACGACGTGGTTCAACAAGTCTACCTTCAAAGTGTATCTTGCATACTTCACAAAATTCTAAGAGTGATATCTCCTTAACCTCGTCATATAAACAAAACTCCACTATAGGTGCTGTTTTCTTAGCATGAAAATGAAAATTTTGCGTGAAAATATTGGTAAGTAAGAGATACTATGCACGCTGGTCGTGGAGGAAGTCGGTGAGGCCTGCATTATTTGCCAAATAATAAAAGTCTTCGTAAATCCCGGCGGCTCTCATGAACTTATTACAAGGCCATTCACACGGACGAACTTCCGCCATGCGAGGAAGATTATATTTGGGCTTCTTATTTTCTTCCTTATTCTTATCCTCTGAACTTTTACTGGAGGAGCCTCTCAACAACCTCTTTATCATTTTCCTGCTCTGAAATTTTTAGTAACTCAAAATAAAAGTCAACCAAACTCAACAAGATTGATAGCAACAACTCCTACAAGTGCCTAGAGACTATATCATGCATTAGAACTACTTGGGACCAAAGAAATTTGACATGCAAGCTCAAGAACAAGGTCACCACAGCAGCAAAAATTTGCAAATAATAAAGCACTAGAACAAAAACTAATTGGACCAATGGAGGAGTCACATACCAAGGAACAATCTCCCCAAACAGTTTTGTGAATGGAGCTTTGAGCAAGGAGATCGAAAATGGCAGCAAGATGAGCTAGAACTCGTGTTTGAGCTGGATGGTGATTTTTTGGGAGGAAGAAGAAGGGTATGGGTGCAGGAATAAGTGGAGGGGGCCACGTGGGGCCCACGAGGCAGGGGGCGCGCCCTGGACCCTCGTGGCCAGGTGCTGGCTCCCCTCGTTGTGTTTTCTGTGCCATATATTCTCAAATATTCCAGAAAAAACATATTTAATTTTCAGGGCAATTGGAGAACTTTTATTTTCGGGGTATTTTTTATTGCACGGATAAGTCTGGAAACAGACAAAGAATACTATTTTTGCTTTATTTATCGTAATTAACAGAAAGTAAAAGGGGGATACAGAAGGTTGTGCTATCTAGATTCACCTATCTCATGCTCATCAAAAGGAACCCATTAACAAGGTTGATCAGGTCTTGTTAATAAACTCTTTCCGAATAACATGAAACCGGAGAATTTTTGAATAACACTAGGTTACCTCAATGGGGATATGTATGTCCCCAACAATAAGAATGTCATATGTCTTCTTGACAGTAGGAAGAGGAAATTCAAAACCTCCAATAGTAATAGTTGAAATTTTTCCAATAAAATTGATACTTTGGACCTGAGGTTGTTTCCTCGGAAAGTGTACCGTATGCTCATTACTATTGACATGAAAAGTGACATTGCCTTTGTTGCAATCAATAACAGTCCCTGCAGTATTCAAAAAGGGTCTACCAGGGATAATAGACATACTATCGTCCTTGGGAATATCAAGTATAACAAAGTCCGTTAGAATAGTAACATTTGCAACTACAACAGGCACATCCTCACAAATACCGACAGGTATAGCAGTTGATTTATGAGCCATTTGCAAAGATACTTTAGTAGGTGCCAACTTACTCAAGTCAAGTCTACGATATAAAGAAAGAGGCATAACACTAACACCGGCTCCAAGATCACATAAAGCAGTTTTAACATAGTTTCCTTTAATGGAGCAAGGTATAGTAGGTACTCCTGGATCTCCTAGTTTCTTAGGTATTCCACCTTTAAAAGTGTAATTGGCAAGCATGGTGGAAATTTCTACTTGAGGTGTCTTTCTTTTATTGGTAATAATATCCTTCATATACTTAGCATAAGGATTTGTTTTAAGCACATCAGTCTAACGCATACGCAAAAACATAGGTCTAATCATTTCAGCAAGGCGCTCAAAATCCTCATCATCCTTTTTCTTGGATGGTTTAGGAGGAAAATGCATGGGTTTCTGAACCCATGGTTCTCTTTCCCTACAATGCTTCTTAGCAACAAAGTCTCTCTTCTCATAACGATGATTCTTTGATTGTGGGTTATCAAGATCAACACAAGGTTCAATCTCTACATCATTATGATTGCTAGGTTGAGCATCATCAAGAACACCATCATTAATATTATCATTAGGTTCATGTTCATTACCAGATTGTGTCTGAACATCAGAAACAGATATATCATTGGGATTCTCAGGTGTGTCAGCTACAGGTTCACTAGAAGCATGGAAAGTCCTATCATTTTTCTTTTTCTTCTTCTTAGAAGAACTAAGTGCATCTAAATTAGCTCTCTGTGAATCTTGCTCAATTCTCTTAGGGTGGCCCTCAGGATACAAAGGTTCTTGAGTCACTTTACCACCTCTAGTAGCAACTCTAACAACATAGTCATTATTCTTACCATTTAATTCATTGAGCAAATCATTTTGAGCCTTAAGTACTTGTTCTACTTGAGTGGTAACCATAGAAGCATGTTTACTAATAAGTTTCAGTTCACCTTTAACTCTAGAAATATAATCACTCAAGCGTTCAATCATATAAGCATTACGTTGCAATTGTCTACCAACATAAGCATTGAAGTTTTCTTGCTTCACAATAAAATTGTCAAACTCATCTAAGCATTGACTAGCAGACTTATAACGAGAAATATCACCTTCATCAAATCTATAAAGAGAATTTACCTTTACTACCTGTGTCGGGTTATCAAAACCATGTATTTCTTCAATAGGTGGTAAATTCTTAACATCTTCAGCTTTAATACCTTTTTCTTTCATAGATTTCTTTGCCTCTTGCATATCTTCAGGACTGAGAAATAGAACACCTCTTTTCTTCGGAGTTGGCTTAGGGACTTGTTCAGGAAGTGTCCAATTATTTTCATTGGCCAGCATATTATTCAATAGTAATTCAGCTTGATCAACTGTTCTTTCCCTGAAAACACAACCAGCACAACTATCCAGGTGGTCTCTGGAAGCATCGGTTAGTCCATTATAAAAGACATCAAGTATATCATTCCTCTCAAGAGGATGATCAGGCAAAGCATTAAGTAATTGGAGAAGCCTCCCCAAGCTTGTGGGAGACTCTCTTCTTCAATTTGCACAAAGTTATATATTTCCCGTAAGGCAGCTTGTTTCTTATGAGCGGGAAAATATTTAGCCGAGAAGTAATACATCATATCCTGGGGACTACGCACACAACCATGATCAAGAGAATTAAACCAAGTCTTAGCATCACCCTTTAACGAGAATGGAAACAACTTAAGGATATATTAATAACGAATCTTTTCATCGTTGGTAAACAGGGTGGCTATATCATTCAACTTAGTAAGATGTGTCACAACAGTTTCAGACTCATAGCCATGGATAGGATCAGATTCAACCAAAGTAATTAACCCAGTATCAACAGAGAAATCATAATACTTATTAGTAACAAAGATATGTGAAGTAGCGAAAGGAGGGTCATGTTTCATTCTAGCATTCAAAGACTTTTCTTTTAGCTTAGCTAATAATTTCTTAAGATCATATCTATTGTTGCAAGCAAGAAAGTCTTTAGCAGTTTCTCCATCCATAACATAACCCTCAGGAACAACAGGCAATTCATATCTAGGGGGGAAGCTTCATCAGCACTTTCATAAATATTAACAGTTTCAATATTTGCATTCTCCCTAACCCTAGCAATTTATTCATCTAGAAATTCACCTAATGGCACAGTATTATCAAGCATAGAAGTAGTTTCATCATACATAGCAGAAGTGGCATCATCGAGAACATACGAGATATCAGATTCAATAGCGGGAGTAGGTGTCACAAATTTACCCATAACAGAAGGTGAATCAAGTGCAGAGCTAGATGGCAGTTCCTTACCTCCCTTCATAGTTGAGGGTAAGATCTTGGTTTTTGAGTCCTTCAAATTCTTCATAGTGATCAACAAATATAAATCCCAAGTGACTTAAAGAATAGAGCTATGCTCCCCGGCAATGGTGCCAGAAAATAGTCTTGATAACCCACAAGTGTAGGGATCGCAATAGTTTTCGAGGGTAAAGTATTCAGCCCAAATTTATTGATTCAACACAAGGGGAGCCAAAGAATACTCTTAAGTATTAGCAGCTGAGTTGTCAATTCAACCACACCTGGAAACTTAGTATCTGCAGCAAGGTAGTTTTAGTAGCAAAGTAATATGATAGTAGTGGTAGTGTTTTTGTAGTTTTTGTAATAGTAGCAACAGAAAAGTAAATAAGCAACAAGCAATATGTGAAAAGCTCGTAGGCATTGGATCAGTGATGGGGAATTATGCCGGATGCAATTCATCATGTAAAAGTTATAACCTAGGGTGACATAGAACTAGCTCCAGTTCATCAAAGTAATGTAGGCATGTATTCCGAATATAGTCATGCATGCTTAAGGAAAAGAACTTGCATGACATCTTTTGTCCTACCCTCTTGTGGCAGCGGGGTCCTATTGGAAACTAAGGGATATTAAGGCCTCCTTTTAATAGAGTACCAGACCAAAGCATTAACACATAGTGAATACATGAACTCCTCAAACTACGGTCATCACCGGGAGTGGTCCCGATTATTGTCACTTCGGGGTTGCCGGATCATAACACATAGTAGGTGACTATAGACTTGTAAGATAGGATCAAGAACACACATATGTTCATGAAAACATAATAGGTTCAGATCTAAAATCATGGCACTCGGGCCCTAGTGACAAGCATTAAGCATAGCAAAGTCATAGCAACTTCAATCTCAGAACATAGTGGACACTAGGGATCAAACCCTAACAAAACTAACTTGATTAAATGGTAAATCTCATCCAACCCATCACCGTCCAGCAAGCCTACGATGGAATTACTCACGCACGATGGTGAGCATCATGAAATTGGTGATGGAGGAAGATTGATGATGACGATGGCGATGATATCCACTCTTCGGAGCCCCGAACGGACTCCAGATCAGCCCTCCCGAGAGAGATTAGGTCTTGGCGGCGGCTCCGTATCGTAAAATGCGATAATTCTTCCTCTCTGATTTTTCTCTCCCAGAAAGTGAATATATGGAGTCCGGGGGTACGTCGGTGGAGCGTCAGGGGGCCCACGAGGCAGGGGGCGCGCCCAGGGGGAGGGGGCGCGCCCCCACCCTCGTGGACAGGGTGTGCCCCCCCCCCTGACGTAGATCTTTCCGCAGATATTTTTTTTTTTCAAAATAATTCTCCGTGTATTTTCAGGTCATTCCGAGAACTTTTTATTTCTGCACAAAAACAACACCATGACAATTCTGCTGAAAACAACGTCAGTCTGGGTTAGTTTCATTCAAATCATGCAAGTTAGAGTCCAAAACAAGGGCACAAGTGTTTGGAAAAGTAGATACGTTGGAGACGTATCAAGCAACAGTCAGTAGAGCAGCCCAGCCGCAGTAAGACCCACCTGGGCCTCGGCCACCAGGTTGGCCCAGCAGCCAGCGCGTCGCCCGCAGCCCAGCAAGCCCCTGCTCGTCCCTCTGCCCCTTTTGCACCCGCGCACCCACTCGCCCCCCTCTGTGTCGCCTCCATGTGGCCATGAAGGGCCCGCGCGTTAGCGACCCGAACGAGTGCCACCCACCTTTGCGTCCTCTTCACGCCATCGCCATGGGGACCGCGAGCACAAGCGCGTCGCCGCTCCGTTCCGTCGCCCTGGCCCCCCTCTTAAGCCCTCCTGGTGTCCACCAGCTCCCCTAGGGTTCCCTCTTCCTCCTTCCCGCCGCCAGGTGCGCTTTGGCCACCAGATCCCCCACCTGCACCGCTTCTCGAACACATCCAGGAGCACGTCCTCGTCGCCGGCGTGCTCTCCATCCTTCTCTGCCTCGCCAAGCTTGTCCACCTGCTTCCCCGACATCGTCTACGCGGAGCTGAGCGCCTCATCTGCTTCCTCTCCTTCCTCGTCTTTGACTCCGGCCGCCGCGAGCATTCGTCCGCCCTCGCCGTCGTCTCCGACCCCCTCTCGCCGAGCCGAGCACGTAAACGTGTTGGTGGTGAGATCATGAACCTGCCTGTGCTCTTCTTCCCCTCTCTAGCGCACTCTAGCTACGAGTTCACTGTTCGCCCGAATCCACCGCCGTCGGACCTCGTCTCCGGCAAGTGCTCCGACCTCCGTAGCTCCTCTGTGTAGGCCCGTCATCTCCGTCGTGTCGCGTAGGGTCGGCTAAGTGATCTCACTGCTCCGTTAGGGCCCATAGTTGTCGCGCCCGAGCTCGTCGCCGCCGCCTTTGTTTGTTGCCGCCAGCGTCGTCGTAGTCGTCGTTAGGTGTAGCTGGTCCGCGTCGCTTGTGCGGGATTCCCTCGTGGATCCATCAAGCACCTCCGCCGTCCTTTTGGGTCACCGGAGCAGCCCCGTTGAGTCTCGCCGCCGTCTCTGCTTCGCCGGAGTGGCGTGGCTCTGCCCGCGTTGTTTGTTCTTCAGGCGCATTGAGCCTCTTCTGTCAGACGCACCCGCCTAGCCTATCTGGTTCGCCGGTCGCTCTCTTTCCCCGCAGTCCAGGGTTCGAATCCCCCAGGGCCAGTGGAATAACGCCCCATTTTTGCCATGTTGCTCTCGCTGACACCCAGGTTCCACCTAGCAGCCTCTATGCGCTCACGCACCCACTCCCACACCCGGCTCGCCACCTCAGCGCCCCCCTGGACCCACTAGACAGTGTCTTCTTTTTCTGTTCTGTTTTATTTTTCAATTATGTTTGCATTTTGTTTTGCTCACATCTTTTAAACTATGCATCCGTTTAAAATGATCTATAAATGAAAACTGCTTAGTGTTTAGTGTAGATTAATAATATGCATTTTGCTGCCATGTTAAACACATTTAAAATGTTGTTTGTATATGTTTTGTAAATAACATATTGAAATTGGTTTAATTCATAACTAAATAACCGTAGCTCCAAATTTGACAAACTTTATATGTAAATGGGGTGGAAAAATGTGTAGAATAACATGGTGCTGTTACTTTGCATGTTTAACAACTCTAACATATGGTTACAACAGATCAGATACATAGGTTGATATATGCACATGGGATTTTCTGGAATTGTTGTTTGTTTCTTCCGGCCCATTTAAAATGCTTGCATGCTGTTGTTGGACTGGTGATGCACTACTTGCCATGCTAAACAACATATTAAACTTGTTGGGTGCTTAGTTAGTTCAAACTAAATAACTACATGTGTGGCTATGTTGTTCTTGCATTCTTTTGCATGTTGTGTTCACTTAAATGATTTGTCTTTCTTGCATTATGCCATGCCATATGTTGCACTCATCATGTTCCTTTGTGATGCATCATATCTTGGCCATGCTCATATGCATCATGTCTTGCATCATGTTGTTGTGCATTGCATCGTGATTGATTTTGTTCCGGTGTTTGTATTCTTGTGATGGTTAGAGCCCTTTGACGATTTGGAGTTCGAGGTTCATGTCGAGACTGAGTTTGAGGAGCAAGGTTACGATCCCACCGAGAACTTTACACGCAAGATAACTGTTCCCCGATATCACCTCTACCTTTGCTTTGCTAGTTGTCTCGCTCTATAGTTATGCCTCGATGCCTATTCTTGTCTTGTCAGCCTCCTATGTTCCCATGAAACACTCTAACCGCCTTCCTAGCAAACCGTTGTTTGGCTGAGTACGCTTTTGCTCAGCCCCTCTTATAGCGTTGTTAGTTGCAGGTGAAGTTGGAAGATTGCTCCATGTTTGGACTTGTTTATTGGGTTAACACAATATATATCTTGATTAATTAATGCACATATATATTGGTAATGGGTGGAAGGCTTGGCCTTCTACTTGGTGTTTTGTTCCACTCATGCCACCTTAGGACCCGATAAACCGGTGTTATGTTCCTTGATTTTGCGTTCCTAACACGGTTGGGGTTTATGGGCCCCTTGATAATTCGCATTGCTTAAAGCTTTTCCAGCAAGACCCAACTTTGGTACTACATTTGCCTAACAACTAAAAACTTGCATAGGAAGTTATAAACCCGAGTTCTTAATCAACCCCCGGGCCAGTGCTCCTCATGAGTGTTGGTCCAATCTGGGCAACCTGCGGGGACACCTGGAGGCAACTCAAGGTTTGGTCTCTCGTAGCTTGTCTCATCCGGTCGTGGCCCGAGACGAGATACGTGCGGCTACTATCAGGGTGTCACCACGCTGGGAGGTCTTGCTAGATTAGTTTTACCTTTGTCGAAATATCTTGAGCACGGGATTCCGAGAATACTCGGGCCTTCCCAACATGAAGTTGCGACTCCGCGGATCATGAGCTTGTGATGGGCTAAGTTGGGACACCCCTGCAGGGTTATGGACTCTCGAAAGCCATGCCCGCGGTTATATGGCAGATGGGAGTTGTTAATATCCGTTTGTAGATAACTTGACACTATATCCTTAAGAATACACTAATTGTGTGAGTAACCGTGACGATCTCTTTTGGAAGGGATTTTCGGAAAGTGAACACGATGGGGTTATGCACGAACATGAGTAGCTAGGATCACTTTTTGATCATCTTTGGCGACCGTTGGCACATATCCTCATCTCGCTCTGACTTCGTAAGCTAGTTGCTTAGTGCTTGATGGAGACACTTTATTACCTCTCCACACCTAAAAGGCTTTGTTAGTTTTGATACGCGGGAATGGGATTGCTGAGTCCTTGTGACTCACAGATTACAACACACACCAGATGCAGGTAAAACTGAGTATGACGCAGGAGAGGGACAAGAACTTCACTGGGAGTTCGATGAAGAGCGTGGTCGTATGTATGTGACGTATCCCGACGATCAGTAGTGGTTCCTACTAGGGCGATCATGACTTGTGGTTGTGGTATTTTTTCTCGTTTGATTTCGTCCGTAGTCGGACCCTGTGTTTATTCGTATGAATGTATGCTATTGTATTAATTGTGTGACGTGGCGAGTGTAAGCCAACTATTTAACTCTTTCATCCCTGTTCATTACATGAGTTGTGCAAAGATACCACGCTTGCGATCATTCCAGAATGCGATTATGTCTCTAACTCGTGCCTCGACACGTAGGAGATATAGTCGCATCCTGGGCATTACACGGTGAGACCGAGATCCCTTTCAATGAGACCGAAGTGATCAGGGTTTAGTGACAGTGGCTATGTCAAATGAACTCGGTGGCGCCGGATAGATCTTTTTGGTGGGGCCGAGTTTGACTTTTGGTTTGGGACATATGTGGATGTGAGAAAGTGGTTGAGGGTTTTGGAGCATATCACTAAGCATTTTGAGCAAGAAACCCATTAGGCAACACCTCATCCCCTTTTAATAGTATTGGCTTTCCTATGGACTCAATGTGATCTTGGATCACTAAAATGGAAAATGTAGAGTCTTGAGCTTGAGCCAATCCTTTGCCCTTAGCATTTTGAGGGGTCCACATTCCTAGTCCATGCCATGCCAATCATTGAACTTTCCTGAAATATCTTCTTGAGATAGCATTAGTTCAATGAGCTATATGTTGTTAGTAATTACCAAAACCACCTGGGGATAGTTGCACTTTCATGCTTCTCGCGTGATCTTTTTCCAGTCTTACAGAAGTTATATGTTGGCAATTAGATTTCATCTTCGATCTGTTTCAATCCTCTCACCGTATCATCATGTTCTTCCTGATTCCTCCAATGCTCCATTCCCAGCCCTCATAACTTGAGGTTATCCTACATGATGTTCATTACGCTTTTGCCACTTCTCCCGTCGATATGCTCATAGACGAGTGAGTGTCTGTAGTACTTGCCGTCCCACCTATGCATGTTTATTGTTTTTTTCTTTCTAAACTATTATCAAATTGTGCAATCTGATTTTACGTATCACCGTTGCATCCTCGGGTTCATCACCATGAAACTGTGCAACCAAGATATTCTGAGTAATATGAAGAGTGTGTTCTTCTACAGTTTCTAGTCATTTCCCCCCAAATGTATTATGAGTGCAGTTTCTTTTGGACCAGCCATCCACAATCCAGTCAAGTGATATTTTTTCCACTTCATGTAAGTCTAATGTGTGACAATAGTCATATAGTACACCTTTCGTCCAAATACATTGGGTGCTTAATGAGTTGCAGCATATCCAAGTTGCGAGGAGATAGGCCGAAACAAAAAATTCCAACCCTCGAACAAGCCAATCACCGTGCAATCACCTCCCTCTAAAACGGAATAGAATCCCATATTAATTGCCCTTTTCAAACGTCCACATCAATGTAGGCCCAACCAACGTCCCGCGCTCATCTTCCCAAGTTTTCTGGGTTGACTATAGCAAACAGCTCACAGAGAAGCACCACATGCATGCAAGACCTGACTAGATAGCGTCATGAGACAAGGCACATAATCCCACGCTGTTTAATACTTATGCGACTAAAACTTTTGGAAATCTTAGATTCTCTTAGGTGCTCTATGCACATGGATGAAACAACTTTCTAACCACACTTCTTTTTCTGTTCGTCCCGCTTTGTCGCCAATGCTCGCTCAATGAGGGGGCTCTGTTGAAGAAGAGTGGGATTAGAAAAAGGGATTATTATTGCTTCATCGAGCATCTGATTAATGTAGAAACAAACCTCATTATATGATTTGTTGATTCCAATCTCTCATCTCTCTCTCTCTCTCTCTCTCTCTCTGACATATAAATATCTGAGTCGGCAAAATCTGTAAACAAGATACAACTTGCAGTGAATTTCTAAGCATTTTAGAAATAGTTCTAATGCCATAATAAATATTTGAAATATTCGTTTGTCTTTAGACTTGCAGTATTTTTCTACATACACTAGTGTTTCCTTTGCAACAACATCCTCCTTTCCTAAATATAGGAACGACCATAGTAATAAGATTTAGAAGTCTTTATGTTAATCTTGATGCTTTCGATGTCCAACTACCCCTTTACCTATTATACCATATATTGCATCTCCTATCCAATGACCATTCTAACTAATGTAGATGTTCATATTTAATTTTCCCAGTGGTTCTGTAAGATGCATGAATTCGAACATATTGTCTTTTTTGAATTCACTATAATCCAACCAAGTACCTAAAGAACAGAAGGAATGCCATGCCAGTACTAAGTCTTACTTTTTTTTAGAAATATTAAGTCTTTTGTAAGTTTACACGAAATGTATCTTTTTCAACTTTCCATTCAAAATGTAGGCCCTCCTCCCCCAAATGCAAATTCTATCACTCCATTGGATCGTCTTTTTTTAGCAAACATTGGATCGTTAATTGATGCAATTTCGCTTATTCGTAGTACAACCCAAACTCGTACGGCCCAATGCAATAGCAGGGCTTTGCGTGTTGGCGCGCGGGCGACAAATCGAACCCGACACGTCGCTTAAACCTAATCCAGGCAGCGACGCCGCCGCCGCCGCCGAAACCAGGTCGCGCTGCTCTGCCCATCTTCCAGTCACCAGGGAGGCTCTGGCGGTCTGCGCCCTGATGCGCTCTGTCTATTCAGCCATCTTCTGCCTGCCCCAGAAAAACTAGATCGGATGGGGAAGAAGAGCAAGCGGCGGGGCGAGGCCGCCGCTACGGGTGCGCCGGAGGAGGCTCCCGCGTCATCCGCTGCCGCTTCTGATTCAGCCACGCCGAGGAGGAGCAGGCGACGGGGCGGCGACGCCAGGGCCGCGCAGGAGGCCTCCGCCACCGTACACGCACTGGATCCCGCCGATGCAGGTACGCACCTACGCCCGGCTATGTGTCTCGTTGAGATGGTGAAAATGCGTGTGTCAGTGGCTGCGTCTGCGGCTAGGGCCGGGTTTATCCATCTAGTAGTCGAATGCTTTGCTTCCTGCCCTGATTTGCACTAGCCATGCCAATCTGTTTTTTGTTTTCCTTGTGTTGCTGGAGAAAGCATGTATAGCCGCACTGACTTTATGGCTTCTACAGGGAAGGGGACAACGGACAGGGAAAAGAAGCCTAAGCTCAACGAACGAAAGAAGAATAAGAGGGAGCAATCTCCTTGTGCTGCTGCATCGGGTGCTGATGCTGCCGCCATGGGTAAATCAGGTGATGACTGCACTGATGGGGATAGTGTTCTAGGAGACTCTGAAGTTGGCAAGAAAAGAAAAAGGAATAAGAAGATTATGGAGGAGCCATCCTCTTCTACCGTGTCTGATGACAATGCTATTGAGGTAAACAAATCCGGAGCTGGCTGCAAAAATGTGGAGGATGTACCAGGAGATGATGAAGCTAGTAGGCGTCCCAGAAATGAGGAGGATCTAGGCTTTTCTGCTGTAAACATAGCAGAACAGGATGTACCGAAGGGTAAGAAGCCCAAGCTGGGGAAACGGAATAAGAACAAGCTTGAACCATCCTTTCCTGCTGTCGTGGATGCAGCCACTGTGGTTGGTAAATCTGAAGATGACAGCACAGATGGGAAGCACGTTCCAGGAGTTGCTGAAATTAGTATGAGTCCCAGAAATGGAGAGGGTCAGGACTGTCCTGAGGTAAACATTGTGGAGAAGGAGACACTGGAGAGGAACAAGCCTGAACCCAGGAAACGGAAGAAGAATAAGCAGGGGCGATCCCCTGCTGCTGTGTCTGATGATGGTGCTGTTGAGGCAGACAAATCTGGAAATGTTGGCACAGATGGGGATGATGTTTTGGGAGATGCTCAAGTTAGTATGAGCACAGTAAAGGATCCATGCTGTCCAGAGGCAAACATGGCAGAGAAGGAGACACAGGAGAAGAAGCGTAAGCCCAAGAAACAAAAGAATAATAAGGAAGGATCCCCTTCCGTTGTACTTGATACTGGTGCTGTTGTGGCAGATGAATCTGGAAGTAGCTGTATGAATGGTGATGGTGCACCACAGGATGGTGAAGCTAGTATTAGCCCTAGAAATGGAGAGGACCCAAACCGTCCTGGGGTAAACATTGCAGAGAAGGGGGTACCAAAGTTGAAGAAGAATAAGCTCAACAAATGGAAGAAGAATAAGCTCAACAAATGGAAGAAGAAGAACCAGGAGCAATCCCCTTCTACCTTGTTGGATGCCGGTGATGTTGTGCCAGATAAATCAGGACGTGGAAGCACAAATGTGGAAGCAGCATCCAGAGGTGCTGGTGTTACTACGAGTCCCGGTCCTGTAGAGGGTTCAGAATATCCCAATGTAAACATAACTGGGCATTTGGTGGAGGAAAATAAAGTGAATAAAGACTACTCTCAGGAACCTAAGCTCAAGAGACAGAAGCAATATAAGCAAGATCAATCCCCTTCTGCTATACCAGACACCGGTGCTGTTGTGGCAGATAAAATTGGAAAGGGCTACATAGAAGGGGAAGGAGGGGAAGGTCTACCAGGAGACACTGAAATCAGTCCCAGAAATGGAAAGGGACCAGATTGTCCTGAGGTAAACATAGCTGAAAATTCGGTGGAGGGAAAGAATGGGAATAATGGCAACTCTCAGAAGCCTAAGCGGAATAGACGGAAAAGGAAGAAGAGGGCTCAAGTAGCTGTTACTGAGGCACCTGCGGTGGGTGATGTCAACTCAGATGAAAGGGAGGATATGTGTAGGACAGGTACCGTGAAGGTTACAGGAAGTATGGGATACTCAATATGTGAATCTGAGGTTACTGCAAAAAATGTTGTCCAGGACATGTACTCACCAGGAGGATCACTTGTAAGGTTTCAGAGGAAAAAACTTCTTATTCTTGATCTTAATGGTCTGCTTGCGGATATCACTCCAATCAACCGCAACTTTCGTGACTCTCGCTTGGCACATGCAAAAGTTCGAGGCAAATATGGTAAAGTTACTTCTTTAATATTCCTTGTGCAGCACTTTCCTTTTGGTATCTATCTGGATTGGAATTTCTATCTCAAAATGCTAATGTACGATGATATACTATTGCAACAGTCTTCATAAGACCATACCATGACGATTTTCTGAGATTTTGCTTCCAGAACTTTGAGCTAGGGGTATGGTCGTCGAGAATGAAGTACTGATTCTATTCCCCTACACCTCTTCATTTGACATGATTTAACCGCACAGTGCTAATTCCAATTTTCTAATTCTCCAGAGTAAATGTGGATGATGTTGTTGATATCCTTATGAAAGATCTCAGGCGACACTTGCTATTCTGCTGGGTAAGTAACGGAAATGCATGTGTACTTGCTACTCCCTCCGTTCCTAAATATTTGTCTTTCTAGACATTCAAATGGACTGCAACATACGGATGTATGTAGACATATTTTAGAGTGTAGATTCACTCATTTTGCTTCGTATGTAGTCGCTTGTTGAAATCTCTAGAAAGACAAATATTTAGGAACGGAGGGAGTACTATTCTCCGACCTAATTTTGTTGTTGATGGTCTCCACTTGGGAGTATAAATGCAAGAAAGCCAGGTGATATGCATTTGCACAGTCCAGGAAATGTGTGAAATTGTCATTCGCATTGCTATATTATTTTTGACTGTTTCTCTTTCTGGAGTTACTCAGAAGTCCTAATGCATTCACTGTTCTAATCTGCACAGGATGCATCTCACTGCACTACTACCAAGTGTAATACTCTTGAGAATCAATGTAAACCCTTAGTATTGAAGGAACTAAAGAAACTGTGGAATAAAGAGGACCCTGATCTTCCGTGGGAGCAAGGGGAATTTTCACCTTCGAATACTTTGCTTGTGGATGATTCCCCTTACAAGGCTCTGTGCAATCCGGTACTGAGTTGTACCCTGCTCCTATTGTGTTGTATGTGTTGATGCTAAGCCCATCTGTTGCTATTCACATATATTTTATGTTGACATCTGTATTGTGCAGCCACACACTGCCATTTTCCCACAACCCTACAGCTACCATAACAGGACGGATAATGCATTGGGTCAGATTCACCATTTTAAGATTTGCTTTACCGTTTTACATGTGTTGAATCATTAATGCTGAATGTTGTTCCATAAACAGGACCAGGTGGAGATCTTCGTGTGTATCTAGAGAATCTTGCTGCTGCAGATGATGTTCAGCATTATGTTCAGGAGCACCCTTTTGGTCAACCTTTCATTACTGAGAGTGATCCGAATTGGGATTTCTATGCAAAAATACGTGACAGACTGGAGAAGCCGGGGGAGTGTGCCGCTTGATGGTCATGTGCCTTCACACAGTAAGCAAGAGCGTTGGCCAGGCTTGTGTTGGATGGCAGAAAGTTTTAACTCTGGAGTTCATTTTGTTTGTTGACTTGGCGGCATGACTACTTGTAGACAGGGGGGTATTGGTAATTCGAACAATTTTTGCTCTCTGTTGTTTCGGTCTGTGCTTATCCTGAAGTAGTCAAGGCTAGGCAGTGTTCACAAGGTCGTACCTATTACTTCACATGTACTTTGGTTACACATGTTGACATGCGTCATTAGTCATTCTTTCCCCTGTATCAAGGATAACAGGGTTGTTTTAATAGTTTGATAGCATTTTAGAAAGTTGGTCAAGTATGTTGTAAGGATGTTAAAGAGTTTTGTCGAACAATTTTTGCTCTCTGTTGTTTCGGTCTGTGCTTATCCTGAAGTAGTCAAGGCTAGGCAGTGTTCACAAGGTCGTACCTATTACTTCACATGTACTTTGGTTACACATGTTGACATGCGTCATTAGTCATTCTTTCCCCTGTATCAAGGATAACAGGGTTGTTTTAATAGTTTGATAGCATTTTAGAAAGTTGGTCAAGTATGTTGTAAGGATGTTAAAGAGTTTTGTCGGTTTGTAATTTTTCTCCTCTTGAGTAAGTGATGTAATCTTTTCACATTTGTTGTACCTCCAATGCTGTTGATAATTGCCAGAGTGGCAACAGATAGCATCATTGCAAATGGAATTGGTTGTTCTATGTTGTGACTTGAAATCTTGTTGACTTCGTGCCCAACATTTGTGTTGCTGTTTTGTTATGAAATGTCCAAATCTGGAAGATAACCGTGTGCCTTTCCGTGCAAGACACTTGGACTTGCGAATGCTGTCATTTCGTGAGCATTTTTTTTGTCAATATGGTGGCAGTTTTGTCTAAATAGATGTGATTAGTAATAATTGTGCCTTGCGGTCTCTGGTACTGAAATGCTTATCCTGACCTGATGACTTTGATGTCAAGTGCGGGTTGCAGAGTCACGAGTTGCATGCAAGTCGTGGACGAAAGCAAGCTCCCAGCTGAAATATTCAACTGCCACACTGTTGCGATGATAGCCAAAATCTCGTCACTCAAGTGCAAGTGTAAGCAGCTCAACTTGTGTTCCTTTATTTTTAACTAATGTTCATGTGAAAAATTGCATATTCACACATGGGCCGGCCCGGCAGATGTAGCTCAGGCTAGTCCCAATGGGGAGGAACTTAGTAGTAACATCGTTGCCATGTAGGATAAAAAGCTGACATGGCAAACATTTAATGAGGAAAGAGAGGGTAGTGGTAACATAGCTAGTTACCGGAACATCACATATTTCAAGACATTGTGAGTCTATAAATTAATAAATAGAGTTTTGCATGATGTTCCTACCCATTGTGATGGTGGTAACATAGCATAGAATAGCGTGTATGTTCTTGCTCTATGTTACTCTCCATTGTGACCAGCCTCATCAGGTCCAGGACTCATGTCTCCATTTACGTGCATACTCCCTTGGTCCCAAAAGAAGTGTCGCTGATTTAGCACAATTTCAGCGTGAAGTTGTGCTACACTTATTTCGAGAGGGAGGTAGTACTTTGTAAGTTTGTATAGGCTGGTCCCATGCACTCTGGGGCAGCAGTGAAATGCATAAATCAAGCATCATCAAATCAATGTATGTGCATGGTTAACTTTGTGGCTTGAAGCAAATGAGCAATGGCAACGTCAAGCCATGGACCGCCATGATGAAGGCGCACGTGACGCATCATTTTCTGGACAAGCATATCACTTTCAGAGATGCACAAAGCACCTGTAGATTTGCAGTGACTCTTGTAGGAGGTTAATTGTGCCCATCATCTCATGCAGCACGTGAGGGCTTCTCTTTCCCTTCTCGTCAGTCAGGCAGGCAGATGTTGCTTTTCTGCCCAGCAACTTTCCTTCTTTTCTGTCTTTTTTTCCTCTCCAAATCCGCACACCCAAATGGACGGTACGGATGGTTCGTTTCCTGCTTAACGCAGCAGATTGCTAAAGATATACTCCCTCCGTCCGGAAATACTTGTCATCAAAATAAATAAAAGGGGATGTATCTAGATGTATTTTAGTTCTAGATACATCATTTTTTGCCCATTTTGATGACAAGTATTTTCGGACGGAGGGAGTACGTACTAGTATTATCTTGTCAGTTGACCCGGCATGCCGTTGTGTAGGGTGCATGATTTTGCTACATGCACAAGCGAAGCCATCAAATTTTGAACAAGTATCCACAAAGCAATCAACTAGTAGTATTAGTAGTAATTTCAACCAGGTATAAAACTGATTCTTGATTCCGCCGATGATTAAACAAACAAATCTCCTGTTCTAACGGTATTGCTGCAATCTCGATGCATCCATCTTAATTAGTAGCTCGCTCAAATGTTGCTAATTTATCTAGCCAAATGCGTTGGCTTCCGTTCCATGTGCGCTCAAGATTGCACTCTTGATGCATCCAGTATTAAACACCTTAGATAATGAGAGACCATGCTGTTTTTTGACTGGTCTCACAACCCAAGATTTGCTTGCGTGCTTGTTGGTTAGTTTGCTCATGGAATCTCTCAATCGAAGGATGAGGAGGCCTGACCTGACCTACCATGTGGATGCGGGGATGCGGTGCACAACACACTGCTGATCTGGTCTTCATAGGGCTCACATGGGTCATGTGGCCTGTGGGTGGGGAAGCTTCTGATTGCAGAGAAAGAAAAGAAAAGAAAAACTACGGAGCGAGCATAATGTGCCAGCCTAGCTTGTGCACACAAGTCTTTTGTTTCTTCCAAGTTCCAACATGCTTTGCTTATTACTGTACTTTTGGTGGGGGTAGAGATGGCTCTTGTCCTGGATAGCTTTGCTACTACTCTTCCCGTTTTTAAATATAAGTCTTTCTAGAGACTCTACTACGAACTACATACAGAGCAAAATGAGTGAATCTACACTCTAAAATATGTCTATATACATTTGTATGTATTTCGTAGTGGAATCTCTATAAAGACTTGTATATTTAGAAACGGAGGAATTAGTTGCCATGCTATTGCTAACTTCCGCCCCATGTGGTGCAGTTGCATTCTCCCAGCCTTTTTGCTTCTTCTCTTATCAGGCCATGTCCAAATCTAACTCATAATCATATATGTCTACATTCTGCAAAAAATAAAAAATAAAAATCTCACCCTCTGATAGTGATTACCCACCATTACCCTTGTACTTATAATAATTATCACGCTGTGGTGAATAAGCCAATGATCGTGGCAGGGTCAATGATCGTGAGGTCCCAACCCAACATTTGAATGGAGCAGAATTGACAGTCATGCAGTGTGCATCTGACCTTGCAATTGTTGCAGTGAGCTGAAGAATAATGTACTGTATCTACCAGCTACTCCCTTCGTCCGGAAATACTTGTCGTCAAAATGATTAAAAGGGGATATATCTAGACGTATTTTAGTTTTAGATACAACACTTTTTATCCATTTTGATGACAAGGCTCTTTTCAGCTTTATATCCAGGAATCAATCAAATGAATGCCACATCATGATTCCTGCCCGAAAAAGCAATAAAAAGTTAAAAGATGAGGACAAGCATCAGATCTTGCCTACTGCTAGTATTTTTTTTACTCCATGCAGCTAAGCAAGCAGCACCCCTTCCCTAATCAAATTTGCCTTACTGTACCAGCTGTTACAGGTCTCTAAACAATGTCAGGTTGGTGAATGATGAGTGTGTATGTCCAGGACGGTCATGTGTTTGGTGCTACCACATACTTAAAGGTGTGATCTTCTGTTAATCTGTTCACTTGCACACTATGTACTCCTTCTGTCCTATAATGTAAGACATTTTTTGAACTTAATATAGCTTGCAAAAATGTGTTGGACGGAGGGAGTATTATATACTGTTAATGAATACAGCACAATAGTAATTCTGACTGCAAAACACATTACGGATTTGTATCAGTTAGGAGCTGTGAAGGGGTCCTCCATGGAATTGATGGATATGGATGAGGCATCTCTTTCAACCCTCGATGCTCATCAGTGATTTTAAATGATTAGAATATTATCATATTAGACTGAATCGTACTAGCATCAATGAGCTATTATTATTATTGCCCAGAACAGTTCAGGAAAAGTTAATCTGCCTCTTTCGGATAATCTGGTACACTGTCAAAATAACCCCTCACCTAACAGCAGAATTAAATAGTGGTCCGGAAGTTTGATTGCCATCAAAACCTAATAAACATCCTAACTGTAAACGGCGCCAAAAAGAGCAGTTAGTTACAAGATCCACATACAGGTAGGTAACTGACAAACGCATCTGATTTTGCTGAAAAATAAATTGCCCCTCTATACCTAGATCCTAGTACTACTCCATACTGCATGTATACTCCATGGGAGAATATCTGGTGCATCCGGTGCACCAAACTCTCGGAGCACATTTTGAAATGTTTAAAAAATTCTAAAAAACAAATTAGCACATTCACAAAACATCAAGTATGTTGACAGAAAATTTCAAAACATAGTTTGGAAAACAAAATTGACAAATTCGGGTTATATTTGGCTCATTATAACATTGATATTAAAGTTGTCATTTTTGTATCTCCGGAAATATTTCAAATTGTGATATAGAATTTTGTGACAATATACATCCACTCGTCATCTAGGCACAATTGTGTGACGCCCGACGACCTCCTCTTCGTTCCATTTCGACCCATCGTCGTCGAGGTCGGGGATGACATTTTCAAGCAGGGCAAGACCCAATATGACACGATTCGTCTCGGTGCATGTCACCATTGTCGTGTTGAATGCACCTAATATGCATGTTTCTCCTCGTAATGGAGCCACACAATTGGTCCCTCTCGGCCTTTAACGCCCGCCCTGCGGCGGCATAGCGCTCATCCCATGCCTCCTTAACAATGGGGCGATGGGGAGCACATGGTGGCCGACTGAGCTTCTGGGGTGAGCTCTCTCCTCCTCATACGGGATCTGCACGTGGTCGTGTTGGATATCCTACTCAATGGAGTGCGTTTTGGGACTCCAATACGAACACTAATTAAGGGTAGGATCCTCCTACGTGGCTTCTAGAGCGTAATGGTGATCCTCCTCTGATTGCTCCTCGTCTACCATCTATTCCTCCCCCCCCCCCCCCCCTCC
>LR738710.1:466074323-466108713 GCA_902687465.1 Secale cereale
CCCCCCCCCTCGAACGGCACTAGTCCGTAGCAAAATGTGGAGACGAGGAGAATGGAGGTTGTGGGTGGCGGCAAAATGTGGCTGAGGGGTGGAGGTGAGCTATTCAGACATGACAACGGGCATTTATAACCATGAGCAAGGGGTGGCACGAAAACGTGGCGGTAACGGCCGGGGCAGTTGCCACACGGTGCCATGGGTGCCCGACGAGGAGGAGGACGTCGAGGAGGGAGAGAAGATGGGTTACGCAGGACGTCGAGGAGGGATGTGAAACTTCACTCCTGCGATGGTGTGCCCTCCAAACAAACACCCCACAACCTTCAAATACGAAGGCTCGCCAGCACGATATGTAGTGCCCTGCATGGCCGGACGGAGATTTTGCTAGAGTGGCATTTTTCGGCCAAGCTCGTCATGTCCGCTGAGTTGCTCTAAGGTAGTTGTTTTTCTGCAGATAAATACCAGTATTCCGGATTTCCATGGTTTTCAGCTCCTTCTGTTAGGTCAATCCTCAAGTGTGGACGCAAATGTGGACCAAATGCTGCTGCTAGTCATCCAGAGTTGAAACAGTATGCAAAACTGAAAATGCCAATAAGTAGAACATTGGTTGTAGCGTTACGTGGGAGGGTACTTTGGTCAAAAAGGGATGATAAAAGGAGAAGGAAAAAAGAGAGGTGCAGACTAAAAGGAGAGGCAAGCTAGTTTCAAAAAAAAAAAAAGGAGAGGCAATGGTGTGTGAGAGACATAGAGATCGATAGATCACTTGCCTGTAGCCTGCAGCCTAGTCAGAGTGTGCAATGCATGCTTCAACGCCAAGAATAGCTGCTGGTTTGGTTTTCTCACGACGCACGGATCCACACCATGAATGCGGTGTTGTTAGTTGGCCCTGCCCTGCCCTGCCCTGCACTGGCACTCACATTGAATGCGTCCTTGACCCCAAGACGCATCATTTTAATTTGCTGCACTAATTTTTCGACAAAGCACAGCTAATGGTTGCAAGAAGACGCTGTCAGATTTAGCGTCATCTACTTCTTCCTCACCCAACCCAACTGACAGGCACGCCTAGTCGGTCTGGAAGGAGACAAATTTTTACCCAACCCAACGAACAAACTCTTCACTTCCTCCATGGCCATGGACATGGTCATGGGCGATGATCACTTGCAAAATGACAACTGATGTTGACTCCTTCTCTGCACATACACATACACATACACCTACACATGCACAGAGAGGAGATGGACAAGTGGACAAGCATCTCTCTCTCATGGTGATGGTGGGTAGGACCTTTGGAGCGGCACATGGGGTGCTGAGAAAGAGAACAAGGAACCCCCGCCCTCCCTCATACCCCTTGGCCCCACCCACATCTCTCCTCCAGCTAGAGGCCACATCTCTCTCCTAATAGTTAGTTAGATGGTGGGTAGTTTAGTTTAGTTTATACACTGCCTGAAACGGAATGCCAGGTCCCAGTACAGTAGTATACATATACATCAGTCCTCCTTAACTGCATTTACCAGGACACTAAAGTACGTAGTACTACTCACATTCTGGTAAACGGGTTTGCTATTTCACATCTAGTCACACACTCATGCTTGATTTTATTTTTTAAAGTCTTCCATGAATTTTAAAGGTGAAAGAGTTAGATGTGAGATAATATCTCACATCTAGATGTGACATAGACAGACCCTCTGGTAAAACGACCGGGTTAACAATGGCCTTCTTCTCTTCTCTCCAGCCCCATTCCCATCCTCACAACTCTTCCTTCCACTATTAGCGAGTTGCGACTCCCAGTCGCAGTCCCAGCCATAAGCCATAGAGATAGAAGAAGACGACCAGACCACCCTTCTTGCAACCCACACCACCCTTCCCCAGCTCCCCTCCATCACCAGCCCGTCTGGTACCTCCAGTCCCAGAGCGAGCCGTGAGGGCGGCTATGTCCCTCACGCTCACCGCTCAGACTCACAAGATCTCCTTCTGTCCATCTGGGCCTAAAACAAGACGTCACGATTGAGCTACCGCACTGCTGAGATGTTCTTCTTCCTCAGCTGGTAGCAAGGACCGCTACTCCCCCTCCCTGCATTTTGGGTGGAAGAGGGAGGAGGCGATGCCGGCCAAGTACCTGCAGGCGCTGGGAGAGGAGAGGCGACCGGACCTGCACCGCCAGATTGGCTGCGTCACCGGGATCCTGCAGGCCTTCGACCGCCGCTACCCTATCGCCGTCCACCACTCCCACAAGAGGCTTCTCCCCCCAGGTTAGGTTGCTATCCTCTCCTTCCTTCCCACCGCACCTGCTTCTGCCTGCTTGCTGCAAACATGCATGAATTCATTCTGTCTCACCAATTCCTTGAAGCAATTACGTTAATGTTCGTATGCCACCGTGATATGATACGATAGATCAGGGCTCTGCTTTTGGAAAATAGATAGATCGGGGCTCTGCTTTACTATGGTCTCAGCACATGCTCCTGTTTTTTCGGCCTTCTTTCTTTCTTTCCACATTGAATCGCTAGGTGCTGGTGGCGATTGTTGAGATCTACTGTAGCCTTTTCCCCTTTTTTTTTGGGCGAGCCACCGAGACGCAGGAATTTAATTACTACTACGTACTTTAATATAGGGTGGACGCAGAGGGAAGTTTATTACTGAATAAATCTTTAGTTCAGAATAATTTTTTTATCTGCACCGGCGCTGATTAGCCGGAAATTGGTCCCGGACGGCCGACAAAATATGTCACTATGTCACGCAGACAGATTAGACCCGGCTTCCGATAATAAAATCTAGTATCTGTAAATGTTGACAACAATGAAAATGATTCTTCAAATTGGAAGAGGATTCTTTTCATTCACAAAAACACTTTATATTTGGACAACGAATGACACTGACAATTTCTTCTCCTTTGGTGATTGTTCCTAGAAAAGTCTAGTGTATATTTGGACAACAATGACAGTGACATTTTTGTTTCTCTTCTTTTATAATGCAACAGTGTTGATCAACCTTTTCTCTTGCTCGTGCCATGTATTTTTCCATAAGAAGCAATATTTCCCCCCTTTTCTTTTTGAGGATTCAATGCATTTGTGTAGGCTGGCTTACCATTGAAAACTGTTTCACTTACTAAAACAGGCAATGCACTGTCAAGCAGCCCGAGCGTAGGGGAAGAGCGCACAAGATACGGACCCCAGATTGTTCTCGTGAGTCTCACTTGTTAGTGTACTCCCTTCAACAGGCTTCCAGCCTTTCACAATTTGACTGACTTGCTGCAATCTGTATTCAGGACAAGAACTTCAGTAAAAGCTGGATAGAAAATCAAAGAGCACCGTCAACAATGGAGACCTCGTCATCATCATGTTCATCGTTTTCCTCCCTTGATGGCAATAGGTCAACACAACAGGACCTGTCGTCAACTGATCGAATGCTATTTCCGGAGAAACCATTCAAGTGCTCACCGAGGCTCAAGAGCTCGCCTGAGAGTGACAATGGACCGGACTACTTCCTGGATGATACCCTCACCAACACGCTCTCAGCTCAATCCAGCCACCCGACTCTTGGTATAAGAAATTTGGTGAAGGATTCGATTTATAGAGATACTCGTGATTTGTCAGCCAGAGCTTCCACAATGGAAGCAGTGGTAGATCACACATACAACCGTGGAGATCCAGCAACATGCTTGGATGAGTCCCCTAGCAGTGATATCCAAGGAAAGAGCAAGGGAACCATGGACATCAATGAGTCGCTCCGAGTGCTAGCCAAGCTCAGGGAATCCTCTTGGAGTCCATCTGAATCTGGCCACCAACCAAGGCTGTCTTACGATGCTCCTCGGTTCTCATATGACGGGAGGGAATCGGCATCAAAACGTAGGGAGATGCCAAGATTGTCGCTGGACATCAAGGAAGGCCCTCTTAGGACCCGTGAAATGGACTCGCGGCCGAAGCTGAACATGAGTGACACAGAAAGGAGTATCAGTTTCAGTTCTGATAAAGAATCCAATGCAGAGATTCAGAAAGAACAACCAGCAGCCTCTAAGCGTCTTCCAAGCGTCGTTGCAAAACTCATGGGTTTGGAAGAGTTGCCTGAGCCCAACGACAACAAGGTGATATCACCACAGGCACCCAGATCAGTTCAAGAGAGGAAGCAAGAACATATACTGCTCCCTTTGAGCCTCTCCTCGCATAATGAGCCTGGTCGTAGGCAACACAGGAATCTGGATGCAACAATCAGGAATGTTCCTAACTCTAAGTTCCCAGCTGAAACTGCACCTTGGAAGCAGGAAAGGATCGTGCTACCGAGAAAATTTCCAAAAGGGTCCAAGGGGGCTCTTGGAAAAGAGCAACCTGCTGCATCAGTTTACAGTGAGATAGAGAAACGACTCAATGACCTTGATTTTCAGCACTCAAACAAGGACCTGAGAGCACTTAAGCAGATCCTAGACTCGATGCAAGCAAAAGGACTGTTGCAGAACAAGAAACGCGAGGAAGCATCAATGCTCAAGTTATATGATGATGACTACAATAACCAAGAGGTGACTGATGCTAATCCGAAACTGAGCTGTAACACAAACTCCAATCAGATATTTGAAGGGGCCCCATCGCCATCAATGGAAGAAGAGAGCATTGCAGAAAAATTCTTTAAATCTCCTATTGTGATCATGAAGCCTGCAAATTCTGCAGACTTTTTGGCTGACGCAGATTCTCCTGTTGTTCCATTGAGGGGGCTCTCAGATTTACCGCAGCTGCGGACAGTCAATAGCACTGATAAAAGGAAAATGCCAAAGGTCAATAGGGCAGCAGTTGAGCAACGTCTGAAATCTAGTTCTGCTTCTCAACCCCTTGCTTCTGATAGGAGACCAAATGGAAGAAATGAAGTGATGAGCAGGAAACAGAAATCTAGTTCGCAGTTGATGACTGAGAGCTCATCCAGAAGACAGCAGTTACCAAGAGACAATAATGGAATGCTAAAGCATAAAAACTCCACTAGCCCCAGATTACCACAGAAAAAGCTGGACATGGAGCGAAGGTCTAGATTGCCTATTCCTTCTCCTGAGGCTAACAAGAACCAAAGGCAATCTGTGGATAAGAGTCACTTGGATACAGTATCACCCAGAAGCAAAGTTAGAAGAAAGCTTGCTCAAGGTGAAAATGGTCATCAAAATGTTGCAAAGAGCAGGACAAGAAGTCTTAACCAGCAAGGCGATGATATGTCTTTAATGTCGGATGGCAGTATGAGTGTTGTATCAGAGCTGGACATAGAAGTATCAAGTGCTGACAGATCTGCAGAAGTTAATGCATCGAGCATCCAGCAAGGCAATCAAACTCCACTAGGAAGGAATCCACAAAAAGTGGTAAGCTATTTCTTCTTCCAAAATTATCCTTCCATTCATGGAGAAAAGGTGTATTGGCTGTGTGCATCGTATGATGCAGAGGCCGGGTTTATCCCCTTCTCGGATTTTTTTTTTATCGAGAAAAGGTGGATATTTCAAAATTGTATTGGTGTGAAGATAGCATTATATATTTTTGCGACAAGATAGTATTGCAATTGCTAATTCATCTTCATAAAACTGCAAAGATGCAAAAAGGATCTACATAGCAAACCCACCAGCCCGCTTTAATACTGAAGACATATTACTAGTGCTCCATGCGACTTTTCTAGTTATTCTTACGGTATTCATCTGTTGTTCAGAAAACCTCTTATGATGCAAACAAGGACCTGTCATCTATGGATCATGCAGCAGCTATCCCTGAGCGGCCAAGTCCAGTCTCTGTCTTGGACTATTCATTTGACCAGGAGAATTTTTTCCGTACCAGCAAGACCTCAAATTCACCTAATGTTGGTAAGATCAGCTAGTTCGCCAGCTTTGCTAACTTTGTTTCTTGATCATATAAACTGGAAACTGTGTTCCTTTAAAATAGAAAACTTGACTTTTGTTAGCGATAAATGGAAAGATCTTAATAGTTGTTCACTTCACTTCCTACTTGGGCATTTCAATCTCCCTGGGCCGGGTGCTTTCCAGTGGCTAATTTCTTTTTTCCTTGGAACTCTCAGATGATCAGCGGCATCCATCAGATCCAAAGGCAACAAAGCTCACTGCTCAGTCCGAGAACAATAAGCTCGCAAACGTAGCAAGCCTTCTTCAGAAACTCCAGCAACTGACTGTAACCAAGGATGACGATGAGGCCCCTCCTGTGGATCACATTGCTTTCTTGTGTGAGACACAAATTCCGGACCACCGCTATGTGTCGGAGATCCTACTAGCCTCAGGCCTTCTGATGAAAGACCTAGGCACGGGCCTGTCGCAAATCCAGCTCCACGCCTCCGGCTACCCCATCAACCCTGACTTGTTCCTCGTGCTGGAGCAACGCAAGTCGGGATGGACCTCCAAACCTGAGGGCGTCCATCAAAGCAGAAGGTCTGACGACCCCAAGAGAGCTCACCGGAAGCTAATGTTCGACGCCGTGAACATGCTCCTCTTTGACAAATTTGAGAAAGAAACATCGGTCCATGCGGCTAGCTCGCTCACCGGAGTGAGTGAGGTGTCCAGCGGTCAGCAGCTGGTGAAGGCCATTTGCTCAGAGATCGAGTACCTGAAGACGGAGAGATCGCGGATGTGCCAGGAGAAGAGCAGCAGTGTGATACCTGACGCAGAGATCCTGCACAGGCTGGAAGGGTGGACGACGAGCTTCGGCCAGCAGCAGCTCCCCGGGATGATACTGGAGATCGAGAGGTCAATATTCAAGGAGCTCGTCGATGAGGTGGTGCGTGGCGAGGCTGCTGACGGGCCACGGGCAAGGGCTGGCAGGCGCGGCAGGAGGCGCCTCTTCGCTTGACCCAAAGTTGTCTCAAGATTTGGAGGTAAATAGGCGCTGTGTGAGGATTGAGTGTGGGCAATGCAGAAACCTCAAGTAGGAGTGCATGTTTCGGACACCTACCTTATTATTCCAAATGTTAACTTATATATAGTTGTTTTTAAACCAGACAGTGTTTCTCTCTGGAATTTAATTGTGTGTGTGCTTCTGAGCTCAAATAATTGCATGGATTTCCTAGTGTATATGCATATGAAAAACACCCGAACAAAGAAAGACAATCATAAGTGTATGTGGAGACCGAGGAAACGGATGATCAAATGTTTGCTGTACAAAGCCCACATTGATCATATCTCTACATATTTTCTCAAATACTTTTGGTTCCACCTACCACAAGTTTCATTAATCCAAATTCCCATGTTGCAATAATCTCAATTCTTGTGAATATGTCATCAGAATTCAGAATTCTGGTCATTTTTTTATGCTTTCGAGAATCGATTATACCCTTTTCTCATATTTTCTTTTGAGGAAAGACATCCAAAGACCCTCATATTTTCTTTTGAGGAAAGACATCCACATGCATCTTATACCTGATGATTATCAAGCAAAACAGTACAATGAAAAGGCAACAAGACACAAAACGATTAGAAAGTACACTAGCAGTTTCCTTCACCCCGCTGTACGCCACTCGTCGGAGCATTGAATTGGCAATAAGGAAAGTGACAGTTGCAAACATCCTCAGCATACCAGTCTTTGAAGACCATGGTAGTCACTCGTCGCTAGGAACGAGATCTAGTAATCGTTGAAGGAGTATTGGTTGGGGCATCACCCCACTCAGTACAGGCTTGCAAACGTCCACCACCAGTTCAAAGAGTTAGAGAAACTAGGCATGCCACAAAACAATTTGAAAGAAGAGATCGGAGTCGATGTAGTACGAGCCAACCAACCGTCTCTCTTGATCGACACACCAAATGGTAAAATCTGTAGAGAGCTAGCATATCTGACAACACCTAGTATTACAAGCCCTTCACCGGTGATGGAGTCGAATCCAACAGATTTCGGGTAGGGGGTCCTGAGCTGGTAGTCTTAGCACTATGATAACATGAACACATGATTTTACCAAGGTTCGGTCTCTCTCCAAGAGATAGTACCCTACGTTCTACATTGATTGTATTGATTTCGAGGGAGTACAAGTTATCGGTTGATCTACCGCGAGATATATGTGTGTATGAGGTGATTGTCTACAAGCCTCACCCCTCGAATTATATAGATACCAAGGGTGTACATAGGTCGGTTATATCTAGGGTAAAACATGGTGTAGATGATCTCCAAGTCTTGGAGTAGATGTCAAGTCCTTGAAAGTTTCCATCTTGACGCCTTAGGCCTGACAAACGTGGCCCTTTAGTGAATAATCTTGGGGTCCTCGGTCCGGCCCATATGAGCGGGAGGCGACGTGGCACATGCCCCCTAGTCCAGGACACCATCAGTAGCCCATAAACCGGTCTTCGAGTTGGGGATGTTCCTCCGTTCTTCAGAGCTGCTCTCTGTGTTAGGTCATCAGTCTTGCACGTTGGTTCAATAACTCCTTCTGCTTTTCCAAGGTGGTCAAGCTTTGGACGAGGTGTCACCTTTTCACGTACTTGACGTGTCCCTCCAAAAATTCTTAATGCCCCTTTGACATTCACATTTGTCGTTTTTATACCGATCCTCGAATTCGTGAATCTTCCCGTCGCATGGTTACCTTAGGGGCGAAGCGTTCCCGCGCTGGAATAAGGATGCCAGTTCGGCCGTGTTCTGACAACTTTGACCAACCCGAAGCACCACCTTGCGCGGACGCAATGAGCAGTCATTTCAGAGGTCATCATAACGTGCTCATGCGACTCGAGAAAATTGTCATTCTCACGTCTAATCAATAAAGAAAATTTTCCCAAGATATGTAGCGGCACAGTTAACTGTGCCCCTGATTTCCGCCTTAACGCACGTCGCCTGGGGAACTCCCGAAATTACTGCCACATGTCGCGCTTATTCCGTGTTTGAACTTGCCCATATAAGGCCGAAGGTGAGAGGGAGCAGGGGCGGATTTGGGCCCCAGGCCCCCAGGGCCCAGGCCCGGGGCGTGGCCTTTTTTCTTAGTTATTATCTAGGCATGTTTTTGAATGGGCCCAGGGCTTAGCCCAACTATACCTGGCCCAGGACGGTAGAATCCACTCGACCCGACTCGCAATCTCGCAGACCTAGCCACGAACCAGTGCTCGTCACGTTGCGTGCGTCGAGGCAGTCGCCAACTCCTGCCGGTAACTCCCCTCCCGCCCTCCGCTCGGGCCAGGACTGGCTCCGGCGACTCCCCTCCCGCGGTCCCGCCCTCCCTCCGCCGTTTGCCTAGTCCCCCGCTCGCCCGCGCCCTCCGCCGCAGCGCCACTCGCCTGCTGCTGGCTGCTGCTCCGCGCCTCCGCCGCTCGCCCTGTCTGGTCCCCTGCTGGCCTGCTGCTCCGGTGCGTGCCGGCTAGCTCTCCTGCCTCTGCTCCGGTCCGGCCTCTCCTTGCTCCTGCTCTGCTCCGGCACACGCCCAGCAGGACTGACAGGACTGAGGACTGACGCCCAGGATTGGTATTTGGTAATGCCTGTTGTTCATAATTTTTTTGAAGATTCAACATTCAATTTCACTTGAATTGCTGCTGCTTACTTCTTATTTGGATGTTCTGTAGAGATGTCAAACATTGCATTCCGTAGAGATGTTCCACGCTTGTAGAAGCTACTGTTAATTCTATAGTACATGGCGTTGTAACCCTGAATGAACCAATCGGATTGCTGCTGCTTATTTGAATGTGAATATTGCTGTTGCTATGATTGGCTCTTCTTCCACCGTTGATCAAGATATGGAAGACACTGATGAAGCACGCCATTGATTTGGTACTCTTTTTACTGCGCGCATTATTCGTAGTTTTTGTCATCTTTTTTTATCTATTTTGTTGTATCTTTAAGCATTGAGTTTAAATTCTAATTTTCCTGGACATTAAGTTTTTCTCTCGTGACAAAATTTTTTTTTGGGGCCCGGGGCTTGCTCCAATCCTGAATCCGCCACTGATAGGGAGTCAACTTTACGCCTCCAATCCCTCATGCCTTCATCGTCCTCAGCGAGCCCCAGCACCCAAAAACGCAAGCCCAACAAACCTCCAGTTTCCCCTTCTCTTCCCATCCTCAAGCGATGGCCGGAGATAGTAGCCAGACCCAAGCAACAAAGCCCCCGAAGGTCGACCAAAAGGCGCCCGCGAAGGGTCAAAATGCAGTAGTGGCGGAGGAGTAGAAGGCCCCCCAGGATGAGGGGGTTGTGGCGGTGCTTCACCGTCACCCAGAAGAACATCACCGCGCTTCAGAGCGCCGGGTAGCCCCCAGCATCTGAGGTCACGCCAGCCCGCTCCGCTATCAACAAAGGGCCAGCGGGTCCTTACTCTGTTAGGGTTCCCCAACCTCGCATCGGTGAGCGAGTCATTTTTATCCCTCATCTTCTTCAGGACTCGGGATTCCCCATTCACCCCTTTCTCTGAGGTCTTCTCCATCTCTATGGCCTCCAACTCCACCTTGCTCCCAACTCGATTCTCCACATCGCCTGCTTCATCACCTTCTGCTAAGCATTCCTCTGCTGAGAGCCCAACTTCGCGATGTATATCAAATTTTTCTGCATCAAGATGTAGACGACGACAATGAACCGACCGAGTGAGGGGTGGCAATGATCAGCAAGATTATGAGCACATGATGGCTGAAGGGGAAGTTCCTCAACACCGTGAAGAACTGGCAGGAGGAGTGGTTCTATATGGCCGGCGCGCCATTGACCAATCCCGACCGAGAAGCAAATCGCCATCGCCTTCTCCGCCACAATGACTTGCAGGGAAATAGACGAGGTGGTGAAGCTTATGGAGCGGGTGGACCACTTCATCAAGAGGGGGGTCACCATCGTCGATGTGAAGTATGTGGCTCTAAGACGCAACATCCAGCCTCTTTGGGCCCAAACTCACCCCATATGGGACTACATTGGGGCAAGCGATGATACCGCTACCCTTTGAGGTTGTTTTTATAGGAAGAAACCCATCAAATAGATGCAACCCCTTTTGTTTAGAGGAAAAACTGAAGACTTCAAATCCGGTGTGGACGACCTCGGCCAATTGACTTCCTCGGCCTTGATGTATCACAAAAGTGGCTGGAGTTATGGGTTGGGGTCATGTCACTGGCTCCCCATCCCGAGGACCATGTTCGCCCGGTCATTGCTCAACTGCTGACTGTGGACGTGTCCTCAGGACCGGCCAAGGTCAAGCGCACAAAGGCTACCACGAGCGTGGCCATCCATGACCAAGGCACCGACCCCTCTAGCGGACGATTTCAGGGCTCAGATGCCGATTCCAGTACCGGGGACCAGCACGATGAGACTAGCAGCCCACCGATGTAGCCCAATACTAGGGAGAAGGTTTTGGTGTCCTTATCGGACACCGAACAACCGCCCTCTCCCTCCAAGGTCGTCAAGGGTCGGCAGATGCCCGAGGACCAGGCGCCCAGTCAAACTGGAGTGCCTACCAATCAAGCTCCCAATCCAGCCTGGGATCTTGCCGATGATTTGTGGCCCTCGGATCAGTCTCCTTGTGCCAAGCCCCAACCGCTAAAGTAGTATTGTACAAACCTCGGTCTTGCAATGTACCTCGGTATCTAGTACCATCCTGACATCCTTGGTCCCTTTTCACAGGAAACCATGGTCCATCATGGACGAGGTGTCTTCTCCTGGTCCAAGACCTACCTCCCGTGCTAACATGGAGGTTCTTCCTGATGGTGTCTTGTATAGGGGGTGTTAACTACATCGGTTCCCGGGGGACGTGGAACATGCCGAGGACTCCCAAAACAACCAATTAGTGGGTCACATTCGTCAGCCCCCCTGTGGAATCTTTTGTAGACTTGGCGCATACTCCAAGACATGAATGAAATCTTCGGCATGCTTATCTTTAGATGTAACCGACCATGTGTAACCCTAGGTACCGCCCAACGTCTATATAAGCCGAGGGGTGTAGACTGTTGATACTAACTCATTCATACTCAATCTCGAGGAAGATCAATGATACGTCTCCAACATATCTATAATTTTTTGTTTTTTTCATGCTATTATATTACCAATCTTAGATGCTTTATAAGCAATTTTATATCATTTTTTGGGAATAACCTATTAACTTAGTGCCTAGTGCTAGTTGCTGTTTTTTTGCTTGTTTTTGACCTCTGAGAAAATCAATACCAAACGAATTCCAAACACGATGAAACTCTACGGTGATTTATTCTGGACCAGAAGGGACCCTAGAAGGTTCGGGAGGAGGCCAGAAGATCTACGGGAGAACCACGAGCTCACTCGACACACCTTAAGGGGTAGGGCGCGCTCCCTGAGCATGTGGGTACCACGCAACTCCGTTTGACCTAATCCCGCCTCCATAATTCCCAAGTATTCCCAAAACACCAGAGAGCCACCCGAAACACTTTTTACACCACCACAAGCTTCTGTTCTTGTGCGATCCCATTTGGAGACCTTTCCAATACTCCCTCGAAGGGGTAATCGATCACGGAGGGCTTCTACATCATCATTGCCGCATCTTCAATGATGTGTGAGTAATTTACCATAGAACTACGGGTGTATAGCTAGTAGCTAGATGGCTTCTTCTTTCCCTTGGATCTTCAATACAAAATTGACCATGATCTCTCCATGGAGTTCTATCGGATGTGTTCTTCTTTTGTGGTGTGTTTGTTGGGATCTAATGAATTGTGGGTTTATGATCAGATTATTCATTGAAAGTAATTTAGTATTTTCTGTATTTTATTATGCACGATTGCTATATCTTTGTATTTCTCTCCGACCTATCCGTTTAGTTTGGCCAACTAGATTGATTTATCATAAGTGGGAGAGGTGCTTTTTGATGGGTTCAATCTTGCGGTGTCCTCACCTCGTGACAGAAGGGGTAGTGAGACACGTATTTGTATTGTTGTTAACGACGGGGTTCATTCATATTGCTTGAGTTTATTCTGTCTACATATGTCATCTTTGTTAAAGCGTTACTATGTTTGGCATGAACTTAATACAATAGATGCATGCTGGATAGCGGTCAATTGGTGGAGTAATAGTAGTAGATGCAGAATCGTTTCGTTCTACTTGTCACACACGTAATGCATATATACATGATCATTGCTATGAATAACATCATAACTATGTGTTTTTCTATCAATTACCCAACAGTAATTTGTCTACCCACCATATGTTATTTATTCGAGAGAGAGGCCTCTAATGAAAACTATGTCCCCCAGGTCCAATTTTATCATATTACAAAAACCCAAAATACCTTGCTACAATTTATTATCTTTTATTTAGTTTTGCAATTTATATATCTACCACTACTAGATTTGATCCTTGCAAATAACGAGTTCAAGGGGGTTGACAACCCTCTTGCCCCGCGTTGGGTGCAAGTATTTGCTCTTGTCTGTGCAGGTACTGTTAGGCTTTGCGTGGTTCTCCTATTGGTCCGATAACCTTGGTTCTCACTAAGGGAAATAGTTATCAGCTACTGTACTATATTGCTTCACCCTTCCTCTTGGGGGGGGGGGGAGGGAATCCCAACGCAGCTCACAAGTAGCAGACAAAAATCTGACACCGTTGCCTGGGAGACATCATCAAAACCTACAAGTGCCTTCATTTACATTATTATTTACTTGCTCTACTTTTTATTTGCTTTTATTAGTCTCGTTACAAAAGAGTATAAAAAACACAAAATATTTTACTTTGTTAGGCTGCTTGTTTGCTTGCTTGCTTTTTCACTATGTCTCAAGAATACTAATAATAATGTTTTTATTAGTACTCCAATTGCTTCTCCCGCCACTAGTGCGGATTCAAATGTTAGTAATGTTGCATTGCTAAATCTTGTTATGAAAGAATAATTTTCTGGAAATCCTAATGAAGATGTCGCATTCCATATTAATACATTCATTGAATTATGTGATATGCAAAAGAAAAAAGATGTGGATAATGATACTATTAAATTTAAATTATTTCCTTTCTCGCTAAGAGATCGTGCTAAAACTTTGTTTTCATCCTTGCCTTGCAATAGTATTTATTAATGGGATAAATGTAATGATGTTTTCATTGCCAAGTATTTTCCTCCCGCTAAGATTATTTCTCTTAGGATCAAATCATGAACTTTAAGGAACTTGTGCAAGAACATGTTGCATAATCTTGGGAGAGAATGAAATTAATGATTCAAAATTTTCCCACTCATGGATGATCATATGAAACTTGTATGTGGGACTCAACTTTGTGTCGAGAAATATTCTAGACTCTGCCGTAGGTAGTACATTTATGGGAATTACATTGGGAGAGGCCACGAAGCTTCTCGATAATATGATGACAAATGATTTTCAATGGCACATTGAACAAGCTCCAGCCCGTAAGAAGGTAAACTATGCCGAAGAAGTTTCAACTTTGAGTTATAAAATGGATGCTCTTATGAATATGCTTGCTAGTAAAAATGCTCACGTAGATCCTAATGATGTGCCACTGTCCACTTTGGTTGATCAAAATAATGATGCTATTGATGTGAATTTTATCGCTAGAAATAATTTCAACAACTTTGCTCCGACGAGTAAGGCCCCGCAAAAAGGACTAAAATCGACATTAGGTCGACCCTGAGAGAACTTATTTGGGAAACCGATGTCAGATCGGATTGGGATGAAAATTTTGCTCCCATCTGCCACCCATGTTGAGTACTACCCTAGTAATATGGGCCCAAACGACATATGCGATTTAGCCCTCATTGTGCAGAAGATGGTCGATGACCCGACAATTCTAGACACGATTTCTGTTCACAATATACAAAATTCCGGATTTCACGGATCAGGAGGCCATTGTGGTATTCTTCTTCAATGTCTACCTCGAAGGGATCAAGAGAGAATTTCTTTAAAGCATTTCAGGGCGTTCGCCAAACTCTCTGAAATAGTAAAAAAATATTCCTGCATGGAGGACACTTGGTGACGGTGTCTTGGACTAGGGGGTACTAACCTAGTCGGCCCATGCTCCTCGCGATGGGCCAGCGGGCCTTCGTTCTTCTCAAGATGGACTCCGTAGGTTGCACGATGGGGCATGATCAGGACTGCATCTGCTGAAGGCTTGCTGTACACTCCAAGACTTTTCCTGCCACCTCCACGCCAAGATATCGACCTTGTAACCCTAGATACCATGCCTAGTGTGTATATAAGCTAAAGGGTTTAGCCCGTAGAGGGGACCTAAACACAATTTAGTTCACTTAGCCCTAGAGTTAGAACACATCTCACGATCTCGAGGTAGATCAACTCTATACTTGATATGTCTTCATCGATATAAATAAGAGCAGGACATAGGGTTTTACCTCCATCAAGAGGGCCCAAACCTGGGCAAAACATCATCTCTTTGTTCATGTTACCATTTGTCTGAGATCCACAGCTCGGGACCCTCTACCCCGTCGTCTGCCGGTTTTCACACTGACACATGTGCCTTCATTGAGAGTTCCGCCGTGAGATCGATAGAAAGATCGATGGGATCGTCAGTCAACGACTCCAAACTTACGGGCATGATTATCATGCCCGGAGCTTCTATCACAGAAATGCACTACCTCCCTCACAAGCCTAAGGCGACCCATGACTCCTCTCCGGTCCCTGCCGAGCCCTCTTTCCAGGACAAAGGGTCGAGGTACTTCTTGGAAAACTCAGACGACGGCCGACTAGAGGCAGCCGATGAAACTGATCTTCAAATTAGCCCGGCCGATTCGACGACCATAGTCCTGACACGAGGTGAGGGTGTTAGGGATTCGGACCCGCGATCCCTAGATATTGAAACTCACCTACCCACCTCCCACCGTCGGTATCAAAACCGACAGATCTCGGGTAGGGGAGCCCAAGCTACGTATCTGAGGATCGGTGGTAGTAGGGGGAGACAAGGACATGATGTTTACCAAGGTTCAGGCTCTCTCGATGGAAGTAATACCCTACTTCCTGCTAGATTGATCTTGATGTATATGGAGATTACAAGAGTTGATCTACCTCGAGATCGTAATGGCTAAACCCTAGATGTCTAGCCTATGATTGTTCTGTTAGCCTCTACAGACTAAACCCTCCAGCTTATATACACACCGGAGGGGGCTATCGTTGTACAAAGATGACTTGAGGAGGAAGGAATCATTACATCTGGACATCTATCTTTCCTTTCTACATACATAGGAATCCTACCCGGACACGGGGGATGACCTTCTACTTCGATCTTCACGGCCCATCAGTCCGGCCCACCTTCAGTAGTCCGGACACCCGAGGACCCCCAAATCCAGGACTCCCTCAATAGCCCCCAAACTTGCCTTCAATGATAAGGTTGTATCCGGCTTCATGTCTTCGGCCTTGCAAGGCAGGTTCTTCATTATACTTCGGAACAATGACAGTTCGGTTCTGACTTCTATGCCCCGCCTTGATGATTCCTTCCCGCCATCGCCTTGACTTCCACGTGTCAAATGAATGCGAACAGTCCACACACTTTTTACAAATAAACCCCTGACCAGGCGAGGATGGCGTCTATTTAAAGAGATTGCATCTCAAATGCCATTACACACCATGTAGAAACCCTTAAAGCTAGCCACGAAAAATCCTCCAAACATGGCAAGCGCCCCCGGCTCCTCCTCGCTCCCCCACGGCCCTCAAGCAGGTGATTGGGGAAGCTGCTCGGTGTCCCATGCCTAGCTGAATAGACTTCAAACGGAGGGATATCTCCCTCCCGTGGATCTAGTCTCCGTACAGGCTGGATTAGCTTCAATCGACGATGATGCCTTGGCGGAAAACTTTCAAAACCGAACTAAAGAGGAGCGGGTGTGCTTCGTTTCCTTCCTCCTGAGAGGTGTAGGATTTCCAATCCATCCTTTCCTCAGAGGTTTCCTGGAGTTTTATGGGATCCAACTACAAAATCTCACGCCAGGCTCTATCCTGCATATTGCGGGTTTTGTTGCTCTTTGCGAGCTATTTTTAGGCTATGAGGCTCATTTCGAGCTATGGAGGAAATTCTTTTTCCTTGTCCCTCGCTTCAAAAAGGGATCCATATTTGAGGTGGGCGGCACCGAAGTATGGCGCATAGCAATAACATGTTACCTATCCAGCACTCCCAAGAAGGGACCCGAAGAGTGGCCCTCGGAGTGGTTTTATATCAAAGATGTTGCCCTTCCAGAACCAGTTCGGCATGGTCTTCATGAATTCTCTAGCGCCCTTGAAGAAACGCTTCAACTGGCATCCACGAAGCCACAAGGAAGAAAACAACGAGGAGATTAAGAGGCTAGTCAGCAAGATCAGAGTGCTTGCCCACTCCGAACTTTCGATAATTTAAGTAATGGCCATCGCGATAAAGCAGTGCATTCAACCACTTCAGTCCAGAGGGTTTCCCATGTGGAATTACAATGGATAGGACAATGCATCTCGTTGCCTACACGAGGGTCCAAATACCCCAGCCGCCTTGGCCTCCATCTTAGCTGATCTTTATAAGGGGGAGAAAGAAGACTTTGTCCGTTTGAAATGCCGGGAAGGTTTTTCCATGTATAACCCCATCGACCGGGTAAGTTTTTTCGATTGCTAGCTTTATCCAACCTCTTTACTAAGATATGCTAATCGAACTATATTCGACTATTTACAACAGGTATGGAGGAAGGTGATCGAGGGGGTTTATTGCCCTGCCCTACAGCCAAAGGACCATGCTTGCGACAAAGATCCCGGTTTTGAAGAGGACCCGGATATATTTATAGAACTCACTGGCGGAGTTTTCTACCAGGCGAGCCACGATGGTATAGAAATGGCCATTGTAGCCGATTATCCTGGCCTTCTTCCCTCCTCCAATGTAAGTAACCAGGAGACATCCTCTCAAAGAGAGCCTTCCCTTCGCGCCTCACCCACTGCACTATCTCATGCTCAAAAGGGGCAGCGCTCGGCATGCCGTACTGCATCAAGGGCATCTTCTAAGAGGACGACGCCTACGCAGGGCAAGTATTTGAAGCGAAAGGAAGCGGGGGCACCGTCGAGCGCCCTCCTTCATCGAGGAGGTATAGTTTTCAATATGTGCCCGGTAGTAAGGCCGGATTGTCACATTTTTCCTTCTGTCTTATTCCAGAAGGAGCATACGCCGAACTGTGTCTGAGGACCCTGCTGGCCGAACACCAACCAATCCGGTCCCAGGCCCATCAACAAGGACAAGATGCGATACGGGTGTAGCGCCGGATTGTCCCCCGCAGGAGGATTCAGATAATGTATCAGTCACAAATTCCGAAGTGGCGAGCGCGATGAATCATCAGCGGTGAAAATAGGCCATGCGTGACCCAATATTTACTAAGGAGGCGTTCAATGCCCTCAGCTCTGTGGATGCGTATATCCGAGCTGCTCGGGACGGGCTTGCTGGAGCCACTCACCGACTTTCAAAGGATATGCGGGTAAGAATTTTTGTAAATTTAATAAGCATATGCGAGTAGCCCCCGAGACTTGAAGCAGTTGGCCCAACTGATTTAAGGATCGTCATGACTGCAGGTTCTCAAGGAAAAGAATGATGTGTTGTCCAAGGAGCTTGAAGCGAACCAGATCAAGCTGAATGCCGCTATCACCGAGATAGAAGACATGAAGAAATCCATGAAGGGATCTAATGGTAATGACGAATAGTGTCTAAAAAATATGATTTCACCATCAATGATGTTTAAGCATACATTGTTATATTTTTAGTGGCGGAATCGACAGATCAATTGGAGGAGAAGTTAAGGGCTGCTCAGGAGGACAAAAAACATGCCGAAGGGCAAGAAGTAGCTGGTCAGCGTATATTAACACAGACCATTGAGCAAAAGAAGAAACTGCTGGATGAAAATATAAACCAAGCCGAAGAAATAAAGGACCTAAAGGCCCAACTATCCGATGCCTTGAAGGAAAATAAAAATTGAAAAGGCGACATATTCAGTATGACCTTTGAACTAGTTTTCATATTATCCAGTGATTGAGAGCTTCACAATGCTATTCCTGCAGGTTTGTTAACTAGGCGGCCCGAAGGAGAAGTATCTGGGTTTCAAGGCGACGTGTTACAAGAGCTCTCCAAAGTGCATGAGCGAGTTCAGAAAGCCATGAAGAACATGGCTAAAGCCTTATGGCCATCCGATTCTCCTCCAGAAATTATGGAGGATCTGGCGAACTTATTCAAAGGAGCTCGGCGTTGCTTTGAGCTATGGAAGGCGTCAGCATGCCGAGAAGGTGCGCGAGAGGCCTGGGCCATGGTGAAAACGCGTTATACCGGTCTTGATCCGAATCATATGGCCCGAGTTGGACCTTGGGGACCAGACAGAAAAGAGATTCCCGTGAGCTTGGTGTATGACCAAGTAATTATAGCCGCAAAGTTTTCACAAGAAGACTGTAATTTAGATAGTCTTATAGATGGCATAGATAAAGAATAGGCATTTGATTCCATGTAGCAATGTACTTTATCATCAAACTTATCTCCGACCGAACTTGTATTTTTTTTGTCATGGCAGGCCTTCGGTTTCAACCTCCGGAACCCAAGGGTTGGAGTGTTTCTGGATACTATACTTGTGGTAAACACTCAGTATGTTCGGAAACCAGGCAATCCGATCATTTTGCTTGAGCAGACAAGATTTGTTCAGGGAGTTATGTTATATTACTATTTAATGTAAGAAACATCTTCTAGGGAGAATAGTTTCGTCAAGGGTTCTTTTCCCTGGGTCAGCATGCGTATTTATGCATGCCTAGGCTTTGGTCCTACAAATAGGATTACCGGAAGCCTATCCTTAGATATTGAAAAATTATGTACAAATAAGCAATTCGTCGTTTGTCCGTCGACCAATGATTCCCTTAAGAACGCTAGCTTTCGGCATCACCCGTCTGAGGTACATGTCCGGATTACCCGGTTGTAACAATCGTAGAGGTGCTCCCGCCTAACAATCAGGAATGTAGGGTACAAACACATGAGCCAGGCAACCCAGCTTGGCAAAAAAATTAAGTCATAGAGGTGCATATAATGGCAAAGAGATTGTATGAAACAAACGACATAAGTGCTGTAAGCGATAAGCTTTAATAGTAAGCTTCGTTATAGAAGCCCCCATGTATGTTGAGGTATATACATTTAAATATGTTCACCCCTAACAGTTAGGTATAGCCGAACACTTTCTGGGAAGGAAAAACAAAAAATGAAGAGGAAGAAAAACAATGGAAGAAACCTAGACAAAAAATAGAAATAAAAGGTGCTATCAGACTATTTGTAGAATCATCAGAGCCTAGCAGCGTTCCATGGATTCGGCTGAAGGCAATTGTTTGATGCATTTCTAAGGCGATAGGCTCCTCTGGTGAGAACTTCGTCAATGATGAAGGGGCCCTCCCATCTTGGTTTGAGCTTATCCTTTTTATTCTCCGGGAGGCGCAAAACAAGTTCGCCAACGTTGTATGTTTTGGCCCGCACTTCTCTGCTCTGGTATGGCCTAGCCTGTTGCTGATAGAATGCGGAACGAGCTTGCGCGAAATCGCGCTCCTCTTCAGGCCATCTAGGTCATCCTGCCGATCAAGCTCGGCCTCTCGCTCTTCATACGTACGCACTCGAGGTGAGTCATGAATAATGTTGCAGGGCAGAACAGCCTCTGCGTTATAGACCATAAAAAAGGTGTCTATCCGGTTGTCCGGTTAGGTGTGGTCCGCAACCCCTAGAGTACGGGGTCTAGCTCCTCCACCCAGTGTTTATCTAACTCCCATAGGGAGCGCACCAGTCGGGGTTTAATGCCGCTCATTATTAGGCCATTGGCCCATTCGAGTTGACCGTTTGTTTGAGGGTGGTACACAGAGGCATAATCAAGTTTAATGCCTAAATTGGTGCACCAATTCTTCACCTCGTCAGCTGTAAAGCTAGAGCCATTATCTGTGATAATGCTATGTGGGACACCGTAGCGGTGTACCACGCCGGATATAAAATTGATCACTGGCCCTGCTTCAGCCGTTCTAACTGGTTTGGCTTCTATCCATTTAGTGAATTTATCCACCATAACCAGTAAATATTTCTTTTTGTGGCTTCCCCCTTTAAGGGGTCCGACCATATCCAGCCCCCAGACCGCAAATGGCCAAGTAATGGTGATGGTTCTCAAGGCGGTGGGAGGCATATGACTTTGATTGGCGAAAAACTGGCATCTAACACAATCCTGGACTAGGGTTTGTGCATTTGCTCGGGCTGTTGGCCAGAAGAAACCTGTTCGGAAAGCCTTGCTTACGAGAGCCCGAGCTACGGCGTGATGGCCACCCATACCAGCGTGTATTTCGGCTAAAAGTTTCCGTCCCTCCTCTTCAGAGATGCACCTTTGGAGAACACCAGTAGTGTTTTTCTTGTATAGTTCACCTCCGCGAACTTTATAGGCTTTAGAACGCCAAACTATGCGACGGGGCTCATTTTGATCATCGGGGAGCTCTTTCCTATTAAGGTAGGCTAGGAAGGGTTCGGTCCAAGGAGCAACGACGACCATGATCCCATGAGCCGAAGGTGTTATTTCCATATCTGAATCCCCGATGACATCTGTATTGAATTCGGCTGGTGGGGGTGTGGTCGTGTCTGAATTAGCATCTCTGCTCTCGTCCTGCCATACCATGGATGGCTTAAACAACCTTTCTACAAAGGTGTTAGGCGGGACTGGGTCGCGCTTGGCGCCCATCCGAGCGAGTATGTCCGCTGCCTGATTACTGTCCCGAGTAACATGGTCAAATTCGAGCCCTTCGAACCGAGCTGATATTTTTAATATGGCGTTTCGATAAGCCGCCATTTTTGGATCCTTTGCACCCAATTCTCCGTTTACCTGAGATATTGCGAGGTTTGAGTCTCCGCGCACTTCTAGGCGTTGTATGCCCATGGATACGGCCATGTGGAGCCCATGTAGAAGCGTCTTGTATTCGGCAGCTTTTTTTGAGCCCGTATACATGATTTGTAACACGTAGCGGACAATGTCCCCTGTGGGAGATGTCAATATGACGCTAGCACCTAGTCCGGCTAGCATTTTTGTGCCGTCGAAATACATGGTCCAGTGGGAGTATGCCCCGTACTCTTTAGGGAGTTCCGCTTCTGTCCACTCTGTGATGAAGTCAGCCAACACCTGAGATTTAATAACTCGGTGTGGTTTGTATGTTATTTCAAAAATTAAGAGCTCGATGGCCCATTTGGCTATGCGGCCTGTGGCGTCCTTGTTTTTTATGATATAATTAAGCGGTACTTTGGATGCCATCGTAATTGAACACTCCTGAAAGTAGTATCGGAGATTCCGAGATGCCATAAACACCGCATAGGCGATTTTTTGATAATGAGGGTATCGTGATTTGCATGGTGTAAGAACCTCTGATACGTAGTAGACATGTTTTTGGATGGGGAATTTGTGTCCCTCTTCCTCTCGTTCAACGACGAGCACATCACTCACTACCTGGTGAGTTGCTGAGATATGAATCAACATTGACTCGCCAACACTTGAAGCGGCTAGGATTGGATTGCCCGCTAATAGGGTCTTTATTTCTTCTAGTCCGGCTGTGCCCGCACCTGTCCATTCGAAGTTGCCTGTACGCCTTAGCAGTCTATAGACTGGTAATGCTTTTTCTCTCCATCTGGAGATGAAGCGACTTAAGGCCGCTACGCACCCTGCTAGCTTTTGGACTTGTTTTAGATTGGTTGGTGTAGCCAGCAGTGACAAAGTTAGGATTTTAGCTGGGTTTGCTTCAGTTCCTCTATGGGAGACAATAAACCCTAATAGCTTTCCGGCCAGAACGCCGAAGACACATTTTTCCGGATTGAGCCGTATGTCATATGTTCAGAGGTTTTCGAAAGTGAGGCATAAATCGTCCACCAGTGACTCGATGTGCTTAGTCTTGATGAATACATCATCCATGTATGCCTCCACTATCTTGCCGATTTGTTTCTCTAGGCATGTTTGAATCATGCGTTGATATGTGGCACAAGTGTTTTTGAGCCGAAAAGGCATAGTGTTGAAGCAGAAAGGCCCGTACGGAGTGATAAACTCCGTTGCGGCCTGCTCGGATTCCTTCATTTTTATCTGATGGTATCCGGAGTAAGCGTTGATGTCTACTACACATCCTTCTTCTTGTAGACGTTGTTGGGCCTCCAAGTGCAAAGGTTTGTAGGACAGTAGCAAATTTCCCTCAAGTGGATGACCTAAGGTTTATCAATCCGTGGGAGGCGTAGGATGAAGATGGTCTCTCTCAAACAACCATGCAACCAAATAACAAAGACTCTCTTGTGTCCCGAACACACCCAATACAATGGTAAATTTTATAGGTGAACTAGTTCGGCGAAGAGCTGGTGATACAAGTGCAATATGGATGGTAGATATAGGTTTTTGTAATATGAAAATATAAAAACAACAATGTAACTAATGATAAAAGTGAGCACAAACGGTATTGCAATGCGTTGAAACAAGGCCTAGGGTTCATACTTTCACTAGTGCAAGTTCTCTCAACAATAATAACATAATTGGATCATATAACTACCCCTCAACATGCAACAAAGAGTCACTCCAAAGTCACTAATAGCGGAGAAGAAACGAAGAGATTATTGTAGGGTACGAAACCACCTCAAAGTTATCCTTTCTAATCGATCTATTCAAGAGTCCGTGGTAAAATAACACGAAGCTATTATTTCCGTTCGATCTATCCTAGAGTTCATACTAGAATAACACCTTAAGACACAAATCAACCAAAACCCTAATGTCACCTAGATACTCCAATGTCACCTCAAGTATCCGCGGGTATGATTATACGATATGCATCACACAATCTCAGATTCATCTATTCAAACCAACACAAAGTACTTCGAAGAGTGCCCCAAAGTTTCTATCGGAGATTCAAGACGAAAACATGTGCCAACCCCTATGCATAGATTCCCAAGGTCACAGAACCCGCAAGTTGATCACCAAAACATACATCAAGTGAATCAATAGAATACCCCATTGTCACCACAGGTATCCCACACAAGACATGCATCAAGTGTTCTCAAATCCTTAAATACTCAATCCGATAAGATAACTTCAAAGGGAAAACTCAATTCATCACAAGGTAGAGAGGGGAGAAACATCATAAGATCCAACTATAATAGCAAAGCTCGCGATACATCAAGATCGTGCCATCTCAAGAACACGAGAGAGAGAGAGAGAGAGAGAGAGAGAGAGAGAGATCAAGCACATAGCTACTGGTACAAACCCTCATCCCCGAGGGTGAACTACTCCCTCCTCGTCATGGAGATCGTCGGGATGATGAAGATGGCCACCGGAGAGGGTTCCCCCCTCTGGTAGGGTGCCGGAACGGGTCTAGATTGGTTTTCGGTGGCTACAGAGGCTTGCGGCGGTGGAACTCCCGATCTAGGTTTCTTTTCGGGGGTTTATGTATTTATAGGAATTTTTGGCGTCGCTCTCACGTCAGGGGGGGTCTCCGAGTCGTCCACGAGATAGGGGTACACACCCAAGGGGGTAGGGCGCGCCCTCCACCCTCGTGGACGGCTCGGGACTCTTCTGTCCAACTCTTTTACTTCGAGGGCTTCTTTTGGTCCATAAAAATCATCAAAAATTGGCACGTCAATTGGACTCCGTTTGGTATTCCTTTTCTGTAAAACTCAAAACAAGGAAAAAAAACAGAAACTGGCACTAGGCTCTAGGTTAATATGTTAGTCCCAAAAATCATATAAAATAGCATATAAATACATATAAAACATCCAATATGGATAATATAATAGCGTGGGACAATCAAAAATTACAGATACGTTGGAGACGTATCAAGCATCCCCAAGATTAATTCCTGCTTGTCCTCGAGTAGGTAAATGATAAAGACATAATTTTTGATGTCGAATGCTATCTAACATATTTATCAATGTAATATTCTTTATTGTGGCATGAATGTTCAGATCCGAAAGATTCAAGACAAAAGTTTAATATTGACATAAAAATAATAGTACTTCAAGCATACTAACAAAGTAATCATGTCTTCTCAAAATAACACGGCCAAAGAAAGTTCATCCCTACAAAATCATATAGTTTGGCTATGCTCCATCTTCATCACACAAAATATTCAAATCATGCACAACCCCAGTTTCAGCCAAGACTTTGTTTCATACTTTAGTATTCTCAAACTTTTTCAACTTTCACGCAATACATGAGCGTGAGCCATGGACATAACACTATAGGTGGAATAGAGTGGTGGTTGTGGAGAAGATAAAAAGAGGAAGATGGTCTCACATCAACTAGGCGTATCAATGGGCTATGGAGATGCTCATCAATAGATATGAATGTGAGTGAGTAGGGATTGCCATGCAACGGATGCACTAGAGCTATAAATGTATGAAAGCTCAACAAAAGAAACTAAGTGAGTGTGCATCCAACTTGCTTGCTCATGAAGACCTAGGGCATTTGAGGAAGCCCATTGTTGGAATGTACAAGCCAAGTTCTATAATGAAAAATTCCCACTAGTATATGAAAGTCAGAAAATAAGAGACTCTCTATCATAAATATCATGGTGCTATTTTGAAGCACAAGTGTGGAAAAAAGATAGTAGCATTGTCCCCCTTTTTTCTTCTTTTTTTGGGCCTTCCTTTTTTGGCCTTTCTCTTTTTTGGCCTTTTTGGCCTTTTTAGGACAATGCTCTAATAATGATAATCATCACACTTTTATTTACTTACAACTCGATATTACAACTCGATACTAGAACAAAATATAACTCTATATGGATGCCTCCGGCGGTGTACCGGGACGTGCAATGAATCAAGAGTGACATGTATGAAAAATTATGCATGGTGGCCTTGCCACAAATACGATGTCAACTACATGATCATGCAAGGCAATATGACAATGATGAAGCGTGTCATAATAGACGGAACGATGGAAAGTTGCATGGCAATATATCTCAAAATGGCTATGGAAATGCCATAATAGGTAGGTATGGTGGCTGTTTTGAGGAAGATATATAGTGGGTGTATGGTACCGGCGAAAGATGCGCGGTACAAGAGAGGCTAGCAATGGCGGAAGGGTGAGAGTGCGTATAATCCATGGACTCAACATTAGTCATAAAGAACTCACATACTTATTGCAAAAATCTACAAGTCATCGAAACCAAGCACTCCACGCATGCTCCTAGGGGAAGGGTTGGTAGGAGTTAACCATCGCGCAATCCCAACCTCCACACAAAGGATGAAAATCAAAGAAATACCTCATGCTTCAAATTTGTCACACAACGGTTACCATACGACATGCTACATGACTTGCAAACCTCAACACAAGTATTCCTCAAATTCACAATTACTCTACTAGCATGACTCTAATATCACCATCCTCATAACCCCGCCACCCTACCCGCCCCGCCGCCGATAGTAGCAGCAGCAGCAGCCGCCGCCGCCTCCCGCTGCCGCCGGCGCAGCCCCGCCACCCCACGCCGCCCCGCCGCCGCACCGGAACCCCGCCGACGCCCCGCCAAAGTAGCCGCCTAGGTTTTCTAAAGAAACCGATCCGGTCTTTTTTAGAAAACCCTAGATTCTTTTTTTTAGAATTAGATCGGTTTTTTCGGTTTATTTATTTAGCGAGGGTTCGCCCGTTCGTTCGTTTTAACGGACAAATTCGCCGTTTAGTTTCAGTTAACGAACGTTCGTTCATTAATCTGTTAGTCAGTTTTTCTTTTTCTCGGATTTTTCCGCGGTTATTTCGGATCCCGAATTCTGATCCGATTTTCGTTCTAGTATAACTTTTCGCTCGATTATCGGAATCAGGCGATTCAAGCGCCTGGAGTTTCGTCTCGAAACCCTCTTTCCGTGTAACCTTCTCAAACAAGTTTTTGCTTCTGTAAAATTTGACTTAGATCCAGATTAGCAAACAAAGTTTGTTTCTTTCGATGTTTGACTTTCGTTGCTTTGTTCGATTTGTTTCTTTTTGCAAACTGGAGTTCTTAAGTTCAACTGTCTAGTCAGATCTCTTATTTGAGTTTTACCCGTGCATTAGATGGGTACTTATTGTATGCTTGTTTGTTTGCGATAGAGTACCCGGAGTGCGCCGCTTGCTACTTTGAATCTCTAGGTTTCGCGGATCATCAGCAAGGCAAGTAACAGTTTGATAATACCTCTTTACTACCCAGTTTTTATTGCATTAGATCAAACCTCAAACAATTGCATGATTAGGATTTGGTTAATATGTGGGTTTCGGGAAGTAGATGAGGTAGTACCTATTACCTGTTCATCATCCAACCCTTGGGAGTTACTTCTACGTTTTCTTATTATGCCATGCTATGCGTAGACGTGGATTGGGTGAGTGTATCCATGACAGATGTGAGATTGTTAAATTAAAGGTTTATTTAAGGTGGCAACTTAAATACACATCTGGGTGGATTGAGGCACCTGGGTATTCTAGCGTTTGCCTGTTTTTCTTTATGGACCGCCACACAGGCTCAAAGGGATCATCAGATTATTCATACTAGAAACTTCTGTGTGTAGCCACAAGCTACTATGGGCTCTAGCATAGTTGATTAAGTCGTGTGAACTCTTACAGTGGTAGACTAGCAGATGTAGGGGATGTACGTTGGTACTGTCTACCCGATCGTAAGGTGCTATCGCTTCTGAATGACTATGTCCTGGTCATCCGTTTCTCAAACATCATGTAGTGCCCAACGGAGGAGATCGAGTCTTGTGGGGAAAAGTGCGCAAACCTCTGCAGAGTGTATAAACTAGTCATGGTTAGCCATGTCCCCGATTATGGACGTTTTGAGTATATAGTAATTGGATTATCATGTGAATCTCATCATGTTACTTTAATTAATATTATTGGGTTTTAATGATAATGCTTAATTGGGATTGAGAGGATGTCTATCTTCTCAATGTTCAACAACCACCATGATAGTTAAATAAAAATTTATTCCTTTGCAGTAGGGAAAAATTGGCTTTATGCAAAAACTGTAACCATAGAGCTTTCCACCAGCCAGATATGCATGTAGTATAGCTTTATTCTTTCATTACTCTCCATGTGTTACTTTGCCGTCATATTCCATGTGCTGACCCGTTTTCGGGCTGCAACGTTCATGTTGCAGACTTTTCAAACGACGAGTTAGGTGCCTTTAGGTCGTGGTTCCATACTCAGTGATGCCGTTGGAGTTGATGGACTCACTTATCTTCCAAGCCTTCTGCTGTTATCGTTATTAGATGGCCTTAAGCCATATTTATTGTAATAAGTTCTCTTTTGAGACATTCGATGTAATAAGTGTGTGATTGCTACTCTGTTATAAATCCTTCAAGTACTGTGCGTGTCAGCATTACTGATCTAGGGATGACACTAAAGCACAAAGATCAGACTGTTTGAGGTCTGGTCGCTACAATGACCATGGAAGGTTTTATTCATGTAAATAGAATACAATTATTCTCTGACTTAAATGAATAATCTTGTTGCAATAAACACGATCCAATCTTTTTCATGCTCAATGCAAACACCAAACAACATTTATTTCGGTTTAAGACAAATCCCGAAAGTACAGGTGTGTGTGATGATGATCATTCAATATTGGAACTACTTCCAACACACATCGTTACCACACCCTCAACTAGTCTCCGTTTATTCTACAACTCCTGTTTCGAGTTACTAACTTAGCAACCGAACAGGTATCAAATACCCAGGGGCTACTACGAGCACTAGTGAGGTACACATCGATAACATGTATATCAAATATACCTTTGTTCACTTTTCCATCCTTCTCATCCGCCAAATATTTGGGGTGGTTCCGCTTCCAGTGACCATCTCCTTTGCAGTAGAATCACTCAGTTTCAGGCTTAGGTCCAGCTTTGTGCTTCTTTATGGGAGTGACAACTTGCTTGCTAGTCTTCTTGAAGTTCCCTTTCTTTCCCTTGCCCTTTTTCTTCAAACTAGTAGTCTTGTCACCGGTTCTAAGCCGTAAAGCATAGCGCACTAAACTATTAAGTAGTCATCATATCAAGCTTTGCCAAACGTTCATAACGTCTGCATCTGATCCTACAATAGGTCTGGCACCTAGCGGTGCATCAAGGACATAATACTTCTGTGCAGCAATAAAGATAATCCTCAATTTACGGACCCAGTCTGCATCATTGCTACTTACATCTTTCAACTTAGTTTTCTCTAGGAACATATCGCGAGCTATTGATCTACAACATAGATATGCAAATACTATCTGGACTAGGTTCATGATAAATTAAGTTCAATTAATCAAATTACTAAAGAACTCCCACTTAGATAGACATCCCTCAAGTCATCTAAATTATACGTGATCCAAATCAACTAAACCATGTCCGATCATCACGTGAGATGGAGTAGTCTTCAATGGTGAACATCTCTATGTTGATCATATCTACTATATGATTCACGTTCGACCTTTGGGTCTCCAGTATTCCGAGGCCATGTCTGTACATGCTAGGCTCGTCAAGTTTAACGCGAGTATTCCGCATGATCAACACTGTCTTGCAGTCGTTGTATGTGAACGTAGATCTTATCACACCCGATCATCATGTGGTGTCTCAGCATGAAAAACTGTCGCAACGGTGCATACTCAGGGATAACACTTATACTTGAAATTTTTAGTAAGAGATCATCTTATAATGCTACCGCTATACTAAGCAAAATAAGATGCATAAAAGATAAACATCACTTGCAATCAAAATATGTGACATGATATGGCCATCATCATCTTGTGCCTTTGATCTCCATATCCAAAGCACCGTCATGATCTCCATCGTCACCGGCTTGACACCTTGATCTCCATCGTAGCATTGTGGTCGTCTCGCCAACTATTGCTTCTACAACTATCGCTAACGCATAGTGATAGAGTAAAGAAATTACATGGCGTTTGCATTTCATACAATAAAGTGACAACCATAAGGCTCCTCCGGTTGCCGATAATTTACAAAACATGATCATCTCATACAATAACATATAACTCATCATGTCTTGACCATATCACATCACAACATGCCCTGCAAAAACAAGTTAGACGTCCTCTACTTTGTTGTAGCAAGTTTTATGTAGCTGCTACGGGCTTCTAGTAAGAACCATTCTTACCTACACATGAAAACCCACAACGGTGATTTATCAAGTTTGTTGTTTTAACCTTCAACAAGGACCGGCCGCAGTCAAATTCGATTCAACTAAAGTAGGAGAAACAAACACCTGCCAGCCGCCTTTATGCAAAACTAGTTGCATGTCTGTCAGTGGAACCGGTCTCATGAACATGGTCATGTAAGGTTGGTCTGGGCCGCTTCATCCAACACTACCGCCGAATCAAAATAAGACATTGGTGGTAAGCAGTATGAGGATCACCACCGACAACTATTTGTGTTCTACTCATGCATATCATCTACGCATAGACCTGGCTCATGATGCCACTGTTGGGAAATATAGCATGTAATTTCAAAATTTTCCTATGCTCACATAAGATCTATCTAGGAGATGCATAGCAATGAGAGGGGGAGAGTGTGTCTACGTACCCACGTAGATCGAAAGCAGAAGCGTTTGACAACGCGGTTGATGTAGTCGAACTTCTTCCCGTTCCGACCGATCAAGCACCGAACATACGACACCTCTGAGTTCAGCACACGTTCAGCTCGATGACGTCCCTCGAACTCTTGATCAGGCAAAGTGTTGCGGAAGTAGACGAGTTCCGCTAGCACGACAGTGTGGTGACGGTGATGGTGATGTGCTCAGCATAGGGCTTCGCCTAAGCACTCCAAAGATTTGACCGAGGGTGTAATCTGTGGAGGGGGGCGCCGCACACGGCTAACAATTGTTTATGTGTGTTCTAGGCGCCCCCTCCCCATGTATATCTAGGTGAGAGGGGGAGGGGAGCAGCCATAGGGCGCACCAAGTAGGAGGAATCCTACTTCGGCCCCTAGTCCAATTCGCCCCCCCCCATCATGTTTTCCATAGGAGAGAAAAGGGAAGAATGAAGAAGAGAAGCAAGGAAGAGAGGAGATAAGGAAGGAGGGGGCGCCGCCCCTCTTCCCTACTCCCACACGGCCTCCTACCATATGGGGGCGCGCCAGCCCTTGTGGGCTAGGGTGCTCCCCTCTCAAGGCCCATGTGGCCCATAACTTCTCCACGGGGGTTCTGTTAACCCCCTGGTACTCCGATATGTACCTGGTACCTCTCGGAACACTTCCGGTGTCTGAATACTATTGTCCTATATATCAATATTTACCTCCTGGCCATTTCAAGACTCCTCGTCATGTCTATGATCTCATCCGGGACTCCGAACAACATTTGGTCACCAAATCACATAACTCATATAATACAAAATCGTCATCGAACGTTAAGCGTGCGGACCCTATGGGTTCGAGAACTATGTAGACATGACTGAGACACCTCTTCGGTCAATAACCAACAACGGAACATGGATGCTCATATTGGTTCCCACATATTTTACAAAGCTCTTTATCGGTCATACCATAATGTCAACATACATTATTCCCTTTCTCATCGGTATGTTATTTGCCCGAGATTCGATCATCGGTATCTTCACACCTAGTTGAATCTCGTTACCGGCAAGTCTCTTTACTTGCTCCGTAATGCACCATTCCACAACTAACTCATTAGTCACATTGCTTGCAAGACTTCTTATGATGTGCATTACCGAGAGGGCCCAGGGATACCTCTCCGATACGTAGAGTGACAAATCCTAATCTTGATCTATGACAACTCAACAAACACCTTCTGAGATACCTGTAGAGCATCTTTATAATCACCCAGTTGTTGTGATGTTTGATAGCACACAAGGTATTCCACCGGTATTGGAGAGTTGCATAATCTCTTAGTCCGAGGAACATGTAATCGACATGAAGAAAGCAATAGCAATAAAACTGAACGATCAATATGCTAAGCTAACGGATGGGTCTTGTCCATCACATCATTCTCCTAATGATGTGACCCCGTTCATCAAATGACAACACATGGCTATGGTTAGGAAACTTAACTATCTTTGATTAGCGAGCTAGTCTAGTAGAGGCTTGCTAGGGACACGGTGTTTTGTCTATGTATGCACACATGTACCAAGTTTCCGTCCAATACAATTATAGAATGAATAATAAACATTTATCATGAATAAGGAAATATTAATACCAACTTTATTATTGCCTCTAGGGCATATTTCCTTCAGCATGAGTAGTTTACCACAGACCTATGGGTCCATAGCTAGTAGCTAGATGGCTTCTTCTCTCTCTTTGATCTTCAATACAATTTTCTCCTCGATGTTCTTGGAGATATATTTGATTTAATCTTCTTTTGTGGTGTGTTTGTCGAGATTTGATGAATTGTCGATTTATGATCAAATTATCTATGAATATTATTTGAATCTTCCCTGAATTCTTATATGCATGATTTTATATCTTTGTATTTTTCTTCGAATTATTGGTTTGGTTTTTCCAACTAGATTGGTAGTTCTTGCAATGGGAGAGGTGCTTAGTTTTGGGTTCAATCTGGTGGTGTCCTCACCCAGTGACAGAAGGGGTAGCTAGGCACATATTGCATTGTTGACATCAAGGATAAAAAGATGGGGTTTATATCATATTGCTTGAGTTTATCCCTCTACATCATGTCATCTTGCTTCAGGCGTTACTCTATTCTTACGAACTTAATACTCTAGATGCATGCTGGATAGCGATCGATGTGTGGAGTAATAGTAATAGATGCATAATTGTTTCGGTCTACTTGTCACGGACGTGATGCCTATATTAATGATCATTGCCTTAGATATCGTCATAACTTTGCACTTTTCTATCAATTGCTCGACACCAATTTGTTTACCCATCGTATGCTTTATTCAAGAGAGAAGCCTTTAGTGAAACCTATGGCCCTCGGGACTATTTTACATCTATTATTTTAAGATCTATAAAACCAAAAACCCAAAAATACCTTGCTACAATTATTTTGTGTTTACTTTGTTTTTATTTTTACTTTAGTTTTAAATCTATCTCTATCAGATCTCACTCTTGTTCGTGACGTTGAAGGGATTGACAACCCCTTTTATGCGTTGTGTGCAAGTGTTTGTTAGTCTGTGGATGTGCATATATTGGAGACTTAATTGTACCTACTACTGGATTGATACCTTGGTTCTCAACTCAGGGAACTACTTATCTCTACTTTGTTGCATCACCCTTTCCTCTTCAAGGGAAAAATCAACGCAAGCTCAAGAAGTAGCAGGAAGAATTTCTGGCGCCATTGCCGAGGAGGTCTACATCAAGCCTACCAAGTACTTTCATAAACTCTCATATATCGCACTTACATTATTTGCCATTTGCCTCTCGTTTTCATCTCCCCCACTTCTAAAACGTTTTCAGAAACTCACAAAAATAGCTGCCTCTTTTTCCTCCTTCTTTACACTCTTCCCGCTTGCGGATTTATTATCATGAGTGATTTTGGTAATGCAGAACCGGATGAAGAAAGGACTCCCAATATTGGAGCTCATGTTAATATGGATTCTAAAACTTTTGTTGTGGGACAAGGGAATGTTATGGGCAAAGGGGCTATACAAGATTCCTTCAATTACATCAGGACTTTGTCTCGTGAGGATGCTCCTATACTCAAGAGAACCGAAACTTACACGGAAGCTATTTCTGCACTTGTTCTCAAACTTAGGAAGAAATTTATTCGTACCCATACCACTTTAAAAAGATTGTTTTATGAATTTCCGGTCATAAAGGACCCTCGAGCTAAAAAGATAGTTGCACTTGTCTTAATGGATGAATTTGATTTCATAATACAAGAAGCTAGAGAGATCTCGATTTTTATGGTATGAACCGTGAAAATTTGATCATAGATGAGGTCCTTTACGATAGCGATTACTTATTAAGGCATTTTCTTGGAAATAATCAAATTGTTAATGAAAATCTACAAAAGTAGATTCCCGTTCTAGACATGATCCAACAAGTTTGCACTAATGTGAACCAACAATATTCTTGAATCGTAGCCGCTAACCGAAGGGGTTTGCAAAAGGACAACTCGAGAATCCTAAGATTTCTATGGATGATGTGTTTCAATTTATATTTGGAAAACCTAATGGCAAAACCACATTTATGTAATCTTTTGTCAAAGATGACAATACCTAGATCTTTGCATTATGTCTAACTAGGGGCGTTAAACAATAGCGCTTGTTGGGAGAAACCCAATTTTATTTTGGTTTTTACTTTTTTTCTTGATGTTCTTTAATAAATCTATCATCTAGCCTCTGGTTAGATGTGTTTTCATGTTTCAATTTAGTGTTTGGGCCAAATATAACCTTTTGGATGGTTTGGAAGATTATTGATTTGATTTTGCTGAAAAACATAAACTTTTGCGTCCAGTGCAGAAAATTCTATAATTCACTAGAGCGTGATAATTTTTTGAAATTTTTATACAAGAGTGATATACAAATTTCCCACGTTGACCTAATTTTTTATAATTTTTACAGATTCAGAAGTATACGAAGTTTCCATATTGCTATAGATTGTTCTGTTTTTTACAGTTTCTGTTTTTTTTTGTTTGCTTATTTTTATGAATCTATGGCTAGTA
>LR738710.1:466108797-466214988 GCA_902687465.1 Secale cereale
GGGGGTATGAACCATGGAGAGGTTAGAATACAGTAGATATAACACCAATATAAAATTAGAATGATTTCACAACAGTACCTAAAGTGGTTATTTGATTTGTTTTACTAACGGATCTTACGAGTTTTTTGTTGAGTTTTGTGTTGTGAAGTTTTCAAGTTTTGGGTAAAGATTTGATGGACTATGGAATAAGGAGTGGAAAGAGCCTAAGCTTGGGTATGCCCAAGGAACCCCAAGGTAATATTCAAGGACAACCAAGCATCTAAGCTTGGGGATACCCCGGATGGCATCCCCTGTTTCGTCTTCAATCCGTCGATAAATTACTTGAGGCTATATTTTTATTCACCACATGATATTTGCTTGGAGCGTCTTGTATGATTTGAGTATTTGGTTTTTAGTTTGCCACAATCATGCTTGTTGTACACACCTTTTGAGAGGGACACACATTAATCGTGAATTTATTTGAATACTCTTTGTGCTTCACTTATATCTTTTGAGCTAGGGTAGTTGCCCAAGTGCTTCACTTATATCTTTTTGAGCACGGTGGTGATGTTTATTTTGAAGAAATTGATGAACTCTCATGCTTCACTTATATTATTTTGAGAGTCTCTAAACAGCATGGTAATTTTCTTGGGTTATGAATTTAGTCCTAATATGATAGACATCCAAAGAGGGTATAATAAAAAAATTCATAAAAAGCATTGAATTTATGAGAAGTTTGATTCCTTGCAATTGTTTTGAGATATTAAGATGGTTATATTAGATTCATGCTAGTAGTAATTTTTGTGGTTAAAGAAATAATTGTATTAAGGTTTGTGATTCTCGTAGCATGCACATATGGTCTTCTAGTTATGTGATGAAGTTGGAGCGTGATTTATCCTTGATTGTCTATCTTTGTGTGGAAGTTGGGGGCACGCGATTGTTAACTCCTACCAACCTCTCCCCTAGGAGCATGCGTAGTATTACTTTGCTTAGAGGGATAATAAAGTTTTTACAATAAGTATGTGAGTTCTTTATGACTAATGGTGAGTCCATGGATTATACGCACTCTCACCTTCCACCTTGCTAGCCACTCTAGTACCGCGCAACTTCTGCCGGTGCACCAAACCACCTTATACCCTTCCTCAGAACAGCCACCATACCTACCTATTATGGCATTTCCATAGCCATTCCGAGATATATTGCCATGTAACTCCATTGTTCCATCATCATGTTCGAGTTTACCATCGAGTTGTAATTTTGTGTTGTAAGTAAATAAAAGTGTGATGATCATCATTATTAGAACATTGTCCCATGTGAGGTTATGAATAAAGAGGCCAAATGAGTCTCCAAAAAGAGAGAAAAGAGTCTCCAAAAAAAGAGGAGTCTCCAAAAAAATGAGAGAAAAAGAGAGAAGGGACAATGTTACTATCATTTCCCACACTTGTGCTTCAAAAAATTAGAGAGTCTCCTATTTTGACACTTTCATATATTTCTAGTGGGAATTTTTTGTTATAGAACTTGGCTAGTATATTCCAATAATGGGCTTCCTCATATTCCCCTAAGTCTTCATGAGCAAGCAAGTTGGATGCACACCCATTTAGTATTCTTTTGAGCTTTCATACACTTATAGCTCTAGTGCATCCGTTACATGGCAATCCCTACTAACTCACATTGATATCGATTGATGGACATCTCCATAGTCCATTGATTTGCCTAGTTGATGTGAGACTTTCTCCCTACTTTTGTCTACCACCACATTCTATTCCACCCATAGTGCTATGTTCATGGCTCACGCTCATGTATTACGTGAAGAGTTGAAAAAGTTTAAGCATGTAAAAGTATGAAAACAATTGCTTGGCTGACACCAGGGTGGGCATGATTTATACTTTGTGCTAAGAAGAGGGAGCATAACAAGACTGTGTGTTTTTGTAGGGATAACTTTCTTTAGCCATCTTATTTTTGAAGCTTCACAATTTTCTTTCTAGTATGCTTAGAGTATTATTGTTTTGATATTAATGAACTTTTGTTTTGAATCATATGGATATGAACATTCATGCCAGATAAATAAAAAATGCATTGCTAAATATGTTAGGTAGCATTCCACACCAAAAATTTTGTTTTTATCATTTACCTACTCGACGACGAGCAGGAATTAAGCTTGGGGATGCTTGATACATCTCCAACGTATCTATAATTATTGATTGTTCCATGCAATTATATTATCAACTTTGGATGTTTTATATGCATTAATAATCTATTTTATATTATTTTTGGGACTAACTAATTAACCTAGAGCCCAATGCCAGTTTTTGTTTTTTCCTTGTTTTTGAGTTTCACAGAAAAGGAATATCAAACGGAGTCCAAACGGAACAAATCTTTTGTGATGATTTTTCTTGGACCATAAGACACACCTAGGACTTGGAGTCCAAGTCAGAGAGTCCTCGAGGCGATGACAAGCCAGGGGGCGCGCCCCTAGGGCTTGTGGCCCTCTCGGAGACCCCCTCATCCCCTTCATTGGCATATATATTCAGAAGTATTCTCGAAACCCTAGAAGCATTCACAAAAATACTTTTCCACCACCGCAGGTCTCTGATCTCGTGAGATCCCATATGGAGACCTTTTCTATTACTCTACCGGAGGGGGATTCGATCACGGAGGACTTATACATCAACCTTGATGCCCTTATGATGATGTGTGAGTAGTTTACCACAGACCTACGGGTCCATAGCTAGTAGCTAGATGGCTTCTTCTCTCTCTTTGATCTTCAATACAATGTTCTCATCGATCTTCTTGGAGATCTATTCGATGTAATCTTCTTTTGCGGTGTGCTTGTCAAGATCCGATGAATTGTGGACTTATGATCAAAGTATCTATGAATATTATTTAAATCTTCTCTGAAATTTTTATATGCATGATTTGATATCTTTGTACTTCTCTTAGAATTATTGGTTTGTTTGGGCCACCTAGATTGGTAGTTCTTGCAATGGGAGAGGTGCTTAGTTTTGGGCTCAATCTTGCGGTGTCCTCACCCAGTGATAGAAGGGGTAGCGAGGCACGTATTGCATTGTTGCTTTCAAGGATAAAAAGATGAGGTTTATATCATATTGCTTGAGTTTATCCCTCTACATCATGTTTTCTTGATTAAGGCGTTACTCTGTTCTTATGACCTTAATACTCTAGATACATGCTGGATAGTGGTCGATGTGTGGAGTAATAGTAGTAGATGCAAAATTGTTTCAGTCTACTTGTCACGGACGTGATGCCTATATTCATGATCACTGCCTTTTATATCGTCATAACTTTGTGCTTTTCTATCAATTGCTCGACAGTAATTTGTTTACCCACCGTATGCCTTATTCAAGAGAGAACCCTCTAGTGAAACCTATGGCCCTCGGGTCTATTTTACATCAATTATTTTCAGATCTACAAAACCAAAAACCCCAAAATACCTTGCTACAATTATTTTGTGTTTACTTTATTTTGTTTCTTTACTTTACTCTTAAATCTATCTCTATCAGATCTCACTCTTGTTCATGATGTTGAAGGGATTGACAACCCCTTTTCTACGTTTTGTGCAAGTGTTTGTTAGTTTGTGCAGGTGCATATATTGGAGACTGGCATGTACCTCCTATTGATTGATATCTTGGTTCTCAACTGAGGGAAATACTTATCTCTACTTTACTGCATCATGATACGTCCATTTTGCATCATGTTTACCTACTGTTATTTATGATGTTTTTATGCAAAATAATACATTTTGGAGTAATTCTAATGCCTTTTATCTCATAATATGCAAGCTTCACACAAAGAGGGAGAATTCCGGCAGCTGGAAATCTGGACCTGAAAAAGCTATGTCAGGCCACCTATTCTGCACAACTCCAAACATGTTGAAACTTCACGAGGAATTTTTATGGAATAAATAAGAAATAATGGAGTAAATAACTACCAAGGGGGCCACCTGGTGAGCACAAGACACCAGGGCGCGCCAGGCCCTCCAAGCGCGGCCTAGTGGGTTGTGCTCAGCTCGGCCCACCTTCGGTGCCCATCTTCTTCTATATATGTAATTTTGATCTAGAAAAATAAGGAAAGGACTTTCGGGGCAGAATGCCGCCGTCCCGAGGCGGAACTTGGGCAGGAGCACTTTTGCCATCCGGTAGAGCGATTCCGCCGGGGGAACTTCCCTCCCGGAGGGGGAAAGCATTGTCATCATCATAACCAACAACTCTCCCATCTTGGGGAGGGAAATCTCCATCAACATCTTCAACAACACCATCTCCTCTCCAATCCTAGTTCATCTCTTGTGTTCAATGTTTGTACCAGAACCTCAGATTGGTATCTGTGGGTGACTAGTAGTGTTGATTACATATTGTAGTTGATCACTGTATGGTTTATTTGGTGGAATATTATACATTCAGATCCATTATGCTATTTAATACCCCTCTAATTTTGAGCATGATTATTATTTGTGAGTAGTTACTTTTGTTCTTGAGGTCACGGGAGAAGTCATGTTGCAAGTAATCATGTGAACTTGATATGTGTTCGATATTTTGATAGTATGTATGTTGTAATTCCCTTAGTGGTGTCATGTGAACATCGACTACATGACAATTCACCATATTTGGGCCTAAGGGAATGCATTGTGGAGTAGTTATTAGATGATGGGTTGCGAGAGTGACAGAAGCTTAAACCCTAGTTTATGTGCTACTCCTTAAGGGATCGATTGGATCCAAAAGTTTAATGCTATGGTTAGAATGTAATCTTAATACTTTTCTCATAGTTGCGGATGCTTGCGAGGGGGTTAATCATAAGTAGGTAGTTTGTTCAAGTGAGAACAGCACCTAAGCACCGTTCCACCCATATACCAAATTATCAAAGTAGCGAACACGAATTGAATCAACATGATGAAGGTGACTAGATGAAATTCCCGTGTACCCTCAAGAATGGTTTGCTTAATATAAGAGACCGTTTTGGCCTGTATTTTGCCTCAAAAGGATTGGGATATCTTGCTGCACTTTTGTTACTACTATCATTACTGGATCGTTACAAATTATCTTGCTATCCAACTACTCTCTTACTTACAATTTCAGCACTTGCAGACATTACCTTGCTGAAAACCACCTGTCATTTCCTTCTCTCCTCGTTGGGTTCGACACTCTTACTTATAGAAAAGGCTACAATTGATCCCATATACTTGTGGGTCATCAGCGCTATTTTCTGGCGACGTTGCCGAGGAGTGAAGCGCTCTTGGTAAGGAAAAATTATTACTACATGCTGAAATTTATTGTCACTTGTTACTATGGAGAACAATCCTTTGAGGGGTTTGTTTGGGGTATTTTCACCCCGACCGGAACCACAATTAGTTACCCCTCAACCTACAGCACCTACTGAAAATATTAAATATGAAATTCCTTTGGGTATGATAGAACAACTGGTAGTTAATCCTTACGCAGGAGATGGAACCGAACATCCTGATATGCACTTGATATATGTGGAAGAAATTTGTGGATTGTTTAAGCTTGCAGGTTTACCTGGAGATGAGGTTAAGAAGAAGGTTTTCCCTTTATCTTTGAAGAGAAAATCATTGTCATGGTATAGGCTATGCGATGATATTGGATCTTGGAATTGAATCAATTGAAATTGGAGTTTCACCAAAAAAATATCCTATGCATCTAGTTCATCATGATCAGAATTACATATATAATTTTTGGCCTCGTGAAGGAGAAAGTATCGCTCTAGCTTGGGGGAGGCTTAAGTCAATGTTGTATTCATGCCCCGATCATGAGCTACCAAGAGAAGTTATTATACATAAGTTTTATGCTCGGCTTTCTCGTAATGATCAATCCATGCTTGATACTTCGTGTGATGGTTCTTTTATGAAGAAGACTATTGAATTCCGGTGGGATCTTTTGTAAAGAGTTAAACGCAACTCTGAAGATTGGGAACTCGACGAAGGTAAAGATTCAGGTATTAAGCTTATATTTGATAATGTTAAATCTGTTATGGATACCGATGCTTTTCAAAAGTTTAGCACTAAATATGGACTTGACTCTGAGGTAGTAGCCTATTTTTGTGAATCATTTGCTACTCATGTTGATCTCCGTAAGGAGAAGTGGTTTAAATATCACTCACTTATTAAAGAAGAAATTAAAGAACCGGTACTAGCTAAAGAGGAAACTATTATTTATAATGTTGATCCAGTTGTTCCTACTGCTTATATTGAGAAACCACCTTTCCCTGTTAGGATTAAGGAACATGCTAAAGTTTCAACTGTGGTAAAAAAAGTTATATAAGAACACCTAAACTTGATGAAAAATATCAAGGTAGAACCTAGTGTTGCTATGGTTAAGGACCTCTTGGAAGAAAATATAGATGGGCATGTTATTTACTTCTTTGACGAAGCTGCTAGAATTGCCAAACCCGATAAAAAAGATAAACATAGACATGTTGGTGGCATGTCCGTTGTTTCAGTTAAAATAGGAGATCACTGTTATCATGGTTTATGTGACATAGGTGCTAGCGTGAGTGCTATTACCTTTACCTTATACCAAGAAATTATGAATGACATAGCACCCGCAGAGATAGAAGACATAAATGTTACTATTAAACTTGCTAATAGAGACACTATTTCACCAATTGGGATTGTTAGAGATGTTGAAGTCTTGTGTGGAAAAATAAAATACCCTACTGATTTTCTTGTTCTTGGTTCCCCACAAGATGATTTTTGTCCCATTATGTTTGGTAGACCTTTCTTGAACACCATTAATGCTAAAATAGATTGTGAGAAATAAACTATAGGTGTTGGCTTTGGTGATAAGTCTCATGAGTTTAATTTCTCCAAGTTTAGTAGAAAGCTCATAAAAAAGAATTGCCTAGTAAGGATGAAATAATTGGTCTTGCTTCTATTGATGTGCCTCCTACTGATCCACTAGAACAATATCTGCTAGACCATGAAAATGATTTACATGCATGAAATAAATATAATAGATAATATTTTCTTTGAACAACGTCCTCTTCTTAAACACAATTTGCCTATTAAAACTCTAGGAGGTCCTCCTCCGCCTAAAGGTGATCCTGTGTTTGCATTAAAAAATTGCTAGACGCTTTGAAATATGCTTATCTTGATGAGTAGAAGATATATCCTATTATTATTAGTGCTAACCTTTCAGAACATTAGCCCCACTCTATTCCATCACAAGATTAGTATGGAACCTGATGCTAAACCCGTTGTTGATCACCAACGCCGGTTGAATCCGGAGATGAAAGAAGTGGTAAGAACAGAAATATTAAAACTTCTGGAAGCATGTATAATCTATCTTATAGCTGATAGTAGATGGGTAAGTCATGTTCATTGTGTTCCTAAGAAAGGAGGTATTACTGTTGTTCCCAATGATAAGAATGAACTTATTCCACAAATAATTGTTAGAGGCTATAGAATGGTAATTGATTTTAGAAAATTAAACAAAGCTACTAGGAAAGATCATTAACCTCTGCCTTTTATTGATCAAATTCTAGAAAGATTATCTAAGCACACACATTTTTGCTTCCTTGATGGATATTCTGGTTTTCCGCAAATACATGTTTCTCAACCTGATCAATAAAAGACCACTTTTACTTGTCCTTTTGGAACATATGCTTATAGATGTATGCCTTTTGGTTTATGCAATGCACCTGCTACCTTTCAAAGATGCATGACTACCATATTCTCTGATTTTTGTGAAAAGATTGTTGAAATTTTCATGATGACTTTTCTGTTTATGGGAAGTCTTTTGATGATTGTTTAAGCAATCTAGATTGAGTTTTGCAGAGATGTGAGCAAACTAATCTTGTCTTGAATTGGGAGAAATGCCACTTTATGGTTAACGAAGGTATTGTTTTGGGCCTTAAATTTTTTGAAAAGGGTATTGAAGTGGACAAAGCTAAGGTTGATGCTATTGATAAAATGCCATGTCCTAGAGATATCAAAGGTATTCGTAGTTTCCTAGGTCATGTTGGTTTCTATAGGAGATTTATCAAAGACTTTTCTAATATTTCTAGGCCCCTTACAAATCTTTTGCGAAAAGATAATCCTTTTGTTTTTATGATGATTTTTTAGAAGCCTTTGAAACACTCAAGAAAGCCTTAATTTCTGCACCTATTGTTCAACCACCTGATTGGACCTGCCTTTTAAAATTATGTTTGATGCTAGCAATTTTGTTGTTGGTGTTGTTCTATGGCAAAGAGTTGATAAGAAACTAAATGTTATTCATTATGCTAGCAAAACTCTAGACAGTGCTCAAAGAACGTATGCTACTACTGAAAAGAATTTCTAGCGGTGGTGTTTGCTTGTGATAAACTTAGATCTTACATTGTTGATTCAGAAGTAACGGTTCACACCGACCATGTTGATATAAAATATCTTATGGAAAAGAAAGATGCTAAACTTAGACTTATTCGATGGGTTCTTTTGCTACAAGAATTTGTTAGAAAAGGAGCAGAGAACCCCGTAGCTGATAATTTGTCTAGGCTTGAAAATGTTCTTGATGACCCACTACCTATTGATGATAGTTTTCCTCATGAGCAGTTAGCTGCAAAAAATGTCTCATAACACTCTATGGTATGCTGACTATGCTAATTATATTGTTGATAAATATTTACCACCTAGCTTTACTTACCAACAAAAGAAAAAGTTCTTCTATGATTTAAGACATTACTTTTGGGATGACCCACATCTTTATAAAGAAGGAGTAGATGGTATTATTAGATATTGTGCACCTGAGCATGAACATGAACAAATCCTATAGAAATGTCACTCCGAAGCCTATCGAGGACATCATGCGGGAGACAGAACTGCTCATGAGGTATTGCAATCTGGTTTTTATTGGCCTACTCTCTTCAAGGATGCTCGTAAATTTGTCTTATCTTGTGATGAATGCCAAAGAATAGGTCATATCGGTAATCGTCAAGAAATGCCTATGAATTTTCTCTTGTTGTTGAACCATTTGATGTTTGGGGCTTTGGTTACATGGGACCTTTTCCTTCTTCTAATGGGTATACACATATTTTGGTTGATGTTGATTATGTTACTAACTGGGTAGAAGCTATTCCAACTAGTAGTGCTAATCGCAACACCTCTATTAAAATGTGTAAGGAAGTTATTTTCCCAAGGTTTGCAGTCCCTGGATATTTAATGACTGATGGTGGTTCACACTTTATTCATGGTGATTTCCGTAAAATGCTTGCCAAGTATGATGTTAACCATAGAGTTGCATATCCCTATCATCCTTAGTCTAGTGGTCAAGTTGAACTTAGCAATAGAGAAATAAAATTGATGTTGCAAAAGACTGACAATAGGTCTCGAAATAATTGGTCCAAGAAATTGGATGATACACTTTGGGCTTATAGAACAGCCTACAAAAATCCTATGGGTATGTCTCCTTATAAAATGGTTTATGGAAAAGCTTTTCATTTGCCTCTTGAATTAGAACATAAAGCATTTTGAGAAATTAAAGAACTGAATTATGATTTCAAACTTGCCGGTGAAAAGAGGTTATTTGATATTAGCTCACTAGATGAATGGAGAACCCAATTATGAAAATGCCAAGTTATTCAAACAGAAAGTTAAAAGATGGCACGATAAAAGAATCCAGAAGCGTGAGATTATACAGCTCTTGTTTCATATTCTTTGCAGGAAAACTCCTCTCTTAATGGGAAGGACCCTATGTTATCGAGGAGGTTTATCGGTTTGGAGCTGTCAAAATAAATAATGTCTAAGGCACTAACCCGAAGGTTGTTAATGGGCAACAAATAAAACATCATATCTCGGGTACGCGCATTAATGTTGAAAGCAATATTATCCAAACTATGACACCAGAAGAACTCATAAAAGAGACCTTCCGGAACACTCCAGAATCGTAAAAAGAAGAGGAGGTACGTGATACGTTAAGTAAAAGGACTCCGAAAAATCTACGAAAATATTGTTTATCCGTTTTGGAATATATTAAAAAAGGAAAATAAGAAACTACCAGGAAGGTCACCCTGGTGGGCACAAGACACCAGGGCGCGCCTGGGCCCTCTGGCGCACCCAGGTGGGTTGTGCCCACCTCGGGTACCTTCCAGACTTCGTTTTTCTTCTATTTGCTTGTTTCCCGAGATAAAAATTCTTTATATACCCCCTGAACCTATTGACCACCGCGTCGCGTAGAAATCATCTGTTCTTCTTTCTTGTTGTTTTCTGGCAGATCTGAAATTATGTCGTCCCAAGACTCAAATGGCGAGAGTTATGTGGCTGATTTCATGGCAAACCCCATGGTCTATGGAGATGTGGAACATTATGGTTGGACCAGGAGGAAGAAGAAGACTATGAGTCCAGGGAGGGAGAGGAGACAAGCTCATAAGAGGAGGTCCCTCTACCCCAACCTAGGGACATGCATGTGGAATTCAAGAAGTCAAGCCTCCCTAATAAAATAAAGCAACCTAAGGTCCAGTTTATCCCTTTTCGTCTATTGCAAGAAAATAAGCAGGAATTATGCATGAAGATAATGATGCTGGAAAAAGAGGTTGGCAGCCTGAAGGAGGAAAACTCTATCCTCAAAAGCAAGTTAAAGGGAAAGAACAAACCACCCACATCTTCTTCACCACCAAAGGAAAATTGAGTATCGGGTATGGGCACTCCCCATGGCTTTCGCCGAGCTTGGGGGAGGTGCCCTGGTATTGTATCACCTCCACTATCTTTTGCCTTTACTTATCTTAGTTCGATTATCAGTTATCTTTTGCTTTAGATGAATAAAGTTTAGTTTGATCTTTTCTTTTTGAGAGTTTTCTTAGTGATCTATCCTTGTAATCATGTGTGAGATATGTAATAAAGTTTAGTTTGAGTTTTTGCTTTCTTTACTCTCTTGTTTCAATAAAAAGAAAAGAAATAAATGAAAAGATCATATGTTAATCTTATGGTAGGTGATGACATCACATAAGGAAAAGTATAAGTAGAAAATTTTATTAGAGATTGACAAACATAGCATTGGTCAATGATGCAACTCATGAAAGAATTAATAAAGGAAGAAAAGATTCATATATAAATATACTATCCTGGAAACCTTTTGTAATTGTGAGCCCCCATCAAAATATTATATGCCAAAATTGTTGACGTTGGACAAGGAAGACAACGTAATGATTGATGTTTTGTCATATTCAGATAGAAGTCATATTGTCATAGAGCCTTCAACATGTGGTGCTTGGCCCCCATCTTCGCTAGCCAAAATTCCGCACCAAATAGAGATACTATTTGTGCATCCAAATAACCCTAAACCCAAATCTTACCTTCAAGAGTCCACCATACCTACCTAGGGATTGAGCAAGATCATTCAAGTAAGTTGTCATCGGTGCAATAAGGCAATAAAAATTGCTTCTAAAAGTGTGAGACCATTTACTGTAAGAGAAAATTGAGTGTTGTACGAACTTGTGATAGCAAAGAATAAAAGCGACAGACTGCATAATAAATGTTGCTATCATAAGGGGCAATATAACATGACATTCTTTTGCACTAAGAGGTTGAGCATACAAACAAATAAGCATGTGGCAACCTCTGCTCCCCTCTGCGAAGGGACTATCTTTTACTTTTATGTAAGAGTCAAAGCTTTTCTCTCTATTCCTTTTTATTTTCCTCCTTTGGCAAGCACCATGTGGTGAGGAAAGATCTAGGCACATATGTCCAGTTGAATATGGGTAGCATGAGTTATTATTGTTGACATCACCTTAAGGTGAATACGTTAGGAGGCGAAACTATAAGCCCCTATCTTTCTGTGTGTCCGATTGAAACTTTTTGCTCATGTGTATGCGGCGAGTGTTAACAATCATAGAAGACCATAGGATGGTTGAGTATGTGGACTTGTATAAAGGCTCCGATACGTGATCCTTCCTGAAAATATGATTAATTGTAGTTGTAAAGTGGATTGAGAACATAGTTTGTTGGTTCCCAATAGAGTTTATGCTTTATACTTTGATGTTTTGATGAATTGTTACTTATTCATGAGAAGTATATGATAGAAGTCCTATGATAAAAGTCTTATTGCTTAAGTTTGTTGTTGTTATAATATTACACATGATGCTTCTATGTCTGTATTTTGTTTTTATTAACACCTCTCTCTCTCTCTAAGCATGTGGGCATGTTTTTCGATCTTGGTTTTCGCTTGAGGACAAGCGAGGTCTAAGCTTGGGGGAGTTGATGCGTCCATTTTGCATCAAGTTTACCTACTGTTATTTATGATGCTTTTATGCATAAAAATACTTTTTGGAGTAATTATAATGCCTTTTCTCTCATAATATGCAAGGTTCACACAAAGAGGGAGAACTCCGACAGCTGGAAAACTGGACCTAAAAAAGCTACGTCGGGCCACCTATTCTGCACAAGTCCAAACAAGCTGAAACTTCACGAGGATTTTTATGGAATAAATAAGAATTACTAGAGCAAATAACTACTGGAGGGGGACACCTAGTGAGCACAAGACACCAGGGCGCGCCAGGCCCCCCAGGCGCGCCCTGGTGGGTTGTGCTCAGCCCGGCCCACCTCTGGTGCCCATCTTCTGGTATATAAGTCATTTTGACCTAGAAAATAATAAGGAGAGGACTTTCAAGACAGAACACCATCGTCTCGAGGCAGAACTTGCGCAGGAGCACTTTTGCCCTCTGGCGGAGCGATTCCTCCAAGGGAACTTCCCTCCCGGAGGGGGAAATCATCGCATCATCATCACCAACAACTCTCACATCTTGGGAAGGGTAATCTCCATCAACATATTCACCAGCACCATCCCCCTCTCAAACCCTAGTTCATCTCTTGTGTTCAATCTTTGTACCGAAACCTCAGATTGGTACCTGTGGGTGACTAGTAGTGTTGATTACATATTGTAGTTGATCACTATATGGTTTATTTGGTGGAAGATTATATGTTCAGATCCATTATGCTATTTAATACCCCTCTGATCTTGAGCATGATTATTATTTGTGAGTAGTTACTTTTGTTCTTTACGTCACGGGAGAAGTCATGTTGCAAATAATCATGTGAACTTCACATGTGTTCGATATTTTGATAGTATGTATGTTGTGATTCCCTTAGTGGTGTCATGTGAACGTCGACTACATGACACTTCACCATATTTGGGCCTAAGGGAATGCATTGTGGAGTAGTTATTAGATGATGGGTTGCGAGAGTGACAGAAGCTTAAACCCTAGTTTATGCGCTACTCCGTAAGGGACCGATTGGATCCAAAAGTTTAATGTTATGGTTAGAATGTATTCTTAATACTTTTCTCGTAGTTGCAGATGCTTTCGAGGGATTTAATCATGAGTAGGATGTTTGTTCAAGTAAGAACAGCACCTAAGCACCGGTCCACCCACAAACCAAATTATCAAAGTAGCAAACAAGAATCGAATCAACATGATGAAAGTGAATAGATGAAATTCCCATGTACCCTCAAGAACGCTTTGCTTAATATAAGAGACCATTTTGTACTGTCCTTTTCCTCAAAAGGATTGGGCTATATTTCTGCACATTTTTTAGTACTATCATTACTGGCTTGTTACAAATGATCTTGCTATCAAACTACTCTGTTACTTACAATTTCAGCACTTGCAGACACTGCCTTGCTGAAAACCACTTGTCATTTCCTTCTGCTCCTCGTTGGGTTCGACACTCTTACTTATCGAAAAGGCTAAAATTGATCCCATATACTTGTGGGTCATCACATCACCCTTTCCTCTTCAAGGGAAAAATCAACGCAACCTCAATAAGTAGCAGGAAAAATTTCTAGCGTCGTTGCCGGGGAGGTCTACATCAAGCCTACCAAGTACTTGTCATACACTCTCATATCTTGCACTTACATTATTTCACATTTGCCTCTCGTTTTCATCTCCCCCACTTCTAAAAATAGCAGGAAGAATTTGCCTCTCTTTTTCGTTTGCCAGAAATGGTCTTTAATAGGTTAATTATTTTAATGTTTCAAAAATATTTGAATTTTTTTAGGGAAGCTCATTGGACATATATTGTCCACATATAAGAGTTTCAATACATGGTCATGTTCAAAATATTGGTCAAATCCATCAAAACCTTTCTAGATATTTCAAACTCTTGAAATATTTACAAAGGAAATATTCTCTATAAATTCCAAGAAAAATCTGGCATGTCAGAAATGCCATATTTGATGATCTTGCCAAGACTACTGTCTTGGAGAACAAGTTAACATCATCAAAAGCCATCAAAACCATCTTTGTCCAGAATCAAATTTGAGCAACTCTGCATTGCCAACTATCTCCTTTTGATCTCAATTTTTGTGGACAAGCTATAATATCCAAATGATGACACTACACCAAGTGGTGCATCAAGGAGAATAGATTTGCATGAATAAATCTTGGAAAACCCATTTCTGATGATTTCTAGGGTTTGCCAAAGTTACATTAGCAACTTTCTTCAAATAGACTCAAACTTAGTGATCAATCCCATTTCTATACTATATTTGATCCTGTTAAATCTCATGCCAAGGCTACTTTCCCAAATTTGCATCAAACACCTTCTGGTCATTTCTAAAAGTCACTTGTTTCACCCCCTACACTATTCGCCTTGACTCCATCTTTTTAACCACAGTCCCTACTATGCCTCTTCTACCCCAGTAGATCCCACTTATCCACAACTAAATCATTGGAGGGTAAAAACCTTAATTTTGACCTCTAGACAACATCAATTCTTCTCTCTCTCAACCCCCTCGTCCCTCTAGAGGCATCCTCAAGAATCCAATGCTGCTACCCTTTGCTTACTTCCCTCTACAGATGATGGCACAAGTGGCCATGACCAGGGCACATAAACAATGCCCTAGCATGCCATAGACATGCTCTAGAGCATGCTACAGTGCACCGAGGCACTGTAGCCGCTCTCTGCCCAACGCCCCCAACCACCTCGACTGTCCCCGCACGCCTGCCGACGCGCCTCGACGTCCGGGACACGCCACACGGTCGGCCCTCCCTCCTTCTCTCTCTGTCACCCAGCTCACACGTCAACATAGCGCCGCCCAGCTACGCCACTCTCTGTGCTCGCTCGGTCCCCCTCCTCGAGCATGCTTTGCTCCTCCTCTCCCTTCCCAGCAGCCTAAGCTACCCCCACGAACACCGCAGAGCAGCCCCAGCTCCACCCCATGGCCACCAGAGCCGATTCCGCGGGTGCCCGTGGACACCCTCCATGGTGAGCCTCACCCTCGCTATATAAGGGCCTCATGAGCCTTTATCTCGATGTCAATCACCCTCTCCCACTCCCATTCATCCTCTTGCGCCTCCCGTTCATCCTCAGAGAGGGTCGTGCTCGAGAACCGTCGCCTCGGGCCGCCGTCGATCTCGCGGTACAGGCTCCCTCCACCTCTCTTCTCCCCTGATCTAGAACCTCCTCACCTCTTTGGTAATTTTCCCCATGTTTTACCCGTCGATTGCAGTCGGAATCAACCGAAGAAAGCACCTCCCCAAGCCTCGCCGCCAGCTTCCTCGTCGCTGGTGAACCCCTGCACCCCGGCGACCAACTCTGAATTTCCATTTCTCTTATTCCATAACTCCAAATCCAAAACTAAAGAATTTTTTCATTCTTAGTTTTCACTCTATTGTTTATCAAAAATAAGTGGACATTGCATGAGCACTTTTGTTTTTTTTCTTTGTGATATTATCTTATTGGGTGCCTGTTACTTTGCGATGTTAGATTAAAAAGTTGACGAAGTAATTGGACCAGAAACATTTGAAGACCCCGAGGACTTTGTTGAGTCAGGCAAGCAGCCCCTTGACCATGCTTATGAAACCTTTTTTATGCATGTCATATAGCACTTTATTATTGTTGCATTCGAAATCATGATGAGAAGGTAACCATTTTGGTGGGTTTCCTCTGTTACTTCCTTGTTGATACTTGCATTGTGCATTACTCTACCTTCCTATGAGGGTTATGCGGGTGGGAGTAGATAGGATGCTAAAGTAGTTGCTATGCAAATGAGACGGGTATATGCATGGTGGTGGAGACAAAAATACTTTCAAATACTTTTCGAAAACCCCATCGGGTGCCTCTAATGCCTAAGGGAGATGTTGAGCTAAGTAACCACTTGATGACGAAGTGGTGTACCGAGGCAAGTGAGTGTGTTGTTTTCGAAAACGGATTAGTTTAAATTGTGACCATTACTCCGACCTTACATGTACAACCACACTACCCCTTATGGGATGGGGCATTATTGATTACCTAGTATGATGATGGCATGGTGTCAACATTACTAGTGACGGGGGTGACGTGAGTTCACTCTCGGGATGGGATCGTGCTTGGATAGGCGGCCACAACTGTTTTTATAGGGCACCGAACGCACGGTTGGTCCTTTCGTGTAGGTGTGATGATAAAAAGGGCAGAGTCCCAAGATCTTTATGTTTATACATGAGGGTTGTGTACTAACGAGTGGAATGTATGTTAGTGTCACCTAGGGAAAGATAGTGATCGGGTGCTTACCCCGAGTACTTGAGGTAATGCGGGTCGTGGATGACATGAAAGTTCCCCGGATTTTGTGGGTGAAGTGTACAACCTTTCAAGAGTGTAAAACTATTCGAATAGCCATGTCCATAGTCAAGGACAGTTGGATAACCACTCTTGGGCTACGTCCACTGTTTACGAAACCTCGTGTGTGTGTGTGTGTGTGTGTGTGTGTGTGTGTGTGTGTGTGGTTGTGTGGAGAGAACTACTTTAGTCGAGTCGAATGACTTGACATGTTCATTAAACTGGAGTTGATCCAAACTCTTTTTATGTTGATATATGTAACATGTTCACATGGATATCTGAATTCTTATGATGCATACTTTACAAGTTGTTAGGACATGTCATTGCACTCAAAACTAGCTTTCTGCAAAAAAAACTACTTAGTGCTATATCATGCATTTTCATACCTTGTTCCAAAACATGGGTTGCTTGCGAGTACATTCAAAGTAGTCGTTGGCTTTCCACTTGTTATTATATTGGCCAGGCATGAAAGAACATGATATCATGAAGAGTACCTTGGTGACGAACATGCGAGCTAGGACACTTCCCAGTCAGAATACCTGTAGGGTTAAGGCAGATGTCATGGGTTCACGCTATCACTAAAGATTTCCGCTACGAGTTTATGAAGACTTGGCCATTAAGGTCATATTTGAGTAAAACGGTATGTATTGGATGTAAGACTCTTGTTATTCATTTTTTGTGTGTTCAGTGAGCATTGATCTCTAGGATCGTTGTATACGTGCATTCGGTGATCACGACTTATGAGTCAAGGTCCCCATAGTAGTCGAGTGGTAGTTGCACCGGAACTACCGCCTGGTCCGAGTCAAGGTGGCGGCTATGCCCAGAGTGGTAGAACCACTCTGGTAACTGGTAGTACTGATTATCAGAGGATAATCGGGCCACCACCGCTCGAGGACCGCCCATCATAGAAGATTGTCCGATGGTTGGGCGATACTGGGTCGGTACACCGCTCGTGAAGCCGTCTAGGGTTTTCCCAGAGCGAGGCGGTACAACCGGCCAGAGGCGGCGGTACAGCCGCTGGGTATGGACCTGGGAGCAACAACACCAAGGCATCACCCCTGGGGCGGTGGTTGCACCGGTTGAACTGGGAGGCGGTACAACCGCCCATACAAGCAGTACAACCGCTAGGAGGGTAAAACCACTACTTAGGAAGGAAATGAGGACCTCTCTCTCCTCGAACGGGAGGTAATAGTGGGTGGATAGAGATGTGTATGTGCATTGATTCACCCAATACCTTACGATGTGGATTCCCTCTTAATAGTACGGGTTTCCTACGAGCAAGGAAATAAACACGTAGAGAACACCATCTTCGATCTTTTCCGTCCGTAGGGAATGCCTAATCATCTTGTGCCCAACATAGAGTACCTCAAGAACTTGGCACACGATTAGACCACAAGTAGAGTTAAAAATCATCACAAAAACATGAATGTGGGAAATGCCCTAACATCTTGCCAGTTTTGTTGTTCGGTCAACCCCTTGACTCTCGAGATCTGATACCCAAAGACATGACGGCTCAAATATCTGTGGTGCATGAAAGTGCCTGGACATCAATGAAGGGCGTTTTCAAGGCTTTGTGGCCTAAGGAGGAGCACGTGCCTGAAGATATGGGCGCCCTGGCCGAGTATCTGAAGAGAGCTCGACATCGGATTCAGGCATGGAAGGTATCCGCCTACCGGGAAGGGGTAAGGGAGGCCTGTGCTATGGTTAAGACCCAGTATACTAGTGTTGATACAACATGTCTGGCTGAGGTAGGACCTATGGGACCGGTGTCGGGGGAAACTGTCCGCCACGAACACCTATGGGACCGGAGCCCCTTCGTTTGTGCGGTAAGAGGGCGGAGGGAGCACGAAGAGCAGATCGTAGTGAACACGCGGGCAGTTTACCCAGGTTCGGGCCGCGGTAGACGCGTAAAACCCTACTCCTGCTTAGTTTGTATTGAGTTGGAGAGCGCGGGAGCTTGAGGAACTAGCTACACCGAGCGTATGAACGATCTAGGTTCCGAACCCCCTCTACGTTGTGCATGGGCCTCCTTTTATAGTGCAAGGGGTCACCGACAGGTGTCAACGTAAGAGAAAGGGGTAAAAATGTAAAAGAGGTGGTAGTTGTAACAGTGCGGGAATAGTGGAGCTACAGTGCGCGAACAGTGGTCGCTACCTACTTTGATAGTGGGGGACAGGGGCATTTAATGCCCGTCGCCGTCGACCCCAAAAGCTCCCGCCCTTGCGTCTCCGTTCGCCACGGCGATGGCTTTACCACCGTGGAGTGCCACCGTGTCCCCCAGGCTGCACAGCCATCCGCCACGCGTCCCTGGAAAAGCCCCAGGGCGATGCGTGGGTCGATGAGCTGGAGCGCGGGCACACAGCGCAACTCTCCCGGCAAGCACCTTGCCGGGGTCTTGACCTTGCCGGGCCCGGGAGCTTGCCGGGCTCTGAAGCTTGTCGCTCCCCGGGCCCTCGCCGGGACGCATATAGCGCCGAGGCGTGTCTTCTATGATGTAATCTTCTAGTCTTCCTGGCAAGCTCCTCTTGCCAGGGCCTTGCGTGAGTGAGGTAACCTTGAGCCTGGAACGGCCTTCCCGGCAAGCTCCGCTTGCCGGGGTCTCGATCTTCTGTCTTGTATACTTTGTTTTTGAATGGTTTAACATGGAGCAGGAAGGTCTCCGGCGAGCACGTGGTAAACCCTGCCGCGGGAAGCTGCGACTGCCCGTGCACAAGTTGGGGTACTGAGGTACCCCTACCTTAGTACACCGACAGGAGCCCCCGGGCCTGGGCCACACACGGTGCCGAGCGCTGTTGGGCCAGGCCCAAAACAGTGCACGGGCACACGCGGCCCACGGCGCGCCGAATCCACTCCCGCATCCGCCGCGTCCCCCCGTAACGGCACGCGTCGATTGCGGCGTCGTGGGATGGGACGTGCCCACGTTCTTTTAATGGAAAGAGCGAAACGCCCCCCACTTCCCCATAAAAGCAGAGGAAGCAGGAGCGGTTCCCCTCCTTACGCTTTCATTGCATCCTCTTCCATCTCCAGAGATCCCCTTTGCGCTCCGCCTCCACACCTCCGCCGCCGCCGTCTGCATCTCCGGCGCCGCCGGGCTCTTCATCCCCCTTCCTCCGCCGCCTCCGCCATGGCCCTGAAGACCGAGAAGGCGAAGGCGGAGAAGTCCAAGAAGGAGAAATCGGAGCAAGCGGCGAGGCTTATCGCGTATCGGAAGCGGAACCTCGTCTTCCCGCCGAGGCTCAGCGCGCGGGAGCTCTGGAACAAGTATTACTTGTTCTGGTCCAAGGGAACCAAGGCGCACCCCCGCACTCGAGCTTATCCGGCCGCCGCCAAGGACAACTACCCCGGCGGGTACTATTTCTTCGCAGCCTTCTTCCACTGCGGTCTTTGCCCTCCTTTTTCTGAGTTCTTCTGTGACATAATGCACACCTATGGCCTCCACCTTCTTGACTTCACCCCCAATGCCATCCTCACAATGGCGGTTTTCGCACACATGTGCGAAAACTATATAGGAATACACCCAAACGTAGCGCTGTTTAGGCACTTCTTCACCCCTAGAGCAGAGGCCGGCGCCCCCCTCTCCGGAGGAATATCTTGGGTTTTTCGTCTGAACAAGAAGGAGTCCTACTTGCCGGGGGAACTCCGCGGCAAGTGGGAGGAGTGGCGTGCGGAATGGTGTTGGATCGTCGAGGACGAGCCGCAGCCCTTCACCGCGCCGCGCACAACGCCCATCGTGCGCGGCAGGGACTGGAGCGAGCTGGATTCGGACGACGGCAAGCTCGACGTCGCCCTCATCAGGATTCTGCGTCTCCGGACAGCTAGGCTGTCCGTCGCAGAAGTAGGCACAGACTTCCTCCGCCGCCGCATCGCCCCTCTCCAAGACAGGAAAAGGCCGGCCTGGGAGTACGGCAACTCGGCGGATATCATGAGGTTGCGACCCGGGCTCAACTTTAACTTCACGTCGCTGGAGCTGAAGGGGATGGTCCGGGAGCTGTTTAAGCACGACCCGGCCCACCCGGAATGGTTCAGGGGGCCCCGGGGAGTGGTGCCCCTTTGCAACAGCACGGCCTGTGATCCTCTCCGCGCCATGATGCCCGCGTGTGATTCGCACGGCGTGGACCGCACATGGATTCCGCCCAAGCCATCAGACATCCTCAGCTTCTTCGACAACCTTGTGGAGGTGGCAAAGAACAAGAACGAGACCCGGGAGCTGACACGGGACACCACCGACCAGGAGATAGCGTACATCGCCTCTCGGGTTGAAGAGGCCGCTGCAGCCGCAGCGGCAGGAGAGTTCGGCTACACGCCCGAGGAGGCAGATGCTGCGGAGGCGTCCTGCCAAGCCGAGGAGGCGGAGATCCGCAGGCTACTGAAGCTGCCTCCCGACGAGCTCGCCGGGGTCCCATCCTTGAGGCACTCCGGGATCATTGGAATCCAGACGGAGGCCGCGGCGAGAGGCAACGCCGCCGGAGGGAACAGGGGCGCCGCAGGGAGCGGAGGCGCCGGAGGGAGCGGAGGCGCCGGAGGGAAAGAGGCCGCAGCGCAGGGCGCTGGGCCCAGCAAGCCAGCCGGGGAGGAGGAGGAGGAGGACGCCGAGGCCGCCGAGGACTCCGGCGGGTCTACGGAGCTCTACGCCGACGACCTCTCGTCGTCGTCGGAGACCTCCCCGCCCCGGGCAAGCCCTAGGCGGTCTCCACTGAAGCGTCTCCGCAAGACGGCGACGGGGGCGAGGGCGCAGGCGCCCCGGCAACAACCAGCTCGCCGGGCAGCGCGAGCTCCCCGGGGGAGTCAAGCTGCGCCGGGGGCGACCGGCGCACCAGCCACGGCGGAGGCGGCCCGCGCGCAGGCCACGGCAGAGGTGCCCCGCAAGCAGGCCACAACAGAGGCGCCTCGCAAGTCGGCGCCGAGCAGACAGGAGTCTTCACGGAGCGGAGCGGCGGCTCCGCCCGCTCCCCGGGCTCCGGCTACCACAGGGGCTGGGTCTTCGCAGCCCCCAGCCCCAGGGACTGCCAAGCGCCCGAGGGAGTCTTCGCCTCCCGCTCCTCGCGCAGACGCGCCCCAGGTGGAGTTTGACTTCTCCGCCTTGAGCGACCACGACGAGGAGGAACAGGAGTAAGCATTCGAGATCTTACATCTTCTCAAATTTCGTCTTGATTATTGTTGATGCTAATCTTGTTTCTTGCTTTGATTTCAGGACCTTGGCCCAGCGCGTGGCGAAGAAAGCCAAGGTGCCCGTGGTCGAGGTCGCGGATGACTCGCCCACCGCGGCAACTGGGGACGTGCCGGAGCCAAGCCTGCCGGACCCGAGCGCTGCTCCGAGGAGCAGCCCCCAGCGCAGCCCCCAGCGTAAGTCTGGGTTGCATCCTTCCGCTCGTCGGGTGCGCTTGGAGATTTTGTCTTGTCTCAATATCTTGATGTTTTGGTCTTGACTTGTGCAGAGGTGGAGCCACAGCCGCAGGAGCGTCCGGAGGTCGCCCCCGAGGAGCCGCAGGCCCCGCCGTCCCCGCCAAGGCCGAACTCCCCGGCAAGGGAGAGCGCTCCGCCAAGGGCGGGTACTCCGCCAAGGGCGAGTACCCCGCCAAGGGCGAGCAGCCCGGCGAGGGCGGCCACTCCGCCAAGGCAGAGCTCCCCGGCGAGGGAGCCCGCCGCTGACGCCGTCCGCCAAGGTAGGTTCTGTAACTTTGTCTTCTTGGCGTTGTCTCTTTTTGGATATTTGCTTGAACTTCTTTTGCTTCTTCTTCTTCTTCTAGATCCTCCTCCCCCCGAGCAGATGGAGACGGAAGTCATCGTCATCGAGGAGGAGGGCGCGCAGGGCGGCGGCGGCAGCGCCCCTGTCGCCGAGGACACGGAGGGAGCCACCGAGCCGGCTGCGCAGGAGACCGCTCCGGCTGCGGATGCAGCGGCCGGGGAGGGGGACGGCGACCGCACTGCCGGCCCGGAGGCGGCAGGAGCATCAAGTGCTGCGCCGGCCGCCGACCCCTCCGCCGGAAAGGAGCAGGCCGGCTACTACCTTGAAGCCCCCAACGGCGTATTTATCCAAGTGCCGTGGGGTTCTTCGTCGCGAGCTCCCGCGGAGGGCGAGGCCTTTGATGGGGAGGTCCTCGCCTCCGCGGGCTTGAAGATTGTCGAGGCGCCCGGCGGAAGCGAAGGGCCCGAGGAGGAGAAGCTGCTTCACCAGCTCCTGGCCCTTTACCGGGCCAGGCAGGCGAAACTTGCTTCTCGGGAGGCCCTTGCCGCCAAGGCCGCCGCGGAGATGGAGAAGCGTGCGGCGGAGCTCAGCGCCGCCAACCAGGCTGCCCTCCGTGAGGTAGCGGAGGAGCGCGAACGGCTCGCCGGGGAATATCAAGAGTGGCTGCTGGAGAAGGCCGAGGCCGAAGAGCAGCAGCGGCTCGCCGGGGTGGAGCTGTCCCGGCGAGAAGGAGAGCTCGCCCAGCGGAAGGTCAACCTCGACTCCCACGAGGAAGACCTTGCCGCTCGGGAGCAGGCCCTTGGCGGGGAGCTGAAGGAGGCAAGAGCTGCCGCGGCTACTGCGGAGACCGCCAAGGAGGAGCTTGCCGCCAAGGTCACGCAGCTGGAGGAGTCGCTGAAGGCGAGCGTGGAGAAGGTCGCCGCGCTCAACACGGAGCGCGAGAAGGACGCCCACACCAACTCAGAACTCCAGGTGCGTCTTTCTGAGAAGGGCGACGAGCTGAAGGCCGCCAAGGACTCCATCGAGGATCTGGAGCTGAAGGTCTCCACACTGAAGGACTCGCTCGACGCCGTCCGGGACCGGGAGACCAAACTGAAGGAGGAGCTCCGCAAGGAGCAAACCTTGGTGCACAGCGCCAACAAAGCGGCCGAGAGCTTCCGCCGTACCGTGGAGGTATGGACCGAGGACTTGGTATCTTCTGCGTCCAACATCGACCAGGAGCTGCTGGCGCTGAAAGTTGAGCATCTCATCTACTCTCCGGATCCGAACCTCCCTCACAGCGCCAAACTCAGCCTCTTCTTCAGGGGGATCGCGTCGGCTCTTGCAGGTCTTCGGAAGAAGATCCCCGCGCAACTGGCCGAGGAGTCGTGCCTGCTCTGCACGGGAACCTTGGAGCGCGTGTTGACGAAGATTGTATACCGCAATCCCGGTATAAACCTCACCAACGTTCTCCGCAGCCTGCCGGCCGACGCGAACATGGAGGTGCTGAAGGAGCAGGTCGCCCACATCATCGCCAAGGTGAACAAGATCTCCAGGATTGAGGGCGACCGCGTAGACTAGGCCTCCATTATCTTTATCTCTTTTTGTTGCTGCACAGGGTGTTATGAACTCATTAATCCATTGCGACAAGTTATCCTTTGTAAGATATTTATCTTATTTTGATTAATCAGTGCAACGTTATCTTCCTTGTCTTGATCCTTTACTTTGTATGCTTCTCACCCTACGCTCCCGGGGAGCTTGCCGGCAAGGGGCCTTTGCCGCGAGCGCTGAGTGCTGGACTCTGAGCAGCCTGCTGGCTAAGGTCTCACCGGCAAGCAACCTTGCCGCAGCTAGTCGCAACGCACTTAGCTTGCTGAGTGAACTCGAAAACGAAGTAAGGGCGCGACACTTGTCGCAGCTCACTTAAATCGTTGAGCGTACTCGGAAACAAGACAAGGGTGCGGCTAGCTACGGGTAGGTTCGTCCGCGCACAGGTTTTCCATACAAAGTGTGATTGTTCAAAGAAGACAACTAAAATTTAAAAATTTGAACTGGTCAAATTCTAATAACTTAGCTTTCATATATTGCTCCCCGGTAAGACTTCTCTTTCTTGAACAGCACTTGGTTCCTCTTCTATCTCCTTCCCCCCCGGCAAACTTGTGCGCGAGGAACATTCCTTCTGCTTAAGAGGCAAGGAAAAAGAAAAGGGAAACAAGTATACGGCCTTTCGGCGTGCTAATGCTTACCGGATGTGTATGTTGCACAATATGCCAAATAACACATGCAAATAGCAAAGAAAAGCATGCAAAAGGCAATTAGCGCAAAACACAAAAACTTTACTGATGCACGGGGTCTGCGCCCGGCTTTGTACAAAGGGTTACATGCAACAACAGCAAAGCTTGTACAAAAGGTGGTTGCCGGAACGGATCACGGCAACCGCGCCTTATGGGTGAAACTTGCGAAGATGCTCTATGTTCCAGGAGTTGCTCACAGGTAAGCCTTCTTCGGTCTCGAGGCGGACAGCGCCGGGCCTTGTGACTTGTCTCACCCGATAAGGGCCTTCCCACTTCGGCGTCAACTTGTTGGAATTCTTGGCGGACTGAACACGCCGAAGAACAAGGTCGCCTTCCTCGGGACTCCTGGCCTTGACCTTGCGGCTATGGTAGCGACGCAAGGCTTGCTGGTATCGAGCAGCTCGTACAGCAGCCTGGAGACGTCCCTCCTCGAGGAGCAATGCATCATCTTGCCGCAGTTGCTCTTGCTCGAACTCATCATAAGCGAGCACTCGAGGAGATCCGTATATGAGTTCCGTGGGGAGAACTGCCTCTGCTCCATAGACTAGAGCAAAGGGTGTCTGTCCGGTGGCTCGACTTGGTGTCGTTCTGATTGACCAAAGAGCCACCGGTAGCTCCTCTATCCAATTTCTTCCGCACTTGCGCAGCCTGTCAAAGGTCCTTGTCTTGAGTCCGTGCAGCACTTCAGCATTAGCCCTCTCCGCTTGACCGTTGCTCCTCGGGTGAGCAACAGAAGCGAAACAGACCTTGGCGCCAAGGTCTTGGACGTACTGCATGAAGGTGCGACTAGTGAATTGTGTACCGTTGTCGGTGATGATCCTGTTAGGGATCCCGAAACGGCAAACAATCGACCTGAAGAACCTGACTGCTGACTGTGCTGTCACCTTTCTCACTGGCTCCACTTCTGGCCACTTTGTGAACTTGTCGATTGCAACGTACAAGTACTCAAAGCCCCCGACGGCTCGGGGGAAAGGGCCGAGGATGTCGAGCCCCCAGACCGAGAAGGGCCAGGACAAAGGAATTGTTTGGAGAGCTTGAACTGGCTGGTGAATTTGTTTTGCATGGAACTGGCACGCTTCACACTTGGTTACTAGTGCAGTTGCATCTTGGAGGGCTTCTTGCCAAAAGAACCCTTGCCGGAAAGCTTTCCCGGCAAGCGCCCTTGCGCCAATGTGGTGGCCGCATATGCCTCCGTGTATTTCTGCCAACAGCTTCTGTCCATCTTCCCTGGAGATGCACTTCAGTCTGACACCATTAAGCCTTCTTCTGTACAGCTCGTTATCCACGAACTGGTACATACTTGACTGCCTGGTTATCTTCTCTATTTCTTCTGGGTCGTCGGGAAGTTCTCCAGTTTGCAGAAAACAGACGATTTGTTGCGCCCATGCCGGAGCTTGGGGCTCAACGGCAAGGACTAAAGGCGTGAGGGCCGCTGCGGGAACCTCAGCTTCTACGGCAAGAACCTCTGGCTCTGCCGGAGCTGAAGGTCCCCCGGCAAGCTCGCCGGGGCGAGGCTTGTCGGGAACGCTTGCTTCAACTGCACAGACCCGAGGATCTGCAGGAGCAAACTGTTCCTCAGCGTTCTTATTGTTGATCTTGGGGACCTTGGCGGAGGTTTCAGGGAGATCCGCCGGCAAGTAGTCGCCGGAGACCAACTTTCTCTTCTTGGACTGCCCAATCGATGGTGTAACGGATGGTTGAGTCAGCTTGAGCAAGAAGGTCCCTGGTTCCACAGGTAACTTCATCGAAGCACACTTTGAAAGGCCGTCTGCTATTTCATTCTGAGCTCTCGGAACGTGCTCCATCTGCAGACCTTCAAAGTGTTCCTCGAGCTTCCTCACTTCATCTACATAAGCTTCCATCAAAGGGCTCTGATAACTCTTGTTGACTTGCCGGACCACCAACTGAGAATCTCCCCGCACAATCAGCTTCCTGATCCCAAGTTCGGCCGCAATCCTGAGGCCGGCAAGCAAGCCTTCATATTCAGCAGTGTTGTTTGTCGCTTGCTCCCTGGGAAAGTGCATCTGGATAACATATTTGAGGTGCTCTCCGGTGGGCGCGATGAGTACCACGCCAGCACCGGCGCCTTGCAGCGAGAAGGCACCGTCAAAATACATTACCCATTCACTTGTCGCTTCTTGTACGGGTGCACTTGTTTCTTGGACTTCCTCATCGGGTGTTGGGGTCCACTCAGCTATGAATTCTGCCAAAGCTCGGCTCTGTATGGTTGAAGTACTTTCAAACTTGAGTCCAAAGCTCGACAGTTCCAGTGCCCACTCAACGATCCTGCCTGTTGCTTCTGGGTTGTGCAATATTCTCTTCAGCGGAAAGCGAGTGACCACTGTTATCTCATGTGCCTGGAAGTAATGACGCAGCTTTCTCGAGGCCATGAGGAGGCCGAAAAGCAACTTTTGCACACCAGAGTATCTTGACCTAGCTCCCTGGAGAAGGGAACTTACAAAATACACTGGGCGCTGCACCATCTTCTTCCGCACTTCTTCCTGTTCCTGCGCAGAGTTGTCCTTGTCGGGGCCAGAGCTTGCCGGAGCAGCCCCCTGCTTGTCGCTGGATTCGTTTGCCGGTGGTGTAGACTCCTCGTCGGACTCCCTCTCCGCTACTAACGCAGCACTAACCACCTGGTTGGTTGCCGCTAGGTACAGCAGCAACTTTTCCTGTGGTCTAGGTGCGACAAGTATTGGAGGGGAGGACAGGTACCGTTTCAAATCTTGCAGCGCTGCCTCCGCTTCCAGAGTCCACTTCATGGGACCTGCCTTCTTCAAGATTTTGAAGAAAGGTAGGGCGCGTTCTGCAGACTTCGAAATGAACCTACTGAGGGCAGCCACACAACCTGCAAGCCTTCTGACATCCTTGACGCGCTTCGGGGCTTCTATCTGCTCGATGGCTTTTATCTTGTCGGGGTTGGCTTCAATCCCCCTCTGTGACACAAAGAACCCGAGAAGCTTGCCGGATGGGACTCCAAAAACGCACTTCTCGGGGTTCAACTTGAGCTGTATTCTGCGCAGGTTCTGAAATGTTTCTTCCAAATCTTGGATCAGGGTTTCCTTGCTCTTACTCTTTACCACAATGTCATCCATGTAAGCCTCTACATTTCTGTGGATCTGTGGCTCGAAAGCAGTGTGCACTACCCTTGCAAATGTTGATCCTGCATTCTTCAGTCCAAATGGCATGCGTATGAAGCAATAAGTGCCACATGGAGTGATAAATGCAGTCTTCTCTTCATCCTCTTTGGCCATAAAGATCTGGTGGTAGCCTGAATATGCATCAAGAAAATAGAGTAGCTCACATCCGGCAGTGGAGTCAACAATCTGGTCAATGCGCGGCAAAGGGAATGGATCCTTGGGACATGCTTTATTCACATCGGTGAAGTCTATACACAGTCTCCACTTCCCGTTGGCCTTGCGCACGACGACTGGGTTCGCTAACCATGTCGGATGGATCACACCTCTAACTAGGCCTGCTGCCTCTAGCTTCTTGATTTCTTCGTTGATAAATTCTTGCCGCTCCACGGCTTGCTTCCTCACTTTCTGCTTGATGGGCCGCGCATGAGGACAAACAGCAAGCCTGTGCTCAATTACCTTCCTGGGAACACCGGGGATGTCAGATGGTTGCCAAGCAAACACATCGACATTCGCCCGCAGGAAGGCAACGAGCGCGCTTTCCTATTTGCTGTCAAGTGTGGCACTGATGGTGAAGGTACCACCAGTGCCGTCCTCCTTGGCGGACACCTTCTTGGTTGCCGGAGGAGCGGCCATTCCCTTCTTACACTTGCCGGTGGAGCTCGATGGGACGTCCTCGACGGCGACGCAGCACTCCGAAGAGGTGCGGTTGCCGGAGTGGGCCCCAGAGCACTTGCCGGACTTGGTCTTCGTCTTCTTCCCCCCGGGAGCTTCAGCGGTAAGTGTATCCTTCTCTACCGCGGCTGCCGCATCCCGGTAGATTTTGTCGGCGCAGACAAGCGCATCCTTCTTGTCGCCGTGGACAGTGATGACGCTTATCGGCCCCGGCATCTTGAGTACGTTGTAGGCATAGTGGGAAGCTGCCATGAACTTGGCGAGGGCAGGACGACCGAGTATTCCATTGTATGGCAACGGAATATCAGCGACGTCGAAGGTGATGCGCTCAGTTCTGAAGTTGAGCTCCCCGCCAAAGGTCACCGGCAGAGTGATCTTCCCCTTGGGCTTGCTCCTTCCCGGGTTGATTCCTTGGAAAGAACCGGTCTCTTCGAGCTCGCCATCTGGAATTTGGAGTTTCTTGATCACAGCAGAGGAGATCAAGTTCAGCCCGGCCCCGCCGTCAACCAACATTTTGGTGACCTTGAGGTTGCGGATGGTGGGAGAGACCAGCATCGGCAAGCACCCGACCGCAGTGGTGCGGTCAGGGTGATCCTCAAGATCAAAAATGATGGGCGTGCTGGACCATTTGAGGAGCCTGCGCGACTCCACGGGCGGCTCAGCTGCATTCACCTCACGCACCCACTGCTTTAGCTGGCGGTGGGAGGTGTGCAGAGAGGCGCCACCGTCGACGCACAGGACCTCCGTAGCCTTCTGGAACTCCTGCTCGCTGTTATCCTCATCCTCCATGTCTTCGTCGTCGTCTTTTTCATCCCTGTCGCGGCCCCGGGGAGGTCGATCACCTTGCCGCTGCTTGGCCTTGCCGCGGCGTCCTCCCCGGCCATTGAACGGCCGCTTCTTGCTTGGCTCTCCTCCGCCACCTTGGGCCTTCTCCTTGTCGCGCCTCTCGTACTCAGCCTTTTGCTGCTCGACGAGATACTAGACGCGCTTGCAGTTGGAGAGGTCGTGACCCTTGGTACGGTGGATCTTGCAGTACTGCTTGTCGGAGCCGTCCTGCTTGTCGGCTGCCGCCACAGGGGCAGGCTCCTTGCCGGAGCCGCCAGCCTGTGTTTGCTTGGCGGGAGCCTCCTTGCCGGACTTCTCGACGGCAAGCACTTCCTTCTTGTTCTTCCTTCTGTTATTCCGCCGCCGGCTCTTCTTTGCCGGGGCGGCGTCGTCGCTGTCGCTTCCTCCCGCGCCAGCATCCTCCCCGGGGAGTCTCCTCCCCTCTTCTGCGCGTGCACACTTATCAGCCAGAGCATAGAGCTCGCTGACATCCCGAATCTTGGTCATCGCCATTTCTTCACGCATGCGGCGGTTACGCACGTTCTGGTGGAACGCGCTGATAATCGCAACAGGGTGGACATCAGGGATGTTGTGCTGTACACGGCTGAAGTGTTGGATGTACTTGCGCAGGGATTCTCCTTCCTTCTGGGCCAGAATGTGGAGATCGCTCTCCTGGCCGTGGGGTTTGTGGCCGCCCATGAAGGCGCCAACAAACTGGTGGCAAAGGTCTGCCCAAGAAGAAATGGAACCTTCCGGCAAGTGCATAAGCCAGGAACGAACGTTCGGCTTAAGCACGAGCGGGAAGTAATTCGCCAAAATCTTCTCGTCGCGCCCCCCGGCAGCCTGCACCACGATGGTGTAGACGCTGAGGAATTCCGAGGGGTGCGTCTTGCTGTCGTACTTCTCCGGTACGTCGGGCTTGAAATTCTTCATGCTGGGCCACTGGACGCGCCGCAGCTCGCGGGTGAACGCAGGGCAGCCTGCCGCGTACGGCAAGTCGCCTGGTTCAACGGGCGCGCGCGCGTCGACAGCGTTCCCAGCTCTCTGGTCTGATTGTCGCCGAGCTTCTCGGCGGCGCTCGATTGTTGTCCGAGCGTCTTCTTGTCGCCGGTCGTCAAGGACCTGGCACTGATCCCGACGAGCCCGCGGATCCGACGATGCCATGGAGCCGTCGTCGGCGTTGTTCCGGCGAGGCGGCGTCTTCTGCTTCTGCGGCGGGGAGTGCACGGTGGTTGCACCCCCGGCAGTCTTGTCGCCGTCGGCCTTCGTCTTTTCAGCTTGCCGCGGCCGCGAGGTCGCCGGCTGCTGTGGAGAGTCGTTGTTGGCGAAGGCGATCAGGCTCTGGATGGTGGCCCTCCAGTCTTCGGCCTTGTCTGCCGCTGGGGGGAAGTCGAGGAGCAGTTGCGCCCTTGCGAGCGCTTCTGCTGGAGTGGAGGGGAACGGGGCGAACGGTGAGAGGAGCGGGATATGCTCGGACTCCTAACAGCGTTAGAAGGAGCAGGGTCCCGCCCCGGCGCCTTCGCTTTGCTTGTGCCCGGACGGTGGTCCGGGGCGTCCCGCGAGCCTCCGGTTTGTCCTTGCCCCAGCAAGCGGATACCACCTCCTGTGGTATGGCGCTGCTGGGTTGTCGTGTGCTGAGATGGACGCGGCGCGTCCACGGAGACCGAGGCTCGGTCGTCCGTCCTGTCCTTGGATCTGGTGGCGCCGCGAGTGTCCTCGCCGGCGACCACCCTTCCGACGGCGCCTCCCCCGCCCACCGTTGGCTCTGGTGGCGGCGGATGAGACGCAGACGGGCCTCCGACCTCCGAAGCCTTCTTCTTCGGGGCCATGGTGCTGTTGCTGATGAAGTTGCTGATGAAACTGGAGAGGTTGATGAAGAATGCGCCCGCGTGAACGCCGGATCAGATTCGCACAACCTCGACGCCCCCTACCTGGCGCGCCAAAGATGTCGGGGGAAACTGTCCGCCACGAACCCCTATGGGACCGAAGCCCCTTCGTTTGTGCGGTAAGAGGGCGGAGGGAGCACGAAGAGCAGATCGTAGTGAACACGCGGGCAGTTTACCCAGGTTCGGGCCGCGGTAGACGCGTAAAACCCTACTCCTGCTTAGTTTGTATTGAGTTGGAGAGCTCGGGAGCTTGAGGAACTAGCTACACCGAGCGTATGAACGATCTAGGTTCCGAACCCCCTCTACATTATGCATGGGCCTCCTTTTATAGTGCAAGGGGTCACCGACAGGTGTCAACGTAAGAGAAAGGGGTAAAAATGTAAAAGAGGTGGTAGTTGTAACAGTGCGGGAATAGTGGAGCTACAGTGCGCGAACAGTGGTCGCTACCTACTTTGACAGTGGGGGACAGGGGCATTTAATGCCCGTCGCCGTCGACCCCAAAAGCTCCCGCCCTTGCGTCTCCGTTCGCCACGGCGATGGCTTTACCACCGTGGAGTGCCACCGTGTCCCCCAGGCTGCACAGCCATCCGCCACGCGTCCCTGGAAAAGCCCCAGGGCAACGCGTGGGCCGATGAGCTGGAGCGCGGGCACACAGCGCAACTCTCCCGGCAAGCACCTTGCCGGGGTCTTGACCTTGCCGGGCCCGGGAGCTTGCCGGGCTCTGAAGCTTGTCGCTCCCCGGGCCCTCGTCGGGACGCATATAGCGCCGAGGCGTGTCTTCTATGATGTAATCTTCTAGTCTTCCTGGCAAGCTCCTCTTGCCAGGGCCTTGCGTGAGTGAGGTAACCTTGAGCCTGGAACGGCCTTCCCGGCAAGCTCCGCTTGCCGGGGTCTCGATCTTCTGTCTTGTATACTTTGTTTTTGAATGGTTTAACATGGAGCAGGAAGGTCTCCGGCGAGCACGTGGTAAACCCTGCCGCGGGAAGCTGCGACTGCCCGTGCACAAGTTGGGGTACTGAGGTACCCCTACCTTAGTACACCGACAACCGGACAAGGAAGAAATACCCATGAGCCTTGCATATGAGAGTGTCATACCTGCTGCTCAGTTTTCGTAGAAGGAATGCGTCCTAGGCACCTTAATAGACGGACTAGACCTGGTATGATTAATTGATTGACTATGTATCAAAGTACTTTACGTCATTTATGAAATCCGCCATCCAAACCCTGTCAATGAGCCATTGGCTTCTATTTCCTCGGTCAGTCGCCGGGGAGTGTCCCTTACTACTGGTCGGGGTAGCCAGACTAGGTACTTTGGGTGACAATGCAATCCGGCTATGTGGTTTGAAACATGAAAGGGAGGCAAAGAATTATGTCATATTACTATTTAACATAAGAAACACCTCCTGAGACAAATAGTTCTTCCAACGGTCCCTTTTCTCATGCTGGAGTGTGTACGCACTTTAGTTTGAAGACTTGGTAACCTTGGGGGTAAAGCCCCTAGTCAGGGTTTTAAATACCCTCTCCACTTTATTTGTATATTGTGGCCGAGCGATGTGTACTTTTAAGACTGCTAGCTTTCGGCTTTGTCCTTCTAAGGTACTGCGCCGGATTACCCGGGAGTAACAATCACAGCGGTGCTCCCTTTACCCCTTAACCAAAGAATCATGAACGTAAGGAGCAATCACAAGAGTCGGGCCATCTACCTTAGCCAAATCTTAAGTCAAATCGATGCATATTTTGGCTTGAAAGACAATAGTGTATAAGCAGTGGAATGACGCAAGTTTTGAAACAAACGTGCTACATTATCTCTCCAGGTCATTCCAAAGATGTCCCCGAGGTGTCTAAAACATAAAAATGAAAGAAAAAGTGGCATTAACCATAGAAACATTTCTACATGTGGTGTTTGATGCGTTAACCATAGAAACATCGGAGTAGTGCGACATTACAGGGGTGAGGCTCCAAACGACCGTCCTCTTAAGCTCAAATATGATAAGCACCTCCAATGAGTACCTGGTCAATAATGAATGGTCCATCCCATTTGGGGGAAAGCTTGTGTTTTTTCTTCTCTGGATGAAGCCTCGTGACTATGTCTCTCACGTTGAAGTCCTTGGCACGAACCTCCCTGTTGTGGTAGCGTCGAGCCTGTTGTTGATCGAGCTCGACATTATGCTCCTCCTCCAGGGCATCCAAGGTGTCATGCTGATTTAGCTTGACCTCCCAATCCTTGTACATGCTTACTCGTGGTGTGTCATGAATGATTTCGCACGGGAGAACTGCTTCGACTCCATACACCATGAAGAATGGGGTATATCTAGTGGACCTGTTTTGCGTTGTGCGCAAACCCCATAAAACGGAATTGAGTTCCTCTACCCATTTGCAATCTTATTTCTAAGAGAGCATACTAGCCGGGGTTTGATGCCACTGAGAATTAGTCGATTGGCGCGTTCCACTTGCCTGTTTGACTATGGGTGGTATACAGACTCGTAGTCGAGCTTAATGCCCATTTCTGTGCACCATGCCTTGACCTCGTTGGCCGCGAAGTTTGTCCTATTGTCTATTATCAGACCGTGAGCAATACAGGAAAGGTGTACTACCCCCAAGAAAAACTCGATTACAGGGGCAGCCCAGGCTGAGGTAACTGGTTTTGCTTCGATCCACTTAGTAAACTTGTCTACCATGACAAGTAGATATTTATTTTTTCTTGATCCGCCTTTAAGTGGGCTGACCATGTATAACTCCCAGACCGTGAAAAGCCTAGTTATAGGGATAGCGCGGGGGGCATGTGGCTTTGCTTGGAAAACACTTGACAGCCGCGGAAACACTGCACTAACACGGAGGCATCGGGGCTGGCCGTTGGCCAGTAGAAACCAGCTCAGAGAGCCTTGCTGACCAAGGTCCAAGCAACGACGTGATGTCCTCTCATGCCAGAGTGTATCTCTATAAGTAATAGTTTCCCTTCCTCTCCGGATATGCATCGTTGGAGGACGCCTTTAGTACTTAACTTATAGAGTTCTCCCTCATGGACCTTGTAGGCTTTAGATTGCCTTATGATCTGACGTGCGTTAGTCTGGTCCTTGGGGAGCTCTTTATGGGGCAGGTATGTGAGGAGCGACTCGGTCCATGGTGCAATGACCGCCATGACCTCGTGTGTAGAAGTTATTTCCTTAATAGAGGAGCCGCGCATTAGGTCTTGCCCCTTGTCATCTTAGGGTGGGGCAGGTTGCCGACGTCTTGTGAGTCCGATGTTCCCATGTTGTCTTGCCACGCTAAGGAGGGCTTGGAGAGCTGTTCAAGGAAGGTGTTGTCCGGGACTTTATCTCGATTTGGGCCCATTCGTGAGTATACCTGTGGTCTTGTTGCTATATTGCGGTATATGATGGAATTCAAGCCCCTCGAACATGGCCGAGATTTTTAACATGGCATTCCGGTAAGTTGTCATCTTCGAAACTTTTGCATCGAATTCGCCGTTGACTTGTTAGATGGTGAGGTTGGAATCACCTTGGACCTCCAGGCGTTTGACGCCTATGGAGACTGGTATCCGGAGCCCATGTAACAGGGCTTCGTATTCGGCCACGTTGTTGGAGTCGGTGTACATAATTTGCAACACATACCGAATATTGTCTCCCGTGGGTGACGTAAGTACTAAGCCAGCCCCTAAGCCAGCAAGCATTTTGGAACCATCAAAGTACTTGGTCCAATGTGAATAAGTGTTGTATTCTTCAAGGAGTTCGGCTTCTGTCCATTCGACCACGAAAACGGCCAACACCTAAGATTTAATAGCTTGGTGCAGTCGGTAAGTGACTTCAAATGGTAGGAGCTCTATGGCCCATTTGGCTATACACCATGTTGCATCCCTATTGTTAATTATATCACTTAATGGGACATCGGATTCTACGGTGACCGAGCACTCTTGAAAGTAGTGCTGGAGTTTTTGTGGCGTCACGAAAATGGTGTGGGCTCTCTTTTGGTAGTGAGGGTAGCATGTCTTATAGGGGGTTAAGACCTCGGAGACGTACTAAATGGGTTTTTGGACCTGGAACTTGTGATCCTCCATGTATCTCGACCACGAGGCACTGACGACTTGGTTTGTGGCCGAGATGTATAGTATCATCGGTTCTCATATCCCTGGAGCTGCCAATATAGGGTTAGTGGCGAGGAGGGCTTTGATATCCTCCAAGGCCATCACGGCCTCTTCGGTCTATTTGGAAGTCTTTGTTTCCTTCAAGAGTCTGTATAGGGGGGAGGCCTTCTCCCCGAGTCTGGAAATGAAGCGACTTAATGCCGCCACACAGCCTGCTAGTTTTTGTACATGCTTGAGCTCGATTGGTATCTAAGCCGTCCAAGGCTCGTATTTTTGCCGGGTTGGCTTCAATTCCTCGGCTAGATAGAATGAAGTTGAGGATTTTGCCCGTTGGTACTCCGGAGACACATTTCTCCGGATTAAGTTTGATGTGATATTCTCGTAGGCTAGAAGATGTCTTGCGGAGGTTCTCAACCAACTATCTGACGTGTTTGGCTTTGACAACCACATCTTCAATGTAAGCCTGGACAATATTCCCAATGTGATCTGCCAGACATGTTTGACTTATGCGCTGATACATCTCCAACGTATCTATAATTTTTGATTGTTCCATGCTATTATTTATGAAGTCTTGGATGTTTAATGTGCTTTATCATTCACTTTTATATCATTTTTCGGACTAACCTACTAACCCAAAGGCCCAGTCCAGATTGCTGTTTTTTGCCTATTTCAGGGTTTTGCAGAAAAAGAATATCAAACGGAGTCCAAACGGAATGAAACCTTCGCGAGAGATATTTTTGGAGGAAATCACGCACATGAAACTTCAGGACCAAGTCAGGGGACAGAGGGGCTGCCCTCGAGGGTGGGGGCGCGCCCCCTGCCTCGCGGTTGCCTCGTGTGGCCCCCGGTGCCCTCCTTCTTCCTATATATATCCACGTACCCCAGAAACTCCATACGCAGAGAGAAAACCCTAATTCCACCACCGTAGCTTCTGTTCCCGTGGAGATCCCATCTTGGAGCCTGTTCCGGAGCTCCACCGGAGGGGGATCCATCACGGAGGCCTTCACCATCACCATCATCGCCCTCACCATGAGTTCTGAGTAGTTTACCATAGACCTTCGGGTCCATAGCTAGTATCTAGATGGCTTCTTCTCTCTCTCTGGATCTCAATACAAAGTTCTCCTCGGTCTTCGAGGAGATCTATTCGATGTAATCTCTTTTGCGGTGTGTTTGTCGAGATCCGATCAATTGTGAGTTTATGATCAAGGTTATCTATGAAAGATATTTGGTTCTTCTCTGAACTTTTTATGTGTGCTCATAATATCCTTGCAAATCTCTTCGAATTATTGGTTTGGTTTGGCCTACTAGATCTATAGTTCTTGCAACGGGAGAAGTGCTTGGCTTTGGGTTCAATCTTGCGATGTCCTTTCCCAGGGACAATAGGGGCAGCAAGGCACGTATTGTACTGTTGCCATCGAGGATAAAAAGATGGGGTTTACATCATATTGCTTGAGTTTATCCCTCTACATCATGTCATCTTGCTTAAGGCATTACTCTGTTCGTATGAACTCAATACACTAGATACATGATGGATAGCGGTCGATGTGTGGAGTAATAGTAGTAGATGCAGGCAGGAGTCGGTCTACTTGTCTCGGACATGATGCCTATATACAATGATCATGCTTAGATAGTCTAATAATTATTTGATTTTCTATAAATTGCTCGACAGTAATTTGTTTACCCACCGTAGAATATCGCTATCATGAGAGAAGCCACTAGAGAAAACTATGGCCCCCGGGTCTATTCTCAACATATCAATCTACATCTACTTTACTTTTACCGCTTTTATTTGCTGTTTTATTAAACCAAAAATATAAACTATCATCTCTATCAGATCTCACTCTCGTAAGTGACCGTAAAGGGATTGACAACCCCTTAACATGTTGGCTGCGAAGTTCTTATTTGTTTGTGCAGGTGCGAGGGACTCGTGCATGGTCTCCTACTGGATTTATACCTTGGTTCTCAAAAACTGAGGGAAATACTTACGCTACTGTGTTGCATCTCCCTTTCCTCTTCGAGGGAATATAACGCAAGCTCAAGAGGTAGCAAGAAGAATTTCTGGCGCCGTTGCCGGGGAGGCTTACGCAAAAGTCATATACCAAGTACCTATCACAAACCCTTATCCTTCGCATTACATTTATTTGCGTCTCGTTTTCCTCTCCCCCACTTCACCCTTGCCGTTTTATTCGCCCTTCTTCCGTCGTGTGTTTATCGTTCGCTTGCTTGCTTGTCATTATGGTCAGCCCCTTATCCGCTCCTTTGTCTCCCGAGTTTGAAGTACTTCACTTCAAGCAAAGGCAAGGAGAAAACTTAAAAGATGCTTGGTTTAGAATGATGGAATCTTACCGTAAGTGCACCTTAGAGGTGAATTTTAGAATCTTGCTTCGCAATTTTTATGTTGGGTTGAATATGTCTCACAGACACCTCTTGGATCGCGTTGCCAAAGGGAATTTTATCGAAGTTGATCCTAGTATCGCGCATGAAATTATGGAGGGGATAGTGGGAACACTACCTCCCCAAAAAGGGTCAAATTAAACCCCGGAAGGGACGCAAGTTTTTGAGAAAATTTGTGAAGTAACTAAAATATTACAAAAATCTCTTGAACCTCTTAAAAGTCTTAGTGGGAATCTCCGCCGCATGAATATGTTGATTACTCTTTGTAATAAGCGGTTGGATGCTTTAGATCTAAAGATTTCCGAATATGAAGGGAAACGTAAATAACCTCCCGGATTCGAGCTTGACACCATTAAAAGGGTAAAGATCAAAGATGGCAATACCTAGATCTATCTTGTATCGTGCCTAGCTAGGGGCGTAAAACGATAGCGCTTGTTGGTAGGCAACCCAATTTTATGTTTTTTGTTTTTGTTGCTGTTAGGGAATAAATATTGCATCTAGCCTCTGAATAGATGTGGTTTCATGTTTTGTTTAGTGTTTGTGCCAAGTAGAACCTTTGAGAAGACTTGTGTGAATTTATATGATCTTGCTGTGAAAAATAGAATCGTTAGCGCTGGCTAAAGTAGTCGTGGGTTTTACTGGAGCGTGATTTTTAGTTGATTCTTTTTGCTGCTGATTGCTAGACAAATTTCGCAAATTTAAAATTTTAGTTTGAATTTTTTTGGAGTTCCAGAAGTAGGCAAACCCTGCAGATTACTACAGACTATTCTGTCTTTGACAGATTCTGTTTTTCGTGTGTTGTTTTCTTATTCCAATGCATCTATGAGTAATATTGGAGGATATGAACCATAGAGAAGTTGGAGTACAGTAGGTTTAACACCAATATAAACAAAGAATAGATTAATTTATGTACCCTTGAGTAGTGGTTTGCTTTCTCATACTAACGGAGCTCACTAGAATTTTTGTCTAAGTTTTGTGTTGTGAAGTTTTCAAGTTTTGAGTATTGCTTTGATGGACTATGGAACAAGGAGTAGCAAAGGCCTAAGCTTGGGGATACCCATGGCACCCCAAGTAAATTCAAGATAATCAAAATCCTAAGCTTGGGGATGCCCCGAGAAGGCATCCCCTCTTTCGTCTTCATCCATCGGTAACTATACTTGGAGCTATATTTTTATTCGCAACATGATATGTGTTTTGCTTGGAGCGTCTTGTAAAATTTGAGTCTTTGCTTGTTAGTTTGCCACAATCATCCTTTCTGGACACACCTATTTGAGAGATTTAAATATGGCCTAGAAATTATTTGAACACTCTATGTGCTTCACTTATATCTTTTGAGTTGAATAGTTTTTGCTCTAGCGCTTCACTTATATCTTTTAGAGCATGGTGGTGGTAATATTTTGTAGAAATTGTTGAACTCTCATGCTTCACTTATATCTATTTGAGAGTCTATTAAAACAGCATGGTAATGTGTTTAGGCTAAAGAAACTAGTCTTCACATGATAGACATCCAATGTCAATGTAGTAAAAAAATCACACCAAGTGCATTGAATAGAAAGAGATGTTGGATGCTTGATAATTGTTTTGAGACATGAGGATAGTGATATTAGAGTCATGCTAGTGGAGTTATTATGAAATTGAGAAATACTTGTGTTAAGGTTAGTGATTCCTGTATCATGCACGTATGGTGAACCGCTATGTGACGAAGTTAGAGCATGGGGTATTTGTAAAGTGCCAACCTTTGTGTGGAGGTCGGGGGCACGCGATGGTTAACTCCTACCAACCTCCCCCCTAGGAGCATGCGTCGATTGCTTTGTTTTGATGACTCGTAGATTTTTGCAATAAGTATATGAGTTCTTATGACTAATGTTGAGTCCATGAATTATACGCACTCTCACCCTTCCACCATTGCTAGCCTCTCTTGTACCGCGCAACTTTCGCCGGTACCATAAACCCACTATATATCCTTCCTCAAAACAGCCACCATATTGTTCCTCAAAACAGCCACCATACCTAACTATCATGGCATTTCCATAGCCATTCCGAGATATATTGCCATGCAAATTTCCACCGTTTCGTTCATATGACACGCTTCATATTGTCATATTGCCATGCATGATCATGTAGTTGACATCGTATTTGTGGCAAAGCCACCATGCATAATTTTGTTATACATGTCACTCTTGTTTCATTGCACATACCGGTACACCACCGGATGCATTCATATAGAGTCATACTTTGTTGTTCTAGTATTGAGTTGTAATATCGAGTTGTAATGAAAGTGTGATGATCATCATTATTAGAGCATTGTCCCTTGGGAGGAAAGGCTGAATCTATAAAGCCCCTCCGCAAAAAAAAAGGCCAAAGAAAAGAAAAAAAGAAAGGCCCAAAAAAGGGACAATTGCTACTATCTTTTTCCACACTTGTGCTTCAAAGTAGCACCATGTTCCTCATTGTAGAGAGTCTCATGCTTAGTCACTTTCATATACTAGTGGGAATTTTTATTATAGAACTTGGCTCGTATATTCCAATGATGGGCTTCCTCAAATGCCCTAGGTCTTCGTGAGCAGGCAAGTTGGATGCACACCCACTAGTTTCTTTTGTTGAGCTTTCATTCATATTTAGCTCTAGTGCATCCGTTGCATGGCAATCCCTACTCACTCACATTGATATCTATTGATGGGCATCTCCATAGCCTGTTGATACGCTTAGTCGATGTGAGACTATCTCCCTCCTTTTTGTCTTCTCCACAACCACCTCTATTCCACCCATAGTGCTATATCCATGGCTCACGCTCATCTATTGCGTGAAAGTTGAAAGGTTTGAAAAGATAGAGTATGAAAACAAATGCTTGGCTGAAATCGGGGTTGTGCATGATATGAATATTTTGTGTGATGAAGAGGGAGCATAGCCAGACTATATGATTTTGTAGGGATAACTTTCTTTAGCCATAGTATTTTGAGAAGACATGATTGCTTTGTTAGTATTGCTTGAAGTATTGTTATTTCTTATGTCAATGTAGAATTTTATCTTGAATCTTTCATATCTGAACATTCATGCCACAATTAAGAGAATTACATTGAAAAACTATATTGGTTAGCATTCCACATCAAAAATTCTTTCTTTATCATTTACCTACTCAAGTACGAGCAGGAATTATGCTTGGGGATGCTTGATACGTCTCCAACGTATCTATAATTTTTGATTGTTCCATGCTATTATTTATGAAGTCTTGGATGTTTAATGGGCTTTATCATTCACTTTTATATCATTTTTGGGACTAACCTACTAACCCAAAGGCCCAGTCCAGATTGCTGTTTTTTGCCTATTTCAGGGTTTTGCAGAAAAAGAATATCAAACGGAGTCCAAACGGAATGAAACCTTCGCGAGAGATATTTTTGGAGGAAATCACGCACAGGAAACTTCAGGAGCAAATCAGGGGACAGAGGGGCTGCCCTCGAAGGTGGGGGGCGCGCTCCCCTTCCCAGGGTGTGCCCCCTGCCTCGAGGCTGCCTCGTGTGGCCCCCGATGCCCTCCTTCTTCTTATATATATCCACGTACCCCAGAAACTCCATAAACAGAGAGAAAACCCTAATTCCACCGCTGTAGCTTATGTTCCCGTGGATATCCCATCTTGGAGCCTGTTCCGGAGCTCCACCGGAGGGGGATCCATCATGGAGGCATTCACCATCATCATCATCGCCCTCACCATGAGTTGTGAGTAGTTTACCACAGACCTTCGGGTCCACAGCTAGTATCTACATGGCTTCTTCTCTCTCTTTGGATCTCAATACAAAGTTCTCCTCGGTCTTCGAGGAGATCTATTCGATGTAATCTCTTTTTGTGGTGTGTTTGCCGAGATCCGATGAATTGTGAGTTTATGATCAAGGTTATCTATGAAAGATATTTGGTTCTTCTCTGAACTTTTTATGTGTGCTCATAATATCCTTGCAAGTCTCTTCGAATTATTGGTTTGGTTTGGCCTACTAGATCTATAGTTCTTGCAATGGGAGAAGTGCTTGGCTTTAGGTTCAATCTTGCGGTGTCCTTTCCCAGTGACAATAGGGGCAGCAAGTCACGTATTGTATTGTTGCCATCGAGGATAAAAAGATGGGGTTTACATCATATTGCTTGAGTTTATCCCTCTACATCATGTCATCTTGCTTAAGGCATTACTCTTTTCGTATGAACTCAATACACTAGATGCATGCTGGATAGCGGTCGATGTGTGGAGTAATAGTAGTAGATGCAGGCAGGTGTCGATGTACTTGTCTCGGACGTGATGCCTATATAAAATGATCATGCCTAGATTGTCTAATAATTATTCGCTTTTCTATCAATTGCTCGACAGTAATTTGTTTACCCACCGTAGAATATCGCTATCATGAGAGAAGCCACTAGAGAAAACTATGCCCCCCGGGTCTATTCTCAACATATCAATCTACATCTACTTTACTTTTACCGCTTTTATTTGATGTTTTATTAAACCAAAGATACCAAAAATATAAACTATCATCTCTATCAGATCTCACTCTCGTAAGTGACCATAAAGGGATTGACAACCCCTTATCGCGTTGGCTGCGAAGTTCTTATTTGTTTGTGCCGGTGCGAGGGACTCGCGCGTGGTCTCCTACTGGATTGATACCTTGGTTCTCAAAAACTGAGGGAAATACTTACGCTACTATGATGGATCTCCCTTTCCTCTTCGAGGGAATACAACGCAAGCTCACGAGGTAGCATGCGCTGGTATGTGATGTCTACTACACAACCTTCATCTTGTAGACGTTGTTGGGCCTCCAAGTGCAGAGGTTTGTAGGACAGTACCAAATTTCCCTCAAGTGGATGACCTAAGGTTTATCAATCCGTGGGAGGCATAGGATGAAGACGGTCTCTCTCAAACAACCTTGCAACCAAATAACAGAGAGTCTCGTATCCCCAACACACCCAATACAATGGTAAATCGTATAGGTGCACTAGTACAGCAAAGAGATGGTGATGCCAGTGCAATATGGATGGTAGATATAGGTTTTTGTAATTTGAAAATATAAAAATAGCAAGGTAACTAATGATAAAAGTGAGCACAAACGGTATTGCAATGCTTAGAAACAAGGCCTAGGGTTCATACTTTCACTAGTGCAAGTTCTCTCAACAATAATAACATAACTGGATCATATAACTATCCCTCAACATGCAACAAAGAGTCACTCCAAAATCACTAATAGCGGAGAACAAACGAAGAGAATATTGTAGGGTACGAAACCACCTCAAAGTTATTCTTTCTGATCGATCTATTCAAGAGTCCGTAGTAAAATAACACGAAGCTATTCTTTCCGTTCGATATATCCTAGAGTTCGTACTAGAATAACACCTTAAGACACACATCAACCAAAACCCTAATGTCACCTAGATACTCCATTGTCACCTCAAGTATCCGTGGGCATGATTATACGATATGCATCACACAATCTCAGATTCATCTATTCAACCAACACAAAGAACTTCAAAGAGTGCCCCGAAGTTTCTATCGGAGAGTCGAGACAAAAACGTGTGCCAACCCCTATGCATAAGTTCACAAGGTCACTGAACCCGCAAGTTGATCACCAAAACATACATCAAGTATATCATGTGAATAACCCATTATCACCACAAATAAGCACATGCAAGACATATATCAAGTGTTTTCAAATCCTTAAAGACTCAATCCGATAAGATAACTTCAAAGGGAAAACTCAATTGATTACAAGAGAGTAGAGGGGGAGAAACATCATAAGATCCAACTATAGTAGCAAAGCTCGCGATACATCAAGATCATGACATATCAAGAACACAAGAGAGAGAGAGAGAGAGAGAGAGATCAAACACATAGCTAGTGGTACATATCCTCAGCCCCGAGGGTGAACTACTCCCTCCGCGTCATGGAGAGCGCCAGGATGATGAAGATGGCCACCGGTGATGGATCACCCTCTGGCAGGATACCGGAACAAGGTCCCGATTGGTTTTTGGTGGCTATAGAGGCTTGCCGCGGCGGAACTCCCGATCTAGGTTTCTTTTCGAGGGTTTTTGTATTTATAGGAATTTTTGGCGTCGGTCTCACGTCAGGGGGGTCTACGAGTCGTCCACGAGATAGAGGGGCGAGCCCGGGGGGTAGGGCGCGCCCTCCACCCTCGTGGACGGCTCGGGACTCTTCTGGCCCAACTCTTTTACTCCGGGGGCTTCTTTTGGTCCAAAAAAATCCACAAAAATTGGCAGGTCTATTTGACTCCGTTTGGTATTCCTTTTCTGTAAAACTCAGAAACAGGGAAAAACAGAAACTGGCACTGGGCTCTAGGTTAATAGGTTAGTCCCAAAAATCATATAAAATAGCATATAAATGCATATAAAACATCCAAGATGGATAATATAATAGCATGGAACAATAGAAAATTATAGATACGTTGGAGACGTATCAGTATGTGACGACGGCATTCTTTAGACCAAAGGGCATTGTGTTGAAAGAGAATGGCCCATAAGGTGTAATTAATGTTGTTGCGGCTTGATCGGATTCCTTCATCTTTATTTGATGATATCCGAAGTAGGCATCTAAAAAGCATAGTGAATCATATCCGGAGTAGTCGATGTGTGGCAATGAGAAGGGGTCCTTGGGGCAGGCTTTGTTGATGTCTTTGAAGTCGACTCACAGGCGCCAGGACCAGTCCTTTTTAGGTAGCATGACCAGATTGGCAAGCTAGTCGGGGTGTTTTATATCTCGGATGAATTCGGCCTCGAGGAGTTTGGCCAGTTCCTCGCCCATTGCTTGATGGTTGGGCTCGGAGGAATGTTGAAGTGCTTGTTTGATGGGCTTGTAGCCTTTTAGGATATTCAAGTTGTGCTTGGCAAGCCTACGGATATCCCTGGCATGTCCGAGGGGTGTCTGGCAAATATATTCCAATTTTCCCTAAGGAAATTGCATAAGGCCTCATCGATCTCTGGATCGAGGTTAGCCCCTATGGATGCCATTTTAGCTGGGTCTGTGGGGGTGTACTTGGAATTTAACTATTTCGTCCGCCAGTTTGAATGAGGTAGACTTCGACTGTTTATCGAGGATAACATCATCTCGATCGAATTCGGCTCGTAGTGTGGTTAGTTCTTTGGTTGCAAGGGCTTTGGACAGGGACTCAAGGGCGAGTGACGCTGTTTAGTTTTCGGCTTTGAGTGCTCTGTCAAGGTCGCTTGAGATGGTAATAATCCCATTTGGGCCTGGCATTTTGAGCTTCATGCGGTCGTAATGTGGTACTGCTTAGAATTTAGAGAAGGTTTCCCATCCCTGGAGGGCATGATATCCACTCTTAAAAGGGGCGATGGGGAACCTAACCTCTTCGGAGCAGTAATTGTCCGACATTCCGAAGGCCACATCCAGGGTTATTTTTTCGCTACAGTGTACCTATTGCCTCGGTATTATACCTTCAAAGGTGGTGCCACTCTGTTCAGTGTGCGATTTATTGATGTGCATATCATACAGAGTGTCCACATATATAAGATTTAAGTTGTTGCCTCCGTCCATAAGTACTTTCCGAAGTCGGCAACTATTGGGTTGAGCACCAACGCTGTGAGGCACCTGTTTAGGGCCGACCCTGGCTGGCCCTTATGATCAAAGGTGATCGGCGTGTCTATCCATGTGCCCTCAGTTGGCACCTGCTGGATAGAATTGATTTCCCATAGGACTCATTTGCGCTGGTTGTTGGATGCGAAGGTCTCATAAATCATCATGACCTTGTCTTCGTCCAAGGACTATTCTGCGTGGCTGGGGGTGCCTTCCAGGAGGGCAGGTCCTCCTCTAGCCATGTGTCCCACCACCCAATAGTCATGAAGGTTGTGAGTCACACAGCAATTAAGCAGCATGTATTGAGCATGGTTTATCTAGGAGGCCACCAAGGGTATGTTGGGGAACATTGCATGGAAAACAAAAAAATGTACGCACACGCAATGATCTAACCATGGAGATGCATAGCAACGAGGGGGAGACTGTGTAACATCCCAAATTTTCAAATTGGAATGTTATACATTAGATCATTATGCATATCATATTTTCTTGTTTTTGGTGATCCAAGAAAATCCTAAGCAACTCAAGGACCCTCGGAGAGAGTTGGGGATTTCAATATTTTCATAATTGAGGTTTCTCAAATTTTGAAAATAGGATCATTTGATTTTATTTATTTTGTCTTCAAGTATTTCTATCAAAATATGAGAGAGGGAGTAAAATGACTCTCCCAAAAATTAAAGAAATATGGAAGATTTAATAAAAAGATCAAATAAGTTTTATTTGGAGTTTTATTTGAACTAGGAGAAAATTGCATGTTTTCAAAAGTTGCATTTTAGTGCCAAGAAAATGTTCATCATGTTCTAAATATTCCATTTAGACGATGAAAATTTGTTTTGGCAATTTTAGATTTTATTTCTTTTTTTTAGAGTTTTCTTTCTTCGTAGCGCCGGCGTAATTAGAAAAAAAAAAGAGGGGGACCCGACCCGACTGGGCCGAAGCCCAGCCGAGCCAGGCCCAAGCACGCCGCTGCCTTCCCCGCCAGCGCCGGTCGTGGCCGAGCTGGACTGTTGCCGCCGCCGCCCTTTTTACCCCTTCCCCAAGCCTCCTAGCCCCCCCCCTATATATACTGCCCCTCCCCCCCTCTGCCGCACCCCGCCCCGCCGCCTCGCAGCCGCCGCCCGCCGCGAGCCAGCCGCCCCGCCGCCTCGCCGCAGCCCACCGCCGCCTCGCTGCAGCCCGCCGCCGCCGTCGCCGTAGCCCGCCGCCTCGCCGCCTCGCCGCTGCTGCTGCCCACCGCCGCCACTACCGCCCGCCGCAGCCGCCGCCCGCCGGTCGTCGACGAGGTAGCCACCCGGTTTTGTTTTAGAAGATGGTCGTTTTTTTAAGAACCCTAGTCGGTTTTTCTTTAGATCGGTTTTATTAGATCGGTTTTCTGTTTTTCGGTTTAGTTAATTAGTAAACGTTCACCCGTTCGTTTGTTCTAACGAACGAGTTCGTCGTTTAGTCTCATCTGACGAACGTTCGTTCGTTAAGCTGTATTAGTTTTCTTTTTCTAGTTTATTTTCTGATCGCGATCTCTGATCCGATCTTCGTTTTAGTTTAACTTTTCGCTCGTTTATCGAAATCAGGCGATTCAAGCGCCTGGAGTTTCATCTAGAAATTCTCTTTCCATTTAACCTAGCCACTCAAGTGTTGCCTCTGCTAAATTTTGACTTTGGTCCAGATTGGTTCGGTAGTTGTTTCTCTTTCGCCGTTTGTCTTTCGTTGCTTTTCTTTTGACGTTTCTTTTGCAAAACGGAGTTCTTAAGTTGAACCTTCTGGTTAGATCTCTTATTCGAGTTTTACCCGTGCATTAGTTAAGTACTTATTGTGTGTTTGTTTGTTTGCGATAGAGTACCCGGAGTGCGCCGCTTGCTACTTTGAATCTCTAGGTTTTGCGGATCATCAGCAAGGCAAGTAACACTTTGATCATACTTTCCAATTACCCAGTTTTCATTGCATTAGTCAAACCCTCACACATTGCATGAGTAGGATCAATTAACTTGTGGGACTGGGAAGTAGATTGAGGTAGTACCTATTACCTGCATTACATTCAAACCTTTGGGAGTTACTTCTACGTTTGCTGTTAGGCCATGCTATGCTCGTAGACGTGGATTGGGTGAGTGTAACCATGACAGATGTGAGTTTCTTAATTAATGGTTCAACTTAAGGTGGCAACATTAACACACATCTGGGTGGATTGAGGCACCTGGGTATTCCAGCGATTACCTGTTTTTCTTTTGGACCGCCACCTAGGCTCAAAGGGATCATGAGATTATTCATACTAGAAACTTTCGTGTGCAGCCATAATGCTATTATGGGCTCTAGCATAGTTGACTAAGTTGTGCGAACTCTTACAGTGGTGGACTAGCAGATGTAGGGGATGTAGGTTGGTACGGTCCACCCGTTTGTAAGGTGCTAGTACTTCTGAAAGACTGTGTCTCGGACATCCGTTTCTCAAACACCATGCAGTGCGAGAAACCAAACAGAGGCGATCGAGTCTTGTGGGGAAAAGCGCACAAACCTTTGCAGAGTGTACAAACTCATCATGATTAGTCGTGTCCCTAGTTATGGACGTCTTGAGTATCAAGTACCTGGATATCATGTGAATCTCATCATTTTACTTTAATTAATATTGTTGGGTTTAATGATGATTTATTAATTGGGGTTGAGAGGATGTCTATCTTCTCAACGATGTTTCAACTACCATGATAGTTAATTAAATTCTATTCGTTTGAAGTAGGGAAAAATTGGCTTTACGCAAAACTGTAACCATAGAGCTTTCCACCAGCCATATTGCATATAGTATAGCTTTACTTTTGTTACTCTCTATGTGTTACTTTGCCAGCATATTCCATGTGCTGACCCATTTTCGGGCTGCAACGTTCATGTTGTAGACTTTTCAGATGACGAGTAAGGTGCCTTATAGGTCGTGGTTCTATACTCAGTGATGCCGTTGGAGTTGATGGACTCACTTATCTTCCAAGCCTTCCGCTGTTATCGTGTTAGATGGCCTTAAGCCATTTTTATTGTAATAAGTTCATCGTTGGAACTATCAATGTAATAAGTGTGTGGTTGCTACTCTGTTATAAATCCTTCAAGTACTGTGCGTGTCAGCATTACTGATCCAGGGATGACACTGATGCACAGAGATCGGACTGTTTGAGGTCTGGTCGCTACAAGATGGTATCAGAGCACACACTGACTGTAGGACACGACCACTAAGTTAAAGCCCTAGAGCACTATTCACTCTTCTCTTTTCTGACTCCTCATCTTTTCTACTCTTTTAGGATGGTGGATGCAAAGAACAAGTTCACTCAACCTGATGAAGATACACCATTTGGACGACACCTGAAGGAAGTCGCCAGATATCTAAACATTGGACTACCAAGTTTCACCGGAACCTACAACGCCACTCTACCTGAGGAGGGGCGTTGGTTGATTCAAGCCCAAGTTCCAGGAAGGACGTTCAAGCCCGTCACCGCACTCATAGCATTTTATTTTAATGCGCCTACATGGAGCCTAGGCAGGAGCATGGCAGCCCACATCGCTATGGGAAGGATTGGAGAAGTCTACAAGCAGGAGCTAAAGGGCACCATCTACCAGATTTGTGGACGCCGAGATGAGAATTGGGATATGATCAGCACCCGGAAGGATAGATCCATTGCAGCCTTCATCCAGGAGTTGAACCAACACATTCGTCGCCAGGAGCACCAGATGTGTGCAGGGATGATAGATTTGAAGAAAGCACTAAATAGGAATTTGGAGCTAGAGGAAGAACTCAAGTCTACGCGTGACGGATACGAGAAGGAGATGCTAATACTTGTGGAGAAGAATGATGACTTGACACGGAAGTTAGGGATACTCATGGGAGAAGAAGAAGAGGAAGAAGAACCCAAGGAGATTCCACCGGAAGACTACATCATCATTGACGACACGGATTCGGAACCCGGTGATAGCAAAGACGAAGACTATGAAGATGAAGCTGGAGCATATATCATGGAATCCTCTGTCGATCAAAATTTCTAGAAGACCTTCCCATGACTAGTAGTTTTTCCCAATTAGTAGACTTAGAGCGCTTTTGTAACGATTAGATCCGTGTAAGCCCTTGTTTGAAATTGATTTTGGTGTGATAATTTGTGTGTTTGCCTCATGTGCATATGGGTAGTGATTTTCCCTTAGACCTCAATTATTTTTTTAATCTCTTCCCTCTACACCCTCAGATGCCTCCAAGACGTGAGCCCGGATTTGAGTGTCACCTGTTACAAGTGCGGGAAGAATGGACATTATGCCAATGACTGCCCGGAAGCTAAGAATGGGAACGGCAATGGAAGCGCCGCGAAGAAGCCCAACCCCTTCAACAAAGGACAAGTGAATCACGTTAGCATGGAGGAGGTTGAAGCTCAGCCAGATGCAGTAATAGGTAAGTTTTTAGTTAAGTCCTTTACTGCACTCGTTCTTTTCGATACTGGTGCAATGCATTCATACATTTCAAGGCGATTTGTGGATAAGTATAAGCTGCCAACCCAAGCCCTTAGGTCGCCCATGTTAGTAACCTCACCAGGAGCTGAGTATATGGCTAAGTTATGGTGTGATCAGTTGCCATTAAGGATTGGTAACTACATTTGCCCTTCGGACCTAATAGTATTGGAATCTCAAGGATTGGATGTGATATTAGGCATGGATTGGTTATCTAAGTATGAAGGGAATATTGAATGCGCCAGTAAGTCCATTTTGCTTACTACGCCAGAAGGAAGAAGGATCAGGTATGTATCCCGGCATGAGCCGAAAAGGAACAGATTAAATTCCTTATCAGGAGTTGTTCAGGAGGAAGTACCAGTGGTGAAAGATTTCCCTGACGTGTTTCCAGAAGAACTGCCAGGAATGCCACCTGATAGAGATATAGAGTTTTTGATTGAGCTTTTGCCAGGCACAGGGCCAATTTCTAAGAGACCATATAGGATGTCTGCAAAGGATTTGGAGGAGATTAAGAAACAGATTAAGGAGTTACTGGATAAAGGATTCATACGCCCAAGTTCTTCGCCTTGGGGTTCGCCAGTACTTCTAGTGGAGAAGAAGGATGGATCGTTAAGGATGGTTGTTGACTACCGAGGGCTGAACGAAGTAATGATCAAGAACAAGTACCCACTGCCGATGATCAATGATCTGTTCGATAGATTGCAAGGAGCTAAGGTATTTTCCAAGATCGATCTGCGATCAGGGTACCACCAATTGAAGATCCGAGAGCAGGATATACCTAAGACGGCCTTTACCACCAGGTACGGGTTGTACGAGTATACCGTCATGTCTTTTGGTCTGACTAACGCACCAGCATACTTTATGAACCTGATGAACAAAGTATTTATGGAGTATTTGGATAAGTTCGTCGTAGTGTTCATCGATGATATATTGATATTCTCAAAGGATGAAGAGGAGCATGCAGAGCATTTGCGTTTGGTATTGGAGAAGCTCAGAGAACATCAGTTATATGCCAAGTTTAGCAAATGCGAGTTTTGGTTGAAGGAAGTCGGATTTCTCGGACACGTTATATCAGGAGAAGGAATAGCAATAGATCCCGCCAAGGTGGACACTGTGACAAATTGGGAAGCACCAACAAAAGTTGGAGAGATCCGGAGTTTTCTTGGACTCGCAGGATACTACCGGAGATTTATTGAGAATTTCTCGAGGATTGCAAAGCCAATGACGGAGTTGCTAAAGAAGGATACCAAGTTTAGTTGGACAGAAGAATGTGAGGCCAGTTTCCAGGAATTAAAGAAACGTTTGGTCTCATCACCTGTGTTGATTCTGCCAGATCAACATAAGGAATATGAGGTGTACATCGACGCTTCACGTCGAGGACTTGGAGCAGTTCTTATGCAGGAAGGAACAGTTGTTTCGTATGCTTCACGACAACTGAAACCTCATGAGTTGAACTATGTCACTCATGATTTGGAGTTAGCAGCCGTAGTGCATGCATTGAAGACGTGGAGACATTTTCTCATCAAGAACCATTGTGAAGTATATACGGATCACAAGAGTTTGAAGTATATATTCACTCAGAAGGAGCTGAATCTCAGGCAAAGGAGATGGCTGGAACTCATTAAGGACTATGACATGAGATTGCATTATCATCCCGGAAAAGCTAACGTAGTAGCCGATGCGCTAAGCCGTAAGAGTCATGTCAATACCCTAATAACGAAGGATTTACCAAAGGAGTTAGCCGAGGACTTACGAGAACTATGTGTGGAGATAGTTCCGAGAGGCTATGTAGCAACACTGGAGATCCAGTCTACCCTGATGGATAAAATCAGAGAAGCTCAGAAAACTGACGAGGAGGTTGCCTCTATAAAGGAGAGGATGAGCGAAGGAAAAGTTAAAGGATTTCGTGAGGATGAACACGACACCTTATGGTTTGAGGACCGCATTTATGTGCCAAATGACCCGGAGATCAGGAAGTTGATCCTACAGGAGGCCCATGATTCACCATACTCGATTCACCCAGGAAATACTAAGATGTATTTGGATTTGAAGGATATTTTTTTGGTGGACCGGTATGAAGAAAGATATTGAAGAGTATGTAGCAGTTTGTGATGTATGTCAGAGAGTGAAGGCAGAACATCAGAAGCCGGCAGGATTGTTACAACCATTGCCAATACTCGAATGGAAGTGGGATAAGCTAGGTATGGATTTTATTACGGGATTACCGAGAACTCGTTCTGGCTATGACTCGATTTGGGTCGTAGTCGATCGTTTAACAAAGGTAGCGCATTTCATCCCCGTAGAGACTACTTATACCAGTGCAAAGTTGGCAAAGATATACATGACCCGAATTGTATGTCTGCATGGAGTTCCGAGGAGCATCGTATCAGATAGAGGAACCCAGTTTACCTCAAAGTTCTGGAATCAGTTACATGAAACTTTGGGTACCAGGCTAGAGTTTAGCACAGCTTTTCACCCGCAGATAGATGGACAGACTGAAAGAGTCAATCAGATTTTGGAGGATATGCTGAGAGCCTGTGCACTAGATTATGGATCTAGTTGGGACGACAATTTGCCGTATGCCCAATTTTCTTACAACAACAGTTATCAATCCAGTTTGAAGATGGCCCCTTTCGAAGCGTTATATGGAAGGAGATGTAGGACTCCGTTGTCGTGGGACGAAGTTGGAGACCGCAAGCTGTTTGGGCCAGATTTGATCAAGGAATCGGAGCAGAAGGTGAAGTTGATTCGCGATAGGCTCAAGATAGCCCAGTCCAGGTAGAAGAGCTATGCGGATTCAAAACGTAAGGAGACCGTTTACGAGGTCGGAGACAGATTTTATCTTTGAGTATCTCCACTTCGAGGAGTTAAGCTCTTTGGAGATAAGGGAAAACTAGCGCCCCGTTTTGTAGGACCCTATAAGATGATGGAACGTATGGGGGAAGTAGCCTACAAGTTGGAACTGCCCGAAGGATTGTCAGGAGTTCACGACGTATTCCACGTTTCCCGGTTGAAGAAATACCACGCAGAGATGACCAAGATACTGCTGAGGGATACAGTGCCATTGCAAGCTATTCAGTTGGACAGCGATTTGACCTATGAAGAGAAGCCAATCAAGATTCTTGAGTATGCCAGCCGAGTCACCCGCAGAAAGGTTATCAAGTTCTGCAAAGTTCAGTGGAGTCACCACACCGAGGAGGAAGCCACCTGGGAAAGAGAGGAAGACCTGCAGAAGGACCACCCCCACCTATTTTCTAGCCAACCCAAATCTCGAGGGCGAGATTCATCTTAAGGGGGGTAGGTTTGTAACATCCCAAATTTTCAATTTGGAATGTTATACATTAGATCATTATGCATATCATATTTTCTTGTTTTTGATGATCTAGGAAAATCCTAAGCAACACAAGGACCCTCGGAGAGAGTTGGGGATTTCAATATTTTCATAATTGAGGTTTCTCAAATTTTGAAAATAGGATCACTTGATTTTATTTATTTTATCTTCAAGTATTTCTATCAAAATATGAGAGAGGGAGTAAAATGACTCTCCCAAAAATTAAAGAAATATGGAAGATTTAATAAAAAGATCAAATAAGTTTTATTTGGAGTTTTATTTGAACTAGGAGAAATTGCATGTTTTCAAAAATTGCATTTTAGTGCCAAGAAAATGTTCATCATGTTCTAAATATTCCATTTAGACGGTGAAAATTTGTTTTGGCAATTTTAGATTTTATTTCTTTTTTTAGAGTTTTCTTTCTTCGTAGCGCCGGCGTAATTAGAAAAAAAAGAGAGGGGGACCCGACCCGACTGGGCCGAAGCCCAGCCGAGCCAGGCCCAAGCGCGCCACCGCCTTCCCCGCCAGCGCCGGCCGTCGCCGAGCCGGACTGTTGCCGCCGCCGCCGCCCTTTTTGCCCCTTCCCCAAGCCTCCTAGCCCCCCTATATATACTGCCCCTCCCTCCCCCTGTGCCGCACCCCGCCCCGCCGCCTCGCCGCCGCCGCCGCAAGCCAGTCGCCCCGCCGCCTCGCCGCAGCCCACCGCCGTCGCCGCAGCCCGCCGCCTCGCCGCCACCGCTGCTGCTGCCCACCGTCGCCACCACCGCCCGCCGCAGCCGCCGCCCACCGGTCGTCGACGAGGTAGTCGCCCGGTTTTGTTTTAGAAGACCGTCGTTTTTTTAAGAACCCTAGTCGGTTTTTCTTTTGATCGGTTTTCTATTTTTTCGGTTTAGTTAATTAGTAAACGTTCACCCATTCGTTCGTTCTAACGAACGATTCGTCGTTTAGTCTCAGCTGACGAACGTTCGTTCGTTAAGCTGTATTAGTTTTCTTTTTCTAGTTTATTTTCTGATCGTGATCTCTGATCCGATCTTCGTTTTAGTTTAACTTTTCGCTCGTTTATCGGAATCAGGCGATTCAAGCGCCTGGAGTTTCATCTCGAAATTGTCTTTCCGTTTAACCTAGCCACTCAAGCGTTGCCTCTGCTAAATTTGGACTTTGGTCCAGATTGGTTCGGTAGTTGTTTCTCTTTCGCCGTTTGTCTTTCGTTGCTTTTCTTTTGTCGTTTCTTTTGCAAACCGGAGTTCTTAAGTTGAACCTTCTGGTTAGATCTCTTATTCGAGTTTTACCCGTGCATTAGTTAAGTACTTATTGTGTGTTTGTTTGTTTGCGATAGAGTACCCGAAGTGCGCCGCTTGCTACTTTGAATCTCTAGGTTTTGCCGATCATCAGCAAGGCAAGTAACACTATGATCATACTTTACAGTTACCTAGTTTTCATTGCATTAGTCAAACCCTCACACATTGCATGAGTAGGATCAATTAACTTGTGGGACTGGGAAGTAGATTGAGGTAGTACATATTACCTGCATTACATTCAAACCTTTGGGAGTTACTTCTACGTTTGCTGTTAGGCCATGCTATGCTCGTAGACGTGGATTGGGTGAGTGTAACCATGACAGATGTGAGTTTGTTAATTAATGGTTCAACTTAAGGTGGCAACATTAACACACATCTGGGTGGATTGAGGCACCTGGGTATTCCAGCGATTACCTGTTTTTCTTTTGGACCGCCACCCAGGCTCAAAGGGATCATGAGATTATTCATACTAGAAACTTCCGTGTGCAGCCATAATGCTATTATGGGCTCTAGCATAGTTGACTAAGTTGTGCGAAGTCTTACAGTGGTGGACTAGCAGATGTAGGGGATGTAGGTTGGTACGGTCCACCCGTTTGTAAGGTGCTAGTACTTCTGAAAGACTGTGTCTCGGTCATCCGTTTCTCAAACACCATGCAGTGCGAGAAACCAAACGCAGGCGATCGAGTCTTGTGGGGAAAAGTGCACAAACCACTGCAGAGTGTACAAACTGATCATGATTAGCCGTGTCCCCGGTTATGGACGTCTTGAGTATCTAGTACCTGGATATCATGTGAATCTCATCATGTTACTTTAATTAATATTGTTGGGTTTAATGATGATTTATTAATTGGGGTTGAGAGGATGTCTATCTTCTCAACGATGTTTCAACTACCATGATAGTTTATTAAAATCTATTCCTTTGAAGTAGGGAAAATTGGCTTTACGCAAAACTGTAACCATAGAGCTTTCCACCAGCCATATTGCATATAGTATAGCTTTACTTTTGTTACTCTCTATGTGTTACTTTGCCAGCATATTACATGTGCTGACCCGTTTTCGGGCTGCAACGTTCATGTTGCAGACTTTTCAGACGACGAGTAAGGTGCCTTATAGGTCGTGGTTCTATACTCAGTGATGCCGTTGGAGTTGATGGACTCACTTATCTTCCAAGCATTCCGCTGTTATCGTGTTAGATGGCCTTAAGCCATTTTTATTGTAATAAGTTCATCGTTGGAACTATCGATGTAATAAGTGTGTGGTTGCTACTCTGTTATAAATCCTTCAAGTACTGTGCGTGTCAGCATTACTGATCCAGGGATGACACTGATGCACAGAGATCTGACTGTTTGAGGTCTGGTCGCTACAGACTGTGTCTACGTACCCTCGTATACCATAAGCGGAAGCGTTAGACAACGTGGTTGATGTAGTCAAACTTCTTCGCGTTCCAACCGATCGAGCACCGAACGTACGGCACCTCCGGGTTCAGCACATGTTCAACTCGATGACATCCTCCGCCTTCTTGATCCAGCAAGACGGCGAGGTAGTGGATGAGTTCTGGCAGCGCGACGGCATGGTGACGGCGATGGTGATGCGATCTCCGCAGGGCTTCACCTAAGCACTACGAAAATATGACCGAGGGAGTAAACGGTGGACGGGGGTGCTGCACACGGCTAAGACAGTGATGTGTGTTGTTGTGGCGCCCCCTCCCCACGCATATATAGGTGGGAGGGAGGGAGGGAGGAGCAGCCATAGGAGGCGCCCAAGTAGGAGGAATCCTACTTGGAGTCCCTCCCAAGCCCCTCCCCCCTCCGTATATAACCAAGGGGGAAGGAAAGAGGGGGGAGGAAGTGGGAATCCTAATCCACACTTTTCTTTCCCTTCCCCTCTTTCCTTCTCCTCCTAGGCTGGCCTACTATGAGGGGCACATCAGTCCCTTCTGTCTTGTTTGTTCCCTCTCTTGGTCCATAAGGCTCATAACTTCTGCAGGGGTACCCGAATCACCTTTCGTTGACCCGATAAGTACCTGATACCCTCTGGAACACTTCCGGTATCTGAATACCATCGTCCTATATATCAATCTTTACCTCTAGACCATTTCGAGACTCCTCGTCATGTCTGTGATCTCATCCAGGACTCCGAACAACATTCGGTCACCAAATCACATAGCTCATATAATACTATATCATCAACGAACATTAAGCTTGCGGACCCTACGGGTTCGAGAACTATGTAGATGTGATCGAGACACCTCTCTGATCAATAACCAATAGCGGAACCTGGATGCCCATATTGGCTCCTGCATATTCTACGAAGATCTTTATTGGTTGAACCGTTATGACGACATACATAATTCCCTTTGTCCATCGGTATGTTACTTGTCGGCATTCTGGGAATGGGGGTACCCAGACTTGCCTGCTTGTGGCCCAAGGCGTGGCTCATCTAGTGGCCTGGTACGGCCCAACCTCGTTAGCAACTACTCAAGACCCTCGCGAGGGGCCAAGCCTCATGAGGCGGGCGGCACAAGACCTCCCCTGGGGTGGCCTCGCTAGGCTGGCTCACGAGGGGCAGAGATATCAAGGCAAGGGGCACCTCGCGAGGTCCTCATGATGTGAGCCATGACGACCAAGGCTAGGCGGGCGCCAGCAGGCGCAGGGTGCTAGATTCCTCTTTGTTGCTAAAGGAGCAGACGTAGGCGAGGAGTCCCGAGGCGTCAGTAAAAGGTTTCCATATCGATGCAACGAGACCTAGACCAGCAGGACGGCAGAGCGGAGGTCATCACGGAGCCCACGGCGGCGTCACCACCAGAGCCTTTGGCAGGCGAAGACCACCTTTTGTCAGGATAGCTTATACTAGCTGTCCCCCTTCAACTTTGGCCGTTGTGGGATCCCTTCCCGCTCAATATTTGGGAAGAGGACCCGAGCCTCTATAAATAGGAAGTTCAAGCCCGACCTGCCTCCACGCTACGACGGTACCCCCGACCCTGCGGAGTTCCTGCAGCTCTACGAGCTGAGCATCGAAGCATCCGGCGGCAACGAGAAGATCATGGTGAACTGGTTCCCCATGGCTCTCAAAGATGGCGCGCGCTCATGGCTCCTGAACCTGCCCGCGGGATCGATCTCCACCTGGGATGAGATGCGCGAGCGGTTCATCACCACCTTCCAGGGCACCCGTGACCGCCTCCCGGCCACGGGTGACCTGCGGCATATCAAGAAACAACTAGGAGAAACCCTGCAGAAGTTCATCCAGCGCTTCAACAGTGTATGCGTCAAGATCCCCAAGGTCACGGATGAGGCCATCATCTCAGTGTTCTCAGATGGCTTCCATGACGTCAAGATGAAAGAGGAGCTCACCATCCACGAGGATCTGTGCACATCCCTTGAGCTATTCAACCTCGCGACCAAGTGCGCCAGAGCTGAGGAGGGACGCCTCACCCTCATCGAGCTCCCCGCTACTGAACCTAAAGACAAGAAGGCCAAGAGCAAGGATGTAAAGCGCAAGGGGGTGGCAGTGCTTGCGGCTGAGCCAGAGAAGAAGCGCGGTCGCGACTACCCAGAGTCATCCAAGAACAGCCGGCCGTTTTTCCCCTTCCACAACATGCACAACCACAACACCCATGACTGTCAAGAGCTCAGGGCCCTCTGCAAAGGACGCGTCAGCCAACGCCTCGAGCGCAGCAACCATGGCTACGGCCGTGGGGGAAGTCGAACCGGGGGAAGCTGGGACGACCGCGGCCCCCGCCAGGAGTGGCGCAACTAGCCTCAGGAGGACCGTTGGCGCGATCAGCCTCATGAGGATGCATGGAGCGACCAGCCTCGTGAGGGAGCCTGGAGGGACCAGTCTCGCGAGGACCACCCCTAGGGCAAGGTTAGTATCCCTCCTCTGCCGCCACCAAGGAGGAACGATGACCAGGACGAGGGAGCTGGGGGCTCCAGGAGCCTCGCGCCATCGCCTGCATCTTGGGCGGAGCGCAGGCCCCAGCCTCCCAACGCCTCTTCAAGCAGTTCGCCCGAGAAGTGAACGCGGCTCTCCCCAAGCTTGAGGCCACGTGCCCACTCAGGTGGTCCAAGTGCCCCATCACCTTCAGTTCAGTAGACCAGCTCAAGCGCGCGGCTACGGCCTGCACCCTCCCGATGCTTTGTTCGCCTGTCATCAGTATGTTCAAGTCACCAAGACCCTCATCGACGGCGGCGCGAGGCTTAACGTCTTGTCCGTCGAGACATTCGACGGCCTTCAAGTACCGTACGATCAGCTAGTACCTACCAAGCCTTTCTCCGGAGTGACTGACGGCTCCACCGCCCCCCATAGGGCAGGTCTGCCTGCCTGTCACCTTCGGCAAGCGCGACAACTACCACACCGAGCTCATCGACTTCGGCATCGCCTACATTCATCTCCCATACAATGCCATCCTCGGGTACCCAGCCCTGGCCAAGTTCATGGCGGTGACTCACCACGGCTACAATGTCCTCAAGATTCCAGGAAGCGGCGGCGTCATCGTTGTCGCTTGTGTAGAGAAGGACGCAGTGTGCTCACTCGAGCGCGTTTACCAGGTAGCGGCGGTCGAGGATCCAGACAACGATGGTACCATCTACCCTCCTGAGGCCGTTCCTAAGAAGAAGAAGCAGATGCTCGCCCTGGAGCATCATGAAGTTGCAGCGCCTGGTGGCAGCACCTCAGGACCTACACCCAGGGATGGGGCGCCTCCCTCCCTCGCATAGGAAGGCGCGCCCGGTGCTCCCCTCAGGCTGGGCCCAGGGGCTCTCCTTTGGAGGTCCTCTGACCTAGCCAATGTCTCGAGGGAGGCGCTCGGGCACCATGTTGAGGCGTGCTTCACCGCACGTTTCCCTCCGAAGGCCTCAAGCCGTGAGGCGCCAAGCGCTCAGGAATTCATCAGCCAGATCATCAAAGACTTGCAGGTGCCAAGGGCGATGCGGGGTGAGTGCCGCCCGGCGCCTCGGAGCGCAGCTGTCGCCCCAGGCTCGAGCGATAGGCTGCGCGTCTGCGTCAACGTCCCCACACTCAACAGGATCGCATCTCAGGAGCTCTACTGGCCCTCTCAGGTGGGCCGGTGCGAGGGCCCCCCTCACAGCTATGTTCGCATGCCCTTCGGCCTGCTGAATCAAGCATCCCTACACCAGCGCCACATGCGGGAGGTCCTGGCGACTCGTGAGGCTAGGCATCAGGAGATCCTGGCAGAGGTGGCCTCAGTTCTCCGTGAGCTCTAGGAACCCCCGGAGCTTCGTGAGGCCCCGGAGCCACACGACACGTAAAGAACGGCATCTGCATCAAGCGTCTTCGGCTACACCAACACTACTTCAGCAACTGTGTCAGGTGACATTTTCCGGTTTTGTTTAGCTCGGAGCGCCCCTCGGGCTAAATCATTCCCAGGTCGCTCGGGTCTGCCCCTGCGCCATGTATCTTTTCGCATCTTTAGCTTACTTGTTGGGGGCACGCCCTCGGGACGCATTATCCCCGGGCCGCACGGATCCATCCCGATGGCATGTATCGCCCTTGCATCTTACCTAAGCTAGCGTTACATTTTCCGCCAGCTGCATAAAAATCACTCACCTGCCTGACCGTCACCCCGATGCCATGAACATTGTACGCCCTCACTAGCTTGCTTGCACCTGCCTTATGATTAAGGACAGGCACGGCGTCTGTGCTCGGGTCCGTCCCAGCAGCGTCGCCAAATCCAAGCGGCTGAGCTCTGGCTCGCGGGCCAGCCCCGTGTACGTCACCTCCCGTGGTCCTTGGTGCCTCACCCTTGCATGAGCTGGATGCGAGCAGGCGGGTAAGGGCGCACGATACGGTGCCTTGTCACTACGGGAGTCCTGCGTCGGTTGTCTTTTCTTAGGGCATCCGCATGAGAAGACTAGGCACGGCGTCTGTGCTCGGGTCCGTCCCTGCAGCGTCGATAAACCCAACGGCTGAGCTCTGTTTGGCAGGCCGGTCCCGCTCACGTCACCTCCTGGGGTCATTGGTGCTTGGCCTTCTCATGTTGCCGCCTCGAGGGATTCACTCGGCGCAGGTTACCTAACCATCTTGCAGGATCATCTCAAGTGCTCTCGCTCAAGACCAGGCGCAACCCGCCTTGAGGTAGGACTCTGTGAGTCCTGCGCTAGCTCACGGGTGCCCAGGTACACCTTGTCCAGCCCTACCGTGCAGGTCACGTGTCAGGGCGGGGTTGTACACGCCCCGGGGGCTCTCTGCAGTAGGGAGTCCCCTCCCACGTTCCAGTGGAAGCATCATGCTCCACGCTGGCAGTCGACACAGCCGAGGAGCGGCTATGCCTGTGTAAGAACAGTAGCGCCATGCTCTGCGCTGGTGACAAACAACTGGGGTTGGCCTCACGGCCGCATCAACCTCAGGGAGCCCCCCTGGCTCGGTGGCCAGCCCCACCACGATGCGCTCCCCTCAGGAGGGTAGCGTGAGGGGGCTGGGCACGGGGGCTGTGCTCAGGTCACGCCTAGCGTACGCCCCACCAGGTCCCCCGGGCCTGGTCATCGCAACCTTCACGAGTGAAAGCTCGGCGAGGATAGGTATGAGGTTTGTTCGTATGTCAAGGGGGACCCTTAGGCATCGCGACCCAAGGGCCTAACTGGTCTCGTAGCCCCTCACTCCCTGGTCTTGTCCTGGTGATCCAGCCAAGCCAGCGGCGGCTGAGGTACGCGCGGGGCCGGTCCCTGCCGACGTAGAATGCTAAGGCTAGCTCTCGCACTACTCTTCTAAGGTTGTTCGTACGTTAAGGGGGACCCTTGGGCATCGCGACCCAAGGGCCTAACTAGTCCCGTAGCCCCTCACTCACTGGTCTTATCCTGGTGATCCGGCCAAGCCAGCGGTGGCTGAGGTACGCGCGGGGCCGGGCCGTGCCGACGCAGAATGCTATAGCCCTGGCTAGCACTTTCTTTACTAGGGACCGTTTGCACGTCAAGGGGGACTCCTGAGCATCGCGTTTCAGGAGCCTAACTGTCCATGTAGCCCCTCACTCCCTGGTCTTGTCCTGGTGATCCGGCCAAGCTAGCGGCGGCTGAGGTACGCGTGGGGACGGGCTCTGCCGACGTAGAACGACAAGGCAAATGGGAAGGGAACCATGAATATCTAGCAATTATTACAAGCCAAATTGTCCTTCAAGCATCAAAGATGAGTTTTAACGCCTCCACAAGGCACGTCACATGTCGCAGGAAAATAAGGATAGGAAGGAGCACCGTCACTCACCAACAGGCCCTTCCTTCAGCCTCGAGCACCACCGCCAGGAAGCGCTTCTCCATCGGCAGCACCGCCAAGCCCTGCGGAGCTGGATTTGGCTGCGGGGGTAACGGCGCAGTCAGCTGAAGATGGAGGGTTGATGGCGAGGAACTTATGTAGCAAGGCCTCCACCTGGTCCCTCACGGCCTTAGCGGCGGCCTTGCAGCGCTCTTCGTCCACCGGCTCGAGTAGTGCCCCAAGGTCAGTGGAAGAATCGCGAAGATGCAAGTGGCTGAAGACGCGCGTCAGGGCTGAGGAGGACAGTGTGCAGGCTTCCCCTTCCACCATGGGGCCGATCTCATCGACAACACCCTCGAGTGCCATAACGAGATAGGGAAGCAGCTGGGTGGGGCCTTCATTGTCCATCACCAGCGGCTTCTCCAAGCCCTTCTCGTAGAGTGCCCCCAGAGCTTGGCGAGACCTCTCCTCCAGGGACCTGAAGGCCGCGCGGTCCTCAGCCAGGACCTTCGCCTTGGCCTCCACCTAGGCCTTCTCCGCTTCCATCGCCTGCCTCAGCTCCTCCAGGAAGTTTCTCTCTGCAGCCAGCGTCTTTGCCGACTGATCCAGCTCGGCGTCACGGCTGTTCACGGCGTCTTCTCGGGCCTTCATCTTCTTCTCCTCCGCTGCGCACGACATTCAGCTCGGTCTCCATCGACTGGCATCGCTCCTTGACAACCTGCACATCCTTCAGTGCCGCCTCGTGGGTGGTCGCGGCCTTCTCGGCAGCCAGCTTGTCCTCTTCGGAAGCCGCCATGCCTCGGCTCAGCGCATCCCGGATGGACGCATTGGAGTTCAACCAGCTTGAGACCAACTTCAGGCGCCCCGCTACCAGACGACGATCGGCGACCTGGAGATCGTCCTGAAGCTGCGTGCGGAGTAAGCCTCCTTCTGGGCACCGGATGAAGCAGGAGGGCCGCGAGCAAGCGGCACAACCAGAGTGGGAGGCTGCGGCGTGCTCAGGGCCTCCTGAGTCCTGGGTACGCCCGCAGGTAAGCTAGAGGTGGGAGCCTCTAGGGCCGGCCTGACCAAGGGGGCCATCCTCTCCTAAGGTTCATCCGCGGGACCTCGCGAGGACACCGGGACAGGAGGAGGCGAAATCAAGACAGACCGTTGAGCCCTGATGCGGTCGCCTCCTCCTTCCTCTTCTTCACTAACGGTGTCGGCCTAGCAATACAAGGAAAGGCGTCAGGAATCAGGAACAAGATCAAGAGTGCAAACAAGACCAGGCCAAGGTACTTACTGATCCACCGCGGCGTAGTCCCGCGGACTCTTCGCCACGGAGCCCAGGGGCCTCACTCCCGATGGCACAGGTGCTGATAAGGCCATAGCAGCTGGCATAGCAGCATCTGGTAGTGCAGAAGCCAAGGCGCTGCCACAGGAGATTAGCACCGACCTGCCCTTCATCAGGACCCCAGTTGGTGGCTTCTTCGAGGGGTGAGCTTGGACCTCTTGACAACCCCGGCAGGGGGTGCCGCCTCCTTCACCGGGTGGTCCTCGGCATCGTCGTCATCAGGCAAGGCACGAAGGAGGTCGGCCTTGCATGGAGGAGAAGACTCCCCGGTCCCCTCCGCGGTCGCCTCTGAATCATCTTCCCCGCTGGAGTCGCCTGAAAACAGCTCCACTGGTTCCGTTGCCACCTGAGCTTCAGGGGGCACCAGAGGCACGAGCCCGCGTCCGTTGAAGGTGGGCATGGAGGCCACCACCGTCGCCCCATCCTGGCGATGGTACTAGGGGACATGGCTAGTGCGGATACCCCAGATCGCCCCCAACCAGGAGACGGAGAGCTGACCCAAGATGCTTGTCGGACAGGACGTCAAGGCGTAGTCGGAGGTTGTCCGTCTCATCCCCGAGTGTCCACAAGGGGCGCAAGCGCGCCTGAAGTGGAGGTACGTGGCATGCTAGGAATTCCTTGACGATCATGGCCCCCATCAGCTTCGCCGCCTCTGGGTTGTCAGGCTTCAGGTCGGCGGTCATCTTCTCCAACACCTTCTCCGCCCGAGGATCGGTGAGCTTCGCGCTGAGCCACCTGTCGCCCGACTCAGGCATCACTGTTGGCAGCACCAGCCGAGGATGGGAGTGTTGGGGAACGTAGTATTTTAAAATTTTCGTACGATCACGCAAGATCTATCTACCAGATGCATAGGAACGAGAGGGAAGAGTGTGTCTACGTACCCTCGTAGACCGGAAGCGGAAGCGTCAAGTGATGCGGTTGATGTAGTCGAACTTCTTCGCGATTCAACCGATCAAGCACCGAACGTACGACACCTCGGCGTTCAGCACACGTTCAGCTTGATGACGTCCCACGAGCTCTTGATCCAGTTGAGCTTCACGGGAGAGTTTCGTCAGCACGACGGCGTGGTGACGGATATGATGTATTCACCGGCGCAGGGCTTCGCCTAAGCACCGCGACGGTATGACCGAGGTGTGTTTCTGTGGAGGGGGGCACCGCACACGGCTGGAACAATTCAACTTGTGTGTCTTTGGGTGCCCCCCTGCCCCCGTATATAAAGGAGCAAGGGGGGAGGCCGGCCGGCCCTTGTTTGGTGCGGCTAGGGGTGCAATCCTACTAGGAATAGGATTGCAATCCTATTCCTAGTAGGAACCACCAAAGAAGGAAGAGAGGGAAAGGAAAACAGGGAGAGGTGGCGCCCCCCCCCCAATCCTAGTCCAACTAGGAACCCTAGGTGGGGCGCAGGCCAGCCCCTATGGGCTGCCTCTCTCTTTCCCTTAAGGCCCACTATGGACCATCCCCCCTCGTAGGGGGTTCCGGTAACCCCCTCCGGCAATCCCGTTAAATCCGAAACTTTTCCGGTATACTTCCGGTGTCCGAATATAGTCGTCCAATATATCAATCTTTATGTCTCGGACATTCCGAGACTCCTCGTCATGTCCGTGATCTCATCCGGGACCCCGAACTACCTTCGGTACATCAAAACTCATAAACTCATAATATCGATCGTCATCAAACGTTAAGCGTGCGGACCCTACGGGTTCGAGAACTATGTAGACATGACTGAGACTCATCTCCGGTCAATAACCAATAGCGGAACCTGGATGTTCATATTGGCTCCTACATATTCTATGAAGATCTTTTATCGGTCAGAACCGCATAACAACATACGTTGTTCCTTTTGTCAACGGTATGTTACTTGCCCGAGATTCGATCGTCGGTATCTCTATACCTAGTTCAATCTCGTTACCGGCAAGTCTCTTTAATCGTTCCGTAACACATCATCTCGTGACTAACTCATTAGTCTTTTGCTTGCAAGGCTTATTGTGGTGTGTGTTACTGAGAGGGCCCAGAGATACCTCTCCGACACTCGGAGTGACAAATCCTAGTCTTGATCTATGCCAACACCACGAATACTTTCAGAGACACCTGTAGAGCATCTTTATGATAACCCAGTTACGTTGTGACGTTTGATAGCACTCAAGGTGTTCCTACGGTATTCGGGAGTTGCATAATCTCATAGTCATAGGAACATGTATAAGTCATGAAGAAAGCAATAGCAGTAAAACTAAACGATCATAGTGCTATGCTAACGGATGGGTCTTGTCCATCCCATCATTCTCCTAATGATGTGATCTCGTTGATCAAATGACAACTCATGTCTATGGCTTGGAAACATAACCATCTTTGATCAATGAGCTAGTCTAGTAGAGGCATACTAGGGACATACTGTTTTGTCTATGTATCCACACATGTACTAAGTTTCCGGTTAATACAATTCTAGCATGAATAAAAGACATTTATCATGATATAAGGAAATACAAATAACATCTTTATTATTGCCTCTAGGGCATATTTCCTTCAGTCTCCCACTTGAACTAGAGTCAGTAATCTAGATTACAAAGTGATGATCCTCACACCCATGGAGTCCTGGTGCTGATCATGTTTTGCCCGTGGAAGAGGCTTAGTCAACGGGTCTGCAACATTCAGATCCGTATGTATTTTGCAAATCTCTATGTCTCCCTCCTTGACTAGATCGCGGATGGAATTGAAGCGTCTTTTGATGTGTTTTGTTCTCTTGTGAAACCTGGATTCCTTCGCCAAGGCTATTGCTCCAGTGTTGTCACAAAAGATTTTCATTGGACCCGATGCACTAGGTATTACACCTAGATCGGATATGAACTCCTTCATCCAGACTCCTTCATTTGTTGCTTCTGAAGCAGCTATGTATTCCGCTTCACACGTAGATCCCGCCACGACGCTCTGCTTGGAACTGCACCAACTGACAGCTCCACCGTTCAATAAAAATACATATCCGGTTTGTGACTTAGAGTCATCCGGATCAGTGTCAAAGCTAGAATCGACGTAACCGTTTACGACGAGCTCTTTGTCACCTCCATACACGAGAAACATATCCTTTGTCCTTTTCAGATACTTTAGGATGTTCTTGACCGTTGTCCAGTGATCCACTCCTGGATTACTTTGGTACCTCCCTGCTAGACTTATAGCAAGGCACACATCAGGTCTGGTACACAGCATTGCATACATGATAGATCCTATGGCTGAGGCATAGGGAATGACTTTCATTTTCTCTCTATCTTCTGCAGTGGTCGGGCATTGAGTCTTACTCAACTTCATACCTTGTAATACAGGCAAGAACCCTTTCTTTGACTGATCCATTTTGAACTTCTTCAAAATCTTATCAAGGTATGTGCTTTGTGAAAGTCCAATTAAGCGTCTTGATCTATCTCTATAGATATTGATGCCTAATATATAAGCAGCTTCACCGAGGTCTTTCATTGAAAAACTTTTATTCAAGTATCCTTTTATGCTGTCCAGAAATTCTATATCATTTCCAATCAACAATATGTCATCCACATATAATATTAGAAATGCTACAGAGCTCCCACTCACTTTCTTGTAAATACAGGCTTCTCCAAAAGTCTGTATAAAACCATATGCTTTGATCACCTCATCAAAGCGTATATTCCAACTCTGAGATGCTTGCACCAGTCCATAGATGGATCGCTGGAGCTTGCATACTTTGTTAGCACCTTTTGGATTGACAAAACCTTCTGGTTGCATCATATACAACTCTTCTTTGAGATATCCATTCAGGAATGCAGTTTTGACATCCATTTGCCAGATTTCATAATCATAAAATGCGGCAATTGCTAACATGATTCGGACAGACTTAAGCATCGCTACAGGTGAGAAGTCTCATCGTAGTCAACTCCTTGAACTTGTCGAAAACCTTTCGCAATAAGTCGAGCTTTGTAAACAGTAACATTACCGTCTGCGTCGGTCTTCCTCTTGAAGATCCATTTATTTTCGATGGCCTGCCGATCATCGGGCAAGTCAACCAAAGTCCACACTTTGTTCTCATACATGGATCCCATCTCAGATTTCATGGCTTCAAGCCATTTTGCGGAATCTGGGCTCATCATCGCTTCCTCATAGTTCGTAGGTGCATCATGGTCTAGTAACATGATTTCCAGAACTGGGTTGCCGTACCACTCTGGTGCGGAACGTACTCTGGTTGATCTACGACGTTCAGCAGAAACTTGATCCGAAGTTTCATGATCATCATCATTAACTTCCTCACTGATTGGTGTAGGAATCACTGGAACAATTTTCTGTGATGTATTACTTTCCAATCCGGGAGAAGGTACAATTACCTCATCAAGTTCTACTTTCCTCCCACTCACTTCTTTCGAGAGAAACTCCTTCTCTAGAAAGGATCCATTCTTAGCAACGAATATCTTGCCTTCGGATCTGTGATAGAAGGTGTACCCAACAGTCTCTTTTGGGTATCCTATGAAGACACATTTCTCCGACTTGGGTTCGAGCTTATCAGGTTGAAGCTTTTTCACATAAGCATCGCAGCCCCAAACTTTAAGAAACGACAACTTTAGTTTCTTGCCAAACCATAGTTCATAAGGTGTCGTATCAACGGATTTAGATGGTGCCCTATTTAACGTGAATGCAGCTGTCTCTAAAGCATAACCCCAAAACGATAGTGGTAAATCGGTAAGAGACATCATAGATCGTACCATATCCAATAAAGTACGGTTACGACGTTCAGACACACCATTACGCTGTGGTGTTCCGGGTGGCGTGAGTTGTGAAACTATTCCACATTGTTTCAAATGAAGACCAAACTCGTAACTCAAATATTCTCCTCCACGATCAGATCGTAGAAACTTTATTTTCTTGTTACGATGATTCTCTACTTCACTCTGAAATTCTTTGAACTTTTCAAATGTTTCAGACTTGTGCTTCATCAAGTAGATATACCCATATCTGCTCAAATCATCAGTGAAGGTCAGAAAATAACGATACCCGCCGCGAGCTTCAACACTCATTGGTCCACATACATCAGTATGTATGATTTCCAACAAATCTGTTGCTCGCTCTATAGTTCCGGAGAACGGAGTTTTAGTCATCTTGCCCATGAGGCATGGTTCGCAAGCACCAAGTGATTCATAATCAAGTGATTCCAAAAGTCCATCACTATGGAGTTTCTTCATGTTTCTTACACCAATATGACCTAAACGGTAGTGCCACAAATAAGTTGCACTATCATTATTAACCTTGCATCTTTTGGTTTCAATATTATAAATATGTGTATCACTACAATCGAGATCCAATAAGAATAGACCACTCTTTGAGGGTGCATGACCATAAAAGATATTATTCATAAAAATAGAACAACCATTATTCTCTGATTTAAATGAATAACCGTCTCGCAACAAACAAGATCCAGATATAATGTTCATGCTCAACGCTGGCACCAAATAACAATTATTTAGGTCTAAAACTAATCCAGAAGGTAGATGTAGAGGTAGCGTGCCGACGGCGATCACATCGACTTTGGAACCGTTTCCCACGCGCATCGTCACCTCGTCCTTAGCCAATCTTCGTTTAATCCGTAGTCCCTGTTTCGAGTTACAAATATTGGCAACCGAACTGGTATCAAATACCCAGGTACTACTACGAGCATTAGTAAGGTACACATCAATAACATGTATATCACATATACCTTTGTTCACCTTGCCATCCTTCTTATCCGCCAAATACTTGGGGCAGTTCCGCTTCCAGTGTCCAGTCCCCTTGCAGTAGAAGCACTCAGTTTCAGGCTTGGCTCCAGATTTGGGTTTCTTCGTGGAAGTAGCAACTGTCTTGCTTTTCTTCTTGAAGTTCCCCTTCTTTCCCTTGCCCTTTTTCTTGAAACTAGTGGTCTTGTTAACCATCAACACTTGATGCTCCTTCTTGATTTCTACCTCCGCAGCTTTGAGCATAGCGAAGAGCTCGGGTATTGTCTTTTGCATCCCTTGCATATTATAGTTCATCACAAAGCCTTTATAGCTTGGTGGCAGTGATTGAAGAACTCTAGCAATAACACTATCCTCGTCAACTTTGCAACCAAGTTGAGTCATATGATTGTAGTACCCAGACATTCTGAGCAAGTGTTCACTGATAGAACTATTCTCCTCCATTTTGCAGCTGTAGAACTTATTGGAAATCTCATATTTCTCAATCCGGGCATTTGCTTGAAATATTAACTTCAACTCCTGGAACATCTCATATGGTCCATGACGTTCAAAACGTCGTTGAAGTCCCGGTTCTAAGTCGTAAAGCATGGCACACTGAACTATCATGTAGTCATCAGACCGCGATTGCCAGACGTTCAAAGCATCCACATTAGCGGGAGGGGGCTTGTCACCTAGCGGTGCTTCAAGGACATAATTCTTCTGTGCAGCAATGAGGATAATCCTCAGGTTACGGACCCAGTCCGTGTAATTGCTACCATCATCTTTCAACTTAGCTTTCTCTAGGAATGCATTAAAATTCAAAGGAACGGTAGCACGGGCCATTGATCTACAACAACATAGATATGCAAAAACTATCAGGACTAAGTTCATGATAAATTAAAGTTCAATTTAATCATATTAATTTAAAGAACTCCCACTTAGATAGACATCCCTCCGGTCATCTAAATGATCACGTGATCCAAATCAACTAAACCATGTCCGATCATCACGTGAGATGGAGTAGTTTCAATGGTGAACATCTTATGTTGATCATATCTACTATATGATTCACGCTCGACCTTTCGGTCTCCAGTGTTCCGAGGCCATATCTGCATTTGCTAGGCTCGTCAAGTTTAACCCGAGTATTCTGCGTGTGCAAAACTGGCTTACACCCGTTGTATTTGAACGTTGAGCTTATCACACCCGATCATCACGTGGTGTCTCGGCACGACGAACTTTCGCAACGGTGCATACTCAGGGAGAACACTTATACCTTGAAATTTAGTAAGGGATCATCTTATAATGCTACCATCGTTCTAAGCAAAATAAGAAGCATAATAAGATAAACATCACATGCAATCAAAATATGTGACATGATATGGCCATCATCATCTTGTGCTTTTGATCTCCATCTCCAAAGCACCTCCATGATCACCTTCGTCACCGGCGTGACACCTTGATCTCCATCGTAGCATCGTTGTCGTCTCGCCAACTATTGCTTCTACGACTATCGCTACCGCTTAGTGATAAAGTAAGGCAATTACATGGCGATTGCATTTCATACAATAAAGCGACAACCATATGGCTCCTGCCAGTTGCCGATAACATTACAAAACATGATCATCTCATACAAAACCGTATAACTCATCATGTCTTGACCATATCACATCACAACATGCCCTGCAAAAACAAGTTAGACGTCCTCTACTTTGTTGTTGCAAGTTTTACGTGGCTGCTACGGGCTTAGCAAGAACCATTCTTACATACGCATATTAAACCACAACGATGTTTCGTCAAGTATGTGCTGTTTTAACCTTCACAAGGACCGGGCGTAGCCACACTTGATTCAGCTAAAGTAAGAGAGACAGACACCCGCCAGTCACCTTTAAGCAACGAGTGCTCGTAACGGTGAAACCAGTCTCGCGTAAGCGTACGCGTAATGTCGGTCCGGGCCGCTTCATCTCACAATACCGCTGAAGCAAAGTATGACATGCTGGTAAGCAGTATGACTAGTATCGCCCACAACTCATTGTGTTCTACTCGTGCATATCATCTACGCATAGACCTGGCTCTGATACCACTGTTGGGGAACGTAGTATTTTAAAATTTTCCTACGATCACGCAAGATCTATCTACTAGATGCATAGCAACGAGAGGGAAGAGTGTGTCTACGTACCCTCGTAGACCGGAAGCGGAAGCGTCAAGTGACACGGTTGATGTAGTCGAACTTCTTCGCGATTCAACCGATCAAGCACCGAATGTACGGCACCTCCGCGTTCAGCACACGTTCAGCTTGATGACGTCCCACGAGCTCTTGATCCAGTTGAGCTTCACGGGAGAGTTTCGTCAGCACGACGGCGTGGTGACGGATATGATGTATTTACCGGCGCAGGGCTTCGCCTAAGCACCACGACGGTATGACCGAGGTGTGTTTCTGTGGAGGGGGCACCGCACACGGCTGGAACAATTCAATTTGTGTGTCTTTGGGTGCCCCCCTGCCCCCGTATATAAAGGAGCAAGGGGGGAGGCCGGCCGGCCCTTGTTTGGTGCAGCTAGGGGTGCAATCCTACTAGGAATAGGATTGCAATCCTATTCCTAGTAGGAACCACCAAAGAAGGAAGAGAGGGAAAGGAAAAGAGGGAGAGGTGGCGCCTCCCCCCCCCCCAATCCTAGTCCAACTAGGAACCCTAGGTGGGGCGCCGGCCAGCCCCTATGGGCTGCCTCTCTCTTTCCCTTAAGGCCCACTATGGACCATCCCCCCTCGTAGGGGGTTCCGGTAACCCCCTCCGGCAATCTCGTTAAATCCGAAACTTTTCCGGTATACTTCCGGTGTCCGAATATAGTCGTCCAATATATCAATCTTTATGTCTCGGACATTCCGAGACTCCTCGTCATGTCCGTGATCTCATCCGGGACCCCGAACTACCTTCGGTACATCAAAACTCATAAACTCATAATACCGATCGTCATCAAACGTTAAGCGTGCGGACCCTACGGGTTCGAGAACTATGTAGACATGACTGAGACTCATCTCCGGTCAATAACCAATAGCGGAACCTGGATGTTCATATTGGCTCCTACATATTCTACGAAGATCTTTTATCGGTCAGAACCGCATAACAACATACGTTGTTCCTTTTGTCAACGGTATGTTACTTGCCCGAGATTCGATCGTCGGTATCTCTATACCTAGTTCAATCTCGTTACCAGCAAGTCTCTTTACTCGTTCCGTAACACATCATCTTGTGACTAACTCATTAGTCTTTTGCTTGCAAGGCTTATTGTGATGTGTGTTACCGAGAGGGCCCAGAGATACCTCTCCGACACTCGGAGTGACAAATCCTAGTCTTGATCTATGCCAACACCACGAATACTTTCGGAGACACCTGTAGAGCATCTTTATGATCACCCAGTTACGTTGTGACGTTTGATAGCACTCAAGGTGTTCCTACGGTATTCAGGAGTTGCATAATCTCATAGTCATAGGAACATGTATAAGTCATGAAGAAAGCAATAGCAGTAAAACTAAACGATCATAGTGCTATGCTAACGGATGGGTCTTGTCCATAACATCATTCTCCTAATGATGTGATCTCGTTGATCAAATGACAACTCATGTCTATGGCTAGGAAACATAACCATCTTTGATCAATGAGCTAGTCTAGTAGAGGCATACTAGGGACATACTGTTTTGTCTATGTATCCACACATGTACTAAGTTTCCGGTTAATACAATTCTAGCATGAATAAAAGACATTTATCATGATATAAGGAAATACAAATAACATCTTTATTATTGCCTCTAGGGCATATTTCCTTCAGGGAGCACTTGGTGTCCACGAGGACCCACTTGTTCCTGAAGTTCTCGGCCTTCTTCCCAGCCTTCGAGATCGTGTTGGCCCCGTTCGTCGTGATGAAATTGGCGCACCCAGAACAAAGTTTACCCTTGTTCCGGAGGTAGAAGAAGTGGCGAAGCAGCGCTATGGACGGTATCACCCCAACAAATGCCTCGCAATAAAAGGCAAAGATTGAAAAGAGGAGGACAGAATTGGGATGAAGATGAAGGGTGCGCAGCTTGTAATGGCTGAGGACGGAGAAGAAGAAATCGGAGAAAGGGGGAACCAGCCCCGCAATGACACTGCTCATGAAGAAGGGATAGAAGGTACTCTCGGAGTCCTCCGGCTCGGCGGAGGCGGCTCAGATCACAGTCTTCCCCTTCTCGTTGGTGTCCTTCATCATCATCAGGAGCATGGCGGTGTGATTTGTCTCCGAGACGCTAGGCGCGCACAGGGCAGGCTCATACCAGGCGGGTAGAGCGGCGGCCTTTGACTTGCCGGACGCCATTAGCTGCGAGCTAGGAGTGAAGACGGCGGAGATCTGGAGTCTTTGGAGGAGAGGAGCAAGAAAGGGGATCTGGAGCAAAGCAAAGGCGAGCAATGAAGGCACAAGAGCACGCGCTAGCCTTTTGTTAGCCGTGCGGTTGCCGAGGCGGCATGGGGAGTGCAGACGCCCGCATTCAATCAATCGCCATGCGTCAGTCAAGGTCGCAGGCTTTTGGGGCCCGCGGTGCACCGCACTTGACCCTTGGCTTCTCTGCGAGGCCAAGCCTGAGCGCGCCTTGGGCCCAGGGGCTACTGTCGGTGTTCTGTGAACGGGGGTACCCAGACTTGCCTGCCTGCGGCCCAGGGCGTGGCTCATACAGCGGCCTGATATAGCCCAACCTCGTCAGCAACTACTCAAGACCCTCGCGAGGGGCCAAGCCTCGCGAGTTGGGCGACACAAGACCTCCCCTGGGCGGCCTCGCTAGGCTGGCTCCCGAGGGGCAGATATATCAAGGCAAGGGTCACCTCGTGAGGTCCTCGTGACGTGAGCCATGGCGACCATAGCTAGGCGGGTGCCAGCGGCGCAGGGTGCCATTTTCCTCTTTGGTGCTAAAGGAGCAAGCGCAGGCGAGGAGTCCCGAGGCGTCAGGCAAAGGTTCCCATATCGGTGCAACGAGACCAAGACCAGCAGGACGGCAGAGTGGAGGTCATTGCGGAGCCCACGGCGGCGTCACCACCAGAGCCTTTGGCAGGCAAAGATCACCTTTTGTCAGGATAGCTTGTACTAGTTGTCCCCGTTCAAAAATTGCCGTTGTGGGATCCCTTCCCGCTCAATATTTGGGAAGAGGACCCGGGCCTCTATAAATAGGACTAGCCACCACCAAACAGGGATCATCTCATCTTGAGCTGACCCAACCTAGAGGGCATCTGATCAAGAGCCAACCACACACACAGCAAGCTCACCCGAGCACAAGAACGCCTCTCCTCCGGAGGCCGTTCTTCCCTTGTACAAGTTCTTCCTCAGCCTATAAGGCAATCCACCACACCACACTGGATTAGGGTATTACACCACAACAGTGGCCCGAACCAGTATAAACCTTTGTGTCCCTTATCCTTCGGGCTTGACGAGCTAGGCCTAGGAATCGGCGAGTAGACGAGCTAGGGCGGAAGGAGAGATCTTCGTGCGCACCCTAGTGTTCGAACCACAAGGGTTTTGCCGGAACCCAAGATCCGACATTAATAACCCGAGATTCAATCGTTGGTATCTCTATACCTAGTTCAATCTCGTTACCGGCAAGTCTCTTTACTCGTTCTGTAATACATCATCCCGAGACTAAGTTCATTAGTCATTTGCTTGCAAGGCTTATTATGATGTGTATTACCGAGAGGGTTTAGAGATACCTCTTCGATACTCGGAGTGACAAATCCTAATCTCGACTCATGCCAACCCAACAAAACACCTTCGAAGATACCTGTAGAGCATATTTATAACACCCAGTTATGTTATGACGTTTGATAGCACACAAGGCATTCCTCCTGTATCCGGGAGTTGCGTGATCTCATAGTCACAAGAATATGTATTTAACATACATGAAAGCAGTAGCAATCAACTGTACGATCAAATGCTAAGCTAACGGATGGGTCTTGTCCATCACATCATTCTCATAATGATGTGATCCCGTTATCAAATGACAACTCATGTGCATAGTTATGAAACCTTAACCATCTTTGATCAACGAGCTAGTCTAGTAGAGGCTCACTAGGGACACGGTATTTGTTTATGTATTCACACATGTATTTAAGTTTCTGGTCAATACGATTCTAGAATGAATAATAAACCTTTGTCATGGATAAGGAAATATAAAATGATAATAACTTTATTATTGCCTCTAGGGCATATTTCTATCAGGGTAGTCCCGGGGTGGGAAGAGGGTTTTCTTATTTTTCGTAGGTTGCTCGGCCGGTACATTCTGTTTGGGGGGCTCGCGCCGAGGTGCGAGTCCATTGCATTTTGAATTGTGTTCATAGATCGATGGTACAGAATCTAGACACAATATCAGACAATTCTAGGAGTGTTTGGATATAGCTGCGAGCGAGGGCGTTTGAAACACCTTTATCCTTGCATCCGCGCTGGAAGGCTGTTATTGTATTTGAGTCCTGGTAGATTGGTATCTTGCTTTTGACAAACAAGAATCGAGCCCAGAACTGTCTGATTGATTTGTCGAGGAGTTGTTTCATGTAGGCCAGATCCCACACATCTGGTGGGCCCGAGTTATCAGGACAATACTCGATGTGGGTGAGGGAGTCCTGGATTTGGGGGTCCTCAGGTGTCTGAACTACTGAAGGTGGGTCGGACTGATGGGTCGTGAACATAGAAGCAGAAGGTCATCCCCCGTGTCCGGGTAGGACTCCTATGTATATAGAAAGGCAAGGTAGATGTCCGGATGTAATGATTCATTCCTCCTCAAGTCATCTCTGCACAACCCTAGGCCCCCTCTGGCGTGTATATAAGCTGGAGGGATTAGTCCGTAGAGGCTAAAAGAACAATCATAGGCTAGACATCTAGGGTTTAGTCATTACGATCTCAAGGTAGATCAACTCTTGTAACCTCCATATACATCAAGATCAATCTAGCAGGATGTAGGGTATTAGCTCCATCGAGAGGGCCTGAACCTGGGTAAACATCGTGACCTTGTCCCCCATGCTACCACCGATCCTTAGATACACAGCTTGGGCCCCCTACCCAAGATCTGCCGATTTTGACACCGACAATGGTGCTTTCGTTGAGAGCTCCGTTGTGTAGTCGTGAGAAGCGATCGGTGGCTCGTCTCGTCATCAACGACGACATCACCTTCGGAAAAAGCCTGGCTCTTGGCCAGGTCCTCCAGCTCAGCGGGTTCGCTATATGCGCCCGCTTGGCCGTCAAGCCGACTGCGCCCCCTGCGGTCATCGAGCATCACTCCTACATCGGCCTCGAACACTCCAAAAACGCGGATCCGGCGGATACCTCGCCCTTAAACAAGTTGCTAGATCGCATCGCCGCCCTGGGGCTTTTAGTGTCCAATGATCGGACCTGGACTAAACCCGACCGTGGGGAAGACAATTCCACCCCGATCACTCACCTAGTGGCGGTCGTCGAGGAACGGGTCGAAAACACTTCTCCTCTTGAACCGGAGACCAGTTGTGTTCGGGTCTCCAAACCCTTTGAGCCGAACACCCTTCCTTCGGGTAGGACTCTACATCTTTCGAGCTTAGGGATAGACACGGAGCCCGGGGAATGCTCAAATCCTGCCGGGCCAGAGTTGTCTACACCGAAGGCTTTGCAAACCCCAGATACTATATTGGGTCGGGACTCAAATTTTACCACACCCACCCACCACAATCAATACTCTCCAAGTAACTCTGGCCCTCCAGACATATGTGACTTAATGTACGTGAGGCAACAACCCATGAGACAATCCATCACTTCTGTGCCAGGTTCCTACTTGTTAAAAACAAGATTAAAGACTGTTGCGATGACGAAGCGATTCCGGTCTTTTGCCGCAATTGCACGGACGAGGGAGTCTTGAACGCCCTCAACCGCCATCGTGTGCAGAGTTTCACAGAGTTGTCACACTTAGTACGAAAGTACTGCGCAATGGAAAGTACTTGGAAGGCCCAAACCACCCATTTGGGATAGTCCGTCTTCGGGCGGTATGCCGCTAAAGCAAAACGGACATACCCTAGCGGGGCATCCGATCATACACCCGTTGGCAAGAAAAATAAACCCTTCACGGGATATAGGTCCGTACTGGATGAACTCCTAGATAAACCTTGCTCGATACATAGGACCCCTGGCATGATCCCAACTCACAGCCTTCGAGCGTGTTGGGTACTCCGGCAGGTAGCTAAAAGCGGTGAAGCCATCCTCGCCACCACAACTCCAAAGGAGGACGATTTTAACGTCCTCACGGTCTTTGAGACCTTCTCTTCAAATAACCGGCGCAAGAGAACATTTTGTGAACTCACCGAGGTTCATCAAATAACCGATGTGAGCCCATGGAACGACGCGGCAATTACATTCACTGCCGACGACAAACCACGGGTCCGACCAGTCCGAACCCCAGCCGCTCTTGTACTAAATCTAGTAGTAGACAGCTTTCACCTTACCAAAGTGCTCATGGACGGCGGCAGTGGAGTTAACCTCATATTCGAGGACACGCTCGAAAAAATGCACGTCGATAAAACTAGCATTGAGAAAAGTAATACAACCTTTCGAGGAATCATCCCCAGCCGGGAAGCCCGGTGTTCGGGAAGTATCAAATTCAACGTAGTATTCGGCATGCCCGAGAATTACAGGTCAGAAGAGCTGCTCTTTCACATTGCCCCCTTCAACAGCGGATACCATGCCCTTCTAGGGCGAGACGCTTTCTCACACTTTCAAGCCATACCCCATTACGGGTACATGAAGCTTAAAATGCCAAGGCCCAATGGAATAATCACAGTCACAAGTGATCCGGACAGAGCACTCTGTGCCGAAAACAAAACCGCATCCTAGGCCCTCGAAGCACTATCTGAAGCCTTTGCGGCCGAAGAATTAACCACCTTACGATCCACGAAGGATAAGGATGACGTGGTCCTTGATAAAAGATCTAAATCTACCTCCTTCAAGCTAGCAGACGAATATCAAATTTCAGGTGCATCCAACGGACCCTAATAAGGCAGCATCCATTGGATCACAGCTGGACCCGATGGTAGACACCACTTTGTGTGCATTCCTACGTGAAAATTGGGATATATTCGTGTGGCATCCTTCAGACATGCTCGGGATCCCATGCAGGCTGGCAGAACACAGCCTCAACATCATCAAAGGGTTCAAACCGGTAAAGCAATCACTGCGATGAGTTTCCGAACCCAAGAGACAAGCTATGGGGGAGGAGCTGGCCAATTTACTGGAAGCCGGATTCATCAGAGAAATCAAACACCTGGATTGGCTAGCCAATTTGGTCATGGTGCCGAAGAAGGATAAATCCTGGCGCCTTTGTGTCAATTTTAAAGACATAAACAAGGCTTGCCCTAAGGATCCTTTTCCACTGCCCCACATCTATCAGATCATCGACGCAACAGCATGACATGACTCATTATGCTTCCTCGACGCTTGCTACGTCTCCAACGTATCTATAATTTTTTATTGTTCCATGCTATTATATTATCCATCTTGTATGTTTTATATGCATTTATATGCTATTTTATATAATTTTTGGGACTAACATATTAACCTAGAGCCCAGTGCCAGTTTCTATTTTTTCCTTGTTTTTGAGTTTTACAGAAAAGGAATACCAAACGGAGTCCAATTGACCTGCCAATTTTTGATGATATTTCATGGGCCAAAAGAAGCCCTCAGAGTAAAAGAGTTGGGCTAGAAGAGTCCCGAGCCGTCCATGAGGGTGGAGGGCGTGCCCTACCCCCTGGGTGTGTGCCCCTATCTCGTGGACGACTCGGAGACCCCCCCCCCTGACATGAGACCGACGCCAAAAATTCCTATAAATACAGAAACCCCCGAAAAGAAACCTAGATCGGGAGTTTCGCCGCCGCAAGCCTCTATACTCACCGAAAACCAATCTAGACATGTTCTGGCACCCTGCCGGAGGGGGGAATCCCTCTACGGTGGCCATCTTCATCATCCCGACGCTCTCCATGACGAGAAGGGAGTAGTTCACCCTCGGGGCAGAGGGTTTGTACCAGTAGCTATGTGTTTGATCTCTCTCTCTCTCATGTTCTTGAGATGGCACGATCTTGATGTATCGCGAGCTTTGCTATTATAGTTGGATCTTATGATGTTTCTCCCCTCTCTACCTTGTGATAAATTGAGTTTTCCCTTTGAAGTTATCTTATCGGATTGAGTCTTTAAGGATTTGAGAACACTTGATGTATGTCTTGCGTGGGATACTCGTAGTGACAATGGGGTATTCTATTGATTCACTTGATGTATGTTTTGGTGATCAACTTGCGGGTTCCATGACCTTGGGAATCTATGCATAGGGGTTGGCACACGCTTTTGTCTTGACTCTCCAATAGAAACTTTGGGCACTCTTTGAAGTACTTTGTGTTGGTTTGAATAGATGAATCTGAGATTGTGTGATGCATATCGTATAATCATACCCGTGGATACTTGAGGTGACATTGGAGTATCTAGGTTACATTAGGGTTTTGGTTGATTTGTGTCTTAAGGTGTTACTCTACTACGAACTCTAGGATAGATCGAATGGAAAGAATAGCTTCATGTTATTTTACTACGGACTCTTGAATAGATCGATCAGAAAGGAGAACTTTGAGGTGGTTTCGCACCCTACAATAATCTCTTCGTTTGTTCTCAGCTATTAGTGACTCTTTGTTGCATGTTGAGGGATAGTTATATGATCCAATTATGTTATTATTGTTGAGAGAACTTGCACTAGTGAAAGTATGAACCCTAGGCCTTGTTTCAACGCATTGCAATACCGTTTGTGCTCACTTTTATCATTAGTTACCTTGCTGTTTTTTATATTTTCATATTACAAAAACCTATATCTACCATCCATATTGCATTTGTATCACCATCTCTTCACAGAACAAGTGCACCTATACAATTTACCATTGTATTGGGTGTGTTGGGGACACAAGAGACTCTTTGTTATTTGGTTGCAGGGTTGTTTGAGAGAGACTGTCTTCATCCTACACCTCCCATGGATTGATAAACCTTAGGTCATCCACTTGAGGGAAATTTGCTACTGTCCTACAAACCTCAGCACTTGGAGGCCGAACAACGTCTACAAGAAGAAGGTTGTGTAGTATACATCAAGCAATTTATGGCGCCGTTGCTGGGGAGGTGAGTGCTTGAAGGTATATCTTTAAATCTTGCAATCGAATCTTTTAGTTTCTTGTTTTCTCACTAGTTTATTTTATAAAATAAAACTACAAAAAATGGAATTGAGGTTTCCTCATATGCTTCATCTTTTTAATATCTTTCGTGAAAATGATGGGAAGTAAAATTGTGCTCAAGTACTAGAAGAAGAATTACATAGAATGCTTGGCATGAAATATGTGAATGATGAGCATGATTTCAATATTGTTAGTATGAATTCTTTGAATACCCATGATGCTAATGATATGCAAAGCCACAAGCTTGGGGATGCTATGTTTTATGAAGATGATATGTTTAGTCCCCCAAGTTTTGAGGAGCAAATTTATTATGATGAAAGCATGCCTCCTATTTATGATGATTATTGTGATGACATGTATGCTATAAAGAATAAAGATAACCATGAAACTTGTCATCATGATTTTAATTTTCAATTGGATTATGCTTCACATGATAGTTATTTTGTTGAATTTGCTCCTCCCACTACTATGAATGAGAAGAATTTTGCTTATGATGGGAGTAGTAAAATTTATATGCTTATGGATCGTGAAAAGAATGCTTTATGTGATGGTTATATTGTTGAATTCATTCATGATTCTACTGAAAATTATTACGAGGGAGGAATATATGCTTGTAAGAGTTGCAATAATATCAAGTTTCCTCTCTATATGTTGAAAGTTTTGAAGCTATGCTTGCTTTGCCTTCCTATGCTAGCTGATTATCGTTCCCATAAGTTGCTTGCTCACAAAATCCCTATGCATAGGAAGTGGGTTGGAATTAAATGTACTAGTTATATTCTTCATGATGCTCTCTTTATGTTTCAATTCTTATCTTTATGCGAGCATCATTGAAATCGTCATGCCTAGCGAAAAGGCATTAAAGAAAACCGCTTGTTGGGAGACAACCCAATATTTACCCCTACTGTTTTTGTGTGTTAACATGATTAAGCTACTGTAGTAATCATGTTTTATAGCTTTCGTTTCAATAAAGTGTCAAGTAGAACCTTTGGGAAGACTTGGGTGAAAGTCTTTGCGATCTTGCTGTAAAAAACAGAAACTTCGCGCTCACGAGATTAGCTGCCATTTTTTTTACAGAAGAGTGCTTTTGAGTTGATTCTTTTTGCAGAAGATTAATAGACAAATTCCTCACATCTACCAATTTATTTAAGAATTTTTAGAGTTACAGAAGTATTTGAAAGTTACAGATTGATAGAGACTGTTCTATTTTTGACAGATTCTGTTTTTCGTGTGTTGTTTGCTTATTTTGATGAATCTACGAGTAGTATCGGAGGGTATGAACCATAGAGAAGTTGTAATACAGTAGATATTACACCAATATGAATTTATAATGAGTTCACAACAGTACCTAAGTGGTGGTTTCTTATACTAACGGAGCTTACGAGTTTTCTGTTGAGTTTTGTGTTGTGAAGTTTTCAAGTTTTGGGTAAAGATTCGATGGACTATGGAATAAGGAGTGGCAAGAGCCTAAGCTTGGGGATGCCCAAGGCACTCCAAGGTAAAATTCAAGGACAACCAAAAACCTAAGCTTGGGGATGCCCCGAGAAGGCATCCCCTCTTTCGTCTTCGTCTATCGGTAACTTTACTTAAGGCTATATTTTTATTCACCACATGATATGTATTTTGCTTGGAGCGTCAATTTATTTAATTTTGTTTTGCTTGCTGTTTAATAATATCCCAAGATCTGAAATTATTAAATGTTAGAGAGTCTTCACATAGTTATATAATTATTCAACTACTCATTGATCTTGACTTATATCTTTTGGAGTAGTTTGTCATTTGCTCTAGTGCTTCACTTATATCTTTTAGAGCACAACGGTTGTTTTATTTTGAAGAAATTGATGAACTCGCATGCTTCACTTATATTATTTTGAGAGTCTTAAACAGTATGGTAATTTGCTTTGGTTATGAATTTAGTCCTAATATGATGGGCATCCAAGAGGGATGTGGTGGCTTGGGGGAGGGGGCAAGGCGGCGGCGGCGCGGAGTAGTCCGGCTCGGACTTGGAGTCTGGGTCGGCGGCAGCGCGACGCGGGGAAGGCGGCGGCGGCGCGGGCCGGCCTGGGTCGGCTGGGCCTTCGACCCAGTCGGGCTCGGAGAACTTTTTTTATATAATCCCGCCGATGTAAGAAAAATCGTAGAAAAATAAATAAAAATCTAAAAATGCAAAACAAATTTTCACCGTCTAAATAAAATATTTCGAACAAGATGAACATTTTCTTGGCCCTAAAATGCAGTTTTGAAAAACATGCAAGTTTTCCTAAATTCAAATAAAATAGAAAAACTCCAAAATAAATCTTATTTAATTTTTTTATTAAATCCTCAATATTTCTTTATATTGGGAGAGTCATTTTACTCCCTCTCTCATATTTTTATTATAGAAATAATTGAAGATAAAATAAATAAAATCAATGATCCTATTTTCAAAATTTGATAAAACTCAAATATGAAAATAACGAAATCCCCAACTCTCTCCGAGGGTCCTTGAGTTGCGTAGAATTTCTAGGGTCAAAACAAAAGCAAGAAAATATGATATGCATTGATGATCTAGTGTATAACATTCCAAATTGAAAATTTGGGATGTTACAAACCTACCCCCCTTAAGATGAATCTCGCCCTCAAGATTCGTGTTGGCCAGAAAATAGGTAAGGGTGGTCCTTCAGCAGATCTTCCTCTTGCTCCTAGGTGGCTTCATCCTCGGTGTGGTGGTCCACTGAACTTCGCAAAATTTATAACATTGCTACGGGTGACTCGACTGGCATACTCAAGAATCTTGACTGGTTTCTCCTCATAGGTCAAATCACTGTCCAACTGAATCACTTCCAGCGGCATTGTATCCCTCAGCGGTATATCAGCCATATCAGCGTGGGACTTCTTCAACTGGGAAACGTGGAATACATCATGAACTCTTGACAATCCTTCGGGCAATTCCAACTTGTAGGCTACTTCTCCCATACGCTCCAAAACCTTGTATGGTCCTACAAAACATGGCGCTAACTTTCCCTTAACTCCAAAGCGCTTAACTCCTTGAAGTGGAGATACTCGAAGATAAACTTGGTCTCCGACTTCGTAAACTGTCTCCTTGCGTTTAGAATCTGCGTAGCTCTTCTGCCTGGACTGGGCTACCTTGAGCCTATCGGGAATCCATTTCACCTTCTATTCAGAGTCCTTAATCAAATCCGGTCCAGACAACTGGCAGTCTCCAACTCCATCCCACGAAAATGGAGGCCTGCACCTCCTTCCGTACAAGGCTTCGAAAGGGGCCATCTTCAAACTGGATTGATAACTGTTGTTGTAAGAGAACTTTGCATATGGCAAATTGTCATCCCAACTAGATCCATAATCTAGCGCACAAGCTCTCAGCATATCCTCCAAAATCTGATTGACTCTCTCGGTCTGTCCATCTGTCTACGGATGAAAAGCTGTACTGAACTCTAGCCTGGTACCCAGAGTTTCGTGCAACTGATTCCAGAACTTTGAGGTAAACTGGGTTCCTCTATCTGATACAATGCTCCTCGGAACTCCATGCAGACATACGATCCTGGTCATGTATATCTTTGCCAACTTAGCACTGGTGTAAGTAGTCTTCACTGGGATGAAATGAGCTACCTTCGTCAAACGATTGACTACAACCCAAATCGAGTCATAGCCTGAACGAGTTCTGGGTAATCCCGTAATAAAATCCATGCCTAGCTTATCCCACATCCATTCGGGTATTGGCTATGTCTGTAACAATCCTGCTGGCTTCTGATGCTCGGCCTTTACTCTCTGACATACATCACAAACTTCTACATACTCCGCAATATCCTTCTTCATTCCGGTCCACCAGAAAGTATCCTTCAAATCCAAATACATCTTGGTATTCCCTGGGTGAATCGAATATGGTGAATCATGGGCCTACTGCAGAATCAACTTCCTGATCTCCGAGTCGTTAGGCACATAAACACGGTCTTCAAACCCTAGGGTATCGTGCTCATCATCACGAAATCCATTAAATTTTCCTTTGCTCATCTTCTCCTTTATAGAGGCAACCCCCTTGTCAGTCTTCTGAGCTTCTCTGATCTTATCCATCAAAGTAGACTGAATCTCCAATGCTGCTACATAGCCTCTCGAAACTATCTCCAAACATAGCTCACGAAGGTCCTCGGCTAACTCCTTCGGTAAATCTCCCGTCATTAGTGTGTTGACATGGCTCTTACGGCTCAGCGCATTGGCTACTACGTTAGCCTTTCCGAGATGATAATGCAATCTCATATCATAATCCTTGATGAGCTCCAACCATCTCCTTTGCCTGAGATTTAGCTCCTTCTGCATGAAAGTATACTTCAAACTCTTGTGATCCGTGTACACTTGACAATGGTTTCCAATGAGAAAATGTCTCCAAGTCTTCAATGCATGCACTATGGCTGCTAACTCCAAATCATGCATGGCATAATTCAACTCATGAGGTTTCAACTGTCATGAACCATACGAAACAACTCTTCCCTCCTGCATAAGCACTGCTCCAAGTCCTCGACGTGAAGCGTCGCAATACACCTCATAATCCTTGCTCTGATATGGCAGAATCAACACTGGTGATGTAACCAAATGTTTTTTCAACTCCTAGAAACTGTCCTCACATTCCTCAGTCCATTTGAACTTGGTATCCTTCTTCAACAACTCCGTCATAGTCTTCGCAATTTTTGAGAAATTCTCAATGAATCTACGGTAGTATCCTGCAAGTCCAAGAAAACTCCGGATCTCTCCAACTGTTGTTGGTGCTTCCCAATTTGTCACAGTGACAACCTTGGTGGGATCTACTGCTATGCCTTCTCCGGATATAACGTGTCCGAGGAATCCAACTTCCTTCAACCAAAACTTACATTTGCTGAACTTGGCATATAACTGATGTTCTCTGAGCTTCTCAAGTACCAAACGCAAATGCTCCTTATGCTCCTCTTCATTCTTTGAGTAGACCAAAATATCATCAATGAACACCAAGACGAACTTATCCAAAAACTCCATAAACACCTTGTTCATCATGTTTATGAAATATGCAGGTGCGTTAGTCAGACCAAATGACATAATGGCATACTCGTACAACCCATACCTGGTGGTAAAAGCCGTCTTAGGTATATCCTGCTCTCGAATCTTCAACTGATGGTATCCTGATCGCACATCGATCTTGGAAAATACCTTAGCTCCTTGCAATCGATCAAACAGATCATTGATCATTGGCAGTGGGTACTTGTTCTTGATTGTTATTTCATTCAATCCTCGAAAATCAACAACCATCCGTAATGATCCATCCTTCTTCTCCACTAGAAGTACCGGCGATCCCAAAGGCGAAGAACTTGGGAGAATGTAACCTTTATCCAGTAACTCTTTAATCTGCTTCTTAATCTCCTCCAAATCTTTTGCGGGCATCCTGTATGGTCTCTTAGATATTGGCCCTGTGCCTGGCAAAAGCTCAATCAAAAACTCAATATCTCTATCCGGTGGCATGCCTGGCAACTCCTCTAGAAATACGTCGGGGAAATACTTCACCACTGGTGCTTCCTCCTGCACAACTCCTGATAAGGAATTTACTTGAGTCCTCTTTGGCACATGCCAGTGTACATACTTGATCCTTCTTCCTTCTGGTGTCGTAAGAAAAATTGACTTACTGGCGCATTCAATGTTCCCTCCATACTTCGATAACCAATCCATGCCTAATATCACATCCAATCCTTGAGATTCCAATACTATTAGGTCTGAGGGAAATACATAGTTACCAATCCTTAATGGTAACCGATCACACCATAGACTAGCCATATACTCTGCTCTAGGCGAGGTTACTAACATGGGTGACCTAAGGGCTTGGGTTGGCAGTTTATACTTATCCACAAATCCCCTTGAGATGTATGAATGCGATGCACCAATATCAAAAAGAACGAGTGCAGTGAATGACTTAACCAAAAACTTACCTATTACTGCATCTGGCTGAGCTTCAACCTCCTCCACGTTAACGTGGTTCACCTGTCCCCTATTGAAAGGGTTCGGCTTCTTCCCAGAGCTTACATTGCCATTTCCATTCTTGGCTTCAGGACATTCATTGGCGTCATGTCTAGTCTGCTGGCACTTATAGCAAGTGACTTGGCTCAGGTCTCTCTTGGCTGGTGTTGGTGGGTTGGTACCAAGGTTGTCAGAATCGCGATGTTGTTATACGATTCTATGACCTTACGATCCAAACTAACCCCTATGATTCTACGACTTTAGTTCATAGAATCTACGTTTCTACGATCCTGGTAGTGAAGATTCTACGATTTGCGATCCTACCATTGGGGCTCCGACCCGATTCAAAATCACGATTCTGAAAACCTTGGTTGGTATGGTTCTAGCCATTGCTTCCTCCATTCCCATTACCATTCTTGGGGCCATTATGATTGTGTGAGCTACCTCCTCCATGGGTATGCTGAAAATGTCCTCCCGGTTTAGGGGTAAAATGTGGCTTCTGCTGAGCTCCAGAATTGTACTTCCCTTGTCCATTCTTCCTCTTGCGGTTTTTAATCTGCTGCTGCTTCCCTTCAATCATGAGAGCGTGATCTACCAACTCCTGGTAGTTGTTGAAGCTTGCTACCATCAACTGCATGCTCAGCTCATCATTCAGTCCTTCCAGAAACTTCTCCTGCTTAGCTGCATCCGTAGCAACGTCATCTGAAGGCATAACGTGCTAGCTTACTAAAGTCATCCACATACTGGCCAACTGTCCGTCCTCCTTGGCGTAAGTTGCGAAACTCACGCTTCTTCTTGGCCATAGCTCCTGCTGAAACATGGGCAGTACGGAAAGCCTACTAAAACTGATCCCATGTGACAGTGTCGATAGGATAAGTGGCTGTGAAATTCTCCCACCATGATGCTGCGGGTCATTTAAGCTGATGTGCGGAAAAATGCACCCTCTCCGCATCTGTGCATCCTACCGTGGTCAACTACCTTGCTGTCTTGCGGAGCCAATCATCTACAACAATCGGCTCGGTGCTACTGGAGAACACTGGTGGATTCAGCCTAAGAAAACGGGTTAAGTGATCAACAGGTGGTGGTGGTGGTGGGTTGTTGTTGTTGTTCTGGTTGTTCTGAGTGTTCTGGACAAGAAGTTGCATCAAAGTGTTCTGCTGCTAGATCAACTGAGTGAGCTCAGGGGGAAACTGGAATCCGGGCTCACGTCTCGGAGGCATCTGATGGGTGTAGAGGGAAGAGATTAGAATAGAAATGAGGTCTAAGGGAAAATCACTACCCATATGCACATGAGACAAACACAATCATATCACACCAATCAATTACAAACAAGGGCTTACACAGATCTAACGTTACAAAAGTACTCTAAATTCTACTTTGTGGGGGGGGGGGACTAGTCATAGGGTGGTCATCTAGAAATTTTGATCGACGAAAGAATCCATGATGTGTGCTCCAGCTTCATCTTCATAGTCTTCGTAATCACTATCATCGGGGTCTGAATCCGTGTCGTCGATGATCATGTAGTCTTCAGAACGAATCTCCTTGGGTTCTTCTTCCTCTTCTTCTCCTCCTGGTGCTGTATCTCCCATGAATACTCCTAGCTTCCTTGTCAAATCATCATTCTTCTCCACAAGTATCATCATCTCCTCCTCGTATCCGTCGCGTGTAGACTTGAGTTCCTCTTCTAGCTCCAAGTTCCTGGTTAGTGCCTTCTTCAAGTCTATCATCCCTGCACACATCCGGTGCTCCTGTCGACGAATGTGCTGGTTTAACTCCTAGATGAACGCTGCAATGGACCTGTCCTTCCAGGTGCTGATCATGTCCCAACGCTCATCTCGGCGTCCACAAATCTGGTAGATAGTGTCCTTTAGCTCCTGCTTGTAGACTTCTCCAATCCTTCCCATAGTGATGTGGGCTGCCATACTCTTGCCCAGGCTCTAGGTTGGTGCATCAAAGGAAAACTCTATGGGCTCAATGACGGGCATGAACGTCCTTCCTGGAACTTGAACTTGAATCATCCAGCGCTCCTCTTCAGGTAAAGTGGCGTTGTAGGTTCCGGTGAAGCTTGGTACTCCGATGTTCAGGTATCTAGTTGACTTCCTTCAAGTGACGTCTAGAGGGTGTATCTTCATCCGGTTGCGTGAACTTGTTCCTTGCATCCGCCATCCTAAAAGAGTAGAAAAGATGAGGAGTCGGAAATGAGAAGAGTGAGTAGTGATCTAGGGCTTTAGCTTAGTGGTCGTGTCCTACAGTCAGCGTGTGCTCTGATACCATCTTGTAGTGACCAGACCTCAAATAGTCTGATCTCTATGCTTTAGTGTCATCCTTGGATCAGTAATGCTGACACGCACAGTACTTGAAGGATTTATAACAGAGTACCAATCACACACTTATTACATCGAATGTCTCAAAAGAGAACTTATTACAATAAATATGGCTTAAGGTCATCTAATAATGATAACAGCGGAAGGCCTGGATGATAAGTGAGTCCATCAACTCCAACGACATCACTGAGTATAGAACCACGACCTAAAGGCACCTTACTCGTCGTCTGAAAAGTCTGCAACATGAACGTTGCAGCCTGAAAATGGGTCAGCACATGGAATATGCTGGCAAAGTCACACATGGAGAGTAATGAAAGAATAAAGCTATACTACATGCATATATGGCTGGTGGAAAGCTCTATGGTTACAGTTTTTTCATAAAGCCATTTTTCCCTACTACAAAGGAATAAATTTTTATTTAACTATCATGGTGGTTGTTGAACATTGAGAAGATAGACATCCTCTCAATCCCAATTAAGCATTACCATTAAAACCCAATAATATTAATTAAAGTAACATGATGAGATTCACATGATAATCCAAGTACTAGATACTCAAAATGTCCATAACCGAGGACACGGCTAACCATGATTAGTTTATACACTGTGCAGAGGTTTGCACACTTTTCCCCACAAGACTCGATCTCCTCCGTTGGGATTCTCTCACTACATGATGTTTGAGAAACGGATGACCGAGACATACTCTTTCAGAAGCGCTAGCACCTTACGATCGGGTAGACAGTACCAACCTACATCCCCTACATCTGATAGTCTACCACTGTAAGAGTTCGCACGACTTAGTCAACTATGCTAGAGCCCAAAGTTGCTTGTGGCTGCACACGGAAGTTTCTAGTATGAATAATCTCATGATCCCTTTGAGCCCGGGTGGTGGTCCATCAAGAAAAACAGACAAATGCTGGAATACCCAGGTGCCTCAATCCAGCCAGATGTGTATTTAAGTTGCCACCTTAAATAAACCATTAATTTAACAATCTCACATCTTTCATGGATAGACTCACCCAATCCACGTCTACTAGCATAGCATGTCATAACAAGGAAACGTAGAAGTAACTCCCAAGGGTTTGATGATATACAGGTAATAGGTACTACCTCATCTACTTCCTGAAACCCACATATTAACCAGATCCTAATCATGCAATTGTTTGAGGTTTGATCTAATGCAATAAAAATTGGGTATAAAGAGGTATGATCAAAGTGTTACTTGACTTGCTGATGATCCGCGAAACCTAGAGATTCAAAGTAGCAAGCGACACACTCCGGGTACTCTATCGCAAACAAACAAGCATACAATAAGTACCCATCTAATGCATGGTTAAAACTCAAATAAGAGATCTAACCAGAAAGTTCAACTTAAGAACTCTGGTTTGCAAAAAGAATCAAATCGAAGAAAGCAACGAAAGTCAAACGGCGAAAGAAACAAACTTCGTTTACTAATCTGGATCTAAGTCAAATTTTACAGAAGCAAAAACTTGTTTGAGTAGGTTAAACGGAAAGAGGGTTTCGAGACGAAACTCCAGGCGCTTGAATCGTCTGATTTCGATAAACGAGCGAAAAGTTATACTAGAACGAAAATCGGATCAGAAATCGCGATCACAAATAACCGCGAAAATATCCAAGAAAAAGAAAACCTGACGAACAGATTAACGAACGAACGTTCGTTAACTGAAACTAAATGGCGAATTCGTCCGTTAAAACGAACGAACGGGCGAACGCTCGCTAAATAAATAAACCGGGAAAAAAAATTAAAACCGATCTAATTCTAAAAAAACGAATCTAGGGTTTTCTAAAATAGACCGGATCGGTTTCTTTAGAAAACCGGGGCGGCTACCTCGGCTCGGCTCCGACGGGGTTCCGGTGCGGCGGCGGGGCGGCGGTGGGTGGCGGGGCTGCGGCGGGAGGCGGCGGCGGCGGTTGCTGCTCCTACTATCAGCGGCGGGGCGGGTCGGGTGGCGGGGTGGGGAGGCGATGGCGGTATTTAAGAGGGGGGTGGTGGCTTGGGGGAGAGGGCAAGGCGGCGGCGGCGCAGAGGAGTCCGGCTCGGACTTGGAGTCCGGGTCGGCGGCGGCGCGGCGCGGGCCGGTCTGGCTCGGCTGGGCCTTCGGCCCAGTCGGGCGCGGAGAACTTTTTTTTATAATCCCACCGAAGTAAGAAAAATCCTAGAAAAATAAAAAAAAATTGAAATGCCAAAACAAATTTTCACCGTCTAAATAAAATATTTAGAACAAGATGAACATTTTCTTGGCCCTAAAATGCAGTTTTGAAAAACATGCAAGTTTTCCTAAATTCGAATAAAATAGCAAAACTCCAAAATAAATCTTATTTGATTTTTTATTAAATCCTCAATATTTCTTTATATTGGGAGAGTCATTTTACTCCCTCTCTCATATTTTTATTATAGAAATAATTGAAGATAAAATAAATAAAATCAATGATCCTATTTTCAAAATTTGATAAAACTCAAATATGAAAATAACGAAATCCCCAACTCTCTCCGAGGGTCGTTGAGTTGCGTAGAATTTCTAGGATCAAACCAAAAGCAAGAAAATATGATATGCATTGATGATCTAGTGTATAACATTCCAAATCAAAAATTTGGGATGTTATAGTCATACACCCAAGGTGAATGGTTTATTGAATCTCGATCGTAGTAATACACATATTCATAGTATTGAAGCCAAAAGATGCAGATTTGATAATGATAATGCAACATACTTGTGGCACTGCCATTTAGGTCATATTGGTATAGAGCGCATGAAGAAACTCCATGCCGATGGACTTTTGGAATCACTTGATTAGAAATCATTTCATACTTGTGAACCATGCCTCATGGGCAAGATGACTAAAACTCCGTTCTCCGGAAAAATGGAGCGAGCCAATGACTTATTGGAAATAATACATATTGATGTATGCGGTCCGATGAGTGTTGAGGCTCGCGGCGGATATCATTATTTTTTGACCTTCACAGATGATTTAAGAAGATATAGGTACATCTACTTGATGAAACAAAAGTATGAAATATTTGAAATGTTCAAAGAATTTCAGAGTAAAGTAGAGAATCACCGTAACAAGAAAATAAAGTTTCTATGATCTGACCGCGGAGGCGAATATTTGAGTTACGAGTTCGGTCTTCATTTGAAACAATGTGGAATAGTTTCACAGCGCACGTCACCTCGAACACCATGGTGTAATGGTGTGTCCGAACGTCGTAATCGTACTTTATTAGATATGGTGCGATCTATGATGTCTCTTAATGATTTACCCCTATCATTTTTCGGTTATGCATTAGAGACAACTGCATTCACGTTAAATAGGGCACCATGTAAATCCATTGAAACGACACCGTATGAACTGTGGTTTGGAAAGAAAACTAAGCCGTCATTTCTTAAAGTTTGGGGTTGCGACACTTATGTCAAAAGGCTTCAGCCTGATAAGCTCGAACCCAAATCGGAGAAGTGCGTCTTCATGGGATACCCTAAGAAAACAATTGGGTACTGATGTCTCCTAGAACTACGTCGGTATTTCCCCAAAGAGGAAGGGATGATGCAGTTGTCGGTGTACTAAGGTAGGGGTACCTTAGTACCCCAACTTGTGCACGGGCAGTAACAGCTTCCCGCGGCAGGGCTTACCACGCGCTTGCCAAGGCCCGCTCCAGACCCCTTCAAGCCATTCAAGAACAAAGTATTCAAGTTAAGAGACAAGACCCCGGCAAGAGGAGCTTGCCGGGAAGGCCGCACCAGGCTCAAGGACATCTTTTCAGCACAAGACCCTGGCAAGAGGTGCTTGCCAGGAAGGCCAAAGGATAACACCGCAAAAGATACATCGCGGCGCATCGTGCGCCCCGGCAGGGCCCGGGAAGCGGCAAGCTTCCGGGCCCGGCAAGATAGCGGCCCCGGCTAGGTGCTTGCCGGGGGAAGCTCACACTGTGTGCCTGCGCTCCAGCTCATTCGGCCACGCGTCGCCCTGGGGCCCTTCCAGGGGCACGTGGCAGATGGCTGTGCAGCCTGAGGGACACGCTGGCGAGCCGCGGTGACGAGGCTACCGCCGTGGCGAACGGAGACGCATGGACAAACGCTTTTGGAGTCGACGGCGACGGGCATTAAATGCCCTTGTCCCCCACCGTCAAGGTTAGGTGAAGACCACTGTTCATACACTGTTCATGCACTGTTACAACTACCACCAAATTTACATTTTTACCCTCCTCTACGTTGACACCTGTCGGTGACCCCTTTGAGCTATAAAAGGAGGCCCATGCACAACGTAGAGGGGGTTCGATCCCAGAAACTTGCTCACTCCCTCGCTCGGTGTAGCTGGTACTGTAGATCTTCAAGCTCCCGAGCTCCGAAAACTCAATACAACCAAAGCAGGAGTAGGGTTTTACGCGTCATCGCGGCCCGAACCTGGGTAAACTGCCCGCGTGTGCCCCTCGATCTGCTCTCCGTGCTCCCTCCGCTCCCTTACCACAACGTAGAAGGGGCTCCGGTCCCATAGGTGCTCGTGGGAGGACAGTTTCCCCCGACATCTTTGGCGCGCCAGGTAGGGGTCGTCGAGGTTGTGCGAACCTGATCCGGCGCTCACGCGGGCGCATTCTTCATCAACCTCTCCAACTTCATCGCCTACATCAGCATGCCTCCGAAGAAGAAGGCTTCGGAGGTCGGAGGCCCGTCCGCGTCAATCCCACCATCGCCAGAGCCGACGGTTGGTGGGGGAGGCGCCGGCGGAAGGGTGGACGCCGGTGGGGACACTCACGGCGCCACCAAGTCCAAGGAAAAGACGGACGACCGGGCGAACTCCAAGGCCTCGGTGTCCGTTCACGCACCACGTCCCTCTCAGGAGGTGCCAGACCAGCAGCGACGTGGTACCGGAGGTACCATACGCTTGCTGGGACGTGGCCAGGCCGGCGAGTCACGGGACGCTCAAGGCCAACGCCCTGGCACGAGCAAAGCGCGGTCGCCGGGACGGGAACATGCTCCTTCTAACGTGGTTAGAAGTCCGAGCGTGTCCCGCTCCTCGCACCGTTCGCCGCCGTTTCCCTCCTCTCCAGCAGAAGCCCTGGCCAGGGCTCAGCTGCTCCTCGACTTCCCTCCAGCGGCGGACAAGGCCGAAGACTGGAGGGCGACGATCCAGAGCCTCATCGCCTTCGCCAACAACGATGCGCCGCAGCAGCCGGCAACTTCACGGCCGCGGCAAGTTGACCAAGCGAAGGCCGATGGCGACAAGACCGCCGGGGGTGCAACTACCGTGCACTCCCCGCCGCGGAAGCAGAAAACGCCGCCCCGCCGGATCAACATCGACGACGACTCCACGGCGTCGTCGGATCCGCGGGCTCGCCGCGATCAGCGCCAAGTCCTCGACGACAGGCGACAAGAGGACACTCGCACCCGCATCGAGCGTCGACGAGAAGCTCGAAGACAGTCCGATCAGCATGCTGGGACCGCTGTCGACACGCACGCGCCCGGTGAACCAGGCGACTTGCCGTATGCGACAGGTTGCCCTGCGTTCACCCGAGAGCTGCGGCAAGTCTAGTGGCCCAGCATGAAGAATTTTAAGCCCGACGTACCCGAGAAGTACGACGGCAAGACACACCCCTCGGAGTTCCTCAGCATCTACACCATTGCGGTGCAGGCTGCCGGGGGACGCGATGAGAAGATCCTGGCCAACTACTTCCCGCTCGTGCTTAAGCCAAACGTCAGGTCTTGGCTTATGCACTTGCCGGAGAACTCCATCTCTTCATTGGCGGATTTGTGCCACCAGTTTGTTGGCGCCTTCACGGGCGGCCACAAACCCCACGGCCAGGAGAGCGATCTCCACATTTTAGCCCAGAAGGAGGGATAATCCCTGCGCAAATACATCCAAAGGTTCAGCCGCGTTCAGCACAATATTCCCGACGTCCACCCTGCCGCGGTTATCAGCGCGTTCCACCAGAACGTGCGTAACTGCCGGATGAGGGAGGAGATGGCCATGACCAAGATCCGGGACGTCAGCGAGCTTTACGCTCTGGCTGACAAATGTGCACGTGCTGAAGAGGGGAGAAGACTCCCCCGGAGAGGATACCGGCGCAGGAGGAAGTGACAGCGAGGATGCCGCCCCGGCAAGGAAGGGCCGGCGGCGGAATAACAGGAAGAAGAAGAACAAGGAGGTATTGGTTGTCGAGCAGTCCGGCAAGGAGGCTCCCGCCAAGAAGACACAGGCTGGTGGCTCCGACAAGGAGGCCGCCCCTGTAGCGGCAGCCGACAAGCAGGACGGCTCCGACAAGCAGTACTGCAAGATCCACCGCACCAAGGGCCACGACCTCCAAAACTGCAAAAGGGTAGAGTACCTCGTAGAGCAGCAGAAGGCTGAATACGAGCGTCGCGACAAGGAGAAGGCCCAAGGAGGCGGAGGAGAACCCAGTAAGAAGCGGCCGTTCAATGGCCGGGGAGGACGCCGCGGCAAGGCCAAGCAGCGGCAAGGAGACAGACCTCCCCGGGGCCGCGACAAAGATGAAGACGAAGACGATGATGAGGATATGGATGAAGGAGACAACAGCGAGCAGGAGTTCCAGAAGGCCACAGAAGTTCTGTGCGTCGATGGAGGTGCCTCTTTGCATACTTCCCACCGCCAACTCAAACAATGGGTGCGGGAAGTGAATGCTGCTGAGCCACCCGTCGAGTCGCGCAAGCTGCTGAAATGGTCCGGCACGCCCATCATCTTCGACCTTGAGGATCACCCTGACCACACAACCGCGGTCGGGTGCTTGCCGATGTTGGTTTCACCAACCATCCGCAACCTCAAGGTCACCAAGATGTTGGTTGACGGCGGGGCCGGCCTCAACTTGATCTCCTCCGCTGTGATCAAGAAACTGCAGATCCCCGACAGCGAGCTCGAGGAAACCGGGACGTTCCAAGGAATCAACCCGGGGAGGAGCAAGCCGAAGGGGAAGGTTACACTGCCAGTGACCTTTGGTGGGGAGCTCAACTTCAGGACGGAGAGGATCACGTTCGACGTCGCCGATATCCCATTGCCGTACAATGGGATACTTGGCCGTCCTGCGCTCGCCAAGTTTATGGTAGCTTCCCACTACGCATATAACATGCTCAAGATGCCAGGGCCGATAAGCGTCATCTCTGTCCCCGGCGACAAGAAAGATGCGCTTATTTGCGCCGACAAGATCTACCAGGATGCAGCAGCCGCGGCAGATAGCAAAACACTTGCCGCTGAAGCTCCCGGGGGGAAGACCAAGACCAAGTCCGGCAAGAGCTCTGGGGCCCACTCTGGCAAACGCACCTCTTCGGAGTGCTACGCCGCCGTCGAGGACGCACCATCGAGCTCCACTGGCAAGTGTAAGAAAGGAATGGCAGCTCCACCGGCAACCAAGAAGGTGTCCGCAAAGGAGGACGGCACTGGTGGTACCTTCACCATCAGTGCTACACTCGACCCCAAATAGGAAAGCACGCTCGTTGCCTTCCTGCGGGCGAATGTCGACGTGTTCGCATGGCAACCGTCTGACATCCCCGGCATTCCCAGGAAGGTAATTGAGCACAAGCTTGCTGTTTGTCCTCATGCGCGGCCCGTCAAGCAGAAGGTCAGGAAGCAAGCCATGGAGCGCCAAGAGTTCATAGCTGAAGAAATCAAGAAGTTGGAAGCAGCAGGCCTGGTTAGAGGCGTAATCCATCCTACGTGGTTGGCCAATCCAGTTGTTGTGCGCAAGGCCAATGGGAAGTGGAGACTTTGTATAGACTTCACTGATGTGAATAAAGCGTGTCCCAAGGATCCATTTCCCTTGCCGCGTATTGACCAGATTGTTGACTCCACCGCCGGATGTGAGTTGCTTTCATTCCTTGATGCATACTCAGGTTACCACCAGATATTCATAGCCAAGGAAGATGAAGAAAAGACTGCATTCATTACTCCATGCGGCACATACTTCTTCATACGCATGCCCTTTGGATTAAAGAATGCAGGCTCGACATTTGCGAGGGTGGTGCACACTGCTTTTGAGCCACAGATACACAGAAATGTAGAAGCCTACATAGATGATATAGTGGTCAAGAGCAAGAGCAAGGATACCCTGATCCAAGACTTAGAAGAAACCTTTGAGAATCTGCGCAAGATACAACTCAAGTTGAACCCCGAGAAGTGCGTCTTCGGAGTCCCCTCCGGCAAGCTTCTCGGGTTCTTCGTGTCCCAGAGGGGGATTGAAGCCAATCCCGACAAGATTAAAGCCATCGAGCAGATTGAAGCCCCGAAGCGCGTCAAGGACGTAAGGAGACTTGCTGGTTGTGTGGCTGCCCTCAGTAGGTTCATTTCAAAGTCTGCAGAACGCGCCCTGCCTTTCTTCAAAATTTTGAAAAAGGCAGGTCCTATGAAATGGACTCCGGAAGTGGAGGCCGTGTTGCAAGACTTGAAAGGATACCTATCCTCCACTCCAATACTTGTCGCACCTAAGCCACAAGAGAAGTTGCTGCTGTACTTAGCGGCGACCAATCAAGTGGTTAGTGCTGCGTTAGTAGCGGAGAGAGAGGCAGATGAGGTACCCACATCCCCGGCAAGCGCATCCAGCGGCAAGCAGGGGGCTTTCCGACAAGCTCTGGCCCCGACAAGGACAAGTCTGCGCAGGAACAAGAAGAAGTGCGAAGGAAGATGGTGCAGCGCCCAGTTTATTTTGTAAGTTCCCTCATGCAGGGGGCTAGATCAAGATACTCTGGAGTGCAGAAGTTGCTTTTCGGCCTCCTCATGGCCTCAAGAAAGCTGCGCCATTACTTCCAAGCACATGAGATAACAGTGGTCACTCGCTTTCCGTTGAAGAGGATATTGCAAAATCCAGAAGCAACAGGCATGATCGTCGAGTGGGCACTGGAGCTGTCAAGCTTTGGTCTCAAGTTCGAGAGTACTTCAACCATACAGAGCAGAGCTTTGGCAGAGTTCATAGCGGAATGGACCCCAACACCAGATGAAGAAGTCCCAGAGACAAGCATCCCCGTCCAAGAAGCAAGCAAGGAGTGGATAATGTACTTCGATGGTGCCTTCTCGCTACAAGGCGCCGGCGCTGGCGTGTTACTCATAGCGCCCACAGGAGAGCACCTCAAGTATGTTGTTCAGATGCACTTTCCCAAGGAACAAGCGACAAACAATACTGCTGAGTATGAAGGACTGCTTGCCGGTCTCAGAATTGCGGCCGAACTTGGGATCAAGAAGTTGATTGTGCGGGGAGACTCACAGTTGGTGGTCCGACAAGTGAACAAGAGTTACCAGAGCCCTCTGATGGAAGATTATGTCGATGAAGTGAGAAAGCTTGAAGAACACTTTGAATGCCTACAGATGGAGCACGTTCCAAGAGCTCAGAATGACATCGCAGATGGCCTTTCAAAGTGTGCTGCAATGAAGTTACCTGTGGAACCAGGGGTCTTCGTGCTCAAGCTAACTCAGCCATCCGTTACACCATCAGTTGGGCAGTGCAAGAAAAGGAAGTTGGTCTCCGGCGACTACTTGCCGGCGGATCTTCCCGAAGCCGCCGCCAAAGTCCCCAAGATCAACAACCAAAATGCTGAGGAACAGTCTGCTCCTGCGGACCCAAGGGTCTGTACAGTTGAAGCAGGCGTTCCCGACGAGCCTTGCCCCGGCAGGCTTGCCGGGGAACCCTCAGCTCCGGTGGAACCGCAGGTTCTTCCCGTAGAAGCTGAGGTTCCCGCAACAGCATTGATGCCTTTAGTCCTTGTTGTTGAGCCTCAGGCTCCAGCATGGGCGCAGCAAATCGTCCGTTTTCTTCAGACTGGAGAACTTCCCGAAGAACCAGAAGAGATAGAGAGGATAACCAGGCAGTCAAGTATGTACCAGTTCGTTGGCAACGAACTGTACAGAAGAAGACTCAATGGTGTCAGGTTGAAGTGCATTTCCCGGGAAGATGGACAGAAGCTGTTGGCAGAGATACACGGAGGCATATGTGGTCACCACATTGGCGCAAGAGCACTTGCCGGGAAGGCGTTCCGGCAAGGTTTCTTTTGGCCAGAAGCCCTCCAAGATGCAACTGCACAAGTAACCAAGTGTGAAGCGTGCCAGTTCCATGCCAAGCAAATTCACCAGCCAGCTCAAGCTCTCCAGACGATCCCTTTGTCCTGGCCCTTCTCGGTCTGGGGGCTCGACATCCTCGGCCCCTTTCCCCGCGCCGTCGGGGGCTTTGAGTACTTGTATGTTGCAATCGACAAGTTCACAAAGTGGCCAGAGGTGGAACTAGTGAGAAAGGTGACAGCACAGTCAGCAGTCAGGTTCTTCAGATCAATAGTTTGCCGTTTCGGGATCCCTAACAGGATCATCACTGACAACGGCACACAGTTCACAAGCCACACCTTCATGCAATACGTCCAAGACCTTGGCGCCAAGGTCTGCTTCGCTTCTGTTGCTCACCCAAGGAGCAACGGTCAAGCGGAGAGGGCAAACGCTGAAGTGCTGCGCGGACTGAAGACAAGAACCTTTGACAGGCTGCACAAGTGTGGAAGAAACTGGATAGAGGAGTTGCCGGCGGCTCTTTGGTCAATCAGGACGACACCAAATCGAGCCACCGGACAGACACCCTTTGCTCTTGTCTATGGAGCAGAGGCAGTTCTCCCCACGGAACTTGTATACGGATCTCCTCTGGTACTCGCTTACGACGAACTCGAACAAGAGCAACTGCGGTAAGATGATGCATTGCTCCTCGAGGAGGACCGTCTCCAGGCTGCTGTACGAGCTGCTCGATACCAGCAAGCCTTGCGTCGCTATCATAGCCGCAAGGTCAAGGCCAGGAGTCTCGAGGAAGGCGACCTTGTTCTTCGGCGCGTTCAGTCCGCCAAGAATTCCAACAAGTTGACGCCGAAGTGGGAAGGCCCTTATCGGGTGAGACGAGTCACAAGGCCTGGCGCTGTCCGCCTTGGGACCGAAGAAGGCTTACCGGTGAGCAACTCCTGGAACATAGAGCATCTTTGCAAGTTTCACCCATAAGGCGCGGTTGCCGCGATCCGCTCCGGCAACCACCTTTTGTACAAGTCTTGCCGCTGTTGCATATAAACCTTTGTACAAAGCCGGGCGCAGACCCCGTGCATCAGTAAAACTTTTGTGCTTCGCACCATTTGTCATTTCGTGCTTTTTCTTTCACTTGCATGTATCATCTGACATTTTGTGCACCACGCACTCCCGGTAAGCAGTAACAAGCTGCAAGGCTCCGTACTTGTATTCCCTTCTCTTTTGTCTTTCTCTCTGAAACAGAAGGACTGTTCCTCGCGCACAAGTTTGCCGGGGATGGGAGGAGATAGAAGTATGGACCAAAGTACTGTTCAAGAAGGGAAAGTCTTGCCGGGAAGTGAACAACCCAATGAAAGCTAAGTCACCAAAGTTTGAGCATTCAAATTTTTAAATTTTAGTTACCTTCCTTGAACAACCACACTTTGTATGGGAAACCTGTGCGCGGAGGAACCTACCCGTGGCTAGCCGCGCCCTTACTTTGTTTCGAGCACACTCAACGGCTTAAGTGAGCTGCGACAAGTGTCACGCCCTTACTTCGTTTTCGAGTTCGCTCAACAATCTAAGTGTGCTGCGACTAGCTGCGGCAAGGTTTCTTGCCGGCAAGGCCTTTGCTAGCAGGCTGCTAAGAGTCCCGCACTCAGCGCTCGCGGCAAGGGCCCCTTGCCGGCAAGTTCCCCTAAAAGCGTAAGGTGAAAAGCATACAAAGTGAAGGACCAAAAGCAAGGGAGATAACACTGCATTGATTACCCAAAATAAAAGTATATATTACAAAGATAGCTTGCCGCTGTTCTAATCAACTACTGCCTGTGACTCAATCAGCAGCGGCGAGGGAAGCAAGAAGCCTAATCCCTACGGTCTCCGTCGACCCTCTAGATCTTGCCCACCTTGGCTACAATGTGGGCAACTTGGGCCTTCAATGCCTCCTTATCAGCTTCGGGCGGCAGGGTCCGGAGGACGTTGACAAGGTTGATCCCGGGGTTGCGGAAGACAATCTTCGACAGCACCCGCTCCATGGTGCCCATGCAGAGCCGGCGCGCCTCGTCGGCCAGCTGCTCGGGGATCTTCTCCCGCAGCCGCGCAAGCGCCGGCGCCACTCCCCTGAAGAACAGACTCAGTTTGGCACTGTGAGGGAGGTTCTCGTCGGGGGAGTACACGAGATGCTCCGCCCTCAACGCCATCATCTCCATGTCGATGTTGGCGGCGGAGGTGACGAGGTCCTCAGTCCATCGCTCCACCGTCTGCTGGAATTGGGTTTGCGAGACGGCGGTGTTTTCCAGCAGGGCCCTCTCAGCGCGGAGATCGTCCTTTAGCTTCGTCTCGCGGTCCCGGGCAGCGTCAAGCGAGTCAGTAAGGGTGGAGACCTTCAGCTCTAAATCGGCGATGGAGTCCCTGGCGTCGGTGAGCTCTTTACCCTTCTCGGAGAGGCGGATTTGCAGCTCCGAGTTGGTGTGGGCGTCCTTCTCCCGCTCCACGTTGAGCGCGGTGACTCTGTCTTCGCTCTCCTTCAAGAATAGCTCCAGCTGCGCCACTCTGGCCTCCAGTTCCTTCTTGACAGTCTCCGCGGCGGCAGCGGCGTCCCTCGCCTCCTGCAGGGCCTCGCCAATAGCCTGCTCCCGAGCGGTGAGGTCGTCCTCGTGGCTGTCGAGGTCGACCTTCCGCTGGTTGAGCACCCCTTCCCGCCGAGACAGCTCTTCGGCGGCCAGACGCTGCTGCTCCTCGACCTCGGCCTTTTCGAGGACGAATGCTTGCTGCGCACCGGCAAGCTCTTCGCGCTCCTCCGCCAAGTTTCGGAGGGCCGCCTGGTTGGCGGCATGGAGCTTCGCGGCGCGCTTCTCCAGGTCAGCACCAGCCTTGGCAGCCAGAGCCTCCCGAGACTCCAACTTCGCCTGCCTGGCCCGGTACAAGGCCAGGAGCCGGCGAAGGAGCCGCTCCTCTTCGGGCTCGTCGCTGCTTCCGGGCGCATCAACCACCTTCAATTCGGCGGAGGCGAGGACTTCTCCGTCGAATGTCTCTCCCTCCGCCGGTGCCCTTGATGAGGACGCCCACGGGACTTGGATGAACACCCCGTTGGCCGCTCCAGATAAACGCCCGACCCAGCCGCTGAGGCGGAAGGGTCGGCGGCTGGTGCAGCGTCCGGCGCTCCCGCGGCCTCCGGGCCAGCGGTATGGTCGCTGGTCCCTTCCCCAGCCGCGGCGTCGGCGGTTGGGGCATTCTCCTCGGCAGCTGGCTCATCGGCGCCGACCGTTCCTTCCGCGGCGGTGCCATCGCCGGTTTCGCCGCGCGCCTCCTCCTCGACGATGGTTTCCGTCTCCATCGGCTCCGGAGCGGGCGGGTCTGACAACAGAAGAAAAAGAAAAGAAAGATTGTCAAGCAAATATCCAAAAAGACGAATCCAAGAAGAAGAAGTTACAAGGTTTACCTTCGCGGACTTCTTCGATGACGGGGTCCCTCGCCGGGGTATTCTCCCTTGGCGGCGGAGTAGTAGCCCTTGCTAGCGGAGGGCCGCTTGCGCCCTCCCTTGGCGGGGTGCTCACCCTTGTCGGGCTGCTCGCCCTTGGCGGGGTACTCGCCCTTGGCGGAGTACCCGCCCTTGGCGGAGCACTGTCCCTCGCCGGGGAGCTCATCCTTGGCGGGGAGGGTGGAGCAAGCGGCTCGTCGGGGGCGCCCTCCTGGTGCTCCTGCGGCTGCGGCTCCACTTCTGCACAAGACATCAAGACAACAAGACATCAGTACTGACAATAACCTCAAGCGCACCCATCAAGCAGGAAAGTGAACATCAGGACTTACGCTGGGGGCTGCGCTGGGGGCTGCTCCCCGGAGCAGCAGACTGGTCCAGCAAGTTTGCCGCCGGCGCATCCTCCGTCGCTGCGGCAGGCTCGTTGTCCTCGATGTTGACCACAGGGATTTTGGCCCTCTTCGCCATCCTCTGGGTCAAGGTCCTGCGAAACAAGATCAAGATCAGAACCAAGCAAGAGAAATCAAGACAAAATCAAAGGAAATGAAAAATTGCAAGTACTTACTCTTCGTCCTCTTCGTCGGAGCTGAGAGCGGAGAAGTCAAATCCCGCCTCGTGTGCTCCAGCGCGAGGAGCTGGAGGAGAGGGCTCCCTCGGGCGCTTGGCGGGCTCCGGAGCTGCGGGCTGTGAAGACCCAACACCGGTCGTCGCTGAGGACCGAGGAGCAGAAGGTACCCTGGAGTCATTCCGGGAAGACCCCCCCTCCGCTTGTCGCTCGGGCACGGGGCGCCTCCTTGACGACCTTACTCGTCGTGGTGGCGCGCGTCGCCCGGCGCTGCGGTCGCTGTTGAGGCGCCGGCGGCCTCACCGTCTCGACGGCCTTGCGGAGGCGCTTCTTCGGTTGCGGCGGAGGGCTTGGGCTTGGTGGTGGCGGAGAGTTCTCCGAGGATGAGGAGGCGTCGTCGTCAAGATTCAAGGATCCGCCGGAGTCTTCATCAGAATCACCGGACTCGGCCTCCTCCTCCTCCTCCTCCTCGGCAGGCCCGCTGGACTCGGTTCCCTGCCCGGCAGCCTCGCCAATACCGGCAGGCTCCCCGGTGGGCTCCCCGGCAAACTCCTCGGGCGTGATCTGCAGCAACTTGAGGATTTCCTCCTCCTCGGCCTGGCTCACCGCGTCCGCCGCCTCCGCTTCATCAACAGTGTATCCAAACTCGCCTGCCGCTGCTGCCGCGGCGGCCTCCTCCATCCTGGAGGCAATATACGCCACATCTCGCGCGGTGGTCTCCCGGGTGAGCCCCTTCTCCTCATCGGCGTTGCGTGGTTTTTCAACCAAGTTGTCGAAGAAGGCTTGCACGGTCTCCGCTGAAGGCTCCAGCCAAGTGGGGACGACCCCGTGGGAGTCGCACTCTGGCATTGCCGCGCGGATGGCACTGAGGGCAGTGTTGTTGTACAAAGGGACTACTCCGGTCAACGGTTTGAACCACTCCGGGTGCTTGGGGTCGTGTTTGAACAGTTCCCGGACCAGCCCTTTCAGCTCCAGGACGGTGAAGTTGTAGTTCAACCCGGGGCGCAGCCTCATGCGGTCTGCCGCGTTGCCGAACTCCCAAGCAGGCCTCTTCCTTTCCTGCAGAGGGGCAATGCGACGGCGGAGGAAATCAGCTCCAACTTCACCCACAGTCAGATTGGCAGCCCGGAGACGAAGAATCCTAGTTAGGGCGATCTGCAGCTTGTCGTCCTCCGGGGCCAAGTCACTCCAATCCTTGCCGCGCACTATGGCAGTTTGGCGCGGCAAGGTAAACTGCTCGGGCTCCTTTTCCAGAATCCAACACCAATCTGCCCTCCACTCCTCCCACTTGCCGCGGAGCTCTCCCTTCATGTACGCCTCCTTCTTGTTCAGCCTGAAGATCCAAGAGATGCCGCCGGAGAGGGGGGATCCGGACTCTACTCTAGGCGTAAAGAAGTGGCGGAAAAGAGCTACATTTGGGTGGACCCCAACGTAGTTTTCGCACAGATGTGCGAAAACGGCCAAGGTGAGAATGGCATTTGGGGTGAAATCTAAGAGACGGAAGCCGTACGTATTCATTACATCGCAGAAGAACTCCGAGAACGGAGGGCAAAGACCGCAATAGAAGAATGCAGCGAAGAAGTAGTAACCTCCCGGAAACATGTCGACAGCCACGGCGGGGAGGACTTGGGTGCGGGGATGATCCTTCGTCTCCCTCGCCTAGAACAAGTAGTACTTGTCCCGCAGCTCCCTCGGGCCGAGCCTTGGCGGGAAGACCACCCTCTTTCTCTGCATGGCTGCCAGCCTCGCCGCCTGCTCGGACTTCTCCTTCTTCGCCTTGTCGCCCTTCGCCTTGTCGCTCTTCGTCTGGTCGCTCTTCGGGGCCATGGCGGGGGCGGCGAGGGAGGACGGCGGCACGGCGGGTGGGGAAGACGGTGGAGGAAGGGCAGAAGCAGGGAGCGGCGGGGGTTTCTGAGGACTCAAGGCACAATGAAGACGATGGGGGAAACTTCCCCTGCTTCCTCTGCTTTTAAGGGGGAAGTGGGGGACGTTCCACATTTCCCATTAAAGAACAAGCCACGATCTCTCCCACGACGCCGCAATCGACGCGTGCCGTTAGGGAGGGATGCGGCGGATACAGAGAGGGATACGGCTCGCCGTGGGCCGCGTGTGCCCCTGCACTGTCTTGGGCCTGGCCCAACAGCGCTCGGCACCGTGCGTGGCCCAGGCCCGGGGGCTCCTGTCGGTGTACTAAGGTAGGGGTACCTTAGTACCCCAACTTGTGCACGGGCAGTAACAGCTTCCCGCGGCAGGGCTTACCACGCGCTTGCCAAGGCCCACTCCAGACCCCTTCAAGCCATTCAAGAACAAAGTATTCAAGTTAAGAGACAAGACCCCGGCAAGAGGAGCTTGCCGGGAAGGCCGCACCAGGCTCAAGGACATCTTTTCAGCACAAGACCCTGGCAAGAGGTCCTTGCCAGGAAGGCCAAAGGATAACACCGCAAAAGATACATCGCGGCGCATCGTGCGCCCCGGCAGGGCCCGGGAAGCGGCAAGCTTCCGGGCCCGGCAAGATAGCGGCCCCGGCAAGGTGCTTGCCGGGGGAAGCTCACACTGTGTGCCTGCGCTCCAGCTCATTCGGCCACGCGTCGCCCTGGGGCCCTTCCAGGGGCACGTGGCAGATGGCTGTGCAGCCTGAGGGACACGCTGGCGAGCCGCGGTGACGAGGCTACCGCCGTGGCGAACGGAGACGCATGGACAGACGCTTTTGGAGTCGACGGCGATGGGCATTAAATGCCCTTGTCCCCCACCGTCAAGGTTAGGTGAAGACCACTGTTCATACACTGTTCATGCACTGTTACAACTACCACTAAATTTACATTTTTACCCTCCTCTACGTTGACACCTGTCGGTGACCCCTTTGAGCAATAAAAGGAGGCCCATGCACAACGTAGAGGGGGTTCGATCCCAGAAACTTGCTCACTCCCTCGCTCGGTGTAGCTGGTACTGTAGATCTTCAAGCTCCCGAGCTCCGAAAACTCAATACAACCAAAGCAGGAGTAGGGTTTTACGCGTCATCGCGGCCCGAACCTGGGTAAACTGCCCGCGTGTGCCCCTCGATCTGCTCTCCGTGCTCCCTCCGCTCCCTTACCGCAACGTAGAAGGGGCTCCGGTCCCATAGGTGCTCGTGGGAGGACAGTTTCCCCCGACAGCAGTATATCAGCGGTAGGTATTTCCCTCAGTGAAGAGACCAATGTTATCGAACCAGTAGGAGAATCAAGCAACACAACATAAACATCACCTTCACACAAATAACAAATACTCACAACCCGACGTGTAAAAGTGGTTGTCAATCCTTTTCGCGTAACGGATGTGATAGAGTTGTAAATATTGATAGATCGAACGCCAAATAAGATTAATTACACCAAGGTATTTTTGGGTTTTTGGTTTAATAGATCTAAAAATAAAACCAAAGGAAAATATATCGCAAAGGCAAATAATATAAAGAAGAGACCCAGGGGCCGTAGATTTCACTAGTGGCTTCTCTCAAGAAAAATAGCAAACATTGGGTGAACAATTACTGTTGGGCAATTCATAGAACTTCAAATAATCATGATGATATCCAGGCAATGATCTTTATATAGGCATCACGTCCAAGATTAGTAGACCGACTCCTGCCTGCATCTACTACTATTACTCCACACATCGACCGCTATCCAGCATGAATCTAGTGTATTGAGTTCATGGAGAAACAGAGTAATGAAATAAGAACGATGACATGATGTAGACAAGATCTATTTATGTAGAAATAGACCCCATCGTTTTATCCTTATTAGCAATGATACATACGTGTCGGTTCGTCTTCTGTCACTTGGATCAAGCACCGTAAGATCGAACCCACTACAAAGCACCTCTTCCCATAGCAAGATAAATAGATTAAGTTGGCCAAAAAAAGCCCAAATATCAGAGAAGAAATATGTGGCTATAAGAAACCATGCATATAAGTGATCAAAGAAGACTCAAATAACTTTCATGGATAAAAAGATAGATCTGATCATAAACTCAATGTTCATCGGAACCCAACAAACACACCGCAAAAAGAGTTACATCATATGGATCTCCATGAGACCATTGTATTGATAATCAAATGAGAGAGAGGAAGCCATCTAGCTACTAACTATGGACCCGTAGGTCAACAAGGAACTGCTCACGCATCATCGGAGAGGCACCAATGGAAGTGGTGAACCCCTTCGTGATGGTATCTAGATTGGATCTTGTGGTTCTGGACTCTGCGGTAGCTGGAATTGATTTTTGTCGACTCCCTAGGGTTTCTAGAATATTGGGGTATTTATAGAGCGAAGAGGC
>LR738710.1:466215073-466249865 GCA_902687465.1 Secale cereale
GGGGGGGGGGGGGGGGGGGGGGGGGGGGGCACCCGAGGTGGGCACAACCCAACAGGGCGTGCCTGGGCCTCCTAGCGCGCCCTGGTGGGTTGTGCTCCCCTCGGAGCACCGCCCTAGGTGCTTCTCCGACCCACTGGATGTCTTCTGGTCCAAAAAAATTCACAAAAAGTTTTGCTGCGTTTGGACTCCATTTGGTATTGATTTCCTGTGATGTAAAAAACATGCAAAAAACAACAACTGGTACTTGGCACTATGTCAATAGGTTAGTACAAAAAAATGATATAAAATGATTGTAAAACATCCAAGAATGATAATATAACAGCATGGAATAATAAAAAATTATAGATACGTTGGAGACGTATCAACATTCCCAAGCTTAATTCCTGCTCGTCCTCGAGTAGGTAAATGATAAAAATAGAATTTTTGATGTGGAATGCTGCCTATCATGTCATATCATATTCTTTTCTTTATAGCATGGACATTTGGACTTTTATATGGTTCAAAGCAATAGTCTAGTTTTGACATGAGATTTAAATACTCAAGCATATCAACAAGCAATCATGTCCTTCAAAAATATCAATGCTAAAATAAGTTATCCCTAGCCCATCGTACTTAACCATTGATCCATTCATGAAACACACTGGCATACTAGTTACACCCAATGCTCAAGTACGATCATAGTTATTCGCAGTTGGTGCTTTATAAGAGAAGATGGAGACTCAAATTCAAAATAAAAGTTGCATAAAGTAAAATAAAGGCCCTTTGCGAAAGGAACTAGGGATTTGTAGAGGTGCCAGAGCTCAAAGCTTAAATTGAGAGATAAAATTATTTTGGGAGGCACACTTTTCCCACCAACGAAAATGACTTGTAGTTCCCAACACTTTCCATGCTAGATATATCATAGGTGGTTCCCAAACATAAAATAAAGTTTATTCCTTTTCAACCAAACTTTCACAAGCCATGGCTAGCCGAATCCACGGTTGCCTTCCCTACCAACACTTTCCAAGGAATTTATTATTTGACAACATAAAGTAAATTTATTTTTCATTTTGAGACTAGGAATCCCTAATACCTTTGCCTTACTCTCGTGCAATGACAAGTGAATAAACACTCATCATGAGAATAACACATCTAGCATGGAAAATATTAGCCACCCCTCACCGCCTCATGAGCGGTACGAGCACAAAAAGGGAAACTTATTTTGAAAATTAGAGATGGCACATACAAATTTGCTTAGAAAGGCAAGGGAATACCGCATATATGTAGGTATGGTGGACACACATGGAAAAACTGGTTAAAGGATTTTGGATGCACAAGCAGTGATCATACTTAGTGCAAAATAGAGGATATCAAAAGATTGGGAAGCGACCAACCATGAAGCAACTAATCTCATAAGCGAACATTAAGCATAATTAGCATTGAATAATGCACCACAAGTAGGATGTAATTTCATTGCATGACTGTTGACTTTCGTGCTTGCATAGGAAATCACAAACCTTAACATAAATATTCTTACTAAAGCATAATTACTCATTTGCATGAATCATATATCAAATGATCATATCTCAAAACTATTATAAGGAATCAAGTTTATTTTGTCCAATGATCTTCATGAAAGTTTTTATTAAATCCTTCTCGGTTATCTATCAATTTGGGACTAATTTTCATGTGTTGCTTTTCATAAGCTCAAACAAATATAAGTGAAGATCATGAGCATAATTTTTCTTTTTCTTTCTCTCAAAATAATTTAAGTGAAGCAAGAGAGAATTTCTTCAAAAATGTTAAAGCACACCGTGCTAAAAAAGATATAAGTGAAGCACTAGAGCAAATCCATAACTCATAAAAATTTAAGTGGAGCATAGAGAGCTATTCTAACAAGTCATGGCATAAATTTGGCTCTCTCTAATAGGTGTGTATAGCAAGACTTAAAAAGAAAAACAAAACTAGCAATAACTCATATCATACAAGGTGATCCAAGCAAAACACATAGTATGTGACGAATAAAAATATTGCTTCGACTAAAATACCGATGGTTGTTAGAAGAAAGAGGGGATGCCACTCGAGGGCATCCCCAAGCTTAGTTGCTTGCTTCTCTTTGGATAATAGCTTGGGATGCCATGGGTATCCCCAAGTTTAGGCTCTTCATAATCCTTATTCCTTCATCCATCGTAAGATAGCCCAAAACTTGAAAACTTCAATCACACAAAACTCAACAAAACTATCGTAAGATCCGTTAGTATAAGAAAATAAATCACTACTATAAGTAATGTAGAAAACCAATTCATATTTTATTCTTGCATTATATATACTGCATTCCAACTTTTCTATGGCAAAATATCAGTAAACAAAACCATAGAATCATCAAAACAAGCACACAACACAAATAAAATAGAATATGTCAAAAACTGAACAGTGTGTAGCAATCTGAAAATTTTGAATACTTCTGTAACTCTAACTTTTTTTGAAAAATTTGGACCACGTAAAAAATTAGAATATTAATCTTCTACAAAAATAATCAACTTAAAAACGCTCTTCTATTAAAAATGAGATTTTTTTCTCGTGAGCTCATATGTTTCGGTTTTTCAGCAAGATCAAATCTACTAGCACCCAACATGGTCCTAAAGGCTTTGCTTGGCACAAACCTTTATTCAAACTACACAAACACATCTAAATAGAGGTATTAAAGGTTATTTTAATTTAAAACAACAAGGAAATCAAAAAGCAAAAAGATACAAGTTGGGTTGCCTCCTAACGAGCGCTATCGTTTTACGCCCTTAGCTAGGCATAAAGCAAGGATCTAAGTTTTCTCATCCGTAGTTTTGGCAACCTTTGTTAGGGTTTTCTCAAACCTGGGAAGCTCTTTGCGCTTACCTAAATTCTAAGGAAAATATACCATCTTGGGATCCAAAATATGCAATCGCTTATTACAAAGAGTAATCAATGTATTCATGCAATTGATACTACCATTAAGATGTTTGAGGGGTTCATTATACTTTTGCAATTCAACCATATGTTTGTGTAAATCACCAGCTTGCCCAACATTTGAACTCCCTCTGGGGTAAAAGAAAACCCCTTCTTTAAAGGTGGAACACCCAAAATTCCTTCTAGTAACTCATAGGCAGCATTAGCATCAAGCTTAATAAAATTCCCTTTAGCGGCAAAATCTAAGAGTTGTCTATGATGCAAAGCCAATCCTATTTAAAAATTATGAAGCAAGATCTTAGCGTCCCCCTTTAAATTGCAAATATGAAAAGATTCCATAAGCCTATACCAAACATCTTTCAAATTTTCTCCTTGTCTTTGCTTGAAGTATAGAACTTCAAAATCGGGTGACAAAGGAGGGGTAGACACGCTAGTCATCAGGACTAGGAAGCAAGGAAACGGCAGACGAAAAGGAGGGCGAATAAAAAGAACAAATTTTTTTGAAGTGGGGGAGATGAAAACGAGAGGCAAATGGAAAATAATATAAATTGCGAGGAGATGAGATTTGTGATTAGGAACCTGGTATATTTTGAAGATCCTCCCCGGCAACGACACCAGAAATTCCTTTTGATGTCTGCTAGAACTACGTCGGTATTTCCCCAAAGAGGAAGGGATGATGCAATATAGCAGCGTAGGTATTTCCATCAGTGATGAGACCAAGGTTATCGAACCAGTAGGAGAATCAAGTAACACAACGTAAACATCACCTGCACACAAATAACAAATACTCGCAACCCGATGTGTAAAAGGGGTTGTCAATCCCTTTCGGGTAACGAAGGTGATAGAGTTGTAAATATTGATAGATCGAACACCAAATAAGATAAATTGTAGCAAGGTATTTTTGGGTTTTTGGTTTAATAGATCTGAAAATAAAAGCAAAGGAAAATATATCGCAAAGCCAAATAATATAAAGAAGAGACCCGGGCCCGTAGATTTTACTAGTGGCTTCTCTCAAGAAAAAATATTGTTGGGCAATCGATAGAACTTCAAATAATCATGATGATATCCAGGCAATGATCTTTATATAGGCATCTTGTCCAAGATTAGTAGACCGACTCCTGCCTGCATCTACTACTATTACTCCACACATCGACCGCTATCCTGCATGCATCTAGTGTATTAAGTTCAAGGAGAAACAGAGTAATACAATAAGAACGATGACATGACGTAGACAAGATCTATTTATGTAGAAATATACACCATCGTTTTTTCGGTCTCCTGGGAAAGGGGGTACCCAGACTTCCCTGCCTGTGGCCCGTGACGTGGCTCGATCAGTGGCCTGGTACGGCCCAACTTCAGCAACCGCAACTCAAGACCCTCGCGAGGTGCCAAGCCTCGCGAGGCAGGCGGCAGCAAGACCTTCCTGGGGGCAGTCTCTCTAGGCTGGCTCCCGAGGAGCAGAGATATCTATGCAAGGAGCACCTCACGAGGTTCACATGACGTGAGCCATGACGACCAAGCTCAGGCAGGCTCCAGCGGGTGCAGTGTACCAGTTTCCTCTTTGGTGCTAAGAGGGAAGCGCAGGCGCGGAATCCCGAGGGATCAGGCAAAGGTTTCCATATCGGTGCAACAAGACCAAGGAGCGTCAGGGCTGCTAAACGGAGGTCATCGTGGAGCCCTGCGTGGCGTCACCACCAGAGCCTTTGGCATGCGAAGACTACTTTTGTCAAGATAACTTGTACTAGTTGTCCCCCTTCAAATTTGGCCATTGTGGAATCCCTTCCCGCCGATATTTGGGAAGAGGACCAAGGCCACTATAAATAGGACCTAGCCACCACCATAGAGGGGATTGGATCCATTCCACCCTACACACACCACAAGCTCATTCAAGCCCAAGAACACCTCTCCTCCGGAGGCTGTTCGTCCCTTGTACTAGTTCTTCCTCAGCCATACAAGGCAATCCACCACACACACTAGAGTAGGGTATTACACCATAGGGTTGACCAAACCAGTATAATCCTCTGTGTCCCTTATTCTTTGAGTTAGTCGAGCAAGGTCGTGGAATCGCAGGGTGAGCGCAATGGGGAGAGAGTGTTTTTCGTGCGCACCCCAGAGTTCGAACCTCTCAAGGGTTTGCGGAACCCAAAATCCAACATTTGGCGCGCCAGGTAGGGGTGCGCCAAAGTACCGCCTCTCCGTCCACCTTACTCTTCGTTTGCCAAGCTCCTATGGCGAGCGCCTCTCCTCCGACCAGCTTAGTGGGCGCACACGGCGGCATTGCAGGCCACCGAGCTTTCACCCTCCCCTTGCGACAGGTGCAGTGGCCACTCAGGTTTAGGCCAGAGATGGCACCCTGTTACGACTGAGCGGCAGATCCAACTGTTTTCCTCCAGGCCTATGAGGAGGTCATTTCGGCGGCCGGCGGCGACATCAAGGTCATGGCTAGCAGGCTCCCCATGGCACTCACCGGCATATCGTGCGCCTGGTTTCTCAGCTTGCCAGAGTCATCTGTGGCATCCTGGAAGGAGATGTGTGGTCTCTTCACCGCATGCTTCGCGGTGCCGGCACCGCACGCCGCAGCAGCCCTCCTCGGCGGCTCTCAGGTGCCACCCTCAGATCACCACGTCAAGCAATTCTTCCATCAAGCGGGCTCCACCTGAGCCTCGCAGGGAGCCCCTCCAGGATGGGCTGCGCCTGAGGCTAACCTCACCTTCGACTCCAGAGACCACCCGGTGGTCACCGCAGGTGCAGGCGCGCTCCCGATGCTCTACACCCCCACTATCTGCCACGTGGCAGTAACCAAGACCCTCACCGACGGCGGGGCCAGACTCAACATGCTCTCCCCAGAAGCATTCGGCATGCTCCATGTGTCGCCCGAATGGCTTCGCCCCTGCAGGCCGTTCTCCGGGGTCGTCGATGGTTCCACCAGCCCCATGGGGCATATCCGGCTCCCCGTCACCTTCGACACCCGCAACAACTACCGCACCGAGCTTATCGACTTCGACATCGCCCACGTCGGCCTCCCCTACAATGCCATTCTCGGGTACCTAGCCCTAGCCAAGTTCATGGCGGCAACTAACCCAGCCTACAACCTCATGAAGATACCGGGGAGCAACGGCGTCCTCACTATGGACGGAGATACCAAGGAGGCCCTGGGCCCCCTCAAGCTCTCCTTCAGGGCCGTAGCGGTGGCATGCCTAGCCAATAAAGCAGCTCCGGAGGCCGTGGGGGCTGTGCCGGCAAAAAAGAAGCAGCTTTTCTCTCATGACCGGGCCGAGATGAAGCAGGTGCTGATGGATGAAGACGGGGCGGCCCCAGCCATCTTCACCATAGGCGATGGCCTTCCCCAAGCTCAAGAAAAGGTATTGGTCGGATTCTTGCGTGCGAACAAGGAGATTTTTGCATGGGGACCCAAGGACCTGGCAGGAGTTCCAAGGGGGGGGGGGGGTGATTGAGCATCACTTAAACGTATGCCCCAATGTGCGCCTAGTAAAGCAGAAGGCCAGGCGGCAGTCCACCGAGAAGCAGTCTTTCATCGTACAAGAGACTCGCAAGTTGCAAGAAGCTGGCGTGATCTGCGAGGTGCAATATCTAGAGTGGTTGGCGAATCCGGTAGTCGCGCCCAAGAAAGGTGGGAAAGAGCGCATGTGTGTCGACTTGACCAACCTCAACAAGGCCTGTCCACAAGACCCGTTCCCACTGCCGCACATCGACCAGATTGTCGACTCCACCACCGAGTGCGACCTGCTATGCTCCCTGGATGCCTTTTCGGGCTACCATCAAATCAAGATGGTGGTACAAGACGTCAAGAAGACCGCCTTCCTCACCCCATGCGGGGTATACTGCTACACTTGCATGCCATTCGGGTTGCGGAATGCAGGAGCGACTTTCCAGCGGCTAATGCATATCGCCCTGGGAGAGCAGCTCGGGAGGAACGCTGAAGCCTACGTTCATGACATCATGATAAAATCTCGGAGGCTCAGACCCTCATTGAAGATTTGGAAGAGACCTTCGCCATCCTGCGTAAGGTAGACCTGCGGCTCAACCCGGAGAAGTGTATGTTCGGCGACTCGTCAGGCAAGCTACGGGGTTTCCTGGTGTCACACAGGAGAATCGAGGGTAACCCCGAGATGGTCAAGGCCATAGAAAAGTTGAGTCCACCGAAGACCCTCAAGGAAATGCAGAAGCTGGCCGGCTGCGTGATGTCACTCGGGCGTTTCATCTCCATGCTGGGGGACTCCTCACTTCCTTTGTTCAAACTGTTGAAAAGGAAAGGCCCGTTTGAGTGGAACCCAGAGGCTGATGCAGCATTCGAAGACCTCACGAAATACCTCACTAGCCCGCCGGTAATGGTGGCGCCGAAACCCCAAAAGCCCTTGCTGCTTTACCTAGCCGCGACACCACACTCCGCCAGCGCATCGCTGGTGGAAGTCCGGGAGGAGCGCCAGAACAAGGCCGCACAGCCCCGGGGCGACATTCACGAGGCTCTGCCAGAGCCAGCCGACGACCAAGCTCCACGAGATGACGTTCCTGAAGCCCCAACCGCTACATCCGGCGACCAAGCTCCTTAGGCCCTCTCGCCTCAGGAGGCACCACAGCCTCAGGAGAACCTGCCCCCACCCTCATCAAGCACCCGGTGTACTTCATCAGCATGGTGCTCCGCGACGCTCGGGCACGCTACCCCATGCCGCAGAAGCTTCTGCTCGCGCTCCTCGTCGCTTCACGCAAGCTACGTCACTACTTCCAAGGCCATCCCATCAAGGTTGTATCTTCTTACCCGTTAGAGAGGGTGTTGAGGAGCCCCAATGCTGCTGGAAGGGTCGCCGAATGGAACATCGAGCTGCAAGCATTTCAACTGGAGTTCAGCACCACTAGGGTCGTCAAGGGCGCCGCGCTTGCCGTCCTAGTGGCAGAATGGACCGACACCCCAGAGCCTGGAGCGGGTGAGGACCTGTCCCTCTTGCCAGGGAGTGAAACACCGGATGTCTGGGTCATGTACTTTGACGGTGCCTTTGCACGCCAGGGCACAGAGGCTCGCGCCATGCTCATCTCGCCCACCAAGGACAAGCTCTACTACGTTGTGCAGCTCTGCTTCTAGCACGGTGAGAAGGTCTCCAACAACATCGCAGAGTATGAAGGCTGCAGCCGGCCTTGGTGTGAAGCGCCTCACTATCAAGGGCGACTCTCAGCTTCTCATCAACTTCTCCAACAAGGTCTACGAGCCCAGGGATGAGTACATGGAGGCGTACCTAGCGGAGGTACGCAAAATGGAAAAACAATTCCTGGGCCTCGAGCTGCAGCACGTACCACATGGCACGAACAAGGAGGTAGAAGACATCGCCAAGAGGGCGTCCAGGCACTAGTCGCAGGATCCCGGCGTCTTCGAGGAACGACTCTTCAAGCCCTCGGCCGCCCCACCGGCTGCGGAGCCAACACTGCCTTAGGAGGAGCTCCCGCCTCCGTTGACCTCGGGAGCTCCTGCCTTTGGTCTGACCTCGGGAGCATGCTTACTCCTTGCCCTCGAGCCCCTAGAGGGGTGCTGGACTCAGGAGTTCAAGACATACCTACTGCATGGAGCCCTGCCAGAGATGGAGGAGAACGCAGAGCGCGTGCCCTGGCAGGCCACGGCTTACTGCCTTCAGGATGGTGAGTTGTACCAAAAACAACCGAATGATGTTTCTTTGAGATGCATCTCCAGGGAGCAGGGACGCGAGATGCTAACTGACATACATAGCGGGGACTGTGGGCATCACTCGTCCTCACGCACCCTGGCGGGGAAGGCGTTCTGTAGTGGATTTTATTGGCCAACAGCGCTCAGCGACGCTGCCGAGCTGGTGAAATCCTGCGAAGCCTGCCAGTTCCACGCCAAGCAGATCCACCAGCCAACTTAGGGCCTTGAGACTATCCCACTCTCATGGCCGTCCGCGGTGTGGGGGCTGGACATCTTGGGTCCCTTCCCTCGAGTGCCTGGGGGCTACCGCTATCGCTACGTCGCCATTGACAAGTTCACCCAGTGGGCTGAGGTGGAGCCAGTGCGCACCATCCCAGCCGGCTCGGCGGTCAAGCTCATCAGGGCCCTCGTGAGCCGGTTCGGGGTGCCTAATCGCATCATCATCGACAACGGCTCGCAATTCACTAGCAACCTCTTCAAAACATATTGTGCTAACCTTGGAATGCAGATCTGCTACGCCTCAGTGGCACATCCCAGGAGCAACAGGCAAGCTGAGTGCGCCAACGCGGAGGTCCTAAGATGCCTTAAGGCGAGGATCTTCAAGAAGAAGCTCGAGGCCTACGGCAGGGGCTGGTATGACGAGCTCCGGTCCATCCTGTGGTCCATTCGCACCGCCGCCACCAAGCCAACTGGCGAGACCCCATTCATCCTCATCTACGGAGCCGAAGCAGTTCTCCCTCACGAGGTCAAACATCGCTCCGCTCGGGTCTTGGCGATTGACGAGGCACGCCAGGACGCTGTGCAGGGGATGGATCTCGTGCTGGGAGAGGAGCGTGGCCGTCAAGCCTCGCTCCGAGCAGCAAGGTACCAGCAGGCGCTGCGGTGGTACCACTGCCGCAACATCCGTTCCAGGACGCTCGAGGTGGGTGATCTGGTCCTGAGGCGGGTGCTCTCCAGGGAAGGGCTGCACAAGCTCTCACTCATGTGGGAGGGCCCGTTCTCCAGGCCTGGCGCCGTACGCCTGGAGACGGGGGATGGCGTCCCCATCCAGAATGCCTGGAACATCCACCACCTCCGGAAGTTCTACCCATGAAGCAAGGCCCGGTACCTGTGAAGCCAAGGCCCCGTGCATGTGAAGCAAGGCCCAGTGCATGTGAAGGTCTTCGCCCGTGACACTCTCACATAAAAATGAGTGGGGCTGTACACGCCCCGGAGTCTCCGAAGTGCCGCCCTCGGGCCTCGGGGGCTCCCTCCCACGTCCTAGTGGCAGCACTTAGCTCCGCGCTGGTGAGAAGACTAGACTAGGTGACAGACGCGGCTGTTCTTTTGCTTTCTGTATCTGGTTGCAGTCTTTTATTGGATTTGGAGTTCTGTGTCCCTCAGTTGCTTGGTGGTGTTTCCCCTTTTCTCACTTTGTTCACCCTTTTTCTTGCCTCGGGGAGGACGATAGTTTTTTGACGTTCTCCCTTGAGCACCTCCTCGGGAGCTAGGCAGGAGTGTCCGTGTCCGCGCGCTGGCCAGCTCATGTCACGAGCACGCCTCGCTAGAACCCTCTTGCCCTAGGGCTTCGGTCTCCTAGATCTTCGCGAGGCCCTCTCGTTTGAGCTTGTGAGTGGCGCACCCCCCTCAAGTCCGTGCCCCCCGGGTACCACGACGCGGTGCGTCAAGCCATGATCAGTCCATGCCTGAGAGCTCGCTCAAGAAAGAACAAGGTATCGGGCGGATCACCTAACAAATTTTGCAGATACCCCTCCAAGGCTAGCAGCAACCATGCCGGCAGCAAGGAAGCTCAACCGGATACCGGGAGGTGCACCCTCGCGTTACCCTCGAGCTTATCAAGCTAAGTTGCCCCTCTACTCTCGCGAGGCACAAAAATATCCTAACATAGCATGAGAGCATAAAACATAACATAACAACAAAGCCGTCATAGTTCATTACACGCCCCGATCGGGCTACCTCCCCTTTTGTTCGAAATGTAGGGAGGAAGGAAAACTAAGGAAAAGCGAGCTGCACAGTCACGACAGCTCGCGAGATCCGGCCCCAAGTGCCTCCCAGGCTCAGCTCAGTTCGAGCCCTCCTCGCACTTCACCGCTGTGCGATGGCGGGATGATCCGTCGCTGATCTCGAAGCGAGCCCGGTGGCGCGTTGGTTGGTCATAACCGCCGTTGCTAGTGCTCTCGCTGGCAGAGGAGCCGCCGCCACTGGAGGAGTCACGACCATCGCCAAGGGCAAGCCCACGGGTGGCCTCATCGCGACCGTCGCCAAGGACGAGCCCGTCGTCGCCACCGCCGACTTCAGGACAACACCCCGCATGGCGACCGTCCGCCCCAAACACCCTCATGAAGAATGTCGCAACGCAATCATACCTGAAGTGGAGGGTGCATCGCCTGCCCAAGCCGTGTGTGCGGGCAAGCGTCTGCCAACCGCGGGCCTGGGCCACGTTGCCCACAGCAGAGATCTCCACTACAACCCAAGATGCCTTGCTGCAGCAGCCATCAGTCTGCAGCCAGAGGCCGTCGAGACCTTCAGCCGACAGCTCATGGGCGAAGAAGCGTGGTAGCTGGAGCCAGGCGCCGGCCGGATTCTCCAGCCACACGACGAATTCCAGGAGCGCCTCCGACAAATGGAAACCCGACCGAGGAGGCCGGGCGACCACGGCACACCTTCCAACGGCGAAGGGGCTGCCACGACGAGGGTGGCCCGTGCCATGGGAAGAGGGGCCATCGTGACCGCCCGGGGCAGCCTAACCCCGGAAGGAGTACGACTTTGACCCTGGAGCACCGCTGGAGGGGTAGCGACGTGCTTATGGGGGCGGCCCCACCCCCTCTTGAGCAGCAAGTCGGATTCTTCCTGGCGAGCATTCCCCTTCTCTGCGGCGGAGGACCTCTTAGGTGGCGCCATGGAAGCTGCAACAAGGGGGCGAAGCAAGGAGGAAGAAGAGGGGGAGGGCTACAAGAGGAAGGAGATGGGCAACGGGGGGGCTTCACCCCCTATCCATTTATAGATTGGAGGAGGCCAACCGTCGGCCTCCATGATCTCACATAATGATGTTTCTTCTGTGCATGCAACAGGTTCTTGTCAAGTCAGGCAGTTGCCGAGGCGGCGTGGGGAAGCGGAGACGCACACGTCCAATCAAGTCGCCAGACATCGACCAAGGCTGTAGGCGTTTGGGGCCTACGATGCTTCGGCCTTGCCCATTTGGCTTCACCTCGAAGCCAAGTCCATGCGCGCCTTGGGCCCGGGGGCTACTGTCGGCGTCCTGGGAACGGGGGTACCCAGACTTGCCTGCCTAGGGCCCGTGACGTGGCTCCATCAGCGGCCTGGTATGGCCCAACTTCAGCAACCGCAACTCAAGACCCTCGCGAGGGGCCAAGCCTCACAAGGCGGGCGACATCAAGATCTTCCTAGGGGCTATCTCTCTAGGCTGGCTCCCGAGGAGTGGAGATATCTATGCAAGGAGCACCTCGCGAGGTTCACGTGACGTGAGCCATGACGACCAAGGCTAGGCACGCGCCAGCGGGCGCAGTGTACTAGTTTTCTCTTTGGTGCTAAGAGGGTAACCGCAGACACGGAGTCGCGAGGGATCATGGAAAGATTTCCATATCGGTGCAACAAGACCAAGCACCGTCAGGGCTGCAGAACGAAAGTCATCGTGGAGCCTGGCACGGCGTCATGTAATGCCCAGGATGGGACTATACCTCCTACGTGTCGAGGCACGACTTAAAGGTATAAGCCCATCCTAGAATGATCTCAATTTTGGTATCTTTGCACGACTCATGTAAAAGAGGGATTAAAATGCAAAAGGAGATAGTTGGCTTACACTCGCCACTTCACACAATACATTACATAAGCAAACATCATTCAAATCATCACAACCCGACTACGGGTGAAGATCCAAAAGAAAGATACCAAAACAACATAAAGCCACAGGTCAGGATCGAATCCTAGTAGAAGAACCACTACTGAACATCGAAACGTCACAAGCATACGACCATGCTCTTCATCGAACTTCCGGAAGTTCTGATCCATCTCCTGCATCAAACTCGGCTGAACCTGCATCTGGTGTGTTGAAGTAACTGTGAGCCACAGAGGACTCAGCAATCCCGTTCCCAGGTAACATGACTATTTAAGCCTTGGGTGTGGAACAAGGCAGAAGAAAGAATAAGAGTCTGCAGCAGCAACTAGCACTAGCTTACGCAAAAGATAGCGAGAAGAGAAGGTGCCTCGGTCGAGAGCTGATCACGAAGTGATCCTAACTAAAGGCAGTCAAACATAACCCCACCGTGTTCATCTCCCGAATCCCTTTCGGAAAATGACAGTCACGGTACTCACGCTGGTAGTGTATTGTAACATGGTGTCAAGTTTTCTACAACTGGATATTAACAAGCTCCCATCTGCCACATAACCGCGGGCACGGCTTTCGAAAGTTCATAACCCTGCAGGGGTGTTCCAACTTGGCCCATGACAAGCCCACGATCCGCGGAGTCGCAACTCCAAGGTGGGAAGACCCGAGTATTCTCGGAATCCCGTGCTCAAGATACACCAAACTAAGGTAAGGCTAATCCAGCAAATCCTCCCGGCGTGCCGACACCCTGATAGTAGCCGCGCGTATCTCGTCACAGGCCACGTCCGGATGGGCGAGGCTACGGGTTTTTACCAGACCTTGAGTTTCCTCGAGGTGGCCCCGCAGGCTCCCCGTTTCGGACCAACACTCATGTGGAGCACTGGCCCGGGGTTGTTGATTAAGAAAGAGGGTTAATTACTCCCTATGCAAGTTTATTAGTTATTAGGCAAATAGTACCAATGCTGGGACTTGCTGGAAAAGACTTAGCACTTAGCGGTTTATCGAGGGGGCCCCATAAACCCCAACCGTGTGAGGAACGCATAATCGAGGAACATAACACCGGTTTATACGGTTCCTAGTGGCATGAGTGGAACAAATCACCAAGCAAAAGGCTTAGCCTTCCACCCTTGCCAATATATAGATGATTTCATTTTAAGCATTTATATAGTGTGATATAACCCAACAAACTTCAACATGAAGCAAGCATCTTCAACTTCACCTGCAACTAGCAACGCTATAAGAGGGGCTGAGCGAAGCGTACTTAGCCATTCAATGTTTTGCATAGGTAGGGTGGTTAAACAGGTTCATGGTTACAAGTAGGAGGCTGACATGAAAGACATGGGCATCGAGGCAAAACTATAGATCGAGACTTCTAGCAAATAGGCAAAGATAGTAATGTTATCGGGGTTCGGTCATCTTGCCTGGGATTCCGCAAGGGAGAAGAACAACTCCACGAAGTAGACGAAGAAGAATCCTCACAACTCCGGAACGAAACCGCAGCTAACAAGAGAAGCAACCGGAAAGAAGCAAACAACACGGTAAACACACAAGCATAAACATGGCATACGATGCACAAACAAGTATGATGCATGTCCGGTTTAAATATGCATGGCATGGCAAAGTGCACAAATAAAACTACAAGTTAAGTGGAGCTCAATATGCAACGAGTTGCATATTGACGAAACACCACATGTTAATTATTTAGTTGACTCTCGTTATTAACAAGACAAGATTAAATGTTTTTAACATAGCAAGAGGTGAAGCATAATAAAACTACACTATTTAGACAATTTTAAATGAGGCCGGAAAATAACAACAACAATTCCCGGAAAACCCCCATGAGCATGTTTAGCAATTATAACCAAACAACAATTCACACATTTTTAATGTTGTTAACATGATGCGGATGACATGATCAAGTTTATGCAATTTTTATTAAAAGTTGACATGAAGAAGATATGAAGTATTGTCACCGTGGTGGAAAGAAAGGGTGCCACGGCAACGATTCGAAAATGATGCAACGGCAACATCTCGGTTCCGGTAACTCATTGAGAGACCGGTGCAAAAGAAAAGGTGGAGTGAACGAGTCGAACAAGATGAAAGAGGTGGGGTGATCCCGTCACCGGGTTCCCACGAGTCGGCGACGAGGCAACCGAGGAGCACGACAAAAGATGAAACGGGCACGGAGCACAAGCGAAACATTTCATACAACACAAGCATTCGTCCACGGGTCATCGTCTCGGGTTATACCTTCGGAACAAGCGTGCGTTCTCGGAGGGGTTCGAGTCGTCGAGGGACGTAGTGGAAGAAGTCGTACTCGCGGTCATAGAGGAAGTAGTTTTTCACGTTTCCGAAGAGGAAGTAGTTGTTCACATTCCGTTTCGGAGAGGTACTTGTCGTTCACGTGGCGGTAGTGGTAGTAGTTGTTCACGGGGTCTTCGATGGTCGACGGTAGTGGTACACATGTTGTCGGGGTACTTGTCGTTCTTGAGTGCTCCGGGCGTCGCGATACTTGGGGGGTCTCGTTCTGGCGTCGTAGAAGTTCAAGTCGTCGTTAGTCGAACTTGACGAAAAACACTCCAGCTGTAGTTGTACTCGGGTCGTAGAGTAACTTGCCGGTCCTGAGGTTTCAAACGCAGCACACAAAAGAGCAAACAAAAACAGCAGCACGGGGCACTCAAGTGGAGCTCGCAGCTGCCGACGAGGAACAGCAGAGGAATGGAGGCTCGGGCGCTGCCTGGCCGAGGAAGCAGCGCCTGGCGATGGAAGCAGCGGGGCGGCTGCTCCTGGCGCGCGGGACGCTCGTGGCCGCGGGGCCAGAAGCGAGGCACACGGCGCGCGAAACTGGCGAACGGGGCGAGACGGCAGCAGGGCTCCGGCGCCTGGCGATGCGGGGACAGGAATCGCGGGGTGCGGTGCTCGGGCCTGCGAGGCGGAGGAGATGGGAGGCCGCAGGCTCGTCGGGCTCCATGGCGTGCCGGTGGCCGAAGGAGCCGTGGCGAGGCGGCAGGGCCTCTGGCCGACGCGGGAATCGCGTGGAGGACGAGAGGGGTGGCAAGGCACTGGCCTCGGCGCTGGAGGGCTGGAGATCGAAGGGGCTCGGGGGGATCGCTGCGGGAGAGGCCGAGTGGAGCGGGTCGATCGCTCGGGCGTCGGGCGTTGACCCTGGATCGGGTCGATCTACAGGCGGCGGCGCTAGCGAAGGAAAACGGCGGGGCGGTGGCGAAGGGAGCTCCGGCCGGTGCCTGGCCGGCGGCCCGGCGGCGGAGGAGGGCGGCGCCGGCCGGTGGTGAGGTGAGGGGGTGGAGAGGAGGCTCCGGTGGAGAGGAGAGAGGAAAGAGAGGTGTATTCCGGCGAGGTGGTGGTGCTCCGGCGAAACTCCGGCGGGATTCCGGCGAACTCCTGCGGGATTCCGGCGGAACTCCGGCGAGGCGGTGCTGGCTGGAGGAAGGAGAAGGTGGGGCTAGGGTTTCCAAGGGAGGCCTGGCCTAGGAGGAGAGGGAGGCCGGGCTGGGCTCTCTTCCTTTTTATCTCTTAAACAGAAATAATTAGAGAGAGTGCAAAAATAATTAAGAAAAGAGGCCAGAACAGAAAATAAAGGATGGAACATTTTTGTAAGGCTTTAAGGAATATTACCAAGCAAAAAAAATGGTTCCAACAAAAATAGGGAAAAGCAAACTAAAATAATTAGCTTGCCTTAAGAAGTTTGAAAGGAGTCTAGACTTTAGGAGGAGCCTCGATACAACGGAAAAATTAAAGACAAGGTTTGGAGGCAAGGAATAAGAAAGAGAAGGCATGGGAAAAAATATGCAAGTGTGTTGGGTTATTCCGAAGCAATGGAATATTATTATAATAGCTCCCTAAAATATTGGGAGTATATGTTATAAAGAGAAGACAACCTTCCCTCGATTTAAATGGATCGAAGATCCACACAATTTATTTAGGTTGAGATGCAAAGAAAATATGACATGAAGGCATGATGACATGATGCAATGCAAAAATAAATAACACAAGCACAAATGAAACACACGGGCAACCCAGAACATCTGGAATCTTCTGGAATCTTCTGGGACGTCGGTCTTCGGGCGTCACAACTCTCCCACACTCACAGAGGATCTCGACCCGAGATCCTAGAGATAGCACCGGTAAAAACGGAAGAAGAAGAGGTAAACAAAGTTGCTTCTTTGACAGACGAGTGAAACCAAAGAACCATGAGAGGTTGAACAATCTTGAAGGAAAGAATACAACAGAGATGAACGAATATGCAAACACTCTGTTAGAAAAGAGTAACAAGGAGCATTATGAGAACCTTGCAGGTTAAAAGACATGAAACAAGAGCTTACGAACCAAAAGAATATGAAACCGCAACGGTATAGCCAAGGAATAAGAATGACAAAAATCGGGCAGCACTCTGACTGAAAATGGAAGGAATTAACAAGAACTTGAGGAGATGGAGTGATACTTGATGAAATGAACATCATATTTCCTCCGAAACAATTGAAAGAATGGCACCAGGGGTAAGATGGATTCAGACAACACTCCGGTTGAAAAGATAGGAAAAACTAGATGAGATGAGGGAACTAGAATGGAGGACACAACACTCCGGTTAAATAGATAAACCAGGAAAGAACATGATCTCGATAAAAAACGAGATGATGGTTAAAGAGAGCAACATCACAATGCCTCCGGAATGAAAGAATATATGCTAGGTCGTTGGAAAGAAAAGAACGGAGAAGAAAAAACAACTTCTCCGACAATTGAATGTGAAAAACATCCTTACGAAGAAGGGTTGAACAGAATTGTTGGAAATTCAACAACGAAAGAATAAGCTTGATGTGGGCTTATGGGAAAACATCTAAAAATTAAGAGGTGACAACCAGCCACTATCAGAAGCGAATTGCTTGGATTTAGATCAACAAGGAGACGATAAACTTATCTCATCGGAATGATAAATGAAGAACTTGGGTCATTTATAATCACCATAATAGCAACAATCCTTAGGGAAAGCTTTTAGGTGAAATACAACCCAAGATAACTCGAACGAATAATTGAAGGGGTTGAAAAGGATCTCCTGAACAAGGAAAATGATGGTTTTAAATATCTCATTCCTAACAACTCGTGAATCATGAAACATGAAGGAATTGTCAAAAATGACATAACACCATCTGAAAAGCTAAGGTAGAAAGGATTGCACTTGGAAAGCAAGATGAAGAATGCTTGAGCTCCAACAAGAGTCTTGATGAAAACTTCGAGGATGAATTAAAACATGATGAACCACCATGAAGAACTCCGGTAACAAAAGCATGAGAAGTGAAAGATGAAAATAATAAGATTCAAGGCCTGCGATGAATTAGATGCAGCTTTGAAATGATATAATAGAAATAACTTGGAGCTCCGGAAAACAAGATGAACAACTTGAAACCTATAATTTATTCCTCATGAATAAACTCTAAGCGAAGGGATTAATCCACTTGGATGAAATAAGAATAAGAATTATGTTATGCATATCCTTCATCAATTTAAATTGACGGCAAGCAATGGATTTGGCATACTACTTATTCTCGTTGGAAAGGATTAAGAGAGATCTCACACAAGCTTGGGTAAATCTTTAACAAAGCACCGGTAGGATTATGAAAAGAACAATTGAATTGATATGATAACAACGGAAGAGTAATCTTGAAAGAACCACCATAAAAATATGGAGACGAACGAAGAGGCATCAATGAAGAATATTGGGAGGGCGAAGTTGAAAACTGAGAACGAAGAAATATTCTAAAATGATGTCCTTCAGAGGATCACAATTGGAAGAATTCATGAATGCTTTGGATGGGTATGAAAAGAATTCCTCACAATCTGAACAATAATGAGGATGGCAAGAAGCTAGAACCACGAATCTTCAAGAGGACGGGCCAAGATTTAAGAGAAACGCTTCTCCGGTCTCCAAATGTTGAGAATGAAGACGAGAAATGCCATGAAGAATTTCGAGATACTCCGGACGAATGACAAGAGGAAGGTGGAGCTAAAGATGGAAATAATTGAAAACAAGCTTGGAGAAGGCATGTGACTGATGCAGATCATTCTTACGACACACTTTGAAAAGAATTTGAGTATAACTCCAGAAAAATTAGAAGAGTCGGGTAAGATCCTGGAGAAAGACATGTGGGTTAGGGCCCACTCAAAAGAAATAACCGTTGGAAAAAGATTGCTTGAGAGATATTGCACTGGTTGAATTAAATGGCTTGAATAAGATAACAATCCTCAAAAAATAATTTGAACGGATTAAGAATGGAATTATGAATCTTCAGCACTCCGGATATGAATAGCAAGAGGAGAATGATTAATTGGTGCACTGGAATAAGAAAGCATTGTGAAAAGAGGAAAAGGATAAGATCAACACCGAAATCTTGAATTTAGTCCACCGGAGAAGAATATTAGAATTAAGAATGATGAACTTGAAGCTCTTGAGCATCTTCACGATAAATCACCGGATAAGAACATTGAAGGAAAAAAATGAAGAACTATCACCTGAATAAAATGGATATTTCATCTGAGAATTTCTGACTCCAAGAAGAAAAGGGGTGGGAGGGTGGGGAAAACAAAGACAACTTGGGATGAATGAAACAGACAAATCGTCAGATTACTCAACGGTGTCCGTATGGAATAACTTGAAAAGAAGGGACACCGGTTGAAAAGGATTAATAAGAAGATCTTGATGATCAAGAAGGACTAGCACTCCCATAGAAATATGAGAACACCGATTAAGAAAGGTATGGAATCAACATTTGACATCGAAGCAACTCGAATACCAGAATCCAAACAAGAACAAAGGATAGATATGTTTATGAAGATTATGTTGCAACATATCTATCCAAACAGAGAATTGAACGAATGAATTCCGCAGGTACACCAGCTTGACGAGAAGCCACTTGGGAGAACAAAAGATAAATAAAAGCAACAAGGAGCAGATAGAACAAATACAAGATACAAGTTTCATTCGACATATTCGTGCTGAAAGCTCATGGAACGTGTTACAAAAGGGTTTTGCAATCCCCGGATCAGCATAGCCAAGGACCCTTTAAGATGCAACTCCCGATCGGAACAAGCCCATAAAACCACTTCACTCAATGTAGAACCCCGAACTTCATATCATGCACTCGTTGGAAGAATGCCTAGAACTACTAGATGAACCCACCCATTAATTTCCGAAAGTTTCCAGTTATGCAATCAGGTGTTGGGGATACAGGGGAAGCACCACGCACTCAACTCTAATCCTACATCCAGCTGTATCCATCCTTCAACACATAACCAGTTGTTCTCGGAAACCGTTAACCTCGGACCTTCGAAACACATCCACTATACAAGCTATGGCAATACTCCCGAACTACCTCCCCAGTACTGGGTGATGTCGGGGTTATCTTGCCACTAACCGCATATGAGAGTTTTCGATGTCGGCCGTCTTAAGTATTCTAGTACTGCCGCGATGGATTTGTGACGACAACACCTCGGAGCTCAACTCCCCGGGACACTGCCACAACCCCTAAATGACAGGAGGCATCGAGAACAATGTTCTCGTCACAAAGACATCGGAACAATCCAAACAATACTCGCGAGATTCCTAAAAAAATTTGGTGCAATTTTTGAAAATAGAAGAGGCAAGAGTAGACGTCAGGAGTCCTCACCAGAGAGAAAGGGGATGAGAAGCAAAGAATTCCTACTCTCCGATATAATATTGGACTCAAAATATTTTCAGTGTGTGCCTATACTCGACCGTCAACGATTCGATCAATCAGTGGGGGCTTCTAGGTCGGAGAAGGCTCTGAATACCAACTTGTAATGCCCAGGATGGGACTATACCTCCTACGTGTCGAGGCACGACTTAAAGGTATAAGCCCATCCTAGAATGATCTCAAGTTTGGTATCTTTGCACGACTCATGTAAAAGAGGGATTAAAATGCAAAAGGAGATAGTTGGCTTACACTCGCCACTTCACACAATACATTACATAAGCAAACATCATTCAAATCATCACAACCCGACTACGGGTGAAGATCCAAAAGAAAGATACCAAAACAACATAAAGCCACAGGTCAGGATCGAATCCTAGTAGAAGAACCACTACTGAACATCGAAACGTCACAAGCATACGGCCACGCTCTTCATCGAACTCCCGGATGTTCTGATCCATCTCCTGCATCAAACTCGGCTGAACCTGCATCTGGTGTGTTGAAGTAACTGTGAGCCACAGAGGACTCAGCAATCCCGTTCCCGGGTAACATGACTATTTAAGCCTTGGGTGTGGAACAAGGCTAAAGAAAGAATAAGAGTCTGCATCAGCAACTAGCACTAGCTTACGCAAAAGAGAGAGAAGAGAAGGTGCCTCGGTCGAGAGCTGATCACGAAGTGATCCTAAATAAAGCCAGTCAAACATAACCCCACCGTGTTCATCTCCCGAATCCCTTTCGGAAAATGACAGTCACGGTACTCACGCTGGTAGTGTATTGTAACATGGTGTCAAGTTTTCTACAACCGGATATTAACAAGCTCCCATCTGCCACATAACCGCGGGCACGGCTTTCGAAAGTTCATAACCCTGCAGGGGTGTTCCAACTTGGCCCATGACAAGCCCACGATCCGCGGAGTCGCAACTCCAAGGTGGGAAGACCCGAGTGTTCTCAGAATCCCGTGCTCAAGATACTCCGAACTAAGGTAAGGCTAATCCAGCAAATCCTCCCGGCATGCCGACACCCTGATAGTAGCCGCGCGTATCTCGTCTCAGGCCACGTCCGGATGGGCGAGGCTACGGGTTTTTACCAGACCTTGAGTTTCCTCGAGGTGGCCCCGCAGGCTCCCCGTTTCGGACCAACACTCATGTGGAGCACTGGCCCGGGGTTGTTGATTAAGAAAGATGGTTAATTACTCCCTATGCAAGTTTATTAGTTATTAGGCAAATAGTACCAATGTTGGGACTTGCTGGAAAAGACTTAGCACTTAGCGGTTTATCGAGGGGGGCCCATAAACCCCAACCATGTGAGGAACGCATAATCAAGGAACATAACACCGGTTTATACGATTCCTAGCGGCATGAGTGGAACAAATCACCAAGCAAAAGGCTTAGCCTTCCACCCTTGCCAATATATAGATGATTTCATTTTAAGCATTTATATAGTGTGATATAACCCAACAAACTTCAACATGAAGCAAGCATCTTCAACTTCACCTGCAACTAGCAACGCTATAAGAGGGGTTGAGCGAAGCGTACTTAGCCATTCAATGGTTTGCATAGGTAGGGTGGTTAAACAGGTTCATGGTTACAAGTAGGAGGCTGACATGAAAGACATGGGCATCGAGGCAAAACTATAGATCGAGACTTCTAGGAAATAGGCAAAGATAGTATCGGGGTTCGGTCATCTTGCCTGGGATTCCGCAAGGGAGAAGAACAACTCCACGAAGTAGACGAAGAAGAAGCCTCACAACTCCAGAACGAAACCGCAGCTAACAAGAGAAGCAACCGGAAAGAAGCAAACAACACGGTAAACACACAAGCATAAACATGGCATACGATGCACAAACAAGTATGATGCATGTCTGCTTTAAATATGCATGGCATGGCAAAGTGCACAAACAAAACTACAAGTTAAGTGGAGCTCAATATGCAACGAGTTGCATATTGACGAAACACCACATGTTAATTATTTAGTTGACTCTCGTTATTAACAAGACAAGTTAAATGTTTTTAACATAGCAAGAGGTGAAGCATAATAAAACTACACTATTTAGACAATTTTAAATGAGGCCGGAAAATAACAACAACAATTCCCGGAAAACCCCCATGAGCATGTTTAGCAATTATAAACAAACAACAATTCACACATTTTTAATGTTGTTAACATGATGCGGATGACATGATCAAGTTTATGCAATTTTTATTAAAAGTTGACATGAAGAAGATATGAAGTATTGTCACCGTGGTGGAAAGAAAGGGTGCCACGGCAACGATCCGAAAATGATGCAACAGCAACATCTCGGTTCCGGTAACTCATTGAGAGACCGGTGCAAAAGCAAAGGTGGAGTGAATGAGTCGAACAAGATGAAAGAGGTGGGGTGATCCCGTCACCGGGTTCCCACGAGTCGGCGACGAGGCAACCGAGGAGCACGACAAAAGATGAAACGGGCACGGAGCACAAGCGAAACATTTCATACAACACAAGCATTTGTCCACGGGTCATCGTCTCGGGTTATACCTTCGGAACAAGCGTGCGTTCTCGGAGGGGTTCGAGTCGTCGAGGGACGTAGTGGAAGAAGTCGTACTCGTGGTCGTAGAGGAAGTAGTTGCTCACGTTTCCGAAGAGGAAGTAGTTGTTCACATTCCGTTTCGGAGAGGTACTTGTCGTTCACGTGGCGGTAGTGGTAGTAGTTGTTCACGGGGTCTTCGATGGTCGACGGTAGTGGTACACATGTTGTCGGGGTACTTGTCGTTCTTGAGTGCTCCGAGCATCGCGGTACTTGGGGGGTCTCGTTCTCGCGTCGTAGATGTTCAAGTCGTCGGTAGTCGAACTTGACGAAAAACACTCCAGCTGTAGTTGTACTCGGGTCGTAGAGTAACTTGCCGGTCCTGAGGTTTCAAACGCAGCACACAAAAGAGCAAACAAAAACAGCAGCACGGGGCACTCAAGTGGAGCTCGCTGCTGCCGACGAGGAACGGCAGAGGAACGGAGGCTCGTGCGCTGCCTGGCCGAGGAAGCAGCGCCTGGCGATGGAGGCAGCTGGGCGGCTGCTCCTGGCGCGCGGGACGCTCGTGGTTGCGGGGCCAGAAGCGAGGCGCACGGCGCGCGAAACTGGCGAACGGGGCAAGACGGCAGTAGGGCTCCGGCGCCTAGCGATGTGGGGACGGGAATCGCGGGGTGCGGTGCTCGGGCCTGCGAGGCGGAGGAGATGGGAGGCCGCAGGCTCGTCGGGCTCCGTGGCGCGCCGGTGGCCGAAGGAGCCGTGGCGAGGCGGCAGGGCCTCTGGCCGACGCGGGAATCGCGCGGAGGACGAGAGGGGTGGCGAAGCGCTGGCCTCGGCGCTGGAGGGCTGGAGATCGAAGGGGCTCGGGGGGATCGCTGCGGGAGAGGCCGAGTGGAGCGGGTCGATCGCTCGGGCGTCGGGCGTTGACCCTGGATCGGGTCGATCTACAGGCGGCGGCGCTAGCGAAGGAAAACGGCGGGGCGGTGGCGAAGGGAGCTTCGGTCGGTGCCTGGCCGGCGCCCCGGCGGCGGAGGAGGGCGGCGCCGGCCGGTGGTGAGGTGAGGGGGTGGAGAGGAGGCTCCGGTGGAGAGGAGAGAGGAAGGAGAAGTGTATTCCGGCGAGGTGGTGGTGCTCCGGCGAAACTCCGGCGGGATTCCGGCGAACTCCAGCGAGGCGGTGGTGGCTGGAGGAAGGAGAAGGTGGGGGCTAGGGTTTCCAAGGGAGGCCTGGCCTAGGAGGAGAGGGAGGCCGGGCTGGGCTCTCTTCCTTTTTATCTCTTAAACAGAAATAATTAGAGAGAGTGCAAAAATAGTTAAGAAAAGAGGCCAGAACAGAAAATAAAGGATGGAACATTTTTGTAAGGCTTTAAGGAATATTACCAAGCAAAAAAAATGGTTCCAACAAAAATAGGGAAAATCAAACTAAAATAATTAGCTTGCCTTAAGAAGTTTGAAAGGAGTCTAGACTTTAGGAGGAGCCTCGATACAACGGAAAAATTAAAGACAAGGTTTGGAGGCAAGGAATAAGAAAGAGAAGGCATGGGGAAAAATATGCAAGTGTGTTGGGTTATTCCGAAGCAATGGAATATTATTATAATAACTCCCTAAAATATTGGGAGTATATGTTATAAAGAGAAGACAACCTTCCCTCGATTTAAATGGATCGAAGATCCACACAATTTATTTAGGTTGAGATGCAAAGAAAATATGACATGAAGGCATGATGACATGATGCAATGCAAAAATAAATAACACAAGCACAAATGAAACACACGGGCAACCCGGAACATCTGGAATCTTCTGGGATCTTCTGGGACGTCGGTCTTCGGGCGTCACACGTCACCACTAGAGCCTTTGACAGGAGAAGACTACTTTTGTCAGGATAACTTGTAGTAGTTGTTCCCCTTCAAATTTGGCCGTTGTGGGATCCCTTCCCGCCGATATTTGGGAAGAGGACCAAGGCCACTATAAATAGGACCTAGCCACCACCATAGAGGGGATCATATCCATTCCACCCTACAAACACCACAAGCTCATTCGAGCCCAAGAACACCTCTCCTCTGGAGGCTGTTCGTCCCTTGTACTAGTTCTTCCTCAACCATACAAGGCAATCCACCACACACACTAGAGTAGGGTATTACACCACAAGGTGGCCCGAACTAGTATAATCCTGTGTGTCCCTTGTTCTTTGATTTCGTCGAGCTAGGCTGTGGAATCGCAGGGTGAGCGCACTAGGAGAGAGTGTTCTTCGTGTGCACCCTAGAGTTCGAACCTCTCAAGGGTTTGCAGAACTCAAAATCCAACAGTTTTATCCTTAGTAGCAACGATACATACGTGTTGGTTCCCCTTCTGTCACTGGGATCAAGCACTGTAAGATCAAACCCACTATAAAGCACCTCTTCCCATTGCAAGATAAATAGATCAAGTTGGCCAAACAAAACCCAAATATCAGAGAAGAAATACAAGGATATAAGAAATCATGCATATAAGAGATCAAAGAAGACTCAAATAACTTTCATGGATAAAAAGATAGATCTGATCATAAACTCAATGTTCAATTGATCCCAACAAACACACCGCAAAAAGAGTTACATCATATGGATCTCCAAGAGACCATTGTATTGATAATCAAATGAGAGAGAGGAAGCCATCTAGCTACTAACTACGGACCCGTAGGTCTATAAGGAACTACTCACGCATCATCAAAGAGGCACCAAGGAAAGTGGTGAACCCCTCCGTGATGGTGTCTAGATTGGATCTGGTGGTTCTGGACTCTGCGGTGGTTGGAATTAATTTTCGTTGACTCCCCTAGGGTTTCTGGAATATTGGGGTATTTATAGAGCAAAGAGGTAGTCAGGGGGCCACCCAAGGTGGGCACAACCCACCAGGGCGCGCCTGGGCCTCCTGGCACGCCTTGGTGGGTTGTCCTCCCCGCGGAGCACCCCCAGGTTCTTCTCCGGCCCACTGGATGTCTTCTGGTCCAAAAAACTCCACAAAAAGTTTCACTGCATTTGGACTACGTTTGGTATTGATTTCCTGCGATGTAAAAAGCATGCAGAAAACATCAACTGGCACTTGGCACATGTCAATAGGTTAGTACCAAAAAATGATATAAAATGACTATAAAATGATTGTAAAGCATCCAAGAATGATAATATAATAGCATGGAACAATCAAAAATTATAGATACGTTGGAGACGTATCAGGTACACCTTCTACCACAGATCTGATGGCAAGATATTTGTTGCCAAGAATGGAACATTTCTAGAGAAGGAGTTTCTCTCCAAAGAAGTGAGTGGGAGGAAAGTAGACTTGATGAGGTAATTGTACCGTCTCTCGAATTGGAAAGTAGCTCATCACAGAAAACCATTCCCGTGATGTCGACAACAACTAGAGAGGAAGCTAATGATGATGATCATGAAACTTTAGATCAAGTTACTATCGAACCTCGTAGGTCAACTAGAGCACGTTCCGCACCAGAGTGATAAGGTAATCCTATTATGGAGGTCATGTTACTAGACCATGACGAACCTACGAACTATGAAGAAGCTGAGCCCAGATTTCGATAAATGGCTTGAGTCCATGAAATCCGAGATAGGATCTATGTATGAGAACAAAGTGTGGAGTTTGGTGGACTTTCCCGATGATTGGCGAGCCATAGAGAATAAATGGATCTTCAAGAAGAAGACTGACGCTGATGGTAATGTTACTTTCTACAAACCTCGACTTGTTGCATACGGTTTTCAACAAGTTCAAGGAGTTGACTACGATGAGACTTTCTCACCCGTACTGATGCTTAAAGTCTGTCCGAATCATGTTAGAAATTGCCGCATTTTATGATTATGAAATCTGGCAAATGGACCTCAAAATTGCATTCCTTAATGGATTTTTTAAAGAAGAGTTGTATATGATGCAACCAGAAGGTTTTGTCGATCCTAAAGGTGCTAACAAAATGAGCAAGCTCCAGCGATCCATCTAAGGACTGGTGCAAGCATCTCGAAGTTGGAATGTACGCTTTGATGAAGTGATCAAAGCATATGGTTTTATACAGACTTACGGTGAAGCCTGTATTTACAAGAAAGTGAGTGGGAGCTCTGTAGAATTTCTGATATTATATGTGGATGACATATTGTTTATCAGAAATGATGTAGAATTTCTGGATAGCATAAAAGTATGTTTGAATAAGAATTTTTGAAAGAAAGACCTCGATGAAGCTACTTACATATTGGGCATTAAGATCTATAGAGATAGATCAAAATGCTTGATAAGACTTTCGATAAGTACATACCTTGATTTTGAAGTAGTTCAAAATGGATCAGTCAAAGGAGTTCTTGCTTGAGTTGTAAGGTATGAAGTTGAGTAAGACTCAAAGCTCGACCATGGCAGAAAAATATAGAGAGAACGAAAGTCATTCCCTATGCCTCAGCCATATGTTCTATAAAGTATGCCATGCTGTGTACCAAACCTGTTGTGTACCTTGCCATGAGTTTGGCAAGGAGGTACAATAGTGATCCATGAGTAGATCACTGGATAGGGGTCAAGATTATCCTTAGTTACCTTAAAAAGGACTAAGGAAATGTTTCTCGGTTATGGAGGTTATAAAGAGTTCGTCATAAAGAGTTACGTCGATGCAAGCTTTGACACTCATCTAAATGACTCTAAGTATCAATCTAGATACATATTGAACGTGGGAGAAATTAGCTAGAGTAGCTCCAATGCAGAGCATTGTAGACATAGAAATTTGCAAAATACATACGGGTCTGAATGTGGAAGGCCCGTTGACTAAACTTCTCTCACAAGCAGAACATGATCATACCGTAGCTAATCACATAGCGATTTAAACTAGATTACATGACTCTAGTAAAGCCTTTGGGTGTTGGTCACATGGCGATGTGAACTATGGGTGTTAATCACATAAAGATGTGAACTCACATGGCGATGTGAACTAGATTATTGACTCTAGTGCAAGTGGGAGACTGAAGGAAATATGACCTAGAGGCAATAATAAAGTTGTCATTTTATATTTCCTTATTCATGATAAATGTTTATTATTCATGCCGGAATTGTATTGATCGAAAACTTGATACATGTCTGGATACATAGACAAAATACTTTGTCCCTAGCAAGCCTCTACTAGACTAGCTCGTTAATCAAAGATGGTTAAGTTAACTAACCATAGACATGTGTTGTCATTTGATGAATGGGATCACATCATTAGGAGAATGATGTGATGGACAAGACCCATCCATTAGCTTAGCATATTGATCGTTCAGTTTTATTGCTATTGCTTTCTTTATGTCAAATACATGTTCCTATGTCTATAAGATTATGCAACTCCCTAATACCGAAGGAATACCTTGTGTGATATCAAACGTCACAACATAACTGGGTTATTATAAAGATGCTCTACAACTATCTCTGAAGGTATTTGTTGGGTTGGCATATATCAAAATTAGGATTTTTCACTCCGAGTATCGAAGAGGTATCTCTGGGCCCTCTCGGTAATGCACATCATAAGAAGCCTTGCAAGAAATGTGACTAATGAGTTAGGTGTGGAATGATGCATTACAGAACGAGTAAAGAGACTTGCCGGTAACGAGATTGAACTAGGTATGAAGATACCGACGATCTAATCTCGGGCAAGTTACATACCGATGACAAAGGGAATCACGTATGTTGACATTACGGTACGACCAATAAAGATATTCGTAGAATATGTGGGAACCAATATGAGCATCGAAGTTCCGCTGTTAGTTATTGACCAGAGAGGTGTCTTGGTCATGTCTACATAGTTCTCGAACCCGTAGGGTTCGTACGCTTAACATTCGATGACAATTTTGTATTATATGAGTTATGTGATTTGGTGACCGAATGTTGTTTGGAGTCCCGGATGAGATCACATACATGATGAGCAGTCTTGAAATGGTCGAGAGGTACATATTGATATATAGGATGATAGTATTCGAACACCGAAAGTGTTCCGAGAGGTAACGGGTACATGTCAGAGTACCGGGGGCTTATTGGAACCCCCGGGAAGAAGTTATGGGCCACATGGGCCTTGAGAGGGAAGCACCCCAGCCCACAAGGGCTGGCGTGTCCCCCATATGGTAGGAGGCTGAGTGGGAGTAGGGAAGAGGGGCGGCACTCCCTCCTTCCTTCTCTCCTCTCCTCCTTCCTTCTATTATTCCTTCTTCCCTTTTCTCTCCTATGGAAAACATGGAAGGGGGGGGGGGGCGCATTGTACTAGGGGCCCAAGTAGGATTCCTCCTACTTGGTGCGCCCTATGGTTGCTCCCCTCCCCCTCCCACCTATATATTCACGGGGAGTGGGCGCGTAGAGCACACACCAACAATTATTAACCGTGTGTGGCGCCCCCTCCAAAGATTACACACTCGGTCAAATCTTCGTAGTGCTTAGGCGAAGCCCTGCGCGGAGCACATCACCATCACCGTCACCATGCCATCGTGCTGACGAACCTCGTCGACTTCGTCGACACTTTGCTAGATCAAGAGTTTGAGGGACGTCATTGAGTTGAACGTGTGCAGAACTCGGAGGTGTCGTACATTCGGTGCTTGATCGGTCGGAACGAGAAGAAGTTCGACTACATCAACCGTTTTGTCGAACGCTTCCAATTTCGTTCTACGAGGGTACGTAGAGACACTGTCCCCCTCTCGGTTCTATGCATCTCCTAGATAGATCTTGCGTGAGCGTAGGAAAATTTTGAAATTACATGCTATGTTTCCCAACACACGCATCATCGGAAGGGCAGCAAAGTCGATGTGGGAGCCCTCCATGATCGAATCCCCCTCCGACGGAGTACCGGAAAGGGCCTCCAGATGGGATCTCACGAGATCAGAGACTTGCGGTGCTGGAAATGTATTTTCGTGGATGCTTCTAGGGTTTTAGGAATACTTCTGAATATATAGGCCAAGGAAGGGGGCAGGGGGTCTCCGAGGGGGCCACAAGCCCTAGGGGCGCACCCCCTGGCTTGTCGTCGCCTCGAGGACTCTCTCACTTGGACTCCAAGTCCTACGTGTGTCTTCTTGTCCAAGAAAAATCATCGCGAAAGTTTTATTCTGTTTGGACTCCGTTTGATATTCCTTTTCTGCGAAACTCAAAAACAAGGAAAAAACAAAAACTGGCACTGGGCTCTAGGTTAATAAGTTAGTCCCCAAAATAATATAAAATAGCATATGAATGCATATAAGACATCCAAAGTTGATAATATAATAGCATGGAACAGTCAAAAATTGTAGATACGTTGGAGACGTATCAGTTCTCCTTTGTCTTGGAAACCTTCAGTTCCTTTGAGGGGACTGACTCGCATGTACACATGGTCTTCGACGCGGAGGTTTACTTATTGACGATGGTGGTTGGTATAGTTCTTCCTCCTTGATATGGTGGTCCTGAATGTCCTCTGATCATCTGAACGGCTCTTCTTCCGACTTCAGGTAGACAAGTATGTCACCAAATAAAGATGACAACCAATTTGTCCAAGTACTCCATGAAGTCTCTATCCATGGGGTACATAAAGTAGGCTGGGGCATTGGTGGTGGTCACGGTTGAGTGTTGGCCAAGGTCTTCTCGACCTAGAGTCAAGGTCCAAGGTCATGATCCGACCATGTTGTGGCTTGGTAGGGCTAAGTGTTTCAAGGATTCTGGGGTGCGAGTGAATGTTTATCATCTTATCCTTGGGCACTATTTTTGAGATGCCAATTGTTCTATCTAGTCCTCTAAACACATCACTTTATACCACCAAAGGCATCATTTCGTATAGGCCAACTCCAATCATCACTCATTCTATTCATATCCTCATGACTCCCAAGAGGAGGTCTAACAAAATCATACATGTCAACTATCCCCAAACTCATATGCATGGTTATCCTTATGTAAAAATCCATGGGTAGAACATACAAGCTGCTAAGCTTGAATTAAACATGACAATTCAAGTTCTCACCCTATTCTTCCAAGGTCCAAGATAGTGCATCTCTGTCCTAAGGAAACACGTCGTATACCTATCCAAGATCTTGTTTCCTTCCTACGAATCAACTCCAATGGCCCATTAACTTCACCAATACTACATGATCCATTACTACTACAAATCCAATATCTATGGCATTCCACATGATCTCCTAAAGTCCCTACAATTGCCAAACCCTTGAAAGTGATATCCCTACTATAGTCACTCCACCTATTTCCATTATCGGGGTTAAGTAACCTTCAATGTCAAGCTTATATAGATCCCTAAATCAACCCCGACAATTAATCCAATCTCTTAGTTTATCGTCCACCAAGAAACATGGTATCATGATCGAGCTCATCAGTCTAAATCCAATTTACTTCGAACCATGTAGACTTACTCGGCATCTATACTCCACTAGGATCACTCATTTAATCCAAATCTCATGTCCAGCGAGGATTCCTACTCATCCCTCCAAGTTATTTTCGTACCATTACTACTTTCCTATCAATATCCCCTAGTTAAGACAAATCCTTATACCCCCAAGAATTCTAGCTTGTGATCATAATTGTCCTACTAAATCCAATTTACTCAGGGGCAATGAAAGCTATGCTACTCTATTAACATGATCCCACCAAGTTCATCTACCAACATGAAAGCCACATAATCCACCAAAGGGTCTCAGATATCTCCCTCAAGGTTACTAGTATAGCCTCATCAAGTCATTTGTCCTTTATTCATATATCCTCAAATTGGTCTTCCCTATGGCATCGTTAGTTCTTGTGCTATCTTAGGATGATAATGCGCTTGTTCACTATGACCATTAGTTCCATAATGAACACGTGCTAGGCAAGGTTATTCAAGCTTAACCGGTTCTCTTGCAATTCCATAGGTTAGTCACATGTTTAAGGATTTGAGATGGGGTAACTCAGGAAGTCTAGAATGTTATAGGGATAGATTTCCAATCCTTAGGGAAAAGCTTGAATTCAATGAGTCGCACTTGGTTGGATAGGTTGTCACAGGAAGTCTTAAGTGCTAGTTGTGTGCCTCTTGCTTTGCTGGTCTTCAGTTGACGAGGAAGGTGAGAAAGAAGAGTAGCATAGAGGAGGTGCCTAAAGGGGGTTCTATAGTGCAAGTGCAAACAAACAAGTGCCGAAAGGGCCAAACACAAGCATTAAGATAAGGTAGGTGATATAGTCGCGTACTTATTGCCTAGGGTAAAAGGGCGACTTATATCAAAACACAAACAAATAAAAACAAGCATCATAGAACATGGTTCAATTTGAACCAATGCACGAACTCGACTTCGCATGGGGGATACACGACTCATCCTACCATAGGGTTTCTCGGACTTAGTATTCATGCTTGCTTCATGTCTCATGCAGTCTTCTGGGTTTTTATTAGGCGTCGCTAAACTTTTAGTTTGTTCGATGAAATGATCTGGGTTGGGCATGAAGAATCTTTAACAACTTCTCACCCGATGAGCTAACGGGGTGAAGGTGCTTCCTCATAGCTGGCATTGACTCCGTCTTCTGTTGTCTTCTTAATCATGACGACCCCTTTTGCCTTCTAAGGAGCCAAGGGTTCCAGGTAAGAAATCCTTTCTGCAATGACATTAACAAGGCATAGTAGAGGTACCTGTTGGCTACATTGATGACAATATTGACACCAAGATCAGGGGGTGAAGAGAACCGTTTTCCTGCTCACTATTGTGAGGGGTACCAAATGGCAAGGTTCTCATCCACCGGTGGTTGCCAATAAAATAATGGTACAGACATGGTTGATCTATTAGCGATGTATATCATGATCTTGCATATCTTACACCCTGATCGTCACATGACAAGGTTGCATCATCTTGTGGCAGTGTCAAGGGTGTCACCATCTTTCGAGTCTCGGTTTCCTCAATCCTTTGTAAGGTGTCTTCTCTCTTGTCATGGTGTCGCCAAACTTGTGTTCAGAAGATGTGGGTGAAGTTCTGGCAAGGCATCTTCCTTCTAGGTTATCCACGAGGATTACAAGGAATCTAGTGGTCAGGGGCATAAGGGTACCAACGGCCGCTTACAAAAACTTTTGAAGGTGAAGGGATCAATAAGGAAAACATATCTTAGTTTTCGGAAAAACTCGGAAGGGAAGAGAAGTATAGATAGTTTTTGAAAATTAGTGATCATTTTAAAAATAGTTTTACCCTAACTAACGACCATGCTAACTAAGGCTTCCTACAGTAAGGATGGCTCTGATACCAACTCTGTGGGGACCCGACTCATAAGTGGTGAGCATCTAATGCACATGTACAGTGATCCTAGATATCAATGCTCACTGAACACACACGAACTAAATGACAAGAGTCTTACATCCAGTACATACCGTTTTAGTCAAATATGACCTTTATGGCCAAGTCTTCATAAACCTGTAGCGGAAATCTTCAATGATAGCGTGAACCCATGCCATCTGCCTTAACCCTACATGCATTCTGACTGGGAAGTGTCCTAGCTCGCATGTTCGTCACCAAGGTACTATTGATTATATCATGTTCTTTCATGCATGGCCAATAAAATAAATAGTGGCAAGCCAATGAGTACTTTGAATTTACTCGCATGCAACCCAAGTTTTGGAACAAGGTATGACAATGCATGATATAGCACTAAGTAGGATATATTTTTCCAGAAAGCTAGTTTTGAGTGCATTGACATGTCCTAACAACTTGTAAAGTATGCATCATAAGAATTTAGATATCTAGGTGAACAACTTACATATATGAACATAAACAAAGTTTGGATCAACTCCAGTTTAATCAACATGTCAAGTCATTCGACTCGACTCAAGTAGTTCTATCCACACAACCACACACACACACACACACACACACACCAGGTTTCTTAAACAATTGACGTAGCCTGAGAGCGGTTATCCAACTGTCCTTGACCCCGGACAATGATATTTGAATAGTTTTACACTTTGCAGAGGTTGTACACTTTACCCACAAGATCTGGGGAACTTTCGTGTCATCCATGACCCGTAGTACCTCAAGTACTCGGGGTAAGCACCCGATCACTATTTTTCCCTAGGCGACACTAACATAGATTCCACTCATTGGTGCACAGCCCTCGTGTATAAACATAAAGATCTTGGGACTCCGCCATTTTTATCATCACACCTACACGAAGGGACCAACGGTGTGTCCGGTGCCCTTTAAAAACAGTCATGGCTGCCTATCCAAGCACGATCCCGTCCAGAGAGTGAACTGACGTCACCCTGTCACTAGTAATGTCGGGACCATGCCAGCATTGGACTTGGTAATCAATAATGCCCCATCCCATAATGGGTAGTGTGGTTGTGCATGTATGGTTGGAGTAACGACCGCAACTTAAACCAATCAGTTTTGGAAAACAACACACTCACTTGCCTCGGTTCACCACTTCGTCATCAAGTGGTTACTTAGCTCAACATCTCCCTCGAGCATTACTGGCACCCGACGGGGTTTTCGAAAAGTCTTTGAAAATACTTTTGTCTCCACCACCATGCATATACCCGTCTCATTTGCGTAGCACCTACTTTAGTATCCTATCTACTCCCACGCGCATAACCCTCATAGGAAGGTAGGGTCATGCACAATTCATGTATCAACAAGGAAGTAACAGAGACAACCCACCTAAATGGTTACCTTCTCATCATGATTTTGAATGCAACAATAATAAGTGCTATATGACATGCATAAAAAAGGTTTCATAGGCATGGTCAAGGGGTTGCTTGCCTGGCTCAACAAAGTCATCGGGGTCTTGAAATGTTTCTTGTCCAATTTCTAGGTGCGGGGACAGTTGAGGTGGTCGGGGGCATTGGATAGAGAGCGGCTACAGTGCCTCGGTGCACTATAGCACGCTCTAGAGCACGTCTATGGCATGTCATGGCATTTTTTAACTGCCCTGGTCGTGGCCACTTGTGTCCATCAGCCCTAGAGGGAAGTAAACAAAGGGGTGGCAGCATTGGACGCTCAAGGATGCCTTTGGATTGAGGAGGGGGTTGATAGAGAGAAGAATTGATGCTCTCCAAAGGTGAAAAGTAGGGTTTTTACCCTACAAGAATTGAGCTGTAGATGAGTGGGATCTACTGGGGGTAGAAGAGGCATAGTAGGGACTGTGGTAAAAAGATGGAGTCAAGGAGAATAGTGTAGG
>LR738710.1:466249968-466308416 GCA_902687465.1 Secale cereale
GGGGGCGAAACATGTGACTTTTAGAAATGACCAGAAGGTGTTTGATGCAAATTTGGGCAAGTAGATGAATTCTCCTTGGCATGAGATATAAAAGGATCAAATGGAATATAGAAATGGGGTTGATCACCAAGTATGAGTCTATTTGAAGAAACCTGCCAATGCAACTTTGGCAAACCCTGGGAAAAACCGAAATGGGGTTTCGAAGATTTAGTCATGCAAATCTATTATCCTTTGTGCACCACTTGGTGTAGTGTCATCATTTGGAGATTATAGAATGTCCATAAAAATTGAGATCAAAAGGAGATAGTTGGCAATGTAGAGCTGCTCATACTTGACTCTGGACAGAGATGGTTTTGAGGGCTTTTGATGATGTTAACTTGTTCTCAAAGACACGAGTCTTGGCAAGATCATCAAATATGGGATTTCTGATATGCCAGAATTTTCTTGGAATTTATAGAGAATATTTCCTTTGTAAATATTTCAAAAGTTTGAAATATGAAAAAGGGTTTTTTGATGGATTTGACCAATATTTTGAACATGACCATGTGTTGAAACTCTTATATATGGACAATATATGTCCAATAAGCTTCCCTAAATTTTCTCAAATATTTTGGAAACATTAAAATAATTTGAACCTATTAATGACCATTTCTAGCCTCATTTAAATAAAATAGGAAAATAAAAATTTAAAATAATATTATTGTGGTTTTTGGTCGTCCTATATCTAATGGGAGTAAAATATACTTTTTGAAAGATTTTCCATTCCCTAAATTAAGTACTTGTAGGTCAAGTCTCAATTCAGGGGTTTTTGGAAAGCCTACTTTAGAAAAATACTTTTTGGCCAATTTTTTTGGAAAACCTAATTTAGACAAGGATTGTAGTGAAGCTCTATGGTGGTGTTGGGAGCCTCTAATTCAGTTGTGGAGAGAGCCTCAACCTTGCTTATAAAGGTCCGGTTGACGCCTTCAGGGGCACCACTAGTGGAATCACGACATCTCGCATTGTGTGAGGGCATGAGGAGAATACGGTGGCCCTAGTCTCTTCGTGGGGAGCATTGTGCCTCCACGCCGCTCCAACGGAGACGCACTTCTCCTCGAAGGGAAGGAACTTTGGTAACACATCCTCTTCTCCATCGGCTCCACTTGTGGTTATATCTTACATTTACTTTGTGCAAGCTATTATTGTGTTGTATCCTTTGCTTGCTCTTGTTGTTGTTATTGTTAGCATCATATAGGTTGCTCACCTAGTTGTACATCTATAAAACCTATTTGTTGCTTACCTAATTTGTTAATAAAAGTTAAAAATTGGCAGTTGCATATTCACCCCCTCTAGTCAACCATATCGATCCTTTCAGTTGGTATCAGAGCCTTGTCTCTTTTTAAGGGTTTCACCACCCGAAGAGTATGGTTGATGGGAATGGGGAGGTGCCTAATACGTCTCCAACGTATCAATAATTTTTGATTGTTCCATGCTATTATATTATCTACCTTGGATGTTTTATATGCATAAATATGATATTTTATATTATTTTTGGGACTAACCTATTAACCTAGTGCCAAGTGCCAGTTTCTATTTTTTTTTCCTTGTTTTTGAGTTTCGCACGAAAGGAATATCAAGTAGAGTCCAAACAGAATAAAACTTTTGCGGTGATTTTTTTTTGACAAAAACACACCTACGTGACTTGGAGTAGGGGCCAAGGAAGCCACGGAGTGGCGGCAAGCCATAGGGGCGAACCCCGGGGGGGCGCCCTAGGCTTGTGGGCCCCCCATTACTACCCTGCACCGCCTCTTTGACCTATATATTATCTAAAAATCCAGAAACCCTAGAGGCAACCACAAAAATACTTTTCCACTGCCGCAGGTCTCTGTTCCCATGAGATCCCATCTTGGGGCCTTTTCCGGTACTCCGTCGGAGGGGAATTCAATCACGGAGGGCATCTACATCAACCTTGTTTCCCCCCCCCCGATGATGTGTGAGTAGTTTACCACAGACCTACGGGTCCATAGCTACTAGCTAGAGGGCTTCTTCTCTCTCTTTGCTCTTCAATACAATGTTCTCCTCGATGTTCTTGGAGATCAATTCAATGAAATCTTCTTTTCCGGTGTGTTTGTCGAGATATGATGAATTGTCGATTTATGATCAGATTATCTATGAATATTATTTGAGTCTTCTCTGAACTCTTTTATGCATGATTAAGATGACTTCGTATTACTCTTCGATCTATCGATTTGGTTTGGCCAACTAGATTGTTTTTTCTTGCAATGGGAGAGGTGCTTTGAAATGGGTTCAGTCTTGTGGTGTACTCACCCAATGACATAGTACGGGTAGCGAGGAACGTATAGTGTTGTTGCCGTTAAGTGTAAAAATATGGGGTTTATATCATATTGCATGAGTTTATCCCTCTACATCATGTCATCTTGCTTAAGGCGTTACCCTGTTTTTAATTTAATACTCTAGATGCATGTTGGATAGCGGTCAATAAGTGGAGTAATACTAGTAGATGCAGTCAGGGGTCAGTCTACTTGTAACAGACGTGATGCCTATATTCATGATCATTTCCTTAGATATCGTCGTAACTTTACGATTTTCTATCAATTGCTCGATAGTAATTTGTTTACCCACCACATGCTTTCTTCGAGAGAGAAGCCTATAGTGAAACCTATGCCCCCGGGTCTATTTTCCTTCATATATTTTTAGATGTACAAAATCAAAGTTCCAAGAATATCTTGCTGCAATTATTTTGCGTTTACTTTATTTAGCTTTTTTACTTTCGTGTTAAATCAATCTCTATCAGATCTTACTCTTGTTCATGACCGTGAAGAGATTGACAACCCTTTTTCACGTTGTGTGCAAGTGTTTGTTTGTTTGTGCAGGTGCACAGATTAGAGGCTTGCTTGTGCCTCCTACTGGATTGATACCTTGGTTCTCAACTGAGGGAAATACTTATCTCTACTTTGCTGCATCACCCTTTCCTCTTCAAGGGAAAAATCAACGCAAGGTCAAGAAGTAGCAGGAAGAATTTCTGGCGCTATTGCCGGGGAGGTTACACCAAGCCTACCAAGTACTTGTTATAAACTCTCATCTCTTGCACTTACATTATTTTCCATTCGCCTCTTGTTTTCATCTCCCCCCAGTTCTAAAACGTTTTCAGAAACACGCAAAATTATTTGCCCCTTTATTTGTCTTCTTTCTTTACACTTTTTCCCGCTTGCAGATTTCTTATCATGAGTGATTTTGGTATGGTAGAACCGGATGAAGAAAGGACTCACAATATTGGAGTTCTTGTTAATATGGATTCTAAAAATTTTGTTATGGGACAAGGGAACAATATGGGAAAAGGAGCCATCCAAGATTTCTTTAATTATATTGGGACTTTGCCTCATGAGGATGCTCATATCTCAAGAGAACCAAAACTTATGCGGAAGCTATTTCCACACTTGTTCTTAAACTTGAAAAGAAATTTATTCATACCCACCCCACTTTGGAAAGATTGTTTTACGAATTTCCAGTCATAAAGGACCCTGGAGCTAAAAAACATAGTTGCACTTGTCCTGATGAATGAATTTGATTTCATAATACAAGAAGCTAGAGAGATCTTCGATTTTTATGATATGAACCGTGAAAACCGGTTATGGATGAGATCCTTTACAATAGCGACTACTTATTAAGGAATTTGCTTGGAAATTATCAAATCTTTGATGAAAAACTAAAAAAACAGATTACCATTCTACACATGATCCAACAGGTTTACAATAATGTGAACTAACAATATTCTTGGATTGTAGCCGGTAACTGAAAGGGGTTTGCAAAAGGACAACTCAAGAATGCTAAGGTTTCTATGGATACTGTGTTTCAATTTATATTTGGAAAACCTAATGACAAAATCACGCCTCTGGATTTTTTTGCCAAAGATGACAATACCTAGATCGTTGCTTTTTGCCTAACCAGGGGCGTTAAACAATAGCGCTTGTTGGGAGGCAACCCATTTATTTTGAGCTTTTTATTTCTATTTTTGAATAAAGTTATCATCTAGCCTCTCATTAGGTGTGTTTTCATGTTTTAACTCAGTGTTTGTGCCAAGTAAGACCTTTGGGATGTTTGGAAGATAGTACATTGGTTTTGCTGAAAAACAGAAACTTCTGCGTCCAGTTCCGGAATTCTTTCTGACTACTGGAACGTGCAAAAACTCTGAATTGTTTACAAATTTCTGATCTACCAATTGCCCACGTTGTCCCAATTTCTCAGAATTTTAGAGATACATAGGTTTCACTTTAATTCACATCTTTACAGACTGTTCCGTTTTTGACAGATTCTGTTTTCGTTGTGTTGTTTGCTTATTTTGATGCATCTATGGCTAGTATCGGGGGGTATAAACCATGGAAAAGTAGCAATACAGTAGATATAACACCAATATAAAATAAGAATGAGTTCACAACAGTTTCTACAAGTAAGGATTGGATATGTTTTACTAACGGTTCTCACGAGTTTTCTGTTGAGTTTTGTGTTGTGAAGTTTTCAAGTTTGGGTAAAGATTTGATGGACTACGGAATAAGGAGTGGCAAGAGCCTAATCTTGGGGATGCACCCCAAGGTAATATTCAAGGACAACCAAGCATCTAAGCTTAGGGATGCCCCATATGGCATCCCCTCTTTTGTCTTCAATCTATCGGTAAATTTATTTGATGCTATATTTTTATTCACCACATGATATATATTTTGCTTGGAGCGTCTTGTATTATTCAAGTCTTTGATTTTTACTTTGCCACAATTATCCTTGTTGTACACACCTTTTGAGAAGGACACACATTAATCATGAATTTATTAGAATACTCTATGTGCTTCACTTATATCTTTTGGGCTAGGGTAGTTGCTCTAATGCTTCACTTGTATCTTTTTGAGCATGGCGATGATGTTATTTTGAAGAAATTGGTGAACTCTCTTGGTTCATTTATATTATTTTGAGAGTCTAATAACAACATGGTAATTTTCTTGGGTTGTGAATTTAGTCCTAATACGATAGGCATCCAAGGGGGATATAATAAAAACTTTCATAAAGATCATTGAATATATGAGAAGTTTGATTCCTTGCAATTGTTTTAAGATATGAAGATGGTGATATTAGAGTTATGCTAGTAGTGAATTGTGTTAAGGTTTGTGATTCCCGTAGCATGCACGTATGGTCTTCTAGTTATGTGATGAAGTTGGAGCGCAATTTATTCGTGATTGTCTTCCTTTGCGTGAAAGTCGGGAGCGCGTGATGGTTAACTCCTACCAACCTCTCCCTGAGGAGCATGCGTAGTAGTACTTTGCTTTGAGGGATAATATTTTTTTGCAATAAGTATGCGAGTCCTTTATGACTAATGTTGAGTCCATGGATTATACGCATTCTCACCCTTCCACCTTTGCTAGCCAGTCTAGTACCGCGCAACTTTCGCCGATGCATTAAACTCACTTTATACCCTTCCTCAAAACAGCCACTATACCTACCAATTATGGCATTTTCATAGCCATTCTGAGATATATTGCCATGTAACTCCACCATTCGGTCATATGGGTTTGAGTTATCTTGAGTTGTAATTTTGAGTTGTAAGTAAATAAAAGTGTGATGATCATTATTATTAGAACATTGTCCCATGTGAGGTTATAAATAAAAGAGGCCAAGGAGCCCAAATAATAAAAGAGGTCAAAGAGCCCAAATAAAATAAATAGAAAAAGAGTCTCCAAAAACAGACGAGTCTAAAAAATGAGAGAAAAAGAGAGAAGGGACAATGTTATTATCCTTTTGCACACTTGTGCTTCAAAGTAGCACCATGTTTTTCATGATAGAGAGTCTCCTATTTTGACACTTTCATATATTACTAGTGGAAATTTTTCGTTATAGAACTTGGCTTGTATATTCCAACGAGGGGCTTCCTCAAATGACCTAGCTCTTCATGAGCAAGCAAGTTGGATGCACACTCACTTAGTTTTCTTTTTGAGCTTTCATACACTTATAACTCTATTGCATCTGTTACATGGCAATCCGTACTCACTCACATTGATATCAATTGATGGACATCTCCATAGCCCATTAATTTTCCTAGTTGATGTGAGACTTTCTCCCTACTTTTGTCTACTACCACCTTCTATTCCACCTACAGTGCTATGTCCATGGCTCACGCTCATGTATTGTGTGAAGAGTTGAAAAAGCTGAAGCACATTATAAATTGTGAACCAATTGCTTGGCTGACACCAGGGTGGGCATGATTTATACTTTGTGTTAAGAAGATGGAGGATAAAAAGACTATATGATTTTGTAGGGATAACTTTCTTTAGCCATATTATTTTTGAAGCTTCATGATTTTGCTTTCTAGTATGCTTGAAATATTATTGTTTTTATGTCAATGAACTTTTGTTTTGGATCATATGGATCTGAACATTCATGCCAAAATAAGAATAAATACATTGCTAAATATGTTAGGTAGCATTCCACATTAAAAATTCTATTTTTATCCTTTACCTGCTCGAGGACGATCAGGAATTCAACTTGGGGACTCTTGATACATCGCCAACGTATCAGTAATTTTTTAATGTTCCATGCTATTATATTATCAACTTTGGATGTTTTATATGCATGAATATGCTATTTTATATTATTTTCGGGACTAACCTATTAACCTAGTACCCAGTGCCAGTTTATGTTTTTTTCCATGTTTTTGAGTTTCGCATGAAAGGAATATCAAACGGAGTCCAAACGGAATAAAACTTCCGCGGTGAGTTTTTCTGGACAAAAACACACCTACGTACCTTGGAGTAGGGGTCAGCGAAGACACGGTGTGGCAACAAGCTGTAGGGGGTGCCCCAGGGGGGAGTGGCCTGGGCATGTGCCCCCTCGTGACTCCCCTGCACAGCCTATTTCCATATATATTCTCTAAAAATCCAGAAACCCTAGAGGCATCCACGAAAATACTTTTCCACCGCCGCAGGTCTCTGTTCCCATGAGATCCCATCTTGGGGCCTTTTCCGGTACTCCGCCGGAGCGGGATTCAATCACGGAGGGCATCTACATCAACCTTGCTGCCCCTTCGATGATGTGTGAGTAGTTTACCACAGACCTACGGGTCCATAGCTCATAGCTAGATGTCTTCTTCTCTCTGTTAGATCTTCAATATAATGTTCTCATCAATGATCCCGGAGATCTATTCGATGTAGTATTATTTTGCGGTCTGTTTATCGAGATCTGATGAATTGTGGATTTATGATCAAATTAGCTATGAATATTATTTGAGTCTTCTCAGAACTCTTTTATACATGATTAAGATAGCTTTGTATTTCTCTTCAATCTATCAATTTGGTTTGGCCAACTAGATTGGTTTTTCTTGCAATGGGAGAGGTGCTTTGTGATGGGTTCAATCTTGCGGTGTCCTCACCCAGTTACATAGTAGGGGTAGCGAGGCACGTATTGTGTTGCTTCCATTAAGGATAAAAGGTGGGGTTTATATCATAGTGCATGAGTTTATCCATCTACATCATGTCATCTTGGTTAAGGCATTACTCTGTTTTAACTTAATACGATAGATGCATGATGGATAGAGATCGATAAGTGGGGCAATAGTAGTAGATGCAGGCATGAGTCGGTCTACTTGTCACAGACGTGATGCATATATTCATGATCATTGCCTTAGATACCATCATAACTTTGCTCTTTTCTATCAATTGCTCAATAGTAATTTGTTTAGCTATCGTATGCTTTCTTCGAGAGAGAAGCCTCTAGTAAAACCCATGGCCCCCGGGTCTATTTCCCTTCATACATTTTCATATCTATAAAATCGAAAACCCAAAAATATCTTGGTGCAATTATTTTGCGTTTACTTTAGTTAGCTTTTTTACTTTCGTTTTAAATCTATCTCTATCAGATCTCACTCTTGTTCGTGACCATGAAGGGATTGACAACCCCTTTTTCATGTTGTGTGCAAGTGTTTGTTAGTTTGTGCAGGTGCATAGATTGGAGACTTGCTTGTGCCTCCTACTAGATTGATACCTTGGTTCTCAACTGAGGGAAATACTTATCTCTACTTTGTTGCATCACCCTTTCCTCTTCAAGGGAAAAATCAACGCAAGCTCAAGAAGTAGCAGTGCCCGAGGCCATGGAGTTGAACTCGGCCACTCAAGATGACTTAAATGAAGCTATGGACTCACTTAAGACGTCTATGAAGACCGAGGTCAAGTCCATGCTTAAAGAATTGCTTGAGGGGTGGAAAACTACTCTCGACCTGGTGCTTGGGGTTAATCCCATTGCATCGGAATCAGAGGCCAATTCCAGCAAGGAAGAGGCTAAAGGTACGCATACCTCCTCTCATCTTAACAATAATCGAACGGGAACCTTTGCCTTGGTTCCCCTCCCCCGGTCTATAGTGGACCCGTCCCTACACCGCATATTAACCATCTTGGTCCGCCTCCTAAGCTTGTGAAGGGTGAGTATGCTAATTGGGTTTTTCGCATCAAGTCTCAATTGAATCACAACTCAACAAACCTCTAGAGGGTCATCGAGCATGGTTTCTACCCACATGATCCAAACAACCTCACCCCAAGAGAAGAAGTGGACAATCAATACAATCACTACGCCATGTTCATGCTCCAGGCCAGAGTGCCTCCTGAGGATCTCTCTCACTTGCGACCATTCACTCATGAAAAGGATTGTTGGGAACATATCAAGTCTTTGTACAAAGGGAGCTCAAGCATTCAATGGTCTATCTTTGAAGTGGTTCTTGATGAGGCCTGTAATGCCCCGGATGTAATACTTTCCCTTTTGGGCAATATAATATATCTCTGGCTTCATCAATTCCATTCCGGGTTCTTCGTCTTCGGGTTTTCATCGTTTTGTCGTGTGCGTGTGTGGCATTCATTCATATCATGTAGTCTTGTGCATCGCATTGCATTTGTGTTGTCATTTGCATCCGGTCCCACGCGTTCCTTTCCGTTGTCCGTTTCGAGTTCCGGAGCTCCCTCATGCGTCCGTGGCATCCCCGAGGCCTACTTTGGTGTTTGGCCATGTAACGTTTCCGGTTTGGAGTGAGACTTGTCGTGTGTTGTTGTTTTGGTGTGTGTAACCCGCCTGTCGAATCTCGTCGCGTTTGGAGTTCGTTTGCTACCCCAAAAGTTATTCTCGTGGGCTGAAAGTACCTCCACTTTGAGGCCCAAGACACCCCTCCAACAGCCCACCAAACCAACCCAAACCCCTCCCTTCATCTAGGCCATCCAATTCTGATCGCGTGGCCGAAAACCACACCTCATTTGGACACCCTAGCTCCTTGTGCCTATATATTTGTCCATCTTCCCCAATTTTTGCCCTAAAAATAAACCCTAGCCCCTTCATCCACTTCCTCCAGCCATCTTCCTCCACTCCGGCCGGAGCTCGCCGGAGCCGCGCCACCCTTCACCGCCGCCGGAATCTTCGCCGCCGCCGCGCTCCGGTCGTCCTCCGCCGCGGGCCTCGCCGGCCAGCGCCGCCACCTCACCGGCCGGGGCCACCGCATCCGCCTCCTCCCGCCGGTCCCCGCCTCTCCTCCCGTCGGCGCTGCCCGCAGGGAGCCCCGCCGCTCCATCACCCGAAGGCCGCCGCCGCTCGGGATCGAGCAGAGGATCCCGTCGATCTCCCCGATCCGTCCGCTCCAGCGCCTCCCTGGCCCGATCCGCCAGCGTGCCGAAGGCCCAGGGCCTCCCGCAGCTTCCTCCTGGGCCGCCTCCCTCCTCCGCCGAGCCGACCCAGCCTGCCTCCTTCGTCCGCAAGCCCTCGAGGCCAGCCGCCACCACCTGGATCGAGGGGAGTCAGGCGCTCCCCGATCCGATCGCCACCACCCCGCCTGGGCCAGTTCAGGCCGGGTGGGCCGAACCCTAGATCCAGCCGGGCCCGCGCCGAGGCCCCAGCCTCCTCCCTCGCTGGGCCGCGCCGCTCCGAGGCCCACCGCCTCCTCTCCTCTCTGATCTGGGCCGGCCCGCTCCAGATCCAGCCGCGTTGACTCCGTTTGACCCGAGGAGGTAGTCCGTTTTTTCCACTAAGTCCCTGGATATTTAGTCTCTGATGCAGTTTTAAAACGTGGATAACTTTTTGTGTGTTGGTCCGATTTGAGTGAATGATATGTCAAAATGTTCGTGGAGACTTGTACTACATTTCATTCCATTGTGCCATGCATGTTTGAGGTCATATAGATGCTTAAATATCTATTGGAAGAGTGCAACTCGTTATAAACTGCTGTTAGTAGATGTTTTCATGCTATCTTTGCAATGTGATAACTTGGTGTGTGTTTATGCAAATGATGCAAATGATATGTCCACGTGTTCGTCATGCAATGCTCTACATGTTGATTGCTTTAGCTTGCATGATAGATTTAATCTTGCCATGGTTATCTCCTTTGCAAAGTGCTATGTGGCTGTTATGTTTTTAAACTTGTTACGAGATGCCTCGTAGAGGAACTCGTTGCTATCGTTGTGTTTGTCCCCTTGATGCATGCTTAGATGTTTTGGACTCACCATCATGTGTACTTTGCTGTGGTGCTTACCACTTGCCATGTTTAGATTTGAGGTGACTTAAACTTGCTCACAAAGATGCTATGATGAAACTGCTGTTTTAACACTTAGTGAAATTTCACTAAGTCTGGAATCTGTAATTTCCAGTTGCCATGTTTACTCGTTGTTCTAGGCCAATCCATGATAGTTTTGGAGTGACTCTTGATGATTCCTTGTTGTATATATTGTTGGCTATCCATTCATGCTCTCACATGCTTATTTGAGTGGCTGTAGCATGTTTAACTCTTGCTCCCAAGTTGCAACAAATTACTGCTGTCAGGTTTTTGTTGTCAAGTTCATTATGCCATAGCTTGTTGCTATTGATCCATGGCTCCTTTGGGGATGCTCCAATGGAATTTTTTGCTGTAGGATATGTCTAGTTTACGTCCATGCTCTTTGCCATGATGTTTGAGTGCTGTAGGCCATTTATCTCTTGCTCCAAAGTTGCTATGTGGCTGATATTTTCAGCTTGTGCATGTTTATTGTTTCGGGTGTAACTTTTAGCCCGTAGCTCCGTTTTGAGCAAGTCCTATATGAAACTTGTGTGATTTTTCATGTAGATTCATAATATCCTATTGTTAACATGTATTGAAGCATTTTTGCTTGATGCATATTGTTGTGCTATAACACTGTGCTTCCTAAGTAGACTTTCTGTGCTTCCATAGTGCATCTGTTTTGCTTCCATAGTGCATCAGCCATGCATCCAGTAATCTTTCTGCGCATTGCATCTTGTTTGATTCGTTGCCTTGTGTTCTTGTGTTTGAGTAGAGCCGGAAGCTGAGATTGAGTACGAGTACGAGCACGAGGTTACTACCGATCTTGAGAACGAGGACCCCTCTTACGATCCCATCGACAACTCTTCAGGCAAGATGACCGAACCCCGATAACATTACTATCTTTGCCTATTGCTAGAAGTCTCGATCTATAGTTTTGCCTCGATGCCCATGTTTTTCCTGTCAGCCTCCTATTGTAACCATGAACCTGTTTAACCACCCTACCTATGCAAACCATTGATTGGCTATACGTAGGCTTCGCTCAGCCCCTCTTATAGCATTGTTAGTTGCAGGTGAAGATTGAAGATTCTTGCTTCTTGTTGAAGCTTATTGGGATATCACACTATATTAATTATTAAATGAAATCATCTATATATTGGTAATGGGTGGAAGGCTAAGCCTTTGCTTGGTGATTTGTTCCACTCATGCCGTTAGGAACCGTATAAACCGGTGTTATGTTCCTTGATTATGTGTTCCTCACACGGTTGGGGTTATGGGACCCCCTCCATAAACCGCTAAGTGCTAAGTCTTTTCCAGCAAGTCCCAACATTGGTACTATTTGCCTAATAACTAAAAACTTGCATAGGGAGTAATTCACCCTCTTTCTTAATCAACAACCCCGGGCCAGTGCTCCACATGAGTGTTGGTCCGAAATGAGCAGACTGCGGGGCCACCTCAAGGAAACTCGAGGTCTGGTAAAAACCCGTAGGATGACTTATCCGGTCGTGGCCTGAGACGAGATACGCGCGGCTACTATCAGGGTGTCGGCACGCCGGGAGGATTTGCTGGATTAGCCTTACCTTAGTTCGGAGTATCTTGAGCACGGGATTCCGAGGATACTCGGGTCTTCCCACCTTGGAGTTGCGACTCCACGGATCATGGGCTTGTCATGGGCCAAGTTGGAACACCCCTGCAGGGTTATGAACTTTCGAAAGCCGTGCCCGCGATTATGTGGCAGGTGGGAGCTTGTTAATATCCGGTTGTAGAAAACTGGACACAATGTTCCAATACACGGTGGGGTTATGTATGACTTGCTTTAGTTAGGATCACTTCGTGATCATCTCTCGACCGAGGCACCTTCTCTTCTCGCTCTCTTTTACGTAAGTTAGTGCTAGTGCTACTGCAGACTCTTGTTCTTTCTTCAGCCTTGTTCCACACCCAAGGCTGGGATAGTTGTGTTACCCGGGAACGGGATTGCTGAGTCCTCTGTGGCTCATAGTTACTTCAACACACCAGATGCAGGTACGATGGTGAGCTACACAGGCGATGGCACTGAGCTAGACTGGGAGTACGACGAGGAGCGTAGCCATTACTACGTGAACTATCCGGCTGATCAGTAGAGCTTCTACTAGGATTCGATCTAGACCTGTGGTTTAAGTTATGTTTGGTATCTTGTCATTTGGATCTTTACCCTTAGATGGGCTGTGATGTTTATCTGTATGATGATTGGATATGTAATGAATTTGTGTGACGTGGCGAGTGTAAGCCAACTATCTTTTCAGTTTTCCATCCCCATTTTTACATGAGATGTGCAAAGGTACCAAACTTGCGATCATTCCAGAATGGGCTTATATCTTTAAGTCGTGCCTCGACACGTAGGAGATATAGTCCCATCCTGGGCATTACAAGTTGGTATTCAGAGCCTTCTCCGACCTAGAAGCCCCCACTGATTGATCAAATCGTTGACGGTCGAGTCTAGGCACACACTGAAAATGTTTTGAGTCCTATATTTATATCGGAGAGTAGGATTTCTTTGCTCCTCAACCCCTTTCATTCCGGTGAGGACTCCTGACGTCTACTCTTGCCTCTTCTACTTTCAAAAATTGCACCAATTTTTTTTAGGAATCTCGCGAGTATTGTTGGATTGTTTCGATGTCCTTGTGACGAGAATATTGTTCTCGATGCCTCCTGACATTAGGAGTTGTGGCAGTGTCCCGGGGAGTTGAACTTCGGGGTATTGTCGTCACAAGCATATCGCGACAGTACTAGAATACTTAAGACGGCCGATATCGAAAACTCTCCTATACGGTTAGTGGCAAGATAACCCCGACATCACCCAGTACTGGGGAGGTAGTTCGGGAGTATTGCCATAGCTTTGTATAGTGGATGTTTTTCGAAGGTCCGAGGTAGACGGTTTCCGAGAACAACTGGTTATGTGTTGAAGGATGGATACAGCTGGATGTAGGTTTAGAGTTGATTGCGCGGTGCTTCCCCTGTATCCCCAACACCTGATTGCATAACTGGAAACTTTCGGAAATTAATAGGTGGGTTTATCCAGTAGATCGTAGGCATTCTTCCAACGAATGCAGGTTAGCGAGTTCGGGGTTCTACATTGAGTGAAGTGGTTTTATGGCCGATGTTCCGATCGGGAGTTGCATCTTAAAGGGTCCTTGGCTATGCTGATCCGGGGATTGCAAAACCTTTTCGTAACGCGTTCATAAGCTTACATCACAAAGATGTCGAACGAAGCTCCTATCTTGTGTTTGTTCCATCTGTACCTTGTGTTTTTTCTTATTTACCTTTTGTCTCCCAGTGGCTTCTCGTGAAGATTGTTGTTATCATTAAGCTGAGAATTTCATTCGTTCCTCTTGTTCGAATGATTCTTGTGAAGACTATGTTGCATTTCTATCCGTTGTTTCAAGTTATACCTTCTTTCAATCAATTGCTGATTGGTGGTCATCTCTTTCAGGATGGCTCCGAAACGGGTTCCCAACGCTAACCCAGAGGGTGAAGAGGTTCCAGATCATCCTCCTTCCCCTCCTCCTCCGTCTGAGGCTTGGAGAGCGATTATGCAAACTACAAATCAGAACACCCAGATGTTGATGCAGATGATGCAGCAAATGCAAGCAAATCAAGCAAATCAGGGTGCTCCAGGGAACCAAGGCAATTTCTTCAACCAGCAGCACAATGCTACGCTCAACCAGTTCTTGGCCAATCAACCAAAGGCTTTCAGTTACTGTGTCGACCCTCTCGATGCTGAAGATTGGATCACTGATATCAAGAAGCATTTTGAGTGCAGCAACGTAAGGCCTGAGGACTATGTGAAATTTGCAGCCTTCCAACTCAAAGACCAAGCAGCTTACTGGTGGCAGCAGTACAAAGACTCCAGAGAAGGGCGTGTGATCTCTTGGGATGATTTCTGCAAGGACTTTCGCTCTCACCACATTCCAACAAGTGTCATCGAGGGTATGCGTGAGCAACTCCGCAACCTGAAGCAAGGCTCAATGACTTTCTACCAGTATAATGTCAAGTTCCAAAACCTCGCCCGCTATGCCAAGCAAGACATACTAGATGCCAAGAGCAAGATCTATCAGTTCCGTGGAGGTCTCAAGGATGAACTTCAACTTGCTCTCACCTTGTTCGAGCCTGAGGAGTTCGACAAATTCTATAACATGGCGCTCAACCAAGAGGCAGCCCAGCTCAAGATGGAGGCTTCGAAAAAGAGGATTCGAGATGCCGTTCACTCCTCCTCATCTTCTCAAGTCGTCGCGAAGCAACAGAAATTTTGGCTTCCTCCTCCTCCAGTGATTCGAGCTCCCTACAACAAATCCTACAGCAACAAGAACTCTAGTGGCCGTGGTTTCTCCCACTCACCCAACCCGAGCAACCAGTCGAAGAATCAGTTTCAGTCTCAAGGTTCCAAGTCAAGTGGTTCTCATTTCCGTCCTCTCTCAGAAGTGGTCTGCAACAAGTGCACTCAGAAAGGTCACTATGCTAACAAGTGACCCAAGGCGCCTTCCGCCACCTCCACCTGTCAGCACAACTATTGTCAAGCATAATCCCAAGCAAGCAAGGGTGAATCGGATGAATGCAGCGCAAGCAGAGAATTCTTCTGATGTGATTTTGGGTAACCTCTCAGTTAACTCTATCCCTGCAAAAGTTTTGTTTGATTCTGGTGCTTCTCTCAGTTTCATATCAAGGCCATTCTTTACCAATCATAATTTCACTTTGGCATTTCTTGATAAGAAGTTGCAAATTATTTCTCCGGGCAAATGCATGACTTCAAACTTGATGGCTCCGAATGTATCTATTCGCATGCGTGATTATCGCTTTCTGGCTAATCCGGTGGTTCTCGGCAATTCCGACATTGACCTCATCCTCGGGATGGACTGGCTTTCTCAGCATGATGCTCAAATTGATTGTGCAAATAAGGAAGTCAAGATTACCCATCCTGATGAAGATGTGATTATCTTCGCCTCCAGGGATAACACAATCAGGCTTTTCTCTCTCAATGACAAGGGCGAGATTATTGCCATCTCTCAAATTCCGGTGGTTAACGAATACGAAGACGTCTTTCCTGAAGAACTTCCAGGCATGCCTCCACACCGTCAAGTGGAATTCGTCATTGAACTCGAGCCTGGTACTGAGCCAGCATGCCGGCGTCCGTACAAGCTCTCTCCTGGAGAGTTGAAGGAGTTGAAGAAGCAGCTCGATGAACAGGAATGTTTGGGTCTGATCAGGACTAGTACGTCTCCTTGGGGCTATGGTGTCTTATTTGTCAAGAAGAAGGATGGCACGGAGCGCCTTTGCGTCGATTACCGGCCATTGAACAAGAAGACAATAAAGAACAAGTATCCGCTCCCCAACATCAACGAACTGTTCGAGCAGCTCAAAGGAGCTAAAGTTTTCTCAAAGCTCGATCTCCGAATGGGCTATCACCAAATTCGCATTCGCGAGGAAGATATCCACAAGACTGCCTTCAGAACGAGCTACGGCTCATATGAGTATACAGTCATGTCTTTTGGTCTCGCCAATGCTCCACCTACCTTCTCGATAATGATGCACTACATCTTCAACCCCTACACCGGCGAGTTTGTGCTTGTGTATCTGGATGACATTTTGGTATTTTCCAAGAATGAAGAAGATCACGAAAAGCACCTCCGTCTCGTTCTCGACAGACTCCGTGAACATAAGTTCTATGCCAAGTTCTCCAAGTGCGAATTTTGGCTCGATAAGGTCTTGTACCTGGGCCATATCATCTCCGCTGACGGTATTGCGGTAAACCCCGAGAAAGTTGAAGCAATTGTCAACTGGGAAGCTCCTCAGAACGTCAAGCAACTCCGAAGCTTCCTTGGTCTTGCCAGCTATTGCAGAAGGTTCGTTGAGAACTTCTCCAAGATTGCCAAGCCTCTTTCCAACTTGCTGCAGAAGAATGTCAAGTACTACTGGTCTCCAGATTGTGAAGTGGCATTCAAAACTCTCAAAGAAAAGCTCGTCTCTGCTCCAGTTCTAACTCCTCCAGATGAGTCCAAGCCCTACGAAGTATTCTATGATGCTTCCCTTCAAGGACTTGGTGGTGTGCTTATGCAGGACAAGAGAATTGTGGCATACACTTCTCGTCAGCTGAAGCCAAGTGAGAAGAACTACCCCACACATGATCTTGAACTAGCAGCTGTGGTACATGCTTTGATTACGTGGAGACACCTTCTGTTGGGCAGAAAAGTCGACATCTTCACCGATCACAAGAGCTTGAAGTACATCTTCACACAACCGAATCTGAACCTCCGCCAGACTCGTTGGGTCGAAATGATCCAAGAGTATGATCCCAGCATCAAATACACACCTGGCAAGGCGAATGTGATTGCAGATGCTTTGAGCAGAAAGGCATATTGCAACAGCCTTCTTATCAAGCCGTTCCAGCCTGAGCTTTGTGAAGCATTCAGGAAACTCAACCTCCAAGTTGTTCCGCAGGGTTTTCTTGCAAATCTTCAAGTTGCTCCTACCTTGGAAGATCGGATCCGTGAGGCCCAACTCAGTGATGCTATGGTGCAGAAAGTGAAACATGGTATTGCAAAGGGTACTCCTAAATACGAGTGCTATCGCGTTGATGAGAGAGATACCTTGTTCTTCGAGGACAGACTCGTGGTTCCCAAAGGTGATCTCAGGAAGCTCATAATGGAAGAAGCACATGATTCTCTCCTTTCCATTCATCCTGGCAGTTCCAAGATGTACCAAGACCTCAAGCAATCTTACTGGTGGACACGCATGAAAAGGGAGATTGCCCAATTCGTGAATGAATGTGATGTCTGCAGAAGAGTGAAGGTAGAGCATCAACGTCCAGCCGGTCTTCTCCAACCTCTTCCTATTCCCGAGTGGAAATTCGACCACATTGAAATGGATTTCGTCACTGGTTTTCCTAAGTACAAGAGAGGGAATTATTCTCTCTTCGTGGTGATTGACAAGCTTACCAAAGTCGCTCACTTCCTTCCAGTCAAAGAATCAATCAATGCAGCTCAACTGGCAGAATTGTACACTTCCAGAATTGTGTCCTTACATGGCATTCCTCAAGTTATCTCCTCAGACCGTGGAAGTTTGTTCACTTCTAAGTTCTGGGACTCCTTTCAGTCTGCCATGGGCACTAAGATCAGGTTCAGCACTGCTTTTCACCCTCAGACTAGTGGTCAAGTCGAGAGAGTGAATCAGATTCTAGAAGACATGCTCAGAGCCTGTGTCATATCTTTTGGCATGAAATGGGAAGATTGCCTTCCATTTGCCGAGTTCTCTTACAACAACAGCTTCCAAGCAAGTGCCGGCAAAGCTCCGTTTGAAATCCTCTATGGCAGAAAGTGTCGTACCCCTCTCAACTGGTCCGAGACTGGTGAACGTCAACTTCTTGGCAATGACTTGATCTCAGAAGCCGAAGAAATGTGCAAAGTCATACGTGAGAATCTCAAGGCCGCTCAGTCGCGTCAGAAGAGCTACTATGACGGCAAGCATCGTGATTTGGCCTTCAACATTGGGGATCATGTCTATCTCCGTGTTTCTCCGATGAAAGGAACCCAAAGATCCGGTATCAAAGGAAAGCTTGCTCCTAGATACGTCGGGCCTTTCAAGATCCTTGGCAAAAGAGGCGACCTAGCCTATCAACTTGAGCTCCCTTCCAACTTCGCCAATGTTCATGATGTGTTTCATGTGTCTCAACTCCGCAAGTGCTTCAAGACTCCTGAACGCATGATTCCGTTTGAAGAGATTGATCTTCAACAAGACTTGTATTACCGAGAGCATCCCGTTGCTATTCTCGAAGAAACCGAGCGCAAGACCCGCAACAAGTCCATCAAATTCTTGAAAGTCAAGTGGTCACACCATACCGACCGAGAAGCTACGTGGGAACGAGAAGATCATCTTCGTTCCGAGTACCCTTCCTTTTTCTAGTCCTAGATCTCGGGACGAGATCTTTTTGTAGTAGAGAAGAGTTTGTAATGCCCCGGATGTAATACTTTCCCTTTTGGGCAATATAATATATCTCTGGCTTCATCAATTCCATTCCGGGTTCTTCGTCTTTCGGGTTTTCGTCATTTTGTCGTGTGCGTGTGTGGCATTCATTCATATCATGTAGTCTTGTGCATCGCATTGCATTTGTGTTGTCTATTGCATCCGGTCCCACGCGTTCCTTTCCGTTGTCCGTTTCGAGTTCCGGAGCTCCCTCACGCGTCCGTGGCATCCCCGAGGCCTACTTTGGTATTTGGCCGTGTAACGTTTCCGGTTTGGAGTGAGACTTGTCGTGTGTTGTTATTTTGGTGTGTGTAACCCACCTGTCGAATCTCGTCGCGTTTGGAGTTCGTTTTCTACCCCAATAGTAATTCTCGTGGGCTGAAAGTACCTCCACTTTGAGGCCCAAGACACCCCTCCAACAGCCCACCAAACCAACCCAAACCCCTCCCTTCATCTAGGCCATCCAATTCTGATCGTGTGGCCGAAAACCACACCTCATTTGGACAAGCCTAGCTCCTTGTGCCTATATATTTGTCCATCTTCCCCAATTTAATAAACCCTAGCCCCTTCATCCCCTTCCTCCAGCCATCTTCCTCCACTCCGGCCGGAGCTCGCCGGAGGAGCTCGCCGGAGCCGCGCCACCCTTCACCGCCACCGGAATCTTCGCCGCCGCCGCGCTTCGGTCGTCCTCCGCCGCGGGCCTCGCCGGCCGGCGCCGCCACCTCACCGGCCGGGGCCACCACATCCGCCACCTCCCGCCGGTCCCCGCCTCTCCTCCCGCCGGCGCTGCCCGCAGGGAGCCCCGCCGCTCCATCGCCCGAAGGCCGCCGCCGCCGCTCGGGATCGAGCTGAGGATCCCGTCGATCTCCCCGATCCGTCCGCTCCAGCGCCTCCCTGGCCCAATCCGCCGGCGCGCCGAAGGCCCAGGGCCTCCCGCAGCTTCCTCCTAGGCCGCCTCCCTCCTCCGCCGAGCCGGCCCAGCCTGCCTCCTTCGTCCACAAGCCCTCGAGGCCAGCCGCCGCCGCCTGGATCGAGGGGAGCCAGGCGCTCCCCGATCCGATCGCCACCGCCCCGCCTGGGCCAGTTCAGGCCGGGTGGGCCGAACCCTAGATCCAGTCGGGCCTGCGCCGAGGCCCCAGCCTCCTCCCTCGCTGGGCCGCGCCACTCCGTGGCCCACCGCCTGCTCTCCTCTCCGATCCGGGCCGGCCCGCCACAGATCCAGCCGCGTTGACTCCGTTTGACCCGAGGAGGTAGTCCGTTTTTTCCACTAAGTCCCTGGATATTTAGTCTCTAATGCAGTTTTAAAACATGGATAACTTTTTGTGTGTTGGTCCGATCTGAGTGAATGATATGTCAAAATGTTCGTGGAGACTTGTACTACATTTCATTCCATTGTGCCATGCATGTTTGAGGTCATCTAGATGCTTAAATATCTGTTGGAAGAGTGCAACTCGTTATAAACTTCTGTTAGTAGATGTTTTCATGCCATCTTTGCAATGTGATAACTTGGTGTGTGTTTATCCAAATGATGCAAATGATATGTCCACGTGTTCGTCATGAAATGCTCTACATGTTGATTGCTTTAGCTTGCATGATAGATTTCATCTTGCCATGCTTATCTCCTTTGCAAAGAGCTATGTGGCTGTTATGTTTTTAAACTTGTTACGAGATGCCTCGTAGAGGAACTCGTTGCTATCGTTGTGTTTGTCCCCTTGATGCATGCTTAGATGTTTTGTACTCACCATCATGTGTACTTTGCTGTGGTGCTTACCACTTTCCATGTTTAGCTTTGAGGTGACAAACTTCCTCACAAAGATGCCATGATGAAACTATTGTTTTAACACTTAGTGAAATTTCACAAAGTCTGGAATCTGTAATTTCCAGATGCCATGTTTGCTTGTTGTTCTAGGCCAATCCATGATAGTTTTGGAGTGACTCTTGATGATTCCTTGTTGTATATATTGTTGGCTATCCATTCATGCTCTCACATGCTTATTTGAGTGATGTAGCATGTTTAACTCTTGCTCCCAAGTTGCAACAAATTACTGCTGTCAGGTTTTTGTTGTCAAGTTCATTATGCCATAGCTTGTTGCTATTGATCCATGGCTCCTTTGGGGATGCTCCAATGGAATTGTTTGCTGTAGGATATGTCTAGTTTATGTCCATGCTCTTTGCCATGATGTTTGAGTGCTGTAGGCCATTTATCTCTTGCTCCGAAGTTGCTATGTGGCTGATATTTTTAGCTTGTGCATGTTTATTGTTTCGGGTGTAACTTTTAGCCCGTAGCTCCGTTTTGAGCAGGTCCTATATGAAACTTGTGTGATTTTTCATGTAGATTCATAATATCCTATTGTTAACATGTTTTGAAGCATTTTTGCTTGATGCATATTGTTGTGGTATAACACTGTGCTTCCTAAGTAGACTTTCTATGCTTCCATAGTGCATCTGTTTTGCTTCCATAGTGCATCAGCCATGCATCCAGTAATTTTTCTGCGCATTGCATCTTGTTTGATTCGTTGCCTTGTGTTCTTGTGTTTGAGTAGAGCCGGAAGCTGAGATTGAGTACGAGTACGAGCACGAGGTTACTACCGAGCTTGAGAACGAGGACCCCTCTTACGATCCCATCGACAACTCTTCAGGCAAGATGACCGAACCCCGATAACATTACTATCTTTGCCTATTGCTAGAAGTCTCGATCTATAGTTTTGCCTCGATGCCCATGTTTTTCTTGTCAGCCTCCTATTGTAACCATGAACCTGTTTAACCACCCTACCTATGCAAACCATTGATTGGCTATACGTAAGCTTCGCTCAGCCCCTCTTATAGCATTGTTAGTTGCATGTGAAGATTGAAGATTCTTGCTTCTTGTTGAAGCTTATTGGGATATCACACTATATTAATTATTAAATGAAATCATCTATATATTGGTAATGGGTGGAAGGCTAAGCCTTTGCTTGGTGATTTGTTCCACTCATGCCGTTAGGAACCGTATAAACCGGTGTTATGTTCCTTGATTATGCGTTCCTCACATGGTTGGGGTTATGGGACCCCCTCGATAAACCGATAGGTGCTAAGTCTTTTCCAGCAAGTCCCAACATTGGTACTATTTGCCTAATAACTAAAAACTTGCATAGGGAGTAATTGACCCTCTTTCTTAATCAACAACCACGGGCCAGTGCTCCACATGAGTGTTGGTCCGAAATGAGCAGACTGCGGGGCCACCTCAAGGAAACTCGAGGTCTGGTAAAAACCCGTAGGATGACTTATCCGGTCGTGGCCCGAGACGAGATACGCGCGGCTACTATCAGGGTGTCGGCACGCCGGGAGGATTTGCTGGATTAGCCTTACCTTATTTTGGAGTATCTTGAGCACGGGATTCCGAGGATACTCGGGCCTTCCCACCTTGGAGTTGCGACTCCGCGGATCGTGGGCTTGTCATGGGCCAAGTTGGAACACCCCTGCAGGGTTATGAACTTTCGAAAGCCGTGCCCGCGGTTATGTGGCAGATGGGAGCTTGTTAATATCCGGTTGTATAAAACTGGACACCATGTTCCAATACACTACCAGCGTGTGTACCGTGACGGTCTTTTTCCGAAAGGGGTTCGGGAAGTGAACATGGTGGGGTTATGTATGACTTGCTTTAGTTAGGATCACTTCGTGATCATCTCTCGACCGAGGCACCTTCTCTTCTCGCTCTCTTTTACGTAAGTTAGTGCTAGTGCTACTGCAGACTCTTGTTCTTTCTTCAGCCTTGTTCCACACCCAAGGCTGGGATAGTTGTGTTACCCGGGAACGGGATTGCTGAGTCCTCTGTGGCTCATAGTTACTTCAACACACCAGATGCAGGTACGATGGTGAGCTACACAGGCGATGGCACTGAGCTAGACTGGGAGTACGACGAGGAGCGTAGCCATTACTACGTGAACTATCCGGCTGATCAGTAGAGCTTCTACTAGGATTCGATCTAGACCTGTGGTTTAAGTTATGTTTGGTATCTTGTCATTTGGATCTTTACCCTTAGATGGGATGTGATGTTTATCTGTATGATGATTGGATATGTAATGAATTTGTGTGACGTGGCGAGTGTAAGCCAACTATCTTTTCAGTTTTCCATCCCCATTTTTACATGAGATGTGCAAAGGTACCAAACTTGCGATCATTCCAGAATGGGCTTATATCTTTAAGTCGTGCCTCGACACGTAGGAGATATAGTCCCATCCTGGGCATTACAAGGCCGATGAGTTTGCAATGATTGAAGATGAAGATCATCGTGACCTCTATTGAAGAGTGATAACTCTTGTGGTTGATCTCCAAGACCATGGGAGTAAGGACACGGATGACACATGGATCAAGCACAAGTTTCTCAAGGCCATCATGCCATTCAACCAGGCCATGTCCTCCGTGATCCGCCAAAGGCCGGATTTCCACACTTTGACTACAAGTGAGGTGTTGGATGAATTCATTTCCATGAACACCATGAGAAGTACCACCAACAACGCTCTAGCTCGTGTCCAACAGTCAAAGAAGGCTTCACCCGACCTTGCTTTGAAGGCCAAGGCCATTTCGGAAGAAGAGGACGAGGAGGAAGAATAGTGTTGCCCTGAAGATACCAAATATGCTTATCATGAGCACATGGATCTTGCATCAAGGCAATTTTGGGGCAACAACGGAAAATCAAGGCCAAAAGTTTCCAAGTACAAGATGTTAGGAAGGAGCCTTGTGAGAGGAGGAGCAGCGCTGAGCCTATTTAACCAGTTATGGTAAGTCATTGTATTACAGTTACCAGAACATCCTATTTGTCCGACATTGTGCTTGTGTGGGTTCTTGACCTATAACCTAGTCATTGGGCCATTGATTAAAACTCCCTCCGCTCCCTACTATATGATGTTCTAACTTTTTTGTAAATCAGATGTATGTAAAAACATTTTAATGTGTATGTCCACTCATTATGGATGTAGTCTACTTCTAATTATCTAAAACATCTTATAGTAGTGAACAATGTGAAACTGCTTCCTGCTATGGTAGAGTCGTCGATGTCATAAATGTCATAACCAAACGCATCTTCACATCATTAGACTCCCTATCATTACTAGCATCTTCATTACATACTAGTCGAGATACTTCATAGGGGGCAAACAATATTACATTACTTGTTCCTTTATATAGATGATACATCAGTTTATTGAAATGTAGCTAGGCCAAGGATGTTATTGAGGCATGCATGCATGGATCCTGCCAACTCAATAGTTCAATTGCTTGTTTGTTTCAGGCATAGTTAAATTACTCTTTTCAATTCCTTTATTTGTTCTCAGTTAATGAGATGCCCAAACAATGATGCCTGATGTAGCGTACTTGTATAACCATTAGTTGACATAATTAAAGGCCTTACCATTTAATTACCTAGCAAAGTGTGCCTGAAGCTTTGAAGTTTATTAACCAACTATTACTGCATGAGGCCCACAATCTAGTTTATACTAGGATAATGATTGCATGGTTTTGCTTGCTGTAGTAGGTTTGTATGAATCCCTCTCCAGTTCATTATGCTCCCTAAGACTCTTCTGGAACATGGCACACAATGTTCCAACTAGTTAATTGGGCTACAGAATGCCTAGCTGCTTGCTTACTTATACGCAATATATATATAATGTTCAATAACTGCGTGTGGTCAAAATTTGCAACATGTGTGTGTTTTGGATTTGGCCCCAACATCATCCTTCTATGGTGAGTTAAGAGAGATTTATGTATGCGGGCTGCTCAGACTACCATTTTTATAATATCACCTGCTTATGCTTCATGACGTGTAACATTATTGTTAGTCCTGTTTTGCCATGTACAAGATAGTTTGTCTTGCTCGCTTCACTGTTGTAACTATATTTTTGTTCTAGTCATGTGTACTTACAGAAACATTTCAGGATGAAGCGACATCAACTCAAAGATCTGGGAGTAGTGCGGCAGGGCCGTAACCAAATGATTATGGATTGGAATTGGAATGTGCTGATGTTCTAGAGCATCAACTAGAGGTGGAAAGACAATGTGTATATGATTCTCAACATGTAATCAACATGTTGAGACTGGAGTTGTAGGTATTATATGCAAGAGTCAAAAATGAAACAATACACAAAGGTAACCACAAAGGATTGGAGATTTTGCAGACTAAAATTTCTGCTATCCGAATCCGGCCAATATTATTTTCTGAAGGGATTATAGTTCAAATTGTAAGTTTTGTTGTTGCACGTCCATGTTGTATGAGATTTATTTGCCCAGTGTATGTAATTTGTTGTTTGTGTACGCTTTCTTGTGTAATCTGCTGTAATTTCTTTATTGTATAGTGTAGGATTATTTTTTGTTTCTATGCCTTAGTCTCTTTATTGTATAGTGTAGGTTTTTGGGAGGCGATAGTATAGAGTAGGATAATTCATTGTATATGCTATATATCGTTTAAACGGGGGCCAACACGCCCAAACATAACCTGGACGCCATCCGAACGAACAAAACATATGTACTCAAAGTGGGCCTTAATTGGGCGGACTAATATTTAGTGGATCCTAATCGATGTGGTCTCATCATAAGGGCTCAGATGGCCCAATCAACTAGGCCTGTTATTAATGGATTTCGGCCCATCCCTGCAGCCCATCCTAAAAAGGGCTCTTAAAAGGCTGTCAGCAGGCCAAAAGCTCGACAGCCCGTGGGCCTCTAGCAGGCCAAAATAAACGTCAATTTAGTCTCGGCCCTTCTACTTGATGGGCCAGTAAAGAAGCCCAAAAGTGTTTTGGGCCAAAAGAAGCCCAATTTATGAACTAGGCTTTTAACAGAACGAAAGCCGCATCGGGCAAAAATTGTGCCCTGGAGGACGTGGGCCGCTAATGGACCCAAAATCGGTTGGCACAGTCAAAGGCACAATTGTTGTGCGGACCGTTAACAGGCCGAAAGACCCAACGTTTCACCCCCTCTACAAGGTGACACAAACTAGTTACTGGTCTCCTTGAAAAATAAATATGCATACTTTCCAGTTTGTGAACAACACCAAAGGATGAGTTTATAACAAAACAATACCACATAACAAAACATGTCACATCTATTGCACACAATGAAATGAGCATTTACTATGTGTTTGCTATATAAAAACTAGGCATGCCTTTGAACTGTACCTCCAGGTACTCTTGAAGAGCCTAGTTTAGTGTACAGCCAAACATGTATGTCACCTATGAGTTATACAAGCCCCCACTACAGCAGCCCTTAGTGTTTAAATCGTTGACAAGCTCTGTTAGGTCAAGAACATCAAGTAATCAAAGGAAAGAATTATAGTATGGCTGGATGATACAAACAAGCAATTGAACAGATGTGTGAGCAAATCTTGCACAACACTGAATTACATATCAAGAAAACCAGAATAAAAGGAGGCTTAAAGACCATCACTTGACTAACCAGATTTAAGAGGCATTTAAACATCATGTGCAACGTATGAACTAACATAAACATTGCATATTTCAGATTCTATATGATGCCTAAATGTACACTATAGGAGGCACGCGTGATTGATCATTGCACGCACAATTGAATTGCAGGTTAAGGGCTAGGTATGTTCCGCCTTTTGAGAGCTTATTGTCAAAATAAGCCATAAAATATGTAAAGAACTAGTTTTTGAGTTATGCACCGCTTGTGGGGCGGTGCTTCATGTAGAAGCTCACTAAAAATTGAAGGGGAGGGGGATAGCGAAATGACTCTTCTGTCTGCCTATATTACACTAAAAATGCCACTGCTCACGCCCGCGTCACACCTGACCCACAATTAAAAACAAACACGCAAGCGTTCAATGCTCTGCCCCCTTGCATCTCCTCTCCCATTTCACTCTACCTCGATCCCCTACCTGCAGGGCTAGGGTTCCTTCAGCAAGCCGCCGCCACGGGTCCCATCGGGCCTGCTCCTCAATGATGCTCTCTCCAGCTAGGCTACATGGCAGACGGGTAGGGCCCAATCTCCCTGGATGATCCTCCCTCTGGCGCCTCACCTCACTCATGGTGTCGGTGTCAAAACCAGTAGACCTCGGGGTAGGGGTACCGAACTATGGATCTAGGATCGATGGTTACAAGAGATAGGGGACATGGTGTTTACCCAGGTTCGGGCCCTCTCAAGGAGGTAAAACCCTATGTCCTGCTCTATTGTATTGATTGTATATTGTGGTTTATAGAGTAGATCTACCTCGACATCAGTATGAGCTAACCCTAGGCTATGGGGATGAAGAATAGCTCTGCCTCTAATGACTACACCCTTCCGTTTATATAGACACCGGTAGGGTTAGGGTTACCGAAGATAGATTACAATAAGGAAGGAGATCATGCGCCTTCTTAACTTGGAGGCCACTCAACGGCTTCATAGAATTTCTTCCACAGTACGACTCCACCAATCCGGCCCGTATACAATGGGCCATCGCCCCGAGGACCCCTTAGTCCATGACTCCATCAGTAGGCCCCAAACTTGCCTTCAACACCAGAAATTTTGTCTGGTATCTGCTCCGATAACTTTATTCGGCTTGCAACGTGAGTTCTTCAGTAGATCTTCATTGATTTGTGCCAAGCGGTGTTGGGAGTCTAGAACAGATGTCTTTCTCAACACTACAAGTAATAATAAAAAATATTGCTCGAGCGTAGATAGTGCCTTTATCTGAAAACTTTTTTCTCTTTCAACGAAGAGTCACTTCCGGCCATAACAACAAGCAGCCACTATTTCTCGAAGCGTGATTTGAGGCTGACGCCATGACCTACACGTCCCCTCAAGGTGGAGATCATGTCCCTCTTTTGGGAGATTTGGTTAATGATTTCGATTCCCCTCCCCATTCGTAACATTGTGAAGATATCGGGAAGTGGAGAGGCCAGCTGTGTGAAAGAGGGGATCCCCTGGCCTTCCCACAGTCTATAAAGGGCGGCCGCTACATTCTGCATCTTACACCATCTCCTTCCGCATTCATAGTTCTTCAGAGCTCCAGCGCCCTTTCCTCCTGCTTTCATAGACAATCCCACATCACCTCCCTCAACTATGGTCGGCGCCAACGAGAAGTGTGAGGCCTCCTCCGTCACCAACGAGGAGATTCTGCAGCTAAAGGAGGATGACTACTTGCCGGCCAACATCGTCCTTCGAGCCTCGGAAAAGGGCTAGATCATCCCCACACCTGAGCTGGGCGAGAGGGTAGTTTTCATTCCTCACTTCCTTAGGGTCCTAGGTTTTCCCCTGCACCCCTTTGTGCGGGGGATACAGTTCTATTATGGGATGGATTTCTATGACCTAGCCCCCAACTCTGTCCTCCATATTTTGACCTTCATCATGGTCTGCAAGGCGCTCCTCCATGTCTAAACGCACTTCGACTTGTGGGTGAAGGTGTTCAACATGAAACCCAAGGTGGTAAGCGGTGAGCACGTAGACTGTGGAGGGGCCATGGTCAAGAAGCTGACACGGGTTCAGTGGCTGGACGACCACTACATCGAGATTGTTTGGATGTGGTAGAAGGAGTGGGTCTACATTACTGAACCGAGGGACACTGCTTGGGAAGTGGTCCCCGCATTCCGGTCCGGACCCCGCACCAGATTGGCCTCCTGGACTATCAAGGGTCCGTACTGGGGTCGCACTGCCGACACCAAAGAGCTGCAAAATCGCGTTGACAACGTCCTAGAGACAGGCATGAAGCTGGTCGACGTGTTTCAGATCATGCTCCACCGCGGGATCCTCCATTGCCAGGAGAGGGCCAACACCATGTGGGAGTACGAGCCCGAAGACCCGTCCACTGTGTGGCACCTCTTCGGCACGAGCCCAGACAAGATATGGGGTCAAATATTCTAACCCGAGGAGGAGTGGCCGGTTGAGGGCAAGGATATTGGTCTTGACACTACGAATCCTCCTATGGGGGTGAGTGGAATATGTTTCCAAAGGATGTCTGGATATTCATGAGATCCGATCTAACCTTGTTGTATGCATTTTATAGGGCGGGCTCACCAAGGACAAGAAGATCAGTGGCCCAGCGCCGCTGCCAGAGGGGCCCCGATCGGAGCAGCTGGAGAAGATGCTGGTAGTGGTGCCTTACCAGGTGCCTGCCAAGAATGGCAAGAAGAAAGAGGCCCCACAGGCCAAGAAGGGCCTCCGCCGCAGGATCCGTTCGGGCGCTTGGTCGGGAGAACCTGTGGCCTCATCAGTACCTGATGGGGGCGAAGAGGAGGAGGATGAATAGGAAAGCGCCTCTTCGCACTCCAAGAAGAGTCCAACATCCGAGGACACTGAGGATGTCCAACCTTCCCCGGTCTCCAAGAGATGACACCGGCCCAAGCTGGTCATACCATATAGCTCGGGCAACGAGAAGTCCGCGTCGTCTGAGGAGGTTCCGAAGAAGGAATCCAGGGCCAAGCCCCCTCCAGTAGGTAAGGTGTATGCTTATCAGCTATCATGCTTTAATTACTTTGTTTTGATTGAAGGTTAACCCCTCCGCATTGCAGTCCCCCATGTGTGCGCCCCCTTGAGCAAACCTCGCACGGGACGTGTCCGCCCGCCGATCTGGCGGACAGTGGGTCTATGGCGCACTCTGCGCCTCCTCTGGCTCTCGAAGAGGTGGAAGAGGTGCGCTCTCGAAGAACTCCTCCTTCGAATACAGAGTGGGAGGTAGATGTTGTGATGGCTGAGGGTAACACCTTGGTGTCCGAACACCAGGAGGGGGCATCCCTCCTGGACGGCAAAGGAAAAGAGTCCCGACCTCCTCCGTCAACCGCTCCCGAGCCCCCGAGGCCTTCAACGACATGGGTTCCTCCAAACGGGGAGGGGGCTGGGGCGCCAACACCAGCGTCAAACACCTCTGCTAGAGCGGTGATTGGCTGGCCTGACACGCTGGAGGAGTTGGTGAGTAACTCCGTCATCGTGGAGGGAGACCGTACCCTTATGGGTGCGGTGATACAGAGTGTTCGGTCCGTCCAATCTGGACTGCACGATGCTGTCCAAGGCCTTTTGACAGGCTTTGAGGTAAGTCGAGTAATAATCTATCCTTGTTATGCGGTTATAGTTGTTAGTTGAAGTAATTCACATACATAGCAGCCCCTGAGACTCTGCGAGGAACTCAAAGGGACCTGCAGAGGATCAGAATCGATTGGGTGTCTAATAATGTCGATGTTTAGAATGCTGACACAGGCATCCTCCGGGGCCGCGGCTGCTAATGATGTGGCGTTAGAGGAGATGGATCGGAAACTCAAGATTTCCTGTCAAGAGGTGGACCTTGTCAACAAATGTCTTGACGAGGCGCAAGGTAAGCTCTGTGAAAGACGTGTACCTGTCGGATAATGACCGGCCGGACCATTGACTAATCCTTTACTTAATGAACTTGCAGCTGCTGCCATCGAGGTCGAGGGCTTGAAGGAGGCCCTGACGAAAGCTAAGGCCGAGGTGGCCAAGAAAGGGGCATCCGCAGATAAGGCGGCATCCGAGCTTGAGCAAGCCAGACATGCTACAAAGAAGCATGAATCTCAGGTAACCGAGGTCCAAGTGGAGCTCAATGATGCCGCTGAGAAACTTGAGGCCCTTGAGAAGGGGTGAGCGGATCAATCCTCCCGTCTGTCCAAGGTAGAGAAAAACCTCCAAGATGCGTGAAGTGATGCCCGAGGTGTCCGGGAGGAGCTTCTGCAGGCAGCACAAATTGCTAATCGTAAGGAGTAGTTACTGTAGTGTGTATTCCGAGGCAACAGGTTCGCCCGGCTGACAAGGGTCTGGCACTATGCAGGCGTCTTCACCGATCCTTTGAGGAATGTGGCGGTCGCGTCGAGGCACTATGCCACCCGCGAGGAGGACTCCACACATCTGCTTTTTTGGGCACTATTTCCGGACTCCGAGCGCTCTCCCCTCTTTGGCCATCAACTAAAGCGGCTGATGGAGATGCATCGGATGTCTGAACTGCCCTGAAGGACCTCTGTATTAGCATATGGCTTGTCGAGCCTATTCTGGGCACCTACTTTGACCTTGTGCAGATGCTGCATGAGGCGCCGCTCCGGATTGACTTTGTGAAGCAATCGGCATGTCTTGAGGGGGGAGACTTGCATTTTTGAAGACCATGGTGCATTGGTCGAAGATCAATACAATGGAGATGGCCACTGGTCCCCCACCCAAGGGAAAAGAGCATCGCCACCCCGAACAGTATTTCGCACAGGTGATGGCCGGAGCACATGCGGTGGAGGGCTAGTGTTCAAAAGTGTAATGCTTGAGTAGTTTAGCAATTTTGTGCCAGGTGGGGATCTATGTACGCCCCCGACGGACTTATTTAATATTGTACTTGTTAAATTTTGACTCATGTGTGGCCATGTGTTTAATTCTAGAAGCTACCAGTCGTCGGCTTCAGCCGACAAGTGAATATCACGAAGGGCGTTTGGCTTCCGCACTATTACCCTTAGCCAACGTCTTGGTGCCCGGAGGCGGTAGTGCAGGAACAAAACCAGGAAATCAGACTATTCGGTTTTACTACTCTCACCTAGCCTTAGGAGCTTAATGATGGGGGCTAGCGACTTATCCTCTGTTTGATGTACTTGGGGGGTCGAAGCCTACCCTTTCCAACCAAATGGTTTGTGTTAAGACGAACCCTTCGTTGGCACGGTGAGATCGCCAATGATTCTAAGAGTCAAACCTCGTCGTCGGATCGCGGATCCGTTCACACTTACTATGACGGTCAGTTTTTAGCTTTTTCCTCCTAAGGTACTTAACCGGGCAAACCAGAACTACAATCGCAGGGGTTCTCCCTTTGCCCTCTTAGCCGAACATGCGGAACATAAGGGGCAAGCACAGGAGCCAGGCAACCCAACTATTGACCCAAGACATAGTTCAGAATGAATGCATATATCGTAATATCTGAGACACCGGATACCTGGCGGAAAGCGAGGTCGGTCTAGAAGTTTTTGAGCTGATATCAAAAACCTTTGATTGTTCGTACTTTAGTGCAGGTTTGTTCAAAGAGTGAGTGAGGAATCCGGCAAGAAACACCAAGGGTTTACGAGGTGCGGATGTCCGAACATCATAACGGGTATTTTTTATTAATGCCCATAAACTCAGGATGTCCAACCGTAAAATTCAAACTGTAAAGGCGGTACTTACAAGAGGAAAGGAAAAGAAAAAGGTTACAGAGTAAAGTTTAACACGGGGTCTTGATGCATGAGTTTAAGCCTTCACTGTGCCCTGCTACACATCTGCGCCATTGCTACTGATAGGTTGGGGAAAGGACCTTCAATGAGTCATTTCTGGCCGAGAGCCCTATTGACGAGGCTTTATGCTTTTAGGGTGTCCGGGATATGTCTCTGCATCGTTCGAAGATGAGGTAATGCCAAAGTTCGATTTGGCTGAATCTGTACTTCGGAACAGTGTATGCCTCACGGCTGCCCATGGTACTTTGAGTGCAAAGGTGTGCTGACAAGGCACGTGGAGGGCGAAGAGTGCGGGCATGTTGTGGGGCGCATATCCCTATTTGCGGCAAACGCATGCGGGCTCCCATGACGGGGAACGGGTTAAGATCCGTTTACTATTGTCACCGGCCTTTATGGTGGTTCGACATCCGGACCTATACGGGCCGGTGTGGTCTTTGCCCACTAGGGCCGCAGTATGCTCTTTGGTTCGAAGTGAGCGCTCCGTGTTGCCATTGATAGTTATGACGCGTGAGGGTCGGGGCATCTTCAACTTGAGGTACGCATAATGCGGAATGACATTGAACTTGGCGAATGGTGTATGACCAAGTAGGGCGTGATTACCACTACGAAAGGATGTGATATCAAAGAGCAAGTCCTTGCTTCTGAAATTGTCCGGACACCCGAATACTACTTCGAGCATTACAGTGCCCGTACAATGGGCCTCCACTCCCAGAATGACCCCTTTAAAGGTGGTATTACTGGGTTTGATCCTTGACGGATCGATCCCCCTTTTCCTCGCTGTATCTTCATATATAAGGTTGAGGCTACTCCCTTTGTCCATTAGGACTCTAGTGAGGTGGAATCCGTTGATGATCGGGTCTAGCACCAAGGCTGCAAACCCTCCATGACGTATACTGGTGGGGTGATCCCTGCGATTGAATGTGATCAGGCAAGCCGACCATGGGTTGTATTTTGGTGATTCTAGCTTGACGGAGTATATGTCCCGTAGCAGTCACTTCCTCTCCTTTTTTGGTATATGAGTTGTGTAAATCATGTTTACTGTCTTTACCTCGGAGGGGAAAGGCTTCTGGCCTCCACTATTCGTCCTGCGGGGCTCGTCATCATCCTCGCTTCATGGGCTTTTGCCCGAGTCTTTGGCTGTGAGTTTGCCGGCTTATTTGATCACCCAACAATTCCGATTGGAGGGGTTGGCGGGCTTCTCTATTGTGTTGTGGATCTGGCACGGCCTGTCAAAAATTGTGTCTAGTCTAGATGGGCCGTTGCCGTTGCCGTTGCCTTTAGGGGCTTTCTTTCGTGGTACGGCCTTCTGGTTTCGGAATCCAGCATTTACTGCCGTATCATCACCATCGCCGTCATTGTGGCGGTGTTTATTCTTGCTTCGCTGAGGTTTTCCGTTTCCATCCCGGACTTCAGAGGTGCATGGTGCGTCCGGGTTTGTGCATTTGCGGGCAAGTCAACTATCTTCGCCCATGCAAAAGTAGGTCATGAGGGAGGTAAGGGCTGCCATAGTTCTTGGTTTGTCCTGGCCGAGCTGTCGCACAAGCCATTCATCCTTGACACTATGCTTAAAGCCAGCCAAGGCTTCGGCATCCGGACAGTCAATGATTTGATTATTCTTGGTCAGGAATAGATTCCAGAACTGTCAAACAGATTCACCGGTTTGTCGTGTAGTGCGATTTAGGTCGTCAGCTTCCAGAGGTCGGACATAATTGCCCTGAAAGTTTGCTTGAAAAGCATCCTCAAGCTCTTCCCAACAACCTATAGAGTCTTCGGGAAGGCAGTTTAACCAGTGTCTAGCTGGGCCTTTGAGTTTAAGCGGCAGATATTTGATGGCGTGGAGGTCGTCTCCTCGTGCCATGTGGATGTGGAGGAGGAAGTCCTCTATCCATACGGTTGGATCCCTGATTCCTTCGTACGGTTCAATGTTTACAGGCTTGAAGCCTTCTGGAAAGTCGTGCTGCATCACCTTTTCTGTAGAACACGATGGGTGTGCGGCTCCCCGAACTAGGGCTATATGTCGCGTCAGAGATCTTCGGCCATCTGAGTTCGCTACTGCTCCCGGAAACTATCGTTGCGGTTCTGCTAGCCGTAGTAACCGTCCCGGTGCACGGGTGGGTTTTATCTTGGTCCGTAGAACCCCGAGTGTATAGGTCGTGGTGGAGGTCATATTCATAGGTTGTCCGTGTTTTATCCCTGCCAGAATGACAAGGTGCGGCGGTGGGGTGTTCGGCTTCGTTCCGTTCCTCTGTCCCGCCCTCTAGGGGGCGGTCCAGCAGTTTGGTGTGAGTGTACTTTGGACGCGTTGGCTCTAGGTCCTCATTGTCAAACTGCGGCAGTAATCTTCGCTTTGGGTAACTTTTGGCTGGCCATTCATGGTCGTACCCTTCTTCGGCAGCTAGGACTTTAGTCCATGTATCATTGAGGGTTTCCTGCTAGGCCTTGATCCTAAATTTTTGTTTCTTCAGGCTATGGGCGGTGGCTAGAAGCCTTCGCCTGAACTGTTCTTGATTGTGCGGGTCTTTGAGGATGATGAAATCCTCTTCCCCGAGACTGGCATCTTCCTCCGAGGATGGGAGGTAATTGATGTCTTTGGCGTCCTCGAGGTCCTCCGGATTTGGATGGCTCCTCCTCTACTCCGGGATCACCCTGCTGGTGCTCGTTAGCCACGACCTCGTCTAGTTCGTCCGTATTATCAGCGGTGGCATTCTCCATGGAGTCCACATTGCTTGCATGGCTTCGACAAGGTTTTGATTGACGGTGTTGTCTTCGACGTTTGGGTGGCTCATCTCCAGGCTTTTCTTGATCCTGTTTGGGAGTGTCTTCGCCATCCTTTGGGGTCTCCACCATGTAGATATTGTATGTGGACGTGGCCGACCAGCGTCTAGTGACGGGGGTAACATCGGTATTGGCCGTGGCCCCACTATCCTCGTCCATGTATTCGGTGTTTTTCGAATTATAGTCTAGCATGTCGGTTAAATCTTCGACAGTGGCTATCAAGTGGGTGGTGGGTGGAATGTGAAATTCCCTGTCGAAAGCCTCAAAGGGTCGGCGATCGAAAATGGAGGGTGAGTTCTCATCGATAATCAGTTTCTGAATTTGGCTAGCGCCTTGTTCAACATGTCAAGGGTTACCGGACTTGAGGTCTCTAAGCCAGGCGCCGACTCAGGGTGCGGGCTCAAGGCCGACCGGGAGTCGTGCGGGGAGAGTCCCGTTAAGATCGAATCCTGGCTTCTGACTTCTGGGTTTGCGTCAATGGCCGGAGGTGGATTCGCCGCCGATTCGAGTTCATTTGATGGTGAGGGAGTATCCCCTCTCTCAAGGAGTCCTTCCTGGCTCGAGGCCGTTTGGTAGATCGGGTCCGATTCACAGATCGGATCCGTACTGTATGCTGGAGCAGGTGTAGTCGTGCTTGTAGGGGTAATGAGACTGGCGAAAACCAAGCCCCCCCCCCCCCGCGCGAGTCAGCGACATACTCCAGGCTAAGAGTTGTCCGGGGACGAAGAGACCCACGGGACTGATGTCCTTTCCCAATACTAAGCGAGCGATTGATCCTTCTGGTGATCCAACAGCGGAACTCTCAATGAAAGCACCAATGTCGGTGTCACAACTGGCACACCTCGGGGTAGGGGGTCCCGAACTATGGATCTAGTATCGATGGTAACAGGAGATAGGGGGCACGGGGTTTACCCAGGTTTGGGCCCTCTCAAGGAGGTAAAACCCTACGCCCTACTCTATTGTATTGATCATTTATTGTGGTTTACAGAGTAGATCTACCTCGAGATCAGTATGAGCTAACCCTAGGCTATGGGGGATGAAGAATAGTTCTGCCTCTAATGACTACACCCTTCGGTTTATATAGACACCGGCAGGGTTAAGGTTACCGCAGATAGATTACAATAAGGAAGGAGATCTTGTGCCTTCTTGACTTGGAAGGCACTCCATGGCTTCATACAATTCCTGCCATAGTATGGCTCCAACAATTCGGCCCATATACAATGGGCCGTCACACCGAGGACCCCTTAGTCCATGACTCCATCACATGGTCTCCAGTAGCTCCTCCACTATGGCCCGTCTAACACTCTACTCCGGCGGTCGCCACACAACTACGGCTGATGCCCCACTCTGGTAGAAGGCACCTCGTTCCCCCTCCCCTCCTCCCAGGCATGTGGCCTTGAGGTGCTGTTGAAGGATGAGCTCATATAGCAATTCTGATATACGATGAATTGCTATGAGCTGATGCTGCTGCTATATGATGAATTGCTACGAGCTGCTGCTATATGATGAATTTCTATGAGATGTTGCTTCTATATGATGAGTTTCTGTGAGCTGCTCCTGCTGCTACTATATGATGAATTTCTATGAGGTGCTCCTGCTGCTGCTATATGATGAATTGCTATGAGTTGTTGCTGGTATATGATGAGTTGTTATGATCTGCTGCTATTGTATGATGAGTTGCTGTGAGCGGCTGCTGCTGCTGTATGATGAATTGCTATGAGCTACTCATGCTGCTGCAATATGATGAATTGCTAGGAGCTGCTGCTGGTATATGATGAATTGCTGGCTGCTGCTACTGCTCTATGATGAGTTGCTATGAGTTGCTGCTGCAATATGATTCTTTCAGGTGGTGCTGCTATATGATAATAACCAACCACTTGGACCATTGAATTTTGATTAATAATGGTTCGTCATTTAAATTTAGGCAATAGGTTCTTCATTTAAATTAGGTAATGGGCTCTCTATGGAAGACATTGACCAAAGTAGGTTGTGCCAAGTAGATAGTATCTTTGTATTTGCATTTTGAACAAATATTGATGGTATGTTTTCCAATCATATTAATTACTGCACTGGGTTCAATTCATGATGTTTGCAAGTCCAATTAATTTTCATATGGGCAGCAAAATGACAAAATATAATGCAATATAGACTTTTCACTGATCATACCATACATAAGCTAAAAAAGCAGGCAATGAAAAGAACTAGTTGGCTTATTATCTGTAGCTTATATTCAAGGGATTTTCGATTCTATGCCCCCGGTTTCTTTGTTATGCTCACTTTCCCCATTCATTAACTTTTTCCTCACTTTTCCCCATGTCTCGGGTATTTGCTTTCACGTTTTCCTCACTTTTCCCCCCAAAAAATTGCTCAAAAAGGACGGAAAATCGCGAATGGTGAAAAGTGAGCACAACTAAGAAACCGGGGGCATAGAATTCAAAATCCCTATATTCAAAGGGGCTTATTTTCTTAGGATAAGTTGAAATAATTGTCCCTAAGAACCCTAGCCAACAACACTGACATGCAAATAACATGTAACGATGATTGCAATGGAGTGACCTACCATAGCACATTGTATAGGCTCACCGTTGCCTCTCCTTTTTTGCGATGTTCCATGAAAATGCGACATACATCTTATACGAAGAAATCTTGTACTTTTTCATTGTGGCACCCCATATGCAAGTTCACACGGCTAATTTGAGATATCTCTACATGATAATACATTTCACATCCCTTGCGCATATTTAAACCACCAATTAACGATTGTGTGCATAGCATAAACTAGCCATAACTCTGTGTACTGGACTAGCTGGCACTCTAAGGCATCCTAATTTAGTGCACTGGAATTCCTATATGCCACCTATGATTTTGTGTAATGCACTAACTCTATTCCTAAATATATGTCTTTGTAGAGATTCCACTATGGACCACATACAGATGTATATAGATGGATTTTAGAGTGTAGATTCACTCATTTTGCTCTGTATGTAGTCTATAGTGGAATCTCTAGAAAGACATATATTTAGGAACAGAGGGAGTATCATGTATGACATCTACATCTCTAATTTAGCAACTAGTAGTGGAAATCACTAGCTGCACAAAGGGATTATTGATCGAAAATCGAAGCAAAGCAGGCTCGCAGGCACACAACTGATGGAAATGTGCCCTAGAGTCAATAATAAAGTTGTTGTTTTATATTTCCTTATTCATGATAACTATTTATTATTCATGCTAGAATTGTATTGATCGGAAACCTTAATACATGTGTGAATACATAGACAAACACTATGTCCATAGTAAGCCTCTACTTGACTAGCTCGTTGATCTAAGATGGTTAAGGTTTCCTAACCATGGACATGAGTTGTCATTTGATAACGGCGTCGCATAATTAGGAAAATGATGTGATGGACAAGATCCACCCGTTAGCTTTGCATTATGATCGTTCAGTTTTATTGCTATTGCTTTCTTCATGTCAAATACATATTCCTTCGACTATGAGATTATGCAACTCCCGCATACCAGAGGAATGCCTTGTGTGCTATCAAACGTCACAACATAACTGGGCGATTATAAAGATGCTCTACAGGTATATCCGAAGGTGTTTGTTGAGTTGGCATAGATGGAGATTAGCATTTTTCACTCCGAGTATCGGAGAGGTATCTCTGGGCCCTCTCGGTAATACACATCATAAGCTTGCAAGCAAAATGACCAAGGAGTTGCACACGAGGCGATGTATTAGGAAACGAGTAAAGAGAGTTGCCGGTAACGAGATTGAAGTAGGTATGAAGATACCGACGATCGAATCTCAGGCAAGTAACACAACGATGGATAAAGGGAATAACGCATGTTATCATAATGGTTCGACTGATAAAATCTTCATAGAATATTTAGGAGCCAATATGAGCATCACGGTTCTACTGTTGGTTATTAACCGGAGAAGTGTCTCGGTCATCTCTACATAGTTCTCGAACCCGTAGGTTCCGCACGCTTAACGTTCGATGACGATATTGTATTATATGAGTTATGTGATTTGGTGACCGAATGTTGTTCGGAGTCCTGGATATGATCACGGACATGACGAGGAGTCTTGAAATGGTCGAGAGGTAAAGATTGATATATAGGACGATAGTATTTGGACACCAGAAGTGTTCCGAAGCGTATCAAGTATTTATCGGAGTACCAGGGGTTTATATGGACCATATGGGCCATGAGAGGGGAGCACACTGATACGCCTCCATCGTATCTATAATTTTTTATTGTTCCATTCCAATATTCTACAACTTTTACATACTTTTGGTAACTTTTTATACTATTTTTGGGACTAACATATTGATCTAGTGCCCAATGCTAGTTCCTGTATGTTGCATGTTTTTTGTTTCGCAGAAAACGCATTTCAAACGGAGTCGAAACGGGATAAAAACTTACAGAGATTTTTTGGAGTATATGTGATTTTTGGGAAGAAGAATCAACACGAGACGATGCTCGAGGGGGCCACAAGGTAGGGGCGCGCCCCTAACCCTTGTGGCCACCCCGTAAGGCAGCTGGTGCCCTTCTTTCACCGCAAGAAAGCCAATATCCGGATAAAAATCATGTTAAAATTTCAGCCCAATCAGAGTTACAGATCTCTGGGAATATAAGAAACGGTGAATGGGCATAATCTGGGAGCGCAGAAATAGAAGGAGACAGAGAGACATATCCAATCTCGGAGGGGCTACCGTCCCTCCATCGCCATGGAGGCGATGGACCAGAGGGGAAACCCATCTCCCATCTAGGAGGAGGTCAAGGAAGAATAAGAAGGAGGGGGGCTCTCTCCCCCTCTCTCTCGGTGGCGCCGGAACGCCGCCGGCCATCATCGTGTGACGGCGATCTACACCAACATTTATGTCATCTTCACCAACATCTTCATCACCTTCCCCCATCTATCTACAGCGGTCCACTCTCCCGCAACCCGTTGTACCCTCTACTTGAACATGGTGCTTTATGCTTCATATAATCCAATGATGTGTTGCCATCCTATGATGTCTGAGTAGATTTTCGTTGTCCTATCGGTGATTGGTGAATTTCTATGATTGGTTTAAATTGCTTGTGGTTATGTTGCTGTCCTTTGGTGCCCATCATATGAGCGTGCGCGTGGATCACACCATAGGTTAGTTGTATGTTGATAGGACTACATATTTGAGCGTAAGAGTGACAGAAGCTTCAACCTAGCATAGAAATTGATGCATACGTGATTGAAGGAGGACCAATATATCATAATGCTATGGTTGGGTTTTACCTTAATGAACGTTAGTAGTTGCGGATGCTTGCTAATAGTTCCAATCATAAGTGCATAGAATTCCAAGTAAGGGATGACATGCTAGCAGTGGCCTCTCCCACATAAAACTTGCTATCGGTCCAGTAATGTAGTCAATTGCTTAGGGGTAATTTCGCAACTCCTACAACCACTTTTCCACACTTGCTATACTCACTTTAGTGCTTCTTTACCTAAACAGTCCCTAGTTTTTATTTATGTGCTCTTTATATTATTGCAAACCTTTCCCACAACACCTACGAAGTACTTCTAGTTTCATACTTGTTCTAGGTAAAGCGAACGTTATGCGTGCGTAGAGTTGTATCGGTGGTCGATAGAACTTGAGGGAATATTTGTTCTACCTTTATCTCCTCGTTGAGCTCGACACTCTTACTTATCGAAAGAGGCTACAATTGATCCCCTATACATGTGGGTTATCAAGACCTTTTTCTGGCATCGTTGCTGGGGAGCAACAACGTGGGGTGAATATTCTCGTGTGTTGTTCTCTATCTTTAGCTATGGATATGGAACACAAAATACCCAAAAAAAATAGGTGTACTTGGTACTCATGGAGATGGGAACCTCCTAAAACCCTCGATGCTCATTATGTGAAAAATATTATGTACTACTTTGATAATTTTGAGAAAACCCCATTCAACTATATAATGGGAGTAACGTTTGATCAACGTGAATACTTTAGGGATTATAGCTTGACACAAAAATGGAAACTATTATGGGATCAAATTTATAAGTTACCTTGGTATGCTCGGCAAATATGCTTGAGATATGATTATACTTGTTGCTCTAGGATGAAGGCTCCACACCTTCCCTTTTCATGCAAATTTAATGATAATGAAACCTTAGCTTCTTATGCTAATGGTATATGTGATTACTATGATGTGGAACAAATAGAAGAATTCGTTCCTTGTAAGGGTGCTTATGAAATTGAATCTTTGTTTGAAAAGTATGAAGCTTTTGATGATGATGTTTATAGGCCTGAAAGTTTTGCTATATTGAAATATTGCTATGATAATTATGAATATAATTCCAATATTAATGTTTTTATTGAGAAAGTCTCCGTTGTCTAAGAGCAGACTAATATTTTGCAGGAAACGATGGAATAAGAAATCGATGACACTGTGAGCTCATTAGATGAAAAAGATGACGAGGAGAGCGAAGAACAAAAGGAGGAATAGCGTATTAGCTGCCCGTGCCCACCTTCTAATGAGAGTAACTCTTCAACTCATACATTGTTTAATTTCCCTTCATACTTACTGAAGGATGCTTGCTATGATGATTGCTATGATCCCTTTGATTCGTTTCAAATATCCCTTTTTGATGAACTTGATGCTTGCTATGCTTGTGGCCAAGATGCCAATATGAATTATGCTTATGGAGATGAACTGGCTATAGTTCCTTATGTCAAGAATGAAACTGTTGTTATTGCATCCACACATGATAGTCCTATTATCTTTTTGAATTCTTCGAACTATACTATATCAGAGAAGTTTGCTCTTATTAAGGATTATATTGATGGGTTGCGTCTTACTACTACACATGATGATTTTGATATATATAATATGCATGTGCTTGCTTCTCCTACCTGCAATTATTATGAGAGAGGAACTACATCTTCGCCTCTCTATGTTTCCAATACAATAAAATTGCAAGAAATTGTTTATACTATGCATTGTGCTTGCTTCTCCTACCTGCAATTATTATGAGAGAGGAACTACATCTTCGCCTCTCTATGTTTCCAATACATTGGCCTTTACTTGATGTGCATGAATTGTTCTTTTATGACATGCCCATGCATAGGAAGAGAGTTAGACTTTGTTGTTGCATGATATATGTTACTTTGTGCTCACTACTAAATCAAAAATCATTGTTAATTAAAATTGGCTTTGATATACTTGGGATCCGGGTGGATGCATTACTTGAGCACTCTATGCCTAGCTTAATGGCTTTAAAGAAAGCGCTGTGAGGGAGACAACTCGGAAGTTTTAGAGAGTCATTTATTTCTGTTGTGTGCTTTTATAAAGTTTAAAAACTAAAAAAAATAAAGAGAGGAACCTAAAACTTTTTGAAAAAGAAAAGTGGAAGTGAGAAAGACGAACACTGTTGAAGTGGGGGACGTCCTTGAACTTTGTTCATGCCCATGGAAACTTTGTGAATCTCGATTACATAAACTTATCAACAAAAATAAGTATCCCCTTGTATAAATCCATCGTATTATAAAAATAATGTGCCAATATTTTCCTTTAGGGTGATTAGATTGCTTGTTTGGTTTGTGCGGTGCAAAAACATAAACTTTGTCTGTAGTGCGTGATTTTACATTTTTTTAATGGAAAGTCAAATGCTTCTGAAACTTTTTGGAAAGTACTTCTATACAAATTGTTTATTTTGTCCTAATTTTTCAGAATTTTTAGAGGTGCTGAAGTATGGTTAATGTGCAGATTACTACAGACTGTCCTGTTTTCACAGATTGCTGTTATAGTTTCATTATTTGCTTATGTTTGAAATCTTGTTGAGCCTCCTTTGACTTGGGGCCATATAATTGTGATAGCATACAGTGGGTAATGTTTGATTACAATTATACAATAATGTTAGAGTAGTACATAATGGGATTTGATGTTATATGTACGAACCCCTCTAATAAAAATGTTTTGTTAAGTTTTGTGTGGATGAAGTGTTCGAAGATCGAGGAGGTATTGACATGAGAAGAATGAGGAGAGGCAAGAGCTCAAGCTTGGGGATGCCCGAGGCACCCCAAGTAAATATTCAAGGAGACTCAAGCGTCTAAACTTGGGGATGCCCCAGAAGGCATCCCATCTTAATTCGATAATTATCGGTATGTTATGGTTTTCTTCGTTCAGATGATATGCGTAAATCTTGGAGCGTCGTGTGCCTTTTCTTTTTCTTTTAATAATGCACCATGCTGGTATGAGATATTCCTTGGTGGATTTATAGAATGCTCTTCGCATTTCATTTATATCTTTTGAGTATGACTTTATAGAATGCTTCATGTGCTTCACTTATATCATTTGAAGTTTGGATTGCCTATTTCTCCACACATAGAAAACCGCCATTCATAGAATGCTCTTTTGCTTCACTTATATTTATTAGAGCATGGGCATATCTTTTATAGAAAGAACTAAACTCCCTTGCTTCACTTATATCTATTTAGAAAGGTGACAGGAATTGGTCATTCACATGGTTAGTCATAAAATCCTACAAAAAATGTGTAGATCGCTGAATATGATATGTTTGATTCATTGCAATAGTTTTGCGATATAAAGATGCTAATATGTGGGACATACTTAAATGATTGGTGTTTAGTAAGAATATTGGTGTTAAGGTTTGTGAGTCCTGAAGCATGCACGTATAGTCTCTCGTTATGCCGGGAAGTTGGAGCGCAATTTATCCTTGATTGTCTATCTTTGTGTGAATGTCGGGGGCACGCGATGGTTAACTCCTACCAACCTCCCCCCTAGGAGCATGTGTAGTAGTACTTTGCTTTGAGGGCTAATAAACTTTTTGCAATAAGTATGTGAGTTCTTTATGACTAATGTTGAGTCCATGGATTAGACGCACTCTCACCCTTCCACCTTGCTAGCCACTCTAGTACCGCACAACTTTTGCCGGTGCATAAAACCCTCCTTACACCTTCCTCAAAACAGCCACCATACCTACCCATTATGGTATTTTCGTAGCCATTCCGAAATATATTGCCATGTAACTCCACCGTTCCGTTTATTATGACAGGCATCATCATTGTCATATTGCTTTGCATGATCATGTAGTTGACATAGTATTTGTGGCAAAGCCACCATTCATATTTTTCATACATGTCACTCTTGAACATTCCACATCTTGGTACACCACCGGAGGCATTCATATAGAGTCATGATACGTCTCCATCGTATCTATCATTTTTTATTGTTCCATGCCAATATTCTACAACTTTCATATACTTTTGGCAACTTTTTATACTATTTTTTGGGACTAACATATTGATCCAGTGCCCAGTGCCAGTGCCTGTTTGTTGCATGTTTTTTGTTTCACAGAATATCCATATCAAACAGAGTCCAAACAGAATAAAAACGGTTGGAGATTTTTTTTGGAATATATGTAAATTTTGGGAAGAGGAACCAACATGCGACGATGCCCGAGTGGGCCACGAGGCAGGGGGCGCGCCCACCAAGGGGAGGTGCGACCTGGGCCCTCGTGGACATACCGTAAGGCGGTTGATGCCCTTCTTTCGCCGCAAGAAAGACAGTATCTGGATAAAAATCATGTCAAAAACTCAACCGAATCGGAGTTACGGATTTCTGGGAATATAAGAAACGGTGAAGGGCCAGAATCTGGGAACGCAGAAACAGAGAGAGACAGAGAGACAGATCCAATCTCGGAGGGGCTCTCGCCCCTCCGCCGCCATGGAGGGCATGGACCAGAGGGGAAACCCTTCTCCCACCTAGGGAGAAGGTCAAGGAAGAAGAAGAAGGAGGGGGCTCTCTCCCCCTCACTTCCGGTGGCACCGGAGTGCCACCGGGGCCATCATCGTGTGACGATGATCTACACCAACACCTCCGTCATCTTCACCAACATCTCCATCACCTTCCCCCATCTATCTATAGCGGTCCACTCTCCCGCAACCCGTTGTACCCTCTACTCGAACATTGTGCTTTATGCTTCATATTATTATCCAATGATGTGTTGCCATCCTATGATGTTTGAGTAGATTATCGTTGTCCTATCGGTGATTGGTGAATTGCTATGATTGATTTAATTTGCTAGTGGTATTGTTGTTGTCCTTTGGCGCCCATCATATGAGCGCGCGCGTGGATCACACCATAGGGTTAGTTGTATGTTGATAGGACTATGTATTGGAGGGCAAGAGTGACAGAAGCTTCAACCTAGCGTAGAAATTGATGCATACGGGATTGAAGGGGGACCAATATATCATAATGCTATGGTTGGGTTTTACCTTAATGAATGTTAGTAGTTGCGAATGCTTGCTAATAGTTCCAATCATAAGTGCATGTAATTCCAAGTAAGGGATGACATGCTAGCAGTGGCCTCTCCCACATAAAACTTGCTATTGGTCTAGTAACGTAGTCAATTGCTTAGGGGCAATTTCGCAACTCCTACCACCACTTTTCCACACTAGCTATCATTAACTTTATTGTTTCTTTATCTTAACAGCCCCTAGTTTTATTTACGTGTTCTTTATATTCTTGCAAACCTATCCAACAAAAACTACAAAGTACTTCTAATTTCATACTTGTTCTAGGTAAAGTAAACGTCAAGCGTGCGTAGAGTTGTATCGGTGGTCGATAGAACTTGAGGGAATATTTGTTCTGCCTTTAGCTCCTCGTTGGGTTCGACACTCTTACTTATCTAAATAGGCTACAACTGACCCCCTACACTTGTGGGTTATCAAGACCTTTTTCTGGCGCCGTTGCCGGGGAGCAATTGCGTGGGGTGAATATTCTTGTGTGTGCTTGTTTGCTTTATCACTAAGTAGATTTTATTTGCTGTTCTAAGTTGTTTTCTATCTTTAGTTATGGGTACGAAACGCAAAATACCAAAAAAATTAGTGGTACCTATTGAACCAATGGTTGAAAAACCACTCAAAATATATCACACTCCTGAAGCTTGTTACTTGGATCATTTTCGATCCCTTTGTGCTCGTGCTGAAACCCCAACTAGCTTAGTTGAGGGCAAATCTTTAGATGAGCATGCTTGTTATGTGCGACACCGCTTATCTCAAGAAGGGAAACTTTTACTGGATCAAATTCATCGTTTGCAATGCTATGCTTGGAATTTATGTGAAATATATGATTTTACTTGTGTTCTGAAGATCCTAAGAAACACCTTCCCTACCAATGTGAGTTTACTGATAATGGAATCGTATCTTTGTATGCTAAGGGTGTTTATAGTTACTATGATGTTCAACAAATTGAAGAATTTGTTGCTTTTAAGGGTGCTTATGAAATTGCTTCTTTGATTGAAAAGTATGATGCTACTCTTTACAAATCTGAAAAATTTCCCGTATTTAAATGTTTTTATGATAATTATGCTTCTAATGCCTATGTTAAACTATATATTGAGGACTCCTCCGCTGTCCAAGAAGAGACTAATATTTTGCAAGAGTCTATGGAAGAGGAAATAAATGACATTGTGAGCTCACTGGATGAAAAGGATGACGAGAAGAGCGAAGAACAAAAGGAGGAAGAGCGGATTAGCTACCCGTGCCCACCTTCTAATGAGAGTAACTCTTCACTCATACATTTTTTAATTTCCCTTCGTGCTTACCGAAGGATGAATGCTATGATGATTGTTATGATCCCGTTGATTCTTTGAAATATCCCTTTTTGATGATGCTTGCTATGCATGTGGCCAAGATGCCAATATGAATTATGCTTATGGAGATGAACTTGCTATAGTTCCTTATGTTAAACATGAGATAGTTGCTATTGCACCCACACATGATAGTCCTATTATCTTTTTGAATTCTTCAAACTACACTATATTGGAGAAGTTTGCACTTATTAAGGGTTATATTGATGGGTTGCCTTTTTCCATTACACATGATGATTTTGATGAGTATAATATGCATGTGCTTGCTGCTCCTACTTGCAATTATTATGAGAGAGGAACTACATCTCCGCCTCTATATGTTTCCAACATGATAAAATTGCAAGAAACTACCTATAATATGCATTGGCCTTTACTTGATGTGCATGAATTGTTCTTGTATGACATGCCTATGCATAGGAAGAGAGTTAGACTTCGTTGTTTCATGACACATATCACTTTGTGCTCACTACTAAATGCCAAATCATTGTTAATTAAAATTGGCTTTGATATACCATGGGATCCGGGTGGATCCATTACTTGAGCACTATACGCCTAGCTTCATGGCTCTAAAGAAAGCGCTGCCAGGGAGACAACCCGGAAGTTTTAGAGAGTCATTTATTTCTGTTGTGTGCTTTTATAAAGTTTTAAAAATAAAAAAAATAAAGAGGGGAACCTAAAACTTTTTCAAAAAGAAAAGCGAAAGTGAAAAAGACGAGCATTGTTAAAGTGGGAGCTAGCCTTGAACTTTGTTTATGCCCATGGAAACTTTGTGAACCTTGGTTACAGAAACTTTTCAATAAAAATAATTATCCCCTTGTACAATTCCATTGTATTATAAAATAATGTGCCAAGAGCTTCCTTTAGGATGATTAAACTGCTTGTTGGTTTGTGCGGTGCAAAAACACTTTGGCTGTAGTGCACGATTTTATATTTTTTTTACTGAAACGTCGAAAGGATCTGAAACTTTTTGCAAAGTCTTGCTATAAAAATTGTTGATTTTTCCTAATTGTTCCATAATTTTTAGGGTTACAGAAGTATGGTTAATGTTTAGATTACTACAGATTGTCTTGTTTTCATATATTGCTGTTATAGCTTCATTATTTGCATATGTTTGAATTCTTGTTGATGCCTCCTTGACTTGGGGCCATAGAATTGTGATACCATACAATAGGTAATGTTTGTTTATAATTATACAATAATGTTAGAGCAGTACATGATGGAATTTTATTGATCATATGCACTAACCCCGCCACTAAAAGTTCAGTTAAGTTTTGTGTGGATGAAGTGTTCGAAGATCGAGGAGGTCTCGATGTGAGAAGAAGTAGGAGAGGCAAGAGCTCAAGCTTGGGGATGCCCAAGGCACCCCAAGAAAATTTTCAAGGAGACTCAAGCGTCTAAGCTTGGGGATGCCCTGGAAAGCATCCCATCTTTCTTCAACAAGTATCGGTATGTTTTCAGATTCGTTTCGTTCACATGATATGCGTAAACTCTTGGAGCGTCGTGTGCCTTTTCTTTTTATTTTAATAAATGCACCATGCTGGTATGAGATAGTCCTGGGTTGATTTATAGAATGCTCTTTTCACTTTACTTATATCTTTTGAGTATGGCTGTATAGAATGCTTCATGTGCTTCACTTATATCATTTGAAGTTTCGATTGCCTGTTTCTCTTCACATACAAAACCACCATTTGTAGAATGCCCTTTTGCTTCACCTATAATTGTTAGAGCGTGGGCATAACTTTTGTAGAAAGAATTAAAACTCTCTTGCTTCACTTATATCTATTTAGAGAGTTGACTGGAATTGGTCATTCACATGGTTAGTCATAAAATCCTACATAAACTTGTAGATCATTGAATATGATATGTTTGATTCCTTGCAATAGTATTGCGATATAAAGATGGTGATATTAGAGTCATGCTAGTGGGTAGTTGTGGATTGTAGAAATACTTGTGTTGAGGTTTGTGATTCCCAAAGCATGCACATATGGTGAACCGTTATGTGACGAAGTTGGAGCATGATTTATTTATTGAGTGTCATCCTTAGGTCAGGGGCGCGCGATGGTTAACTCCTACCAACCTCCCCCCTAGGAGCATGCGTGTAGTACTTTGTTTTGATGTCTAATAATTTTTTGCAATAAGCATGTGAGTTCTTTATGACTAATGTTGAGTCCATGGATTATACGCACTCTCACCCTTCCACCATTGCTATCCTCTTTTGTACCGCACAACTTTCGTCGGTACCATACACCCACCATATACCTTCCTCAAAACAGCCACCATACCTACCTATTATGGCATTTCCATATCCATTCTGAGATATATTGCCATGTAACTCCACCGTTCCATTTGTTATGACACGCACCATCATTGTCATATTGCCTTGCATGATCGTAAGATAGCTAGCATGATGTTTCCATGGCTTGTCCGTTTTTTGATGTCATTGCTACGCTAGATCATTGCACATCCCGGTACACCGCCGAAGGCATTCACATAGAGTCATATTTTGTTCTAGCTTCGAGTTGTAATCTTTGAGTTGTAACTAAATAAAAGTGTGATGATCTTCATTATTAGAGCATTGTCCCATGTGAGGAAAGGCCAAATAAAAAATGATGGCTAAAAAAATAATAAAATAGAGAGGGGCTATAAAATAAAAAATCCCCTAAAAAAACAAAAAAACAAAAAAATGAGAGAAACGAGAGAAGGGACAATGCTACTATCCTTTTCCACACTTGTGCTTCAAAGTAGCACCATGATCTTCATAATAGAGAGTCTCTTGTTTTGTCACTTCCATATACTAGTGGGAAATTTCATTATAGAACTTTGCTTGTATATTCCAACGACAAGGTTCCTCAAATGCCCTAGGTCTTCATGACCAAGAAAGTTGATGCACACCCACTAGTTTTCTTTTTGAGCTTTGATACACTTATAGCTCTAGTGCATCCGTTACATGGGAATCCCTACTCACTCACATTGATATCGATTGATGGACATCTCCATAGTCCATTGATTTGCCTAGTTGATGTGAGACTTTCTCCCACCTTTTGTCTACCACCACCTTCTATTCCACCCATAGTGCTATGTCCATGGCTCACGCTCATGTATTGCGTGAAGAGTTGAAAAAGTTCGAAAAAGTAAAGTATGAAAACAATTGCTTGGCTGACACCGGGATGGGCATGAGGGGTACCTTGTGTTAAGAAAAGGGAGCATAAAAGACTATATGAATTTGTAGGGATAACGTTCTTTAGCATTGATATTTTGAAAGACTTGATTGTTTGTTGGGATGCCCAAGTATTAAATTATTTTATGTCAAATGATAGACTATTGCTTTGAATCACTTGTGTCTTAATATTCATGCCATGATTAGATTACATGATCAATATTATGCTAGGTAGCATTCCACATCAAAAATTATCTTTTTTATCATTTACCTAGTCGAGGACGAGCAGGAATTAAGCTTGGGGATGCTGATACGTCTCTGTCGTATCTATAATTTTTGATTGTTCCATGCCAAAATTCTACAAGTTTCATATACTTTTGGCAACTTTTTATACTATTTTTTGGGACTAACATAGTGATCCAGTGCCAGTTCCTGTTTGTTGCATGTTTTTTGTTTCACAGAATATCCATATCAAGTGAAGTCCAAACGGAATAAAAATGGACGGAGATTTTTTTTGGAATATATGTGAATTTTGGGAAGCGGAACCAACATGAGACGATGCCCGAGTGGACCACGAGGCAGGGGGCGCACCCACTAGGGGCAGGCGCGCCTTGGGACCTCGTGGCCACACCGTAAGGCGGTTGATGCCCTTCTTTTTCCGCAAGAAAGCTAATATCTAGATACAAATCGTGTCAAAAAATCAGCCCAATCGGAGTTACGGATCTCCGGGAATAAAAGAAATGGTGAAGGGCCAGAATCTGGGAACGCAGAAACAGAGAGAGACAGAGAGACAGATCCAATCTCGGAGGGGCTCTCACCCCTCCACCGCCATGGAGGCCATGGACCAGACGGGAAACCCTTCTCCTACCTAGGGAGAAGGTCAAGGAAGAAGAAGAAGGAGGGGGACTCTCCCCCCTCGCTTCCGGTGGCACCGGAGTGTGATAACCCACAAGTGTAGGGGGGTCAGTTGTAGCCTCTTTCGATAAGTAAGAGTGTCGAACCCAATGAGGAGCTAAAGGCAGAACAAATATTCCCTCAAGTTCTATCGACCACCGATACAACTCTATGCACGCTTGACGTTTACTTTACCTAGAACAAGTATGAAACAAGTAGTATTGTGTGGTTTTTGTTGGATAGGTTTGCAAGGATAGGTGTGCCACCGGGGCCAACATCGTGTGACAGCAATCTACACGAACACCTCCGTCATCTTCACCAACATCTCCAACACCTTCCCCCATCTATCTACAGCCGTCCACTCTCCCGCAACCCGCTGTACCCTCTACTTGAACATGGTGCTTTATGCTTCATATTATTATCCAATGATGTGTTGCCATCCTATGAAGTCTGAGTAGATTATCGTTGTCCTATTGGTGATTGGTGAATTGCCATGATTGATTTAATTTGCCTGTGGTTATGTTGCTGTCCTTTGGTGCCCATCATATGAGCACGCGCATGGATCAGACCATAGGGTTAGTTGTATGTTGATAGGACTACGTATTGGAGGGCAAGAGTGACAGAAGCTTCAACCTAGCATAGAAACTGATGCATACGGGATTGAAGGGGGACCAATATATCATAATGCTATGGTTGGATTTTACCTTAATGAATGTTAGTAGTTGCGGATGCTTGCTAATTGTTCCAATTATAAGTGCATAGAATTCCAAGTAAGGGATGACATGCTAGCAGTGGCCTCTCCCACATAAAACTTGCTATCGGTCTAGCAACGTAGTCAATTGCTTAGGGGCAATTTCGCAACTCCTACCACCACTTTTCCACACTCGCTATCATTAACTCTATTGTTTCTTTATCTTAACAGCCCCTAGTTTTATTTATGTGTTCTTTATATTCTTGCAAACATATCCAACAAAAACTACAAAGTACTTCTAGTTTCATACTTGTTCTAGGTAAAGTAAACATCAAGCGTGCGTAGAGTTGTATCGGTGGTCGATAGAACTTGAGGGAATATTTGTTCTGCCTTTAGCTCCTCGTTGGGTTCGACACTCTTACTTATCGAAAGAGGCTACAACTGATCCCCTACACTTGTGGGTTATCAAGTCATATCTTTGATGTAAGTATCGAGTTGTAATATCGAGTTGTAAGTAAATAAAAGTGTGATGATCATCATTATTAGAGCATTGTCCCATGTGAGGTTATAAAAAAAGAGGCCAAAAGAGTCTCCAGAAAAAGAGAAAAGGTCTCCCAAAAAAAGTAAAAAATGAGAGAAAAAGAGAGAAGTGACAATGTTACTATCCTTTTCCACACTTGTTTTTCATAGTAGCACCATGTTCTTCATCATAGAGAGTTTCCTATGTTATCACTTTCGTATATTACTAGTGGGAATTTGTTGTTATAGAATTTGGCTTGTATATTTCAACGATGGGCTTCCTAAAATGCCCTAGGTCTTCATGAGCAAGCAAGTTGATGCACACCTACTAGTTGTCTTTTTGAGCTTTCATACACTTATAGCTCTAGTGCATCCGTTACATGGCAATCCCTACTTACTCACATTGATATCGATTAATGGACATCTCCATAGTCCGTTGATTTGCCTAGTTGATGTGAGACTTTCTCCCTCCTTTTGTCTACTACCACCTTCTATTCCACCCACGGTGCTATATCCATGGCTCACGCTCATGTATTGCGCGAGGCTTGAAAAAGCTGAAGCGCATTAAAAAGTATGAACCAATTGCTTGGCTGACACCGGGGTATATCATGATTTATACTTTGTGTTAAGAAGATGGCGCATGACAAGGCTATTTGATTTTGTAGGGATAGAATTCTTTAGCGTTGATATTTTGAAAGACATGATTGTTTGTTGGGATGCGTGAGTATTAAATTCTTTTATGTCAAATGGTAGACTATTGCTTTGAACCACTCGTTTCTTAATATTCATACCTTAATTAGATTACATGATCAAGATTATGCTAGGTAGCATTCCACATCAAAAATTATGTTCTTTATCATTTACCTGCTCGAGGACGAGCTAGAATTAAGCTGGGGATGCTGATACGTCTCCGTCGTATCTATAATTTTTGATTGTTCCCTGCCAATATTCTACAACTTTTACATACTTTTGGCAACTTTTTACACTATTTTTGGGACTAACATATTGATCCAGTGCGCAGTGCCAGTTCCTGTTTGTTGCATGTTTTTTGTTTCACAGAAAACCCATATCAAATGGAGTCCAAACGGGATAAAAAATTACGGAGATTTCTTTTGGAATATATGTGATTATTGGGAAGAAGAATCAATGTGAGACGATGCTCGAGGGGGGCACAAGGTAGGGGGCGCGCCCCTGACCCTTGTGGCTACCCCGTAAGGCGGTTGGTGCTCTTCTTTTGCCGCAATTAATCCAATATCCGGATAGAAATCGTGTTAAAATTTCAGCCCAATCGGAGTTATGGATCTGTGGGAATATAAGAAACGATGAAAGGACGTAATCTGGGAGTGCAGAAACAGAAGGAGACAGAGAGACAGATCCAATCTTGGAGGGGCTCCCGCCCCTCCTCCACCATGGAGGCCATGGACCAGAGGGAAAACCCTTCTCCCATCTAGGGGGGAGGTCAAGGAATAACAAGAAGGAGTGGGCTCTCTCCCCCTCTCTCCCGGTGGTGCCGGAACGCCGCCGGGGCCATCATCGTGTGATGGCGATCTACACCAACACCTCTGTCATCTTCAGCAACATCTTCATCACCTTCCCCCATCTATCTACAGCGGTCCACTCTCTCGCAACCTGCTGTACCCTCTACTTGAACATGGTGCTTTATGCTTCATATTATTATCCAATGATGTGTTGCCATCCTATGATGTCTGCGCAGATTTTCATTGTCCTATCAGTAATTGGTGAATTGCTATGATTGTCTTAATTGGCTTGTGGTTATGTTGCTGTCCTTTGGTGCCCATCATATGATCGCGCGCGTGGATCACACCATAGGGTTAGTTGTATGTTGATAGGACTACGTATTGGAGGACAAGAGTGACAGAAGCATCAACTAGCGTAGAAATTGATGCATACAGGATTGAAGGGGGGCCAATATATCTTAATGTTATGGTTGGGTGATGGGCCTCGAACCCCTCGTTGGTTACCCCAAGTGGAAGGTGTAAGATGCAGTAAGTAGAAGTGTTTTCCCCTAGCAAAGATGCCAAGGATCGAATCCCCAGAGACTCCTAGGTTCAACAAGTAGGTGTCAATTGCTAACGGCGCAATTAGCAATCAACGTGGACCTGCACACAGATACAAATAACTTTGCTCCCAACGAGTACAGAGAGGTTGTCAATCTCTCCGGCCTTGTAGTTCACAAAGGGTTAAAAGCAATATGATAGTAGTGATAGATAGTGTTTTGCAATAGTAAGTAAATAACGAAAAGTAAATAGTGAATGTGATCAATGATGGTAATATGGACCGGAGTCTCATGATGTTCACTAGTGATGTCTCTCTCCCAAAAGACGATAAAACAGCTATGTGAGGTAAACAAATTACAGCTGGGCAATTGACAGGACCCACGAGCGCATACAAATGCTGATTACATTGCAAGAAAGGTTGAGGTTCAAAGCATGGGCGGTACGCCAAAGTAAGTAGACCGAAATCCATCAATATCTACTACTAATCATCCACCTTGAGATATCTATCCAGAACATCTCGCTGGTATTAAGTTGCGAGTCCCACCCATAGTGTAAAATCAATGCAACAGACAACTGCATTAAAAGAACTTTGCGTAAAGTAAACAATCCTTGCACCCGCGGGCACAAGCACCGTTGTTTTCCCCCTTGTGGCAACAGCACATCCCCTAGACTCATGTTTCTGTCACTCAAGCTAGTCATCGAGGGGCATGAACCCACAATCGAGCATAACGTTCCCTCTTGGAGTCACTACCTATTACTCGGCCAAAGCAATAAATAAAAACGGAGAGCATGCAAGAATTACTTATGAACTAAAATATAAAAGAGGTGAATCAAATATATTACTCAAGATCAATCTGAACATAATCTCATAATCCATCGGATCCCAGCAAACTCAACATAGCAACAGCATAAGGATTACATAGGTGCCTCGATCATGTCGGGCAGCTCACGAGGACTAATTAGTGAAGCACAAGAACGGGAGGAGAACATCACATAGCTACTGGTCATGGACTCATGGTGCAAGGGAGACTACTCACGAGTCATCCGGGAGGCGTCCATGGTGGTGGAGAAGCTCCCGGTGGTGATCCTCCCCTCCGGTAGGGTGCCGGGAAGAGTTCTCCTGGTGCTCCAGATCTTGGAAGCGGCGGCGGCGGCGGAACAGAGATGGGATCGCGAAAAGAAGTCCTGTTCTGAGGGTTACGGAGGACCCTTTAAATATATGCCAAAGTAGGGCATGGGGGGAACCTCGGGGGGCCCAGGCGCCCCCCCGGCGCGGCCCAGGGGGGCGCCCACAGGGCGCCTGGAGCCCCCGTGGCCCCCCCAGGCTGCCCTTCGGACGCAGTGTTGTTTCCGGTTCGCTGATTTTTTTATATAATTTTTCTGGATTTTTCTGGGCAGTTCTCGAAACGTGAAAACCTGAAATACAAATACAGCCGAAAACAGAAACTGGCACTGGGGTGCACTGGATTAGTAAGTTAGTCCAAATATGATCAAAAGTGTATGGAAGTGTATGAATATCATAGCAATATCACCCAAAAGTGGCATGGAGCAAGCAGAAATTATAGATACGTTTTGGACGTATCAACATCCCCAAGCTTAATTCCTGCTCGTCCTCGAGTAGGTAAATGATAACAAGAATAATTTTTGTGGTGACATGCTATTAACCATATAGGACTTTCTCATAGTCATATGACAAAAGCTTACTGAGACAATGATTCTATAGTAATTAAGTTGTCTCAAGAGAAAATCACAAATGACTGAAAGTTTTACAACATGAAACTGAAACATCAAAAAGATTTGCAATAAACATGATGTGCAAATATGATAAAGTGATATCTAGCTTGCCCCCTTTAGTGATGCAAAACATAAATGCAAGGGCACCTTCAAGGTTTAAGTGATGACTAGATACAATCATTTCAGAATAAACGATATCACAATCATGCGAAAGACAATGCTACTTTGGGACAATGCACATTACACTCAGAATGACAATCATGCTCTCAGTAGTTGGTGCTTTAACATAAAGATAAAAGAAAGGTTAAGTGCTAGAGCTTTTTATTTTGAAAACATGGAAGCAATTGTGTCAACGGTAGTAGTACTTCATATGTGTCATGCATAAAACATCTTATAAGTTGCAAGCCTCATGCATCGAATACTAATAGTGCTCGCTCCTTGTCCTAATTAGCTCGGATCCCCATGGGTTATCATTGCATTGCATATGTTTTAACCAAGTGTCACAAAGGGGTACCTCTATGCCACCTGTACAAAGGTCCAAGGAGATAGATCGCATTTGATTTCTCGTTTTTGATAGATCTCAACTTGAGGACATCCATACCGGGACAACATAGAAAATAGATGATGGACTCCTATTTAATGCATAAGCATATTCTCATGAGAGATTGAGGATTAAGGTCCAAGCTAAAACTTCCACCATGATGCATGGCTTTGGTTGGCGGCCCAATGTTCTTCTCTAACAATATGCATATTAATTCAACCCACGGTAAATCACCCTTACTTCAGACAAGACGAACATGCATAGCAACTCACATGATATTCAACAAAGGTGTGACAGTTGATGGCGTCCCCAGAAACATGGTTACCGCTCAGCAAGCAACTCATAAGAAATAAGATACATAAGCAACATATTCTTTACCACAATAGTTTTTAGGCTACTTTCCCATGAGCTATGTATTGCATGGTTAGTTTGCTTAGTGCAGGTGGAGGTTAGCAAAAGACTGGGAGCGACCAACTAAGAGAGCAATGGCGGTCATAATCATGCAGAGCGACAAAGCAATATTGAATCAGGCATGGTAGTTATATCGCTACTTAGAAACAAAAGATCATCAAGGCTTGACAGACTTTCTTTACAGTCTTGAATATGCGTGAGCATACGCCAAGTCAATCAAAATAAATTCTCGAAGGAAGATATTACTAAACCATACCACATCATAGGCAAACAAACCAAGTTGGTACTCCAATAACACATTGGGAACCCCCCAGCTATTTGAGATTAACCAAAAGAAAACCTGAACTACTAAGCATCATCATGAAAGTAGCATCTTTATCATAGACACATTAACCCATGCAACGGAAGCAAACTCTCTTAATAAGGTGAGCATGGTAATTAAAGAGAGTTCAAGCAACCAACTAAATAAAAGCTCTTGAAAAGATAAGCATGAATACTAAGAGCAGAGCACGATAGTAGCTATTAAAAGACAAAGAACACACACATCATAGATAGACATGAAAATTCTATGTAATGTTCTAGGTAGAGGTGAAGCGTGTTTCTCTCCCACATAAAGGAATGCTGGGTTCCGACTCGTTATGAAAAACTAAAAAGAAAACTAAAAGCAAGACGCTCCAAGCATAGCACATAAGTATGAAGTGATAAAAATATAGCGAAACAAAAGACGAACTAATAATGTTGATGGAGAAGGGGATGCACGGGGGGCATCCCCAAGCTTAGACGCTTGAGTCTCCTTGAATATTTCTTGGGGGTGCACGGGGGCATCCCCAAGCTTGAGCGCTTGACACTCCTGAATCTTTTTATCATCTTCCCTCGCACACTTGAAAACTCCCGTCATACACAACTCATCATAATCTGATTAGCGAGGTTAGTACCCTTAATAAAATAATTATACCTTGCTGTAAATAAGGATATTATTGAAGTTCTACTGTTTCTCAAGATTGCCAAAAGGTTTTTGCAAAGAAAAAGCAAGTTCTTAATTTGCAAAGTGAAGGTAAGGCAAAACAGGACAGAATCTGTGAAAAACAGAACAGCAGGCAGTAATTGACCTGTTCGGGATACTTCTGCAACTCAAATCAAAAAACTCAGAACTGACGCACGAAAGAAAATTATATAGAGAACGCTGTCGAAAAAAATCAGACCAAAAAGATGATCTGGTGATTTTATACGAATTTTTCTATCCAAGGACAGAATCTGTTTCCTAGACAGCACCTCACAACTTTTGAACTTTCTAGCAATCAGAGGCTATACTTGGCACAAATATGAAAAGCAAAGATACAATGATGATGCTACAGCAGTAAACAACATCAAGACACAACAAAAGCAAAATTTTTATTCATGTGGGCTGCCTCCTAAAAGCGCTTTATTTTATGCCTTTAAGCTAGGCATAATGCATAGATCAAGTTTTATCAAGAGTAAAAAAATAACTAGCCCGTACAACGGACTCAAAAGGTAACTTGACCTTCTTACGAGGGAAGTGTTCCATCCCTTTCTCGATAGGAAACTGAAACTTTATATTACCCTCTTTCATGTCAATGACAGCACCAACGGTGCGCAAAAAGGGACGTCCCAAAATAATTGGACATGAAGGATCACATTCAATATCCATAATAGTGAAATCAACGGGCACATAATTATCATTGACAACGATAAGAACATCGTCGATCCTCCCCAAAGGTTTCTTTATGGAAGAATCAACGAGACGAACACCAAAAGAACAAGAATCAAAAGATTTTAATTTAAGCATATCATATAGTCTTTTGGGCATAATGGAAGTACTAGCTACAATATCACATAAAGAAAAGCATGAGAAGTTGTTTATCTTAATTTTAATCATAGAATCCCAACCATCTCCTAGCTTTCTAGGTATGGAGGCTTCTACTCTAAGTTTCTCCTCCCTAGCTTTGATAAGAGCATTAGTGATATGCTCTGTGAAGGCAAGATTAAGCGTGCTAGTGTTGGGATCCTTAGCCATTCCTTGTAGAAAGGCGACAACTTCTGAAATACTACAATTATCAAAATCAATTTTATCATTAGTGGGCAGAATTGTAGTGTCATCCTCTTTGTTTAATTCGCTCTCTATTATAAGAGTTTGAACATCTTCCCAAGTTTCGGGAAGCTTAGGAGCAATTTTAAACTGAGGCTCATACTTTTTTCCTGGAAGACCATGCCATGGGCATAACTCTCCATCATAACTAGTATAATCACAAGGTTTATTTTTTTTGTAAATCCCGTCAGAGATAAGTGGGGCAATGGAAGTAGGGGTGTACTCCTCCCATTTAGTGTTTTTGGTAGAACCCATAGTAGCAAGCAAGCAA